>OX638393.1:19888285-21139081 GCA_951813805.1 Limnephilus auricula
TGCTGCTGTTGGTTTTGGGTGCTCTGTAGGATTAGAACACAAAGTTATAATTTTTGTTTTTAAAGTTTATGCCCAACCAAAAAGGGATGAAAAATTATTAATTAACGGATTTACTTTTAATTTACAAAGTAAGTAACAGTAAAATTGGAAGAAAAGGGAAAATTATAAAGTAAAGACATAAAAAAAACATAAGAAAATAAAAGTGAGACCATGTAAGGGAGTTTAAAGGAGATCATCAATAAATTTCGTTTAACAAATTTTCAGAATTGTTTAGGGTTAAGGCGATGCACTACAAAGTAATGCAAAGTCGTGTGGTTATGGTTTCGATATTTGATCACTAAGAAATATTTTAGATGCTTTAATTAATAAATGCTGCGAGTAGAACGAGCTGAAATAATTGACCTTTTTTTTATTTTTAGTCTTTTAATCCCAGAAAAAAAATAAAGTATCGGGCCTGTGAAAACTTACGAACTCCTTATCAGTCATGGTTTTCATGACTAGTGTGTCAAATTATGTGTTTTAGAAAATGATCAAAAAACATTTAAATATTTGTGCTTGAACTTAACAAAATAACTTGCATAAATGAAAACAGGCCGGCTGGTGTTAAGCGGGAATTTAAACCTCATCGCCTGCTACATAAGAAGTGATATTGTTAGCGGCCTGATTCCAAAAGTTAAATGACTTCAAGAGGGTGCATTGCCTGAAGATTTGAATTTATTTTATTTGGGAGACCAACAGTATACATTATTAATAAGGCAAAATTAATTAAGTTACATTAATTGTACCATTTACAGGTTTCCACATGGGTATTGTATATAAGTGAATGATTTTAAAGATGATATGAAAAAATTACATAAACAAGTTAGGGTTACATAGTTACATAAACGAGAGGGTAGAATGGGGAAGGATCGGTCTAGTTGAGGTATAGTAAGTATACTAATAAATATACGGAATACAAGAAATAAAAATAAAAGAATGAAAAGTTCATACGATGGTTGTAGTATTAGATGAGTATGTATAGTTGTTAAGTATTGTGAGATCGCCTGTGTAACTTTAAGGAGTGTGGTGTAGAGTTAAAGATTTCAAATTGTGAATAGTATGTATTGAAAATATGTGATGCACGATAAATGAAGGAGTTTTGCCTATAGTCGGTGTTGCATCGAGGGAGGCTAAGAATTTTGTCTGATCTGGTTGGTTTGTTGGGAACTCATAATTGAATTCGTTGTAAAAGTTCCGGGCAGTCCTGGACATTTTCTGTAGAAAGAGTACATCCGCCGAGCTTCTTCGATCTTCCAACGATAACATACTGAAGTGCGCGGCCGAGTCTAAGTGATTTAGGTGGAGACGATAGCTACGCAAATCTAAGTATCGCAGGAAACAATTTTGAACATGTTCCAGATTGTGTACGTATGATATATTTATTTATTATTGCGGGTTCCATACTTGTGAAGCGTATTCTAGTAAGCTGCAGACATATGCAAAATACAGGATTTTCATCGTTTTAAGGTTATTGAATTTTTTACATGTTCTAAGAATGAATCCTAACATTTTCGAGTTTTTTGACGTTACTGAGTCGATATGAATATCGAATATAAGCTTAGAGTCCAATGTCATTCCTAAATCTTTGACTTCTGTTTTGTTAATTAATATGGAGCCGTTTAGACTATATTCATTGATAATTATGTTTTTATTTCGTGTGAAATGTAGCCTAATGTAGTCTCAGTGAGTTCAATGTAGGATTTGTAGCAAGCACCTAGCAGATTCAATTTTGGATAATTATTCTCTTAGGAGCAGCTGTTTCACTGAATTTGAACAATTCATCAAATTACAAATTTAATTCTCAAGTTCTTTAAGCTCTTAAATTTTTGATGACATTTGACCACATGATGGCCGTGTACCATAGAAAAATTAATTACAAAGAATTCCGAGAAGCTACGTTACTGAAATTAAAAGCAACGTCTGGAATGATGTAAGCGATCCTGACCTTGTCCTTGTACAGTTTCTTTATACATAAGGGTTAAAATCGCATTAAAAAAAAAAAAAATTCCAGGATGCCGGCATTTGAGCAACAGATGGACAGGTTAAGTTTGTATATTTGAACTTAAGAATTTTCTTTCTTTTTTTTTTCAATTATCAACTGCTCTTATTTAATACTGAACCAAATAGAAAACTTAGGCTGGGAAAAAGTTCCCCTTGGAACAAACAATTCTATACCTAAAAAATGAGTTAAATTTAAGCATAGCATCATTAATATTGGTGTTGGATAACAGATATATCTGTCTAGTCATATTGGGCAAGATACCCGATTGTGCCAGTATAGCCACAATACCATTTTGTGGATTTTCTTTACCATTTCTGGCGTGGTCACCACATTTGGTCTACCATTGCGATTTTCGTCTTGGCAGCTCGTTCGACCGCGTTGAAACTCTGCCACCCAATATTTTTCTGTTGTAAACGAAGGAACAGACTCCCCAGAGTAGAATCCAGCTCGGCTTTGATATTGGTTGTACTTTTAGACCTTTCAAATGAAAGTATTGTATCACATAAGGATGACCAATTTTTCCATGTTTACAAATTCACTGAGAGCGTTCACTATTGATGTCCGCTAAACAAAAATTATTCTCAATTGTTGATGTCCTGTACTATAAAAACAGCACTGTTATTGTTATATTTTGTTCTATGCTTTTGTTTTGTTTTGTGTATACCGTGTATTCTTTATGCCTACTTTGTAAATTAATAATGATTTTTTATTAATATTTTGTAAGGAGCACTATAGGATTATTTTAAAGTTTATTTTAGTTAAGCGCACTCGAAGTGAAACCACACAAAATTGCGCTATACAAATGTAATGTTATTATTAAACAATGTAGCGTCTTAAAACTTGAAACTTAACCTTTATACTCTCTACCATTGTAATTTTTTTAAAGCAACAACCGCCATTTATACACCAGGTTCGGTAATTCTGGGACCACCCTCGTTACTTATTGACAACTTTTGAACGTAAAAGAGAGATACAGTGAAACCCTCTTAAGAAGTTCTTGCTTAAGAAGTTTGGTTTTTTCGGTCCCTTGCAGACCAAATGGTCCAATTTTTCCCACTTATAAGGTTTTCCCACCTAAGAAGTTTTTTTTTCAGCCCCTTGGAAAACTTCTTAATAGAGTTTCACTGTACATTACTTTAAATGAAGTACTTCTGAAATATCTATGTTTAAGTACGACTCTAGCTAGATGCATGATAGTGCACTAAGTAGTACTGCACTAACCTGTCTTTGTTTGATGAAGGCCGCCATGAGTGGTGGATTGGACTTGAGTATCTGCAGGATCTGCGCCTGCTGGTCGGGGGAGGTGGGGGAGCGCAGGGTGACCATGAGCTGCTGCAAAGCCTTGTGGTGCAATGCGGGACCTCCCACACCACCCACACCCACACCCACTCCACCCACACCCACTCCACCCACTCCCACGCCAGCCACGCCTTGACCTGGACGTACCATGCCTGGCAGCGTTTGTGGCGCCACGTTGCCCATGCCCATTATCTGTAATATCATTATAATTATTAATACATATTATTTATTATAACCACTTTGGAAAGAAAGAATGGGAGGCTCAATTCATTTCGAGTATCAATAAATAAGTTGCACTAACCTGCTGTGGATTGTTCTGCTGATTGATGAGGTGCTGCGGATGATTGGGATGTTGCGGGTGGGGATGCGGCGCCATGGGGTGCTGCGGGGTAATGTGGGGGCCCATGGGCAGCTGCGGATGCTGCGGGTGCTGCTGGTGCGGGGCCAGCTGTGGGTGCGGCGCGCGGTGCGGGGGCTGCTGCTTGCCGGGATACCGCTGCTGCTGCTGCTGCGCTCCCCACTGCTCCATGGGCAACAGAGGGTGGCGGGGTTGCAGGTGCGGCTGAGGGGGCGGCATCTGCTGCGCCGCCTTGCCGTAGTGTGTGGAAGGCTGGCGGGCCGCTTCCTCTTGGATCTGCTTCACCACTTGCAGCACATGAGGAGGCGCCGTAATGCCCGCGGGGGTGGGTTTGGCCCCGGCCAAGGGAGGCGAGGCCAGCGCCGGCGGGGGAGGTGGAGGGGGCGAGCAGGGACCCCCGGGAGCGGGCCCGCGAGTGTTCATGACGGCCATCCTTCTTCGCAGCAGCTGAGCTTGCTGGAGCCGCTGTTGCAATTGTTGTTGCTTCAGCTTATGTTTAATGTTACTGCAGAAGGGTACGGGGCACTTGGTCTCCTGACAGTGTTTGGCGTGATAGCAGCACAAGGCGATGAGCTGCTTGCAAATGGAGCAGCCACCATTGGTCTTCCGCTTGCACACCTTAGTGTGGGTAACCACCCTCTTCATCTTCTGACAAGATGGTAACCTACAGTTGGCGTCTCGACACTGGCAAGCGTGTACCAACGACTGTATGCAACGCTGAATGGAAAGCTTGCGAGCTTCCTGAGGATTGGCCTGCTTGGTGTCTCCCGGAGAAGTTCCATCATCCAAATCGAATCCAAGTTTTTCCATCTTGTGTGGATGACCCTCCTTGCCATAGCACACCATGCAGAGGTCAAAGTCGTCACACACAGTGCAGTGGTAACGAGTTTCCACGTGATTCTTGCAATGATTGCAGGTGTATACAAATTTATCCTGTCCTTGATTATGTAATTCCCAAAGCATACACAGAGTAGAAAACTGAGCTCTCCTCATAGAAGAGAATTCATAGTGCCTATCTCGGGCCATAGTCAGAAATGCATCGCGACCATCCATCAGGTCGCAGTTTAGCAATGGATCAGGATCTTGAATAGACTGCAAACACAAACATTACAACATTACAATTAAATACAAACATACAATAAAATAGGAATACATAGTGTGTTGTAGCTAATTAAAAGGCTATACTTACAGCTAAGCTGGCAGCAGATTGTACGGAGTGTAGTCGAATAACAAAGAAGACTTCCTTGTGCTTCTCCATGGTGGCAAAGATTTTAGCACTAAGGTCATTACCGGTTTGTTGATCACTTTGTTTTTTACTATTTTTGCGCTGGGCAGCTTTGGATTTATTAGATTTCTTGGCTTTCTTTTGTCCCTTCTTCTTCCCATCAGGACCCTGCTCGCTTTCTTCAGAGAGTTGAAATATCTGCTGGAAAAGGATGTAATCATTATTTACTGAATAAATACATTGAGCTTGCAAAACATAATTAAATACACCGAGTGAGCAAAATTTCCTTCTGCATAATAAAAAAGTAAAACTTACTGCAGCCTCAGCAGCTTCAGCTTGTTTCCGTTTCTCTTCTTCTTCTTGGTCCAATTCTTTTATTGATTCCTCCAAAACATTTGGCCAGAAATCTCCCTCGAAGTAAGGTAAATCGGCAGCTGAATTAATATTATCCTCCATGGCCTGCTTGAGGATATCTTTATAGTCCACTATAATTCTTTCGATGATACCCTTGTCCAGCATCTTCTTGTACCACTCTTGCAAGCGCTTAGGCTTAGGGATCTTCTGCTCTACGGGATGGCAGTGGAAGATGTAGTCGTCTCCCTCGGAGGGCGGGCAAGCCCAGATGTGCGCCATGGTGTAGCCCAGCTGCTTGGCGTAGTCCAGGTACCCCAGCAGGATCTCATGGTAGACGGCCGTCCGGTACTGGCGGGGTTTGAAGAAATGCACCGAGTCCAGGTAGGCGATGTACACCCGCCGCGTGTTGGGCATGGGCGCCTCGCTGCCGTACTCCTGCACGTGCATGCCGAAGAAGCACACGTCGGCACCGTCCACCTCCTCGAAGGCAAACAGGGCCTTGGCGCGGTAGGGGAACTCCCCGGGCAGGTCTCCGCCCTCCACAAAGCGCCCTCGCATGCCGGGCTTCACCTCCACGATCTTGTCCGAGCTCGCCACCACGCGAATGCTCACCTCTCCCGCACCCGCCTCCTTCTTCTTCAGGAAGTTGTTTACTCGTGTCTCTATATATATTCCCAGTTTGGAGGTGGGTAATCGTTTGGCATTAAATTTATTTTCTTTTCTTTTTGCACCCTTCTTCTTGAGACAGTTATCACATACGAAGCCTTGCGGCCATATTTGTTCTAGATGAAGGATACATATTTGATGTTGTTTTCGTCCACAATCATTGCAAATAATGTAGGGTTCTAATTCTAAATGATCATTTTTCATTTCTTTAAATTGATCTTTTTTAATTGCACTGTAAAAAAAAAATTGTGTTAACATACAGTTTTAAAATTAAATTTACAGCATGAATTTGTAAGTTTTAAAAAATAAAATAGCAAACTAATCTACAAAAAAAAAATTTTACTTTTACCACATCAGCTTCAGAAAATCTAATAGTTTGGGAAAAAAGCTTGTTTTGAGATATTGCAAATTGAACCTTTAAATTTTTGTTATTTATTTTTGAGGTGTTATGCTGTGTTGCACTGCCTCGTTCTTTAGCTAACGTTTCGGACAGCGGTAAAGAGTTCATCATCAGGGCAGATGTGTGATGATGGAGACTGCAACGCTATCCGAAATGTTGGTTAAAGAAGGAGGTAGCGCAACACGGCATAACACCACAAAAATAAATAACAAAAATACTTGTGAAAATCTAAAATCATATCTGAACCTTCAAATCTTTATCTTTCCATGCTTGGCGTATTGTCAAAATAATATTTTATTTATTTATTGATACAAGGGAACAAGAGATGCCACACTATTATTTCTGACAGCGGTCAAACCCTAACATAGTAATGTAGTGAGAAGATAGTAAAACAAAATTTACCAGTAGTCTTGTGATCGGGTTTTAGCATCGTGGTCAGTCTTAGTAAGGCCGAAAACTGGGTGAGATGCAAAGCCGGGTAGCAGCGCACGGCAGCTCCTAGTGAAGGGACAAACAATCATGTAAATAAAGTGCACTTTTACTACTTATTTTCCTTGGTACGGTTTGTGCAGGGGCAGCATTCCCGTGTTACCCAACCTGCTCAACCAACACGTCAGAAGAGTCTCATCAGATTTTAAAAAAATAGATTATCAGATTTTAAGTAGTAAAAACAGACAGAAAGATCAGATTTATGGTAAACTTACGATTGAGGTTGCATAGGATCGTCTCCCAAAGTAACAGTATCACCAGCAATATCATTAAAGCATTTCTGGCAAAACGTGTATCTGTAAATAAAAATAAAAAATTGTTAATAATGAATAACAAAAACGTAATGAGAAATTTGTCGATTATTTATAAAACTATGACACATGTTTACCTATTTTGGTAACTAAAGTATTTTGCATCCCTCGGAATAGTACACAACTGTTTGCCATAACAGCATAACACTTGAGGATTAAAGGTATATTTTCTTCCGCAGCAGTAACCCAAACTCTGCATCACAGGGTCGATTTCTTGCTCAAACACTTCGGACAACTGCAAGAATAAAACACCATTAGCAAATTAGGAAATGATCAAATGAAGAACAATTACTGTCAGAAAGAAAGCTCTTTTGAGACAATCAGAATAAAGAATGCTTACCTTTGTACAATATCTATATACACGTGACGTTTTTCTATTATAGAGCCAAGCATTGTCGAACATCTGCCAGACATCGTCCACATATTCCCAAGGATCAGAATACTGTCCGGTGTCGAGGTTCATTTTGATAGTTGAGAGATCCATGGGCCTCTTGACAATGTCAAAGTAGTCGGGAATGCCGAGAGCTTGAGGGTCCACAGGCTGGCGGAAAGGTAAAGATTCCGGATCTTGTCTAAAGAGTTTCTCGAGGGTGGGCATCAAGGCCTGCCGGAGCTCCTCCGGCTTGAAGACACACTTGCGTTTTTTATCAGCCGCTAGGTTCTGGATGGGTTCTGGAATCATGGGCTTTATGTCTCTGGACGGAGACATTGGTTCTTCTTTGATACCGTCTTTTTCCTCCTTAATCTCCTTTTCCGTCCCATCGTCTGGCTCAGATTTGATCTCTTTCTGGGTATCATTGTGTATACCCTTTCCTCCATGGCCACTCATGGAGTCATCAGGGTCCTCCTTCTTAATATCATCTTCCTGTTTCATGTCCATCTTGCCCCCTGGCTGAGCAGGGTGACTCTGTGGAGGACGCGGACTGTCCTCCTGGTCCATGGCGGCCGCAGCATTGAGTGCTGCCATCTGCGAGGACAGTGATGAGTTGCGCGACGCCGCCCCACTCTTCCCGGGCAGGCTGGAGGGCTCCTGTGAAGAAGGTGGCAGGGGGCTAGGCAGCGGAGGCACCACCAGAGGGGTGGAGGGTGTTCCCGGAGGGAGGGGCCCGTTAGAGAGCGCCAGGCCCGGGGAGGCTCCCCGCTGCGACCCCACCGAGGTGGGCCCCGAGCTCAGCTGGGAGAGGACCTGCTCGGGTGCCGTAGGGGTGGTGCACGGCAGAGGGATTCTGTTGCTGAAGGGGTTAGGATAGGGACTGGGGGCTCGACTGCCCGTCCCATTAGCCACCGCCTGTTGTGCGGCCATGCGCACCTTCATCATGTCAGGGAACTGGGGTCCGGGGGAGGCGCCCATCATGCTCGGCCCGTTGGAGTTAAGCGAAGGGAATTGATTAGGTACAGAACTACTATTAGATAGGTTGGAAGCAGGTGACGTCATGGGTTGTCCAAAAGGAGACAAGCCAGGGTTCGAAACTACCATATTGCTATTGCTATTGGGGGTAGGAGGGAGGGCATTGGGACTTGGTCCCGGGGGCCCCACGAGGTTGGGCTGGAATTGCATCCGGCTAGAAGGGAGGGAGAGCCCCATGCCTGGGGAGTGACTGCGCATGGAAGGTGGGGGAGGCTGGACGGCGGCCAAGGGTGGCCGAGGCAGTCCCGGAGCTCCCACTAGAGGAGGTCGTATTCCCACCCCACTAACTCCAACATTGCTCTGCTGCTGTTGTTGTTGTTGCTGCTGTTGCTGCTGCTGCTGCTGCTGTTGTTGTTGTTGCTGCTGCTGTTGTTGCTGTTGCTGCTGCTGCTGCTGCTGCTGCTGTTGTTGTTGCTGCTGCTGCTGAAGTTGTTGTTCTTTCCTTTTTTGACGTTTTTCTTCTAGTTCTTTTTGAATTTTATAAATTTTCTCAGCCAGGAGATGATAGTACTCGGAACGAGTTCCAGCCATCTCGTACATATCACCTTCCACTTTTCGAGCATAAGCCACCAAATTGTGCATCCTTTTATCTAGCATCGCTGTTGGATCTGGTGTAGGAAATATCGCCTGAACTCTGTAAAAGCAACAAATGTATGTGTGTTATATGAATATGCAACCTAAATCATGTGTACAGTATATACAAGGCGTGAAATGAAGGCGAAGAAGGCTACTTACAATTTATGAACTAGATGGTTTCTTAAATCAGAGGTAATAGATTGGTGCCATTCTTTACTTCCCGACACGGGAGTAGCTGTCACCTGCCCTCCTCCCAGCTGCAGGCTGTTAGCTCCTAACTGCAACTGTGGGACAAACAAACAAACAATCATGTTCATTACCAGTGACCAGTGCAACCACAACCAATCCACATTTATAAATAGTTATATAGTTTGGAAAAATACTTTCCTTACTGGGTTCCAAAATTGAGAAAATATTACTTTTGTGAAGAGAAGTGAATTTTTGAAAATGGGATTAAGAAAACAAATATATACATAGTAGAAAATTATTATTATTATAAGGCATCATATGTCGGCAGGATAAAATCAATATGTGGTGAAAAAATTAGGATTACTGAGAAAAATTATGCATCATTATTCAAAAATGATAATGAGCAGATAAGCTCTAGATTGTTGGTCAAATATATCAGAATAAAATAACCCCGTTTAACTGAAATGGCAGCCATATTTATCTACATTTTTAATCCCTTGTCAACTGAGCAGCAAAGTGATAATAATATTTGTGACAAAATATCCTTGAGCATACAGCATATTGGATTAACGAATAATGTTAAAAGAAATCCACTAGAAGTAAAGGTTTAAACCTTGAATAGTTAATAAAAAGCATAGGTAGCACAGGTAGGTGTAGGTATAACAAGTCACAATGTAATGAGTGAAAAATACTTACGACCTGTTGCTGCAACTCCTGAGGACTAGGTTGAGGCTGCCCTGGCAGTTGCTGGTGAGGTACTCCAAACAATTGCATGGCTGCTAGGCTGGGCTGGTCGGGGGGCACTGAAGGTGGGGGCAGGCCGGGGACCCCAGGTGGCCGAGGACCACGCACTCCGGGAGGGGGTCCACCCCGCAGCCCCTGCACGCTGGGGGGCCCCGCTCCCAGCACAGGGCCCACTACAGGGGGGCCTACACCCGTGGGGCACGAGATGCCCAGAGCGTCATACGCTCGCCGCATGTCCGATGGTGATGGGTTGGGGGTCGAGTTTGCCACAGGCACGGGCACCATGTTGCCGGCTACGGCTGCAAATAAAATAATACTTTAAACTAATCATCAATATTTTAAATGAGATAATTAGGATCAAAAATGGTCCAAGAAAAACTGATACCCAACTAACATTTTTTCATCATAAAAATAACAAAATGTTATTTATTGTCATCACGTTTAATTTGTAGAACTAAATTTTTATTTTTATTTTTTTATATATTCAATAATATTAGTATTTAATTTATAACAATTGATTTTTAAACAAGTTCTGCTATGTAATTTTTATTAGACAAAACAGCTGTCATGTATAATAATAATTACACAGCAGATGAAAAAGACGGGACCCGGGCCCATCCCTCAAAGTAAGAATGAGAAACAACTCAGAGTTAATTATTGTCGCATTGGATTAAAGATTACATTACATACTTATTAAATGAAAAAAAGGTATAATAAAAAAACATTTGGTATAAAATATTTTCCTGTGAATTTTTTTTTTGACAAAAATTTGAATTACGTGTATTTTTGAATTGTCGGCGTTTGAATTAGCGGGGTTCTAGTGAATTTGAATGATTTACACAGCGTAATTTACATGAAAAATCATCTCAAAGGCGCTGTGTTCTATAGTTGCATAATTAAGCAGAATGGGTAACAACTTACCATTGCTGAGATTATTGCTTCGGTTGCGGTCTGCCTGTTTCAAGGGCAAACATACAGGACAATCATTTCTTGAACAGTGTTTCCAATGATTGATTATTTGTCTAGAAGAGGAGCAGTGAGGTACTATGCAACTTTTTCCCGCCTGAAAACAAACAAAAAAAATTATAACAGATTCATAAATTGAATACAATAAAAACCAGCAGTAAAATACATACTTTTTTATTTTTACTGTGCTGATCAAATTTTTCATACAGAAGTCAACCTAAGAATCATTAAAAAAGAAAAGGATTTGTTAGAAAAGGAGGTGGGCAACAAGCCGGCTGCTCCAGATAAGAGTGGTGAGCAATCCATAAAGGAAAACAAACCATGAAATGAAATTAAAAGATAATAAATAAATCTGAAAAAATTTCTGATCAAAGTGTATATTTCCATGAATTTGGTATAAAAATATTAAGCTTATTTACAGTGAAAAAACCTTCTTAAGAAGTTCTCTTTTAAGAAGTTTTCCCGCTTAAGAAGTTTGGTTTTTCGGTCCCTTGAAGACTAAATGTCCCAATTTTTCCCACTTATAAGGTTAGCTTTACACTTGTAAGTTTTTTCGTAAATTTACGACAATGGGCATTAATTTATTATTCCATTTTGAAAATCATTGGCCAGAAGTCATAACATATGGCCGTATTCCACAGAAAATTAATATCAGAGCATTCCGAGAGGCTAGAGTGCTGAAATAACAAGCACCACCTGGAATGATATTGGCGCAAGCGATTCTGACCTTATCCTTGTACAGTTTATAAACACATAAGGGTTAAAATCGAATTTTATTCTTTAACCTCTCATTTGTCACCCGCCCGCCGGCGGGCTTACGACAAATGAGAGGTTAAGAGGGTTTCATTGTATTCGACGGCCACAACACTAATAGAGTCAGAGCCCTGGGGGGTTTAACTCAATCAAACTGGATGTGGTGTTGTCCAGAGATTATATTATGTTATAAATAAGTGCAATGAGTAATACAGACCTGACATGTGATCATGTGGTTGAGCACGCCTTTCATGGTCTTGCAGTGCGGGAGAGTGCACTGCCACACCTCCCCGTTGGCCTGAGACTCTCTCCGCTGGCACTTGTGCGCGTGCAGCAGAAGTACCAACTGCTGCTGGATCAGCTTTCGCTTCTCCGGGTCAGCAATGGAGGGGGGCGGGGGTGCAGCACCCACAGTGCCCGGGGGCGCGGCGCTGCTGGGCGGGGCCTGGGCCTGCTGCGTGGCGGCCTGGGGTCCCGGCTGGGAGCCTGACGGTGCCCCCGACTGCGGCTGCTGGGGCGAGGGAGCGGGGGGCACAGCCTGCCCGGCCATCCCCCCCGCTCCACCAGGAACGCCTTCTCCGGGGCCGCCAAAACGGACTCCTCCGCCGACACCCCCTCCTACACCCACCATGTTGCCCACTCCGACGCCTCGTTGGGATGGAGCTACACCTGATCACAATTTGATAACATTTAATTCAAAATATGTACACGGTGTCCGGAAACTAGTGGAACAACCAGTAAATTGTTGAATCTATAATATTGCCTAGAGAGAATCGAAAAACTTTTTTCTGCATTTAAAGGGTTAAAAAAAAAATTGTCGTCGGATCCACACTTCGATACATTCCAAAAGATAAAAAATAGCTGATAACTCTGTAATGACCGATTTTTTCAAATTTGATTTAAGAAATTCCAACTTAAACTTGATTTTCTCGAAATGATTAACCTGATAAAAATTTTTGTTAAAAAAAATAAAAATACTAGTTTTATTGGAAAAATCCTACGAAAACAACTGTCCTTTAATTTTTACATCTTGCAGCGGTGCATTGTGATATCATTTCTTACGGTAAGTCTCTCAACTTATCAAACTGATTTGATAAGCTGTGAGAAGACTGGAAGTACGCTTCGGAAGCAAATAGACCTGTCAAAAACTTACGTAACTTCTGTAACTTGCTATTAATTACGGTAAGTGACTTTTAGTGTTGTTAACAACGGTAATTTGGCCACAAGTCGCTTAAGTGAGCGACTTACGTGAAAAAACTTTTGAGTGTAAAGGCAGCCTAAGATGGAAAATAAAAAGTAAACATAAAATAGTGACATTTTTGCAAGAAGGCAATGAGAGCTGATAATGTATAGAAATAGTTCTTACCGGGCATCTGGGGAGGAGCGGGGGGACCCTGAGGACCGGCTTGCCCCGTGTAGGCGGGGTGGTAAGGGGCGAGGGGATGGGGCGGTATAGCACCTCGTTGGGCAAGGTGGTGCCTGACACCTCCCACACCCGGCAAATGCTGCTGTTGTTGTTGCTGCTGCTGCTGCTGCTGCTGCTGCTGTTGCTGCTGCTGCTGTTGCTGCTGTTGTTGTTGCTGCTGTTGTTGTTGCTGCTGTTGTTGCTGTTGTTGTTGTTGCTGCTGTTGTTGTTGCTGCTGCTGCTGCTGCTGCTGCTGTTGCTGCTGCTGCTGTTGCTGCTGTTGTTGTTGCTGTTGTTGCTGATGCTGCTGCTGTTGCTGCATTGCTGTTACTCTTGCCGCCATCATTGTTGTTGGACCGTTCTGCATACCAGGCTATTGGCAAATACACATAATGGTCAAATATTGAAAATGAGATAAATCCCACAAAAATAAATATTACTTTAGTGTTATGCATTATGCGTAATATTGTTACTCGTCAAGGGTAAACTAAATAATAACTAATGATTCACATGTCACGTGTAACATATACATATTCTACAATAAAATGTTTGTGTCCTGGGAATTCAATTTCAATCTAAATTATTTGAGGAAAGATTGAACAATTAGCTAATATTGAAAATCTGCCACAACTGTGATAAATCTGGCAGCTCAGCATTTTTTGTAGTGCTACTACAAAAGCGGTATTTACAGCTCAAATAAATGCTACCTAATAATATTCCAGATTTTTACATATTCTTCTCAAAAATAGCATGAACCCTCATCTATTATATGACGAGTGTCTGTGGTAGGCATGCGGGCGCATAGAAAACTCAGGGTGCGTAACATAGATTTGATTTTACAAATCTACAGTTTTTTCCGAGATTGATGAAATTTTGCACACTTGACCTTCAAGACAAGAGGAAGGTCACTGTCCGCACTGTCTACATTAGATTTTTTTTTCAATCTACGCAAAACCCAAGCAACGCCAGGGACTTCACCTTAAATGATATGTTTCGTCAAATAGAAGTGCACAACAAAATTCAACATATTTTTTTCAACTTTGACTTGAACCACGGCAATAGTTATTTTTAAAGAAGACATTCCTGGGTTAAGAATAACCTGACAATCTATTACAACCATCACAATAAGTGGAAAATGTTGCTTGCGTCGTGGAGAACTTGAACAAGTACTCCAACTCATATAACAATATAATTTAACCGCGTTTATCTCAATTCTTGGTTTTTGTAAGTGATGGCACTTCTGTTCTGACCGCCGCATTTTTAATAGCGCATTTATGTTTGGGCTGATATAATATGCCGCAAGTTGCTAATTAAAAAATAATAAAAAACACTATCTCGTATCGTATCAGTCCCAATATAAATTAATATGGACATTTTGTGAGAATACTGTTGCGACCTGTCTCTACCTGTATCATTTTTCATATATGTGAAAGAGAAAGGGGCTAAAATGCCTCTTAGAATTGTTTAAAGTTACCTGCGGGTGATGCGGGGGATGGTGTCCAGGACCCATGAGGGGTGCCCCAGGGCCCCCTTGTTGCTTCAAGCTGTTGACCACCAGGGCTCCACCCCCCATGGCCCCCACTCCCATCACTCCCCCTCCAACTCCCATGTTGCTGCTGGTCATTATCATGGCGCTACCCACGCTACTGACGTTCATACCTGCATTGATGAAAAATTGCAATTTATTATTATGTAATACAAAGCATTTTTTTTTTATTATTTCATAAATTTTTAAAGTTACAGTGTTTTACATTTTTTAACTTCCATACTAGGCCAATGCCCGTGTTGTGGTAGTCACACATAAAATAATATATTAAAAAAAAGTTTTTAAAAATTAAAAGTAAGCTGAAAAATAAATTTAAAAAATAAATATTTTTAAGAAGATAGACAGAGAAATTAAAAATATTAGACATTAAGAATTACAAAGAATACAAGGAAAACTATATAGATTATTTTTTTATTTATTTATTTCGAATTTACGGCACTAGTGCCATTTACATACATACGTTTTTTTTATTTTTTTATACACAGACATAGATAGTACATTATTAAATTTTGATGAGTAAAAAATTATATATAATTATATTGCAACATAACAAATGAAATAATAACAACTTTAAGAAAGATGGAAGCAAAAACAAACCTGTTATACAGTGACCTCATTAAAATGTTTAATTGGGTAGCTTTATACTTCACAAGGGGTATATTAAGAATATCGGCGATTTTAGCATAAAAGTTACCAAGTGTTGGCAACCTATTTATAACTGAGTTATATCCTGAGACTGTGGTATAATTGTCACAACAATACATACTAGAGGACCTCGATCTAATGGTAGGTACATGAAATTGAATCAACATTAATATATCAGGGCTATCCATTAACATTAATATATATGGCTTAAAAGTAATTCTATTTTTTTATTAGTGTGAACTCATGTATTCTTTGAAGAAAGCTTGCCCCCTTTCAAATATCCAATTTTGTACACGGGCAGTAAAGGGGGATTTAGAATTATTTGACTTTATGTCGGTACCCAATGCATTATATATTTTGGGAGCGATGAACCAGAATTGTCGTTGAGCGAATGAAGTTTTTCAAGTTTGATGAAAAACGGGTGTGTGCTTGATGTTGTGGAGCCACCAGTAGGTTATTTTTACGTATATAGCGTATGCTTATCTTAGTAAATAATTGTCTGATATCTAAGACCCTGATTTTATCAAAGAGTTCATTTAACCTCTTTCTGTATAAAGAAATTGTATGATGAACAAGGTCAGAATCGCTTGGGCCATTCTCGTTCTTGACATTACGAGTTACTGGATAGTATTTAGCCACTCCGAATAATTCATATTAATTGCTAAAGACCCGCCGGGCACCAAAGATGGCGGACAAAATGGCTGCCGCTTGATAATATGATAGCTGTCACATTCGAAGTCTATATTTATTATATATATGGAAAGCATAGATTTGAGTGATTATTAGGAAGTTCGTTTTATCTACATTATTTTATATGTAATTTTTGTAATATATCACAAAAGAAATGTTATAAAAATTGAATTCGTAAGAAAGGTGAGAACTGTCAAATATTTTACGTCGTATTGAAAAATATATTTTTAGTATGCTGGCCTTCAACAAGTTAAGGGTTGGGTAGGTTTGCATTTGAATATAATTCTCAAAATTAGTTTATGAAAAAATAATTGATTCCTACTGGCCACTGTGAACTTTCCCATTCCGAATTCAAAAATAGCACATCACTGTGGCTAAACCGACTTCCACACCGAGACTTTTCTCCCCAAAAACTCTGGCCTCCCGGCACCGAAAAAAATATCAACGTCCGCCGCCATGTTGCTTCCTTCACTTCCTCCCGGCCGGTTTTCTCCCAGGTGACAACCACACCACCGTCGCGACTCCCCAGGGCCGCCAACCGAAAAATTCTCAACAAAAATAGGACTCAGGTATTTCTTTTTGTGATTTAAATTTAAATAATGAAATAGCTACAAGGCGCATGAATGCAACTTTTTTTTTTCAACATTACAATATGTAGCTTCTCGGAATTCTTTGTAATTAATTTTCTATGGTACACGGCCATCATGTGGGCAAATGTCATCCGACATTCAAGAGATTAAGGGAAGTACTTGACTTACTTTTACCATTGATTCCTGACATTATTTGTAGTAAAAAATGAATAAAATTTTGGTCTCCGATATATATATATACTTTTTTGATCCTTTTTTAAAAAAAAATTTCATCAAAATCAAAAAAAAATTTAAAAAATTATTTTCTTCAACTTGTTGTCACTGGTCACTCAGGCAAAACTGCAAAATCCCTCATCCCGCCTCTAACTGTCCAATACCTAATGATTTTTTAAAGTTTTTAGTTGAAAAAACATTGAAAATGTCGCTAGAGACCGAAATTTCATTTACATTCATTATTTTAAATAATGTCAGCAATCAAAAGGGTTAAAGTAAGTCAAGTACGCCCCCTTGACACCCTGTATATGTATTTATCATGGTATTTTCATAAATGGGATACAGTTAAAAACATTTAAAGTTTGTTTTACCGGATCCGATTTTTGCACTAAAAATGAATTTTAATATCATTATTGATTTTAAAAACAATCTAAAATCACAAATTCCTAAACGGTTAGAATATGGCTGCTAAGACAGCTGTCACCAGGACCCGGGACTGTTCCTACTAATGTTAGCTGGTGTGATATCACCAACGTTGAAAATCAAAAATGCGCATTTTAACCCTTCGCCGGCCGTAGTCCCCCGGCAGGTCCGGATTTTTGAAGCGATTTTGTCCCTTATGTATAAAGAAATTGTATGAAGAACAAGGTCAGAATCGCTTGGGCCATTCTCGTTCTTGACATAACGAAATACTGGATAGCATTTAGCCACTCCGAATAATTCAAATTAATTCCCAATGACGCGCAGGGCATCAAAGATGGCGGACAAATGGCTGCCGCTTGATAATATGAACGGAGGCATATTCGAAGTCTATTTTTTTCATTGTTTTTTATATAAATCTATTGTGGAAAGCAAAGATTTGAGTGATTATTAGGAAGATACGTTTTTAGATTTTCACGGCCAAAAGCATTTTCGTTGTTTGTTTTTGGGGTGTTATGCCGTGTTGTGCTACCTCCTTCTTTAGCCGACGTTTCGACAGCGTTGCAGTGTCCATCATCAGGGCAGATGATGGACACTGCAACGCAAAGAAGGAGGTAGCACAACACGGCATAACACCCCAAAAACAAACAACGAAAAAGATATTAGGAAGTTCGTTTTATCTACATGATGTAATTTTTGTAATATCACAAAAGCAATGTTATAAAAATTGAATTCGTAAGAAAGGTAAGAACTGTCAAATATATTTTTTCTGCGCTGGCTTTCAACAGGTTAAATCATTTTGAAAATATATTCGCAAACACTAAAATAAAAAGCAATTTTTATTGGTTTTTTTTTTTTTTCATAATAGAAAAACAGTGCAAATACCCTATTCTATGACCACTCAACTCAACTATTAAATTCTGTTTAAAAGGCTGAAATGAAATGATCAAAATACAATGTTTTAATTTTAGAAAGAAAGAAAAGAATTTGGGAGGAAAAATCAATATTTATATTTAATTCCTTATCTGTATGTAGGGAAGTAATGACGTATACTGCAGCACAATGGGTCAATAACATTAATTTCAAGTGTATTTTCCTTATCCTTTATATTTAAACACCCCATACTTGGTACAGATTTTAAAATTTTCTTGGGCCATCTCTCAGATATTGACTAGAAATAAAATCAACCTAGTATCTCCAAAAGCCGTCGGAAGAAGACAAAATGAAACGAACTTAACAAAGTTTTATTTACAAAACATATTATGTATGCATTAAAAGCTAAAGTAGAAAATGAGGTTGGCTGAGTTTGCGGATATATTCAGTAATAATAATAATAATTGGATGACTTGTATAGCGCCGTTTTTGTGAAAAATCACCTCAAGGGCGCTGTACAAATTTCAATAATTTCTACAATCTTACTTCTGACTACACACTAGACAAATATAAAAAACCTATGGCTAAAACAATGGATGCAAATCCACCGGTTACTTGATCAGCGATACAAAACTATATGTACAATGCATCTGAACAACTAGCGCGGTGCTACCTAAAAATGTAAATGTACATGTATTTTTTATTTATTTTAATTTTTTTTAATGAAAATGATTATAGTGATTATAAGTGATTATAGTTGCTGCAAACCCATCACCTATGTTGCGAGTGATCGCCACTAAGTCTTAACTGCTAGTGGATGGTCACAGGGAGCTACTAAAAAGCCGTCACGTGAAAGCCGAAATCGCTAGTTCATCGCGATCAGAACTGAGCATGTTCGCTGCTACGTTTAAAAGCTGCTAATCGAGTTACGCCGTTCTTCCATGGAGCTACGATCAAGCGACGCGATCGCCGCTCGTCTGTATTTTCCGTACTATTATTAGTGTAGTACGACAGGTAGCGGTAGCGTCGCTTGTAAGTAGCTACGTGGAAGAATGGCGTTACTTGCAGCGAATACTTTGTCACAATATAAAAGCGATTCCGTCGCTACTATTCAAATAGCAATGACAAAATCGCTCTGTCTGACTACAGCTGTAGTAATCCTGAAATGCGATTTGACATTATTTTTCTGCTTCATTTTTTTCTTATGAGCTGTTAAAATTTTTTTTTTTTATACATTAGAAATAAGTTTTAAAATATTATAATCCTAATTTTCTGTATGGTATATTATCACGTTGATGGGCTGTAATTTGCCTTCATATAAGTTTTTTGCAATAACAAAAAATGAATTTCATTATTTTTATCAAAATTGTACACATAACATTTTGGCCCATGGTGTGACAGTAGAGATATCTTGTTTATTCACATTGTGAGACAAAGCAGAATGTTTGTACCTAGTATCAAAATCAAGACACGCTAGCCGTTCCGTCGCAACCCTGTTGAAAGTACACGAGGCGGAATTTCCCAGGAAATAATAAAATGTCAGTAAGTGGAGTGGATAGAGATGGATCTTGCTTGACATAAATAAATAATGTGTGTAATAAGAATAATAAGTTACCCTGCATGGAGCTCATGGGCATGGAGGCATGGTGCTGGTTGGGGTGGCTGGTATTGGGCAGCAGGTTCTGGTGAAGACCCATCTGGTCCTTGGCCACCGCCACGTTGGGGGGCGACTGAAGGCTCGGGCTCTTGCTGCCGAGGCCCGCCATCGACATGGCGTTGTGGCCCCCCAGCTGGTTCTTATTGGCCTGCAGCTGTAACTAATTCCCACGGTTCAAACAAACAAACAAATAGACTACTGTGCGCAGCCTCAAATTAAATATTCATTGTTGAAAAAATTATATTGTTTTAGAAATAGGTAAATATCACTATGAAGTGTAAAACTTTAGTAAAATAATTTTGAAATAAAATTATGTAAATTAGGTTGGACAGACTTATTAAAAAACTACATGTAAATAAATTATATTTGTAGGTATAGTTTTTCTTTCAAATATAAATATAAAGACAATAATTTTGATGGTGTAAATTTATTGCTGCTGTTGGATAGCATTAATTTACCTGCTGCTGCATGAGGTGATGGTTGATTTGCATTTGGCGCTGCATGGCCGCCGAGTCGTCCCCGTTCATCTGTCCGGGGCCGGGGCCCTGCGCCGGGGGCTTGTTGCTCAGTCCGCCCCCGCCGCCCCCTCCACCGTCGCCCCACGAGCCACTGGACATCAGCTCGTCAGGCAGATCCTTCTCCAGGTCAAACATGTCCATGTTAGAGAACACATCTGGAACAAATACTATTTTATTATTTCAATTATACATCAGCCCGCTAACTGCTTAACCCCAGAGTTCCCACTTATCAGACCACCGCGGCTGTGCTAAATGCCTTGCAGCACCCATCTAACAGTGCCCGCGTTGGTATAGCATAAATGGGCAATAACACAGGCACTGTAAACTTCATTAGAGGAACCTTTTCTCATTCTATATCTTTCTATAAGTCATTTTAACTATAGTTGTTATTTGTCACATCGATTGAAGCTCTAGCATTACAAAAATTGCTCATCTAATGCCTAGAAAGGTATACTTATACATAAAACCATCCATTATTTATTTTGTTTGTGATATCAATGAAGACAAATCACCCTTTTATTTAAAACCCATTTATGTTTGACCAATATTATAAATAAGTATGATGTTTTATGAGACTAAGAAAGTGTATTTCTGATCAGACTAGAGATAAAGTATAAATACTGGAAACATATTTGTTAATTTTCACCCAAAATGGATAATTCCGAATATGTTTGCTGCTGAAACAAGATATAGGTCATACTTGAAACAATACGGTACTTTTTAAATGTTACAAGTGGTACCGCCTTTCGACAGTTAGTTTTCGCTATCCCACTGCGGCAGTTCTTTTGCTGAATTATTTATATATATATAATAATTATACCTACTAAAACTAATAATTCTTAAAAAGTTACTAATTTACATGGCAGAAACATATATTTAAATAAATGTATATGGCAGAAACATAATTTTAATAAATGTATATGACGCAAATATGAATGGTAAAAGAAGTTGGGGACGCCCGTGGAAGACATGGCACTGTTTTCTTTATCTATCTTTTAAAACGATTTGGAATATTAATTTTGTAATGTTTTTAAAATGAATAAATTGAATATTTGTATATACGTATATTTAAAATTGCAAATTTTCAACCAGTTTTATTGTTTTCATGTACATCAATTAAAAATTAAATAACTTTAGTGTTTGATAGTACTCTCGTTACATTGTAAAATAGAAAGTATTGTTGAAATAAAATAACTGGAATGGAAAGATTAACATGACACATCAGACAAATTTTGCCCAATTATTTCAATTCAGAAAAACTAACAATACCTATAAAAAATCACATAATTATTATGAAAAAATATGTCACAATTTTTTTATACAATTCAATCACTGACTCTGAATGTAAACTTAATAAAATCATTAAATACTCTAAATTTAAACTTAATAGAATCATTATCCTCTAATCTGTCGCTGGCCTGCCGATTTTGCGATTTTAACCCTTATGTATAAAGAAACTGTGCAAGGACGGGGTCAGAATGGCTTGTGCCAATATCATTCCAGACATTGCTTTTAATTTCAGTAATGTAGCTTCTCGGAATTCTTTGTAATAAATAATAAATCTACGGTACACGGCCATCACGTGGGCGTTCAAGAGGTTAAATACTTCGAAAACTACCTTTTTTTTATACAATTCAACGCTGAATGAATGACTGACACTGACTCTAAATGTAAACTTAATAGAATCATTAAATAATTCGAAAACTTCTTCAATTAAGTTGTTTAGATAAACAAAAAATATAACAACCACTAATGAATTGTTATTCCTGACTTATGCGTTTAATTAACTGTCACTTTTTATATATAAACTGGCTAAAGTAATGTTAGCAATGCTGAAACAAGGCGAAAAGAAGAACACAAATTATTGCACTGATGCTAAACCAAATGTCAAAATGCTGTCAGGTTAGAATGCTTTGTTGAACTGTCAAAATATAACACCACATTGTATTATTATGTAAGTAGTATATATTCTCATTTAATTCACCAATATCACATCTAAATAATATTTCAATATTTAAATTAAACATATAATTATTTTGATAAAAAAATAAAAACAACAGGCATGTTCATTTCACAACTACGCTGAAATTCTGTAAAATATTTCCCTTTTCTAGAAATTCTGTAAAATATATTAAATTTACCTGGAATTAATGTCAAAACATGTAGAGCAGACATTATTTTGGATTTTCTTGAATTTAAATTAAAAATGTAAAACAAAAATTTTGACTAACAAAAAAAACACATTCCTTGGTACACTAAATATTGTCGACTTGGTTACATATTTTATGTTCGTTAAAAACATATATTAATTCTGTGGATAATGCTGCGTATTAGGTGCATGTAGTAATTATAAGAATTGTACAAATTTAATTGACAGAAAACAGGAACCATTGAAAGTAGACAATGCAGGGCAGAAATCTATTTTAGTTTTAATAATAAAGTGATTAAAAAATGTATAAATACGTATATTTTTGTGTCAGATTAGCATTAAGGACAGTGTAATATTGATAATTATTTTCCAAATATAATAAAGGAAGGAAAAATAACATTGTCAAGTAATAATGTTTGACTACATGGCTTTCCTTGTCAAACTCACATTGTTTTCATTTGTAAAATCTGCCTGACAAAACTCTGAAGATAATTCCTTCCAACAATTCGAAAGTATTAAATAATAGAGAATATTCAATAAAAATGTCAGACTTGCCAAAATGCAGAAACATTGATCTGATTGGCGATGCTAAAGAAACTTTACATACTCGCCGTTTTCTTGCGATAATATTCTTAAAAAAAATGAAAAGCTTTAAATTCTGATGTAACATGAGTATTAACGAATTAATATACGAAATCATAGCTAACGATGATACAGTTTGTTCAAGAAATAGCCGATACCAGTCGAGACATACCAAAATGTCAACTTGAAGTATTTTGACATAAATGAATGTTAAATTGCGAAAAACATAATAAATAAAAACAAATATAATTACCTGAGGAATCCGAAGGTCCCTGGAACGGATCCCTCATCTTAGCTCGCTTATTAGGCGGTTCATCCACTAGGTGATCGGCCATGGTTCTGTTTACTAAACTAAACCCACCGTGAATACTTCAGCCCGCCGATTTAAAAATCACTTTTTGAAGTATTTTTCGGCTTATAAATCATCTTATAACAGATCATAATAATTTAAGTATTTAATAGTCCACACCACGACTGCTCGATGTCCATTACACCGTAAAAGGCACATATTATTAAACCGCGGCTAAAAGATTCGCCATTACAGAACTGGGAATCGAAGAGCTACATAGAGCCTCTCACCATCTTCCGTCCGAACTGGCACAATGAATAAAAACAATATCACCAGATTTCTTCACGCATTATGGACTTATTGACACATTTACATTGTATAATTTCACTCGAAAATTTTAATAGTTTAAAATACAAAAGGTTTTGATTAATAAGTCCAAGAATAAACAGGTAAATCACAAGATAAAAACGAAATTTCGCCCCAGTCTCTGTTACTCAAAATGGCGGCTGTTGATGAACTTTTTCTACGCTTGTCAGAAAATGTCGGCCTATTAAAGTGTTACTACTCTCTGATTGGTCGAAACTGTTCACGTGACCTCCGGAAGTTACTTTGTGACGCAGAATCAGACGGTAGAATCGACGTCAACGCGTCAGATAGGCGGAAACTGTTTTATATGTTATTTGTCTATGATATATTCAAATATCTTATTTTTATTAATTACATACGAGAATATAAACTTAAATACTTACAATCAAGAAATGTTTGTGAATACTAAATTTTATTTATCATTTTTACAAATACAAGAGCTATTTTTTCAGATTGCATAAATCGTTGATATTCAGGAGCATTTTCAAATCATATTCGCGCTTCTATGCGAGTGGTGGCGGAGTGGTGCCTATAGACAATATTGTTTTGATGCCGAAAACACTTAGGTTTTGAAATGTTTTTTAATGAAAGAATTTAATTTTAAATATAAATATTATTTTCAAGGAAATGTGTAAATCTGATTCTGTACAATGAGAGATTTTGATTTCTATTCTCAATAAATCTTCTATACAGTTTCGATTATAAACTTTAATATTAAGCCTTTTACAAGCTATATAAGCACAAAATAATTAGTAAAATCGTTATTAAAAATGCTTTCTTGAACTTTTATTGATTATACAGAATATATTTTGATGTTATATATATTCCTACTACTAGCTCCATTTTTTAACACCATTAATAATATACCTATTAAATTAATAATAACTAAATCTATAACATCACACCACGCCGTTTTCCACAGGAGTTGGCAGAGATGATGGACCGCCAAACAACTCGGCCCTGACACACACTTGATTCATTTATAATATCATACATACTCTTCTGTTATTCTGATTCTTGACATGGCCCAACTCAAGTATTTGGTTCACTTGATTGTGCCATTCAATTTTATTCATTAAAAACATCACAAAATTAATATTCCAAATCGTTTTAAAAGATAGATAAAGAAAACAGTAAATGCCATGTCTTCCACGGGCGTCCCCAACTTCTTCTACCATTCATATTTGCGTCATATATTCTCCTTACATTCCTTTCTTCGTTTATCCACTCTTCACGCCCAAACCATCTGAGCGTCCCTTTCTTAATCTTACTCATTACGCTTGCACCAGCATTGCATTCTATGCGAATCTTCAAAATTTTCTGGCCTCGCACCATATTCACATTTTGACTTCATACAAATTTGATTCCTGTGCATGACTCATAATTATATTTACTAGAATCAGTCAGATCTGGGTATTCTGATGCTGATTGTTGGTTTATTAGCCTCGTACTGTTACAAACATGGCTCCACAGCTAGTCTAGGAACATTAATAGATAAATAAATATAATAGTCAGTACACATATACATAATCATTTACCAATAGGTACACATAATATTTAATATACTTAGGGTACAGTGGAACCTCTTATAATGAGCATAATTCGTTCCAGAATCTTACTCGTTATGTGAATCACTCGTTAAGCGAAACAATTTTTCCCATAAGTCAATTTAAAATACGATAGGAGAAGCAGCTTGCCACACAAAATTACATATTGATAGATGGGACAAATCCCAGCGCTATAAGGAATGGGAGAGGGCACCCGGAATGCGACAATCCAAAGTATTCATAAATGACCGACAGACCTTAGACGAACCAGGAAACTACTCGATATGTACAGAAACTCGCTGAGGGAACTGGTAGGACTACTAACGAGACACTACCATCTCAGGAGACACAGGAGTTGCAGATATTGGGAGTGGAAAATACCAATAGATGCAGGAAATGTGAAGAGGATGAAGAGACTCCAATTCACCTATGGTGCCGATGTCCTGCCCTGGTGGGAACTAGGCCCAGATACCTGGGGAGACGTACAATAGAATCAGAAGACATAGTCACGTATCCAATGACAACCCTGGCAGTGGCGTAACTATAGGGTGGCAGTGCTGGCAAAATGCCATGGGCCGCGCGGGGGCCGGGGCCCCGGCCCAAGAGGCAGCGAGCTCAGAAGTAACCTAACACTTTTAACAAAATTTAGTAAAAATTATAAATTTTATATAAGTACAAAATCAATTAAAGTTAGACACAACTAAAGACCATATACCTACAACAGATCAAATTGCATGATCGAGAAAGACAAAAATGGAATCCCAAAGGTGCTTGTCATTAAAGAGTCATTTTTAGGATTTCACGAAGGACCAAACAGCCTTAGCAATGTCCAACCAAATTATTAAATCCATAAACGACAAAAATATACCTCTAAATAAGTGTCGAGGACAAGGATATGATGGTGCTAACATAATGAAAGGCACTAATGGTGAAGTTCAAAAACTCGTAAAAGTTATCGAGCCAAATGCGGTATATGTATGTTCACTGTGCTGCTCATAACTTAAATCTAGTACTTAATGATACAGTAAGGAGGTTATAGAAATGTAACATTTTTTTAAACAGATCAACAAATTTATAATTTTTTTAATAATCAACTGAAATCTCGTTTCCTTCCAATGAATGAAATTGTTTCCAAATTCAGTGTTTTGCAACCTACCACTTTGCAAAATTTAAATGACACTGATCTCTTAAAAAAAGTTCTGGAATTAGTTGATATATATATATTAAAAAAATACATAACTGAATCATTTTCCAGGGATATTCTTAGTTTTCGGACCACCTTAAGAGACGAAATAGAAAAAGCTTCATGTATTAGAAATCTTGCGGATTTATTAATAATAGAGAATCATTTTATGTCGTGCAGCTTTCATGGAGTATGTACTGCATTAATGTTATTTGTTACAATTCCTGTGACTACAGCTAGTGCTGAAAGATCATTTTTGAAACTATAATTACCTAAAACCTATTTAAGAAACTCAATGGGACAAGACAGGCTACGTAACTTGGCTATTCTGTCTATTGAAAATTCTATGGGCCGATCTCTTTGATGATGTTATTGATACTTGGGGAACAGAAAGCTCGGAGAAAAGAATTTATCTTATAAAGATTAAATTGTTATTTCATTATAAATATGTAATACTTATGTTTTGAAAATAATTTTTTTTTTGTGTATAAGGCAATTCACCCTAAGAAGAGTGCTACGTGGAAAATAAAATTAATTAGATATTTAACAAAAATGCACACAATATTAGTAATACTGTTGGGTAACTTCTCAAGTGATTTATTAAAATTCAATTACAACGTGACGATTTTTACTGGGGGGGGGGGCATCCAATAAATTTGCCACAGGCCTCAGATGGTATAGTTACGCCACTGAACCCGGGTAAACTTTATTAAAGGAACTGGGTTGCTGTTAAAGGATTGAGGTAAAATATGAGAAAGCACAATGGGCCTATGGCCAAAGCTCGCAAAAACTACTCATAAACCGTCTCCGCCTTAAAAAAAAAAAGCTGCACAAAAGAAACAAAAAATGCATAATATAATTAAAAAAAATTTAAAACCCCTTTGAATTCCATGCCAGCAGGTGTTATTGATTTTAAATCCTTATGGCATTTTTCTAGTCTTACTCCACACTGCGTTTCGAATCACAAATTTTCATAATATTCAATAATATTCTGGCGGATCTTATTTTTGAAGAGATTTTGGAATTTAGTTCATGATCAATAGCTCTATCAAGCTTTTCTTGCAGGGACAGATTTAAATCAAATTCCTGTACAATTTCAATGTCTAATACAGAGAAAGACATCTTTTCTACGACTGATTTCGACATGTCCGCAACAGTTTGTCTTCTTCATCTTCTGGTAAGGTTTTAGGTTTAGATTTCTTGTAGAGAACATCTAAAACTACCAGATGAATTGCATGTACGAAACAGAGAGAAGTTAAAGCTCATCTACCTGAACAATCCTGCGGTAGTGATGTCACAAGACTACAAACTGAATATTATTCAGGCTTCAATAACACCCCAAAATAAATAATTATTATAATATTAAACATATGTATAGTAACATTCTCCCTGATTCGAACTACCTGTTAAATTTTTGTAACGAAAATAAATGTAAAACTAGCACTAAAAACCGGTTATTGCTGTTAGGCTCTGCGGGCGGCTTTTTGTTCTGCTTCGCCCAGTTAAGTGTTGGTGACTATTTATAAGGCATCACCCTTTTACAAAACTAACTACTATTAACATAAAACTACAGAATACTTACATTTAATAGGTAGATATATAATAGTAGACATTCTTACATTAAGACCGTGAATAATAAGAGAAACACTCTTTACCCCAACAAAATGTTTCTTCTCCCATACCATTTATTGGATAACCAACGCCCCTGCCATAGATTACCCCAAGTGGTTCGCTACGTTTGGCGACTTAGTAGGGGTGACCAGGTTCATTGGGTGAGGTTTGTCTAGGTCTTGGCGGCACATGAGTTTGCCCATCTACTGCGTGGGGAGCCAGATAGGGAGGGACTGGTTGATGGTACACATTTTATCTCTCCAACCGGACTCTCTCGACCCATCGGAGATTTACTCGGAATCGGGTTCTTAAATTTGAACTGTACGGGCATTATCAAATGGATGATATCAAATTTAATTCCACGGGAAAAATAATAATATGAAAACTTCAAAAGTATTTTACCTAGATGGCGCCACTTCCGTTTGCATATCGAACGTGAGCGGGTGATAAGTGTGAATATTACGGCAGCAGCTCTGTGGAAAATTGCAGATGAAAATGGCTAGATGGCGCCACTTCCATTTGCATATCGCACGTGAGCGAGTGATAAGTGTGAATATCACAGCAGCAGCTCCGTGGAAACATGCACGTACACGGACGGGTCAGAACGGTTTCCATACAGTGCGGCGTCGGAGATTTACTCGGAGTCGGGTTCTTAAATTTGAACCATACGGGCATTAGCGTATTAATATACTTCGATATCTATTAAAATTGTTTTCAAGTAAACCAAACTACTAACTACTACTGGAGGCCTAGTCTCTATCTTTCGGTTTCACAAACAAGCACGTTTGCCGTTTAACCTTTCTTGACGGTGCTGTCAACTAAGCGGTCACAGTATGTATTTACTGAAATATCTTTGTAAATATACTAAACATAGAGTTAATATTTTGGGTATTCCTCCACAATACATTTATGTATTGGATTAAATAAATACAACATATAAATATTTACTGAGTGTACAGCACCGGAGAGCGAGGAAGTTTTTAGCACGGTAAGGGGAAGGTTAATAAGGATTCGTAACATAAGTACGGACGTTGTGAGAGATAGAGACTAGGCCCCCTGATCAGAAAATTTACTGGAAAACAAACACCGCTGCCATAGGTCATTATGTATATTATGATTAAATCCACCATCGACATCAAATTCCTTTTCTTTTCAACACTTATTGACAAGGGTGGTTTGAAATTATTTTCAAAACATAATTCTCTACTAAATCTGTTACAATGGGGAACGTATGCGACCCGCAAAGCTTTTTTGTGAGAACTAAAAGAACTGTAAAAAATTCATTTAGAATGTGAGAATGGTTTTCTTTTACGGTATAGCAGATGTATTTTTAAATTAGTTAAAAAAATTAAGTAACTTAACTAACTAAATCGAATTATATAAATGTTATCTACATGTTTCAAAACCGATGGTGTCTTCGTCAGGATAATAACATGAATAAAAATAACAAAAGAAACAAACAAACATGTAGATATTATAACATTGATTACGGTGGTTTTCACAAAATTTATTTGTTTCATTTAAATATCTTTTTGATTTTGCTGTTTGAAGTTTGGAAATAGCAAAATCAAAAAGATATTTAAATGAAACAAATAAATTTGCTGTTTGAAGTTTGGAAATCAGCCAACAAAACATACTTCTCTTTGCTGCCAGTGTTTAAGTCACGTAGCGTCCACAGGAAAACGAAAGTAACCATATATAAGACCATTGTCAGAACTGTTTTGGCATATGGATGTGAGGCGCTGACACTGACTGCAAAGATGGCTGAAATGCTGGATACTTTTGAAAGAAAAGTGTTAAGAAGAATATGTGGACCCGTGAAAGAGGGGGAACAGTGGCGCATCCGGCACAACAAAGAACTGTATGACATATATCAGCCCCCCAATATCTCAGCCCATATGAGACTCCTCAGGTTGAGATGGGCTGGACATGTACAGAGAATGCCGGACACACGCGTCCCAAAAAGAATTATGGCTGGACACCCAGGTGGAAAGAGAAAAGTGGGAAGACCCAGACTGAGGTGGGAAGACGAAGTAAGAGGGGATGCAGCACAGCTTCTCCAGATAACAAACTGGAAGTCAGCTGCTGAGGACAGGAGGAGTTGGAGGCGAATGTTGCGGGAGGCCAAAGCTCGATATGGGCTGTAGCGCCATCGAAGAAGAAGAAGAAGAAGTTTGGAAATTTTTCATCTTGGGAAATTTTTGATCCAGTAAAGTTTTCTGAAAAAATTTATTTTTGGAAAATCTGAAAATTAGAGAACTGGTCAGGAAATAGGTTGGGGATTTTTTAAAAGACAAAATTTATTTGATATTATGTGAAGTTTAGAAATTTTTCATCCGAAAAATTGGTCGAAAAATGCTCCCGTAAATGGGCGGGAAAATTTCTGTAAAAAGTATTTATCTTTTTATTTTGTGATGTGAAATTTGTAAATTTTTCATATTGTTAAATTTTTGATCCCAGAATTTTTTTATTGGAAAATAGGAAAACATCTCGTAAAATTGATCGAAAAATGGGTCGAGAAAATAAATAATAAAAGTTTTTGTAACTGAGAAATTCCAAGTTTTGTAAATTTTCTTTTTAGATTTTCTTATTGGGGATGGTTTATGAAAACTTTATCAGTTTTCTTTGAAAATAACAAATCACACCACTTCTGTTTGCAACAATCCTAAACTGTACAGTCATTAAGATATGGTGCAACGATTATTATTATTAATTTCGGGATAGAGAAAATGGTTGTGCTTCGGTGGGAGAAGGAGGATGGGGGGAAGGGTGGTAACTTCTGCAGTTTCTGGGTTTTCTATCAAGTTGATGGTCATCCCCTCTTTTCTTACCATCACGGATAATCTTGACGGAAATTGATAAGCTTAAGATAACTAAGAAGATAAAAGATGATAAAGAAGCTTGGTGAGATAAAATATATTATAATTACGTAGGTAAGTAAGTCTACTTAGAGTAGGATTATTTCTGGAATGTATCTGACAAATTATTCTAAATCTCAGAAGAAAAGTTATTATTAGGTAAGGACCTACTGTACCTAAAGAGAAAATATGTAAATCTACATCTGGAAGGAATACATTTTTCCTTTGTGAGACTGCCTCTTTTCACTGTCCTCTTTTAGTAAAAAATAAAATCATTGTAAAAACTGCTCTAATTAATAGGTAATTATCCTGTTCGAGTTGGCTACCCCTTTCTTATTGTAAATATAATATCTACTCAATTCATAGAGCTTTTGGGAGGTGAAATAAGGAATCGCACTTTATTGAAAAAAAAAAATTATCACGCTTTTTATCGGGCTAAAACAAGGTACCCGTTTTTATAGAGATTACCTCACAAGAGTCCCAACTGCTCCCGTCTGGAGCTAGTGAGACTATGGCATCCCCAATTGGGGTATGTTATGAAGGTAAGTGGGGAAGGGAAGGAGGTGGGGAAGAGGAAGGTGGGGAAGTACCTGGCTATTCAGATCTAGTCACTAAACACGGCTAAAGCCATTATTAAGCAACGTTTCAATTCTGAATGGTGGTCTTCCACCAGGGCGATACTGAGAGTACCTTCCACTCTGGAACGTGCCGCAAATATATTATATATTATTTTTATTAATTAATTGTGAAATAACACAAATTAATCAAATAAAATTTATTGATTCGAACCCGCGACCTTCCGATAGGGAGTCAAGTGTCTTACCATTCGACCACGGACGGTCGTGGGTGGATCACGGACGATGCCGTGGGTTTCAGGTCCTTTGTTCTCCGGACAGGATCCAATGCCTTGTATGTTGATGAGTTATGGTATACCCACCGACACTACGGAAGGGCTTTCGCCGCACTCCCGACTGATGCAGGAGCCATTTTGAGGTTCAGAGTTCAAGTTCGCTACCACAAGGTCACCAATTAAACATAGTTGGGTTCCTGACACCGTTCACTTCACCTCCACCGAATAAAAGATAGTGGAGCCTGCGTGGTTTCGACCATTTCGCCCAACGCACGACGTATGTGAAGACAGACCAAATCGTCAGATAGGGAAGCCAGGCAAGGTCATTCCCTCGACGACCACCTGTCACCGCTGGTGTATTTACCCGTTCAAATTCGATTAGAAGAAAGGGGATTGCACATCATATTCAATTAATCGGTTGCATGTGTCGTTCTTCTCCCTCGATCGACCCGCGTTGCATGTAAACATAACGTACTTAAGGGGATGGGTTCGAAACTCTGGAATAAAAAATAGATTTTCAATAATACTATCGTTTCAGATAGGTATTAAACCTCTTCTTTCTTCTTTCTTGCACTGTCCCAACTCATTGCCTAGCAGGCTGTTGGGGTCGGCTCTTCTCGTTCTCAGGTTATATATAGCTTCTTCGGTTCTGTGTATCGCTTTTATCCAGGCCGTTTCTCTGTAGAATTTTGGAGCATTGAGTCATCCAGAAGTTCTTTGGTCTATCTCTGAATGACTGTAGATGAAGCTCCATGGATATTGCGTGCTTCACTGTGTGGTCTGGTGGTCTCCGTCTTATGTGCCCTTACCATCTCAACTAAAGATAGGTATTAAACTGTGGGGTGGGATTGATAATTGAATAGGATACGGAATTTTAATTGCGAAAGGGATATTTACTATTGTTTCAACTGCTCCAAATTTTCGGAACATTCTTGGAAACTGATAACAGTACACTTCACATTTCATGAATAAATCGCGTTGGGCATGCATTAGGCACATGGCCGTAATATTACAGCTATACTCCTTGTAGACTTTTTATTCGGGCCTATTTTTTATTCGGACATGCGTTAGGCACACTGCCGTAATATAACGGCCATGCTCCTTTGAGGCTTTTTTATTCTGACCGTAATTACGGCCATGCTCCCTGAGAGGTTAATTACTTCTCACAAATTATATAAAAAAATGCCCTGGATTTAAATATTAAAAGATACAAAATGTCCTACATTGGTTTAATAACTCAGGTACGGGGCATACGTCGTTCCTATGTCTACCTACGTTAAATTGTCGTGAAAACAAGCTTATGTGCCCAAGCGGTTAATAATAACTAAATGATTGATTGCCTTGGGTAGGGAGGAGTCCGAAAAACGCTTATATAATGTTTAAAACATACATGGTTATCTATGAATGGCACATTTAGTAAAAACTTAGTATATATTAATTTTTTTAAATAATAATAATTGAAATTGCATTTGGCACTTCAAACGTTCAAACATTTGGTTCCTTGGAACAGGCAATCTGCCTAGCTTTTTTTTTATAGTGAATACCTCACAAGAGTCCCAACTGCTCCCGTCTGGAGCCAGTGAGACTATGGCATCCAATTGGGGTATGTTGTGAGGCTGAAGGTAAGTGGGGAAGGGAAGGAGATGGGGAAGAGGAAGGTGGGGAAGAACCTGGCTATTCAGATCTAATCGCTAAACACAGCTAAAGCCATTTCAAGCAATGTTTCAATTCTGAATGGTGGTCTTACACCAGGGCGATACTGAGAGTATCTTCCACTCTGGAACGTGCCGCAAATATAGTACATATTATTTTTAATTAATTAATTGTGAAATAACACAAATTAATCAAATAAAATTTATTTGCGCACGCCGGGTTCGAACCCGCGACCTTCGGAATGGGAGTCTAGAGCGTTACCATTGGACTTCGCCAGCCTAACTAATATCTACTAATAGGAACTAATATCGACCTAACACAACGTAATAAGTTATTACTAATAACACTAAGACTTGTACTTATTTTAAATATATTCTCTTACTATGTAATATTTATTATTACTGTATTTTTGCTTTAAATGTATCAAATTTAAAAAATAAATAAAAATAAAACCATGCACACAGTATATCCACACAAAATCAACTTCCTTCCCTAGTTCCTCTCACTTCGCTATCTCAACCGTTCTTCCGGCACCTCCAAACCCAACTGCCTGCTCAAACCAACCACCTCCTACCCCCGCCAGCATCCCTTTTTTTGTCCTGTAGGCACATGTGTTCATACCGTCCATGTTTCAATTTGTTTTGTTTAAGTCATTAATTATCTAATCTGCTCTAAAATCGAGGTCTAGAAATATCAATTGGTCCTGCGTCTTTGATGGGAATATGTTCCAGTCCACCGTCTCACAATTGTTAATCATTTCTATCAATTTTTAGTTGAAACAACAAGTCCTTTAATAACTCAGGTCCGGGGCATACGTCATTCCTATGTCTATCTACGTTAAATTGTCAGGAAAACAAGCTTATGTGCCCAAGCGGTTAAAGACAAAGAAAAAAATCATTCCTTTGGCCAAAATGAGACCATCATATCATTATTAAGACATGTTGCTTCTTGATTGAAGCATTACTTTTTACCTTTTGTCGGTCTGCATGGAGCCAATTTGCCTTCCAGTAAGTTGGCGCCAAAGGCATTCTGTGTCATTTGGGGATGCCATAGTCTCGTTGACTCTATTGAGACCAGTTCAGACTCTTATGTGGTGGTCACATGAAAAAACTCTCCGTTCTCAAACCCCCCTCAACCCTGACCTGTATTGTGTCTGGTTCAAGTTCATTCGCGTCCAAGTTCATTCCCTCCTATGACTCCTCAGATCGTAAAAAGGTTTTACTTAATTATAAAAACCAAATATTTTGTAAGAGTGAATAGTTTCCCTTTTGCAGTTGTCACATAATTTACTCACCGCACTAAACTATCACATTGTATTTTGTTGCGCTACTTACGGTTTGATGGCCATGTAAGGGACGTTATTTACAATCTATATGTTTTTTACATAAAGATTTCCACCCCACACCCCTGGCAAGAATTCTACTCCCCGCCCCTGCACAATTCCAGTAAGAATCCAGAAAATTAGCAACTCCGAATTGCTTCCATATCATGCTGCCGGAAGCCAGAATCAACTTAGAAAATATTTTTTTAGTTCATTAAATATAATGTAAAACACAACCCGCAGAAATAATTAAAGATTCACATTTCAAGCGACTGAAAATATAGTACGGATTTCTCCCACCTTTTACGGCCAGGTGGCTGTGACCGCTGACGAACCAGTAGTTTCAAATAAATACCGGCCCTTTTTAAAAATAAAATCAGTTCAACTTTACCAAAAAAGAAGTCTTGTTATTACTTTCTACCTCCGAAAGTCCTCCCTGGATCCATCAACTCCCTCCTACGCTGAGCCCCTGTTTGAAGACATTCTGATGCCTACCTCCTCATCAAGCAGAGGCAGCACATACAGTGCCACCACTTTCCAAGAGCAAACCAATAGCCCATGATCATCATCAGTATCCCAAGAAGTGAAAGAAACGGACTAAAACTGGCAGCTCTAATTTTATAGTCTTGTGCAGATATACCGTCTAGTACAGCGCCCTTGAGGTGATTTCTCACAAAAACGGCGCTCTACAAATTATCCAATTATTATTACAGTGTGATTATCAATTTGGTAGGCGGGTATTGGTATCGCCGCCCTGGGAACCATTCATTGGATAACCAACACCTCTGCCATAGGTCACCCCAAGAGGTTCGCTACATTTGGTGTCTTAGCAGTTGTAACAACCTTCAGCTTTGAAGGATTTCGTGAATCAGAATGGCATTTCAGATCCTTCCATTCCTACACAATATGTTAAGAGGGTGGTCCCAGAAGTATCCGACCTGACATATAGATGGCGGTAGTTACTTTAAAAAATTACTATGGTAGAAAGTAACAACCTTATAAAGCTTAAGTTTCAAGTTTTAAGAATCTATGTTGTTTAGTATTTATTTGGCCGCCATCAATAGCTAACGCTCTCAGTGAATTTGTAAACGTGGAAAAAATTGGTCATCGTTATGTGATACAATACTTTTATTTGAAAGGTTTAAGTCCTAACAATATCAAAGCCGAGCTAGATTCTACTCTGGGGGAGTCTGCTCCTTCGTTTACAACAGTAACATTTTGGGTGGCAGCTGCCAAGACGAACATCGCAATGGTCGACCAAATGAGGTGACCGCGTCAGAAATGGTAAAGAAAATCCACAAAATGGTATTGGATGACCGTCGATTGAAAGTGCGTGAGCTAGCAGACATGGTAGGCATTTCAAAAGGTGCTGTACATCTCATATTGACTGAAAATTTGGACATGAGAAAGCTATGTGCAAGATGGGTGCCGCGTTTGATCACAATGGAAAAAAAACACCATCGTGAGGATGTTTCAATTGAGTGTTTGGCCATGTTTCATAGCAATAAAGCTGAGTTTTTGCGTCGATTCATAACGATGGATGAAACATGGGTCCATCACTTCACACCTGAGACGAAGGAACAGTCAAAACAATCAGACTGAAAGGGGAGAATCGGTTAAAAAAAAAACGAAGACAGTTTTGAAGACAATTTTCATAAGTTATCTTCAAAAAGAAGTATAATAAAGGCGAGTATAATAAAGTATTGTTTCATCAGGACGTGCACCAGTTCACACATCCGCTATAGCGAAAGTCAAAATCAATGAATTAAAGTTCGAATTGCTTCCTCACGCACCCTATTTGCCAGATTTAGCCCCCTAGGATTATTTTCTTTTTACAAATTTGAAAAAAATGCTCGGTGGTAAAAAATTTGCCAACAATGAAGATGTGGAATCTGCGGTTGATGGTTATTTTGAGGCGCTCAACGGTTCTCACTATGAATAGGGTATCTAAGCTTTTGAACATCGCTGGAAAAAGTGTGTTGAGATAAAAGTATGTTGAAAAAAAAAATATCCCAAATTTGTTGTGTTTTCTTTGTTAGGTCGGATACTTTTGGGACCACCCTCGTATGTTGATTAAAATTATGAAAAGACTTTTTTTTATTGATCAGATATTATTTATTAAAACATTACAACATCATACTCACAATAAAAATAATCTGATTATCTAAAACAGTCAAAATAACAACAAATATATTTATAAACTGTTTCACAAGTTGATTTTTTTATTTAAAGTATAAAATGAACAATAGTTAATATTATGTAATAATGTAAAAACCATACCCATTAATTAATTACGTTTAAAAAAATCTTTGTTCCCTGAGAGATAAATACCAGCATTTTAGAAATGTACTGTTCACGCCAATACTTATTTCAGAAGGTGCACAGATAACAAATCAATAAATAATATTGTATTCTTTCTGCTTATTTCTATGGTGACCGTGCAATTGTTTGTATGTATGTGGTATAAAAAGAATTTCACTAAAATGCTGTAGATTATTCAATCTATTTAATAAAGAAATTATTACACACTTATTCTCAAAAAGGTACACATGATAACAACATTAAAGAATGTTTTTTGGAAATGCAGAATAATTTGATCAGTACTTAGGCATACTGCCTTTACGAGTTTCCTCAACAATATCTGAAAATACAAAATACAGTTAAACAACCAGTATGAACAAACGATGTTGTGTATCCAAACCTTGTTTAAATATTTTTTTTATTTTAATGACAGATTTTCACATAGAAATTTATGAATAAACAAAACCTAATCTTTTATCATTTGGTTAAATTCTAAACTTATCGTAACATATATTATTACATACATAGGTACTATAAAATTGGAATCTTAGAATGGACTCGTTCTAAGAATACATAACAATATATTTTTTTTAAATTGATGTTCGATTCACACATCATTTGTGCCCTTTGTTTGCAATGAGTATGTCGTATTGTGTCAGCGTAATAAAAATATATGAACCATTTTACCGTGTTCATTAAGGGGCTCGTAAACGGGCAATATGTGACTGCAATGTGTAGCCGGCAATCTTTCATCCATAAATGGAAATAATATTATAAATATAATAATTAATAAGCCGTGATATTGCAATTTGGGTGCAATTCTGGGTTTAGGCGGTACACTTTAACAAACGTACACTTGTTTAAAAAAACAATACATTAATAGATGCACTTAGCATTGGCTGCAAGGATTATTAATTATTGCATTGCATTAAGCAGTTTGCAGCAAATGGACTAAAAAAAAAATTAAATTTACTTGGGAGGACATCAGGTGTATTGAACGGAAACTGAATGGGAGAATGTAGTGAACTTCCTAATTAATTATGAAAGAAAATTAATTCATACAAGCAAGAAAAATCATTATGAAAATATTAACACCCCATATTTTATCTAAGCATTGGTGATTTTATATAGGTCATTTTATTTGTGAATATTGACTGGTAAAACTTACAAAAATAATTTTGTAGCTGTCTTAAAGGGCATTAAACCAAGAACTCTTTTTTAGGATCTATGGCATATTATCTATGGCTTATTTCAAAACAAAAAAAGGGGGCATTATAAATAAAATTTAAAATTGGATCCCTTACTGAGATCTTTAGATTTTACTGAAAGTTCAATGGATTTAAATGACTTTTAAAAATAGGTAATAATTAATTTCATCTTTTTGAAATATGTACTGATTATACAAAAGGTGTGTCAATATTCTTGTTCTATGTGGATGACAAAAGAAGCAACTAAAATTATATAGTTTTCTTGGGTTCGGTGATGGTGGCTTCGCTCTCAGTTTCATCATCGGAATATGTGGTGGGTTCTTCTCCGCGTTTCAGTAATCGGCCAACCAGCTCATATTTTTCTGAAATAAATATTATTATAAATCAATACTTGTAACATTAACGTTTTTTTTAAACATATTGAAGAACTTATAACATTTAACTAAATAATCTCTGAGAATGGAATATCTGTAATATGTACCTACAGAATCAATAAATATCATTCTTGCCACAGCACCGAAAATTAACCAGATTCTATTGAATTGTTTCTGAGGCAGGCCAGCAAATGTATTGAAGAACTTATAACATCTAACTAAATAATCTCTGAGAATGGAATATCTGTAATATGTACCTACAGAATCAATAAATATCATTCTTGCCACAGCACCGAAAATTAACCAGATTCTATTGAATTGTTTCTGAGGCAGGCCAGCAAACGTATTGAAGAACTTATAACATCTAACTAAATAATCTCTGAGAATGGAATATCTGTAATATGTACCTACAGAATCAATAAATATCATTCTTGCCACAGCACCGAAAATTAACCAGATTCTATTGAATTGTTTCTGAGGCAGGCCAGCAAATGTATTGAAGAACTTATAACATCTAACTAAATAATCTCTGAGAATGGAATATCTGTAATATGTACCTACAGAATCAATAAATATCATTCTTGCCACAGCACCGAAAATTAACCAGATTCTATTGAATTGTTTCTGAGGCAGGCCAGCAAATGTATTTTTACAATAGTCCATACACGAGGCAACAAAGTGATTTAACTACATCAGAGGGAGGGCATCTTCTGATTGAATTTATCTGCCTTAGATGGAAAAAACCACAACTCACAACATTTGATATTTGCAAAGAAAGAGCAGCATAATCCTACAGGTTTTTTAAAAGATGGGACCCTGCGGACGACATTTCTAACCAGCAAATGCAAGATAGCGCCACTAAAACCACTCCCTATTCCCCATCTTGAGCTACAACCCGGGCTCATCGCAGCAAGACTAGATTACACTAAACGGAAAGAGAGTCAGGTGCAGATATCCCGCGCATAATTAAAGATATCAACAATATCTACAGTAGCAACGCCCCGATTGCATACATGTATGTACAAGTTTAAAGATCTTAAACCACTAAAGCGATTCAGGGCAAAATATGGATCGTTTTTATTTTTCTGCGATTGACAGCGGTCCAAAATTGGACCACATTTTCCTACCATTCGTAAAACATTTTTTGAATTTTTTTTAAATGTTCCCGCGTCCTGCAGTGAACGTGATTTGAAAACTGAAAGTCTACTTCTGGTACTGATCAATAGATGTCACTGTTCTTCGTTTTCTTGGTGATGTATTATTCAGTTTATTTCCACGTTTAGTCAAGTTTATTTCAAATCGGTAGCTGTCAGAATCTTGTCTTTTAAAATGTCATATTTTCGTGTTTTTTTGTCACTTCTAATATATTTGTATACCAGTGTAACAGTGGTTGAATTATCAATGTATTTAATGTGTTTAAATGTTGCAAGATTTAAAACTAAAGTGAATACATATGTTCAAAATAGTGCTTTGTTGGTTTCCTACAATGCAATAGAATGTTCACGATGACCATATTTGCAAATGGATTATTTTCAATAAATAAAGCATTAATCGAGTTAATTGTTATTATGGATTAACTTCTAGTTGGTCGATTGATCACCAGTGATCACCGAAAAGAAATGTTATAAAAATTGAATTCTTAAGAAAGGTGAGAATTGTCAAATATTTTAAGTCATATTGAAAAAATATATTTTTTCTCTGCTGGATTTCAACTGGTTAAAGATAATGAATAAATCTGTCTGATGTGAGGCAGTTATTTTTAGTAAGTGCGTTAAAAATCCCATTATAGTGCAATGAAATTTGTGTATTTTACGAATAAAATTTCTGGCGAATATTTTTTCATATGAATCATTTCAACTCTTGAGAACTTATCAAAATTCAGTTTTATTATAGATATTTATATATGTTATCATTAATTAGATCATTTACAAGAAACATCATAGAAAAAATTTAATGTGGAAGAAAAATTGAGGTTCTCACGGCAGTTTACAACTGGAAAACCCAGAAAATACATCCTTTTATAATGTTTATGATTTTGTAAAAATTTGTTTATAAATCCTAAAAATATGGGATAATTATTTAAATATAGGTAAATTCATTGGCTATAAGGCACTTTATTCGGTGTATATGTCTCCATATTAAAATTCGGAGATATTTTTTTTTTAAATTTGGGCGGATTTTCAAATTGATCAGCAAAAAATGTCTAGCAATCCGAGAAAAAAGTTTTAAATTGCGCTGTCGCTCCAGTGGTTAAGTCTTTATTGTTATTACTGTAATAATATATCAAATTTATTATGTAGAATGGCTGCCTCTCACGTACAAATACCACAATGGTGTCCCAACCTCTGCACATTGCAATATTTATAAACCTGGCCAAAACGTATAGATAAAAATATATCTCTCAAATATGTATAATAAATAAATACTAAGTACATTAGTACTTACTTACACCCCTACTAATAAATGTATTTTTTTAATAATACACAACCAATTAACAACCATTTATGAATGGTAAATGGTTGTTCTATCAGTTGTGAAAAATTTAAAAAAAATCATTTATTAGTAAGGCTGTTAAGATTTAACAATGGGTGGGTTAAAATATAGGTTTAATTTTAGTAAAGCAACATCATCATCAGCATCATGATTTCTACCATGGCGGCGGTTACAACAATAAGCATTATGCGGCAGATTTTAATCCTTATCAGGGCGTAATTTCATAATCTTGCCCATTTTAAGATAGAATAGAATCGGTCATATTGATGATAAGTATTTATAATCAAAGCTGATGTGACAGCATAACTATGTTTGTAAATAGATTGAATGTACATTAATAATATATGTTAAGAGGGTATAACCAGAGAATACCAGACATTTGTCCTTTTTAAATCAAATTCTTGACGTATTGACTCGTTTTTACAAAAAAACATAAATTGATTTCGAAAGATTGTTATTTTATCTGGTAAAATTTTGAAAAACCAAGTTTGTTTTTAATATATTAAGGTTATACCGTTGGTAGTTGTTGGCAGATTTCTTAAATTTTTAAATGAAATGTTATATTATACAACACACATTTCAAATCATATTATCATACAGTAAAATAAAGCAATACATAATCTAGTAAAGACACTTTTCAGATTTTTAATTTTAGTTCAATTAAAATGATTAAAAAATAAATCCGAGAGATTGTGACAAAAATGCCTCAGTTTGTCTATTTATTTAAGGTCTTACAAACTAAAATGTTTCAAACTTTTTTACACACTTATTTTGCTTAGATATTATTGAAAAATCATAAATACTTATGATAAAAAAATACTTACAAGAAGAACACAATATTAAAAAATGTATTATCACGCGTTTGAGCATTTTTATTGCTTACTTGAATGTAGGTATAAATTAAAGCAACTTTTGAATGAAATAAAGTCGGTATTGAGTTATTAGTTAAACTTTTGGGTACGGAGAATAATCAACCTTTATCATCGGAACTGCCCTGGACAGTTGCAAGGGTACGATCGCAAGTTGAAATTTGAACTCTCGGCTGCTGGTTAATAGGCCTTAAATTTTACCTCTGAATTGCATTTCCCATTCCCGTGCTGAATCAACCTCCATGGCGGTGAGATCGCTGAGGTCATCATATTCCTTGTCCGACACATCCACTGAGAAAGTCGCTAATCCCCTCGTGGCATCGTGACCGGCAAAATTGGCATATGGACCGCCTGAAATAACAAAAATAACAAAAATGTTATCGTATAAAAATTTGTGATTGTCTGATTCCTTTATTCGGAGTTACCATTACATACAAATTAATACAAAACATTGGATAAGCAAGTAGATAGTCTGCTACAAAAGTGAGAATAAAATTCTCTGACACCATTTATTAGCAGTTTTTTTGCAATAAATAAAGTGGATAAAACATGACCCCTAAGGCCATGTCCACTGTGAACAAGCGGTGACATGCGCGGGTGCTTGCGCGGTGGAGGGAACTTTGAGCTGGCCACAGTGCTTCGCGAGTACTTGTAGCGCAAATGCCGAGCGACAAGACCAAACTGGTTTGATTCACCCACCAGTTGCGAGTATATAGCGCGCCAGCTAGGCCTGTTAGTGTGGCCAAGACGAGCGGATAGAAAAGAATGAAAATGACCCGCCTAATCTTGCCTAAACTCATTGCTTGTCGCGCCCGCCACAGTCACTACACTGCGGACGCAAACGGCATTTACGTATGATTGATATTTTGCGCCCGCTGTCGCCACCACGCAAGCACCTTACTCTGGACACACACACTAAGTATTAATTGGTAATAGACATAACATATCGACACAAAATTAGTAATAGACATTCATTTGTATCGTTTGATAGCTCACTGATTTAAAGCAGTTGCCCAGTATTGACTGTGATACTTCTGATTTGTCGGGACAGAAATAACCAAGTGTAGTGGTTAAAAGATGATTTGTTGCGAAACAATTTGTTTAGTTATAAACTATATCTGCAAATAGCTAAAATTATCGTATTAAAATAATGAATTTCAGCTGGTCAGTGGCATCGCGCATGGGTCCCTGTAAGCGCTACGTCCTCCATCACGACACATGTAACATTTTTCCGCTTACTCTGGTGGTAGCAGGAGATTTTCAAATATTGTCAGGTTATTCGTAACCCGGGAATGTTTTTCCTTATTTAAAAAAAAATAATAATTAAAATAAAAATTTAAAAAAATGCATAAGTACCTACTAAAAAAAAACAGAATAATAAAATCAAACGATGGAAACAAGAAACACATTAAATTGCTAATCACACGAGTAAACATTCTCACATCTTGATACAGTAATTATGTAAACAGGAAAGTAACAGATATATAGTATGGCCGCTTAGCATTAACAGTTTGTAGGCACGGTGCAGGCATGATATTAGTAAAGGAACAAAAAGTAACAGAAAACATTTATTAATTCAATGTTAAGGGGAATAAAAACCTAAGTTCCATCAAATTATTTTAATAATATACTTGCTTAGCTACTCTTGAAAACATTGTATAACAAGTTTGCCGACCCTGCCCAAAATGTAATACATATTTGAAGATTTCAATTTTTAATGATAACATATTATATTATTATGTAGTTCATTTATTGGCCTAGTCCTAATTATTGCAGAATATCTAATCAAGTTTCCATCTAATCTAATCAGATAAATTTATCAGTCGGCAAAATGACTAGGTATTTATTTCTGTATCATTGCCACTAAATTGTATTAAAATGTAGGTGGGTAATATTAACTTCTGTTGGATGAAAAGTTCGCAACCGACAGGCAGTATAGTTTTGTTTGCTAAGGATAATTAATTTAGAGATATGTGTTATAAAAGCTGGATATAACTTTGTTCTGAAAAGGAAGACAGATGGCGTAAAGAAAAATCTGCTCAATTAAATGCCAGCCAAAAATGTGATACCAACAGCTACCTACCAACTCTGTTCCTATCTTTCTTGGACACGCATAACTAGCAAAGTGCTTTGGAATTGTGGTTTTTATGGAAATTGTTGTTCCTAACACGGCCGGCCCTATGCAGGCGTATTAGAGCAATTCGCTCCGGGCACCGACATAGCCCCTTGAGCCTTGAGGCAGTCCCTGATCCCTATTGTTAGTACTGGGCAGTCCGGTTGCCAAAATCCAAAGTGAGTCCAATAAGCATTAGAGATGGTTAATTAATAAATATGAACTGGGTTGTCACTGTGGTTCCAGTTACCGGAGACCGATGTGATCTTAACTTTCCAAAACACATATCTTCATGTACCTCAGCTGCGGGTAAAAAGTCAACCCATTTTACTGTATTGGAGAAATAAACATAGGTGGCCAAGTATTTGACCTGATATATTATAATAAAGAATCACAGTCAGAACCATTCACACAACTACTATAACATCACCAATAAGTTACTATAATCTAACATTACCACTAACAACTGCACAAAACAACAGGTTTATAATTCTTATTCATTCTAAGAGCAATGCATACAGCATAATCATTCATGTGTATTATTAGAAAATACAATCTTGAATATAAATAAAATAACGTATTATCAACGAATGATAACAAAATTAAGATAAAGCGAGAATTGAAATATTTTCTTAAAAGAACTGAGTAAAACTGCGAACCAAGGAATGTCAGCCTCCATTGGCAGAAGTTTAAAATAAATAAATAGGTATAATCATTAGGAACTAATAATTTATTTAGAAAACAACAATGTTTAATACATATTATGATCTAGGACTATCATAACTCATTTTATGAGGAATGAAATGTAATATACAAGATTTTGTAAACACAGAGCGATAAACACATTATGTTTTACAGTCTGAGATAATAACGCTTTACACAATCAATAGTTGCATAGTTATGCAGAATGAAGCTAGCCGAATTGAAACTCAAACAGAGACCTAACATCTGAAATATAATTTTCTTTTCAAATGATTTTTATAAAGTAAAACTAAAAAAAAGAAAATAAAATCAACAAGATAATAATAATAATAAAATTTGGATGATTTTTTATGGCGCCTTTTTGTGAAAAATTACTTTTAGTACAAATTAAGCATAGTTATGCAGAATGAAGCTAGCCGAAATGAAACTCAAACAGAGACCTATCTTCTGAAATATCATTTTCTTTTCAAATGATTTTTATAAAGTAAAACTAAAAAGAAGAAAATAAAATCAACAAGATAATAATAATAATAATATTTGGATGATTTTTTATAGCGCATTTTTGTGAAAAATTACTGTAAGTATAAATCAATCAACCTACAAATACCTTTATACATTTTTTTTATTTTTGGGCTTTGGCAAGGATCTATCCCAAAACTAACTATAGACAAATCTATTATAACAATGTATAACCTTAGGCCATGTATTCACTGAGAATCAATTGTTTATAAACACTATTTCAGATACAAAATCTACCTGTTTCTGAAACCAATTTATACGTTTCTGAAACAGTTAAAACTGTGGCGGTAACACTATGTGTTTCCGAACATGTTTCGCTGGCGATGGAGAACACAGAAACAAATCAGTTTAGCAACAAATGTTGCTGGGTGTGGACGCCTGTTTCACTTGCTTAAACATGGCGATAGTGTGGAACGACCAAATGATTTTTAAATTAATAGAAATCTTTGGAGATAAAGCGGATTTTATGGAATAGCTCAACCAAAGATTATAAAAACAAAATCAAGAAAATTGCCGCGTGGGAAGACATTTCGAAAGCTTTGGAAATCCCAAAACAAGATTTTTTATTTAAAGAAACAGTAAACAATTATACTCGAAATATTACACTAGTTATACTCGAAACAACAGGAAAGAAATCTTCACCAAAATTAATGAATTCTTTAAACATAAAAGCAATTAACATTTTGCAGAAATAAAATACAACAAATTAAACCATTAAAGCGACCCGGCGACCTCCCAGGCTGATCTCAGCTGACGGGTGATCAGTGCACAAACCATTAGAGTGCATTTCTCAGTGCGCAGAACCTACTGCGCACTTGGGGGACAATCCTAATTGTCCCTTTAAGCATTTTGGTTAATTCTTTACATTTCGTACTCGATCGTAGGCATTTTTTTATAATTACTATGGAGATGGAACATGGGAATCGCTTGCGTTTAAATTAACTTCGATGATAATCTTGCAAGATAAAGCAATTTTTTTATTATACTGTATTATGAATTGTATATCTATAGATATTTTAATTTATTTTGTTCCCCCCCCCTCCCAATTTTGGGTCATCAATGCGGCCCGTGGTTTGGATTGGCCAGGCCTGATTTAGGTGATGCCAAGCATATTTTGACCTCTTCTGCATAAAAGCGATCACGTTGCAATAATTTCTGAAATAGATAAAGCACTTTGACTCTGCTACACAAAAGTGTTCCAGGGTTTCATTCCCGCCAAGTGTTGAGGGGTTGAGGGCAAATAGAAATAACACTGAACCTGGAATTTACTGTAAATATATATTAAATGAAAATTAAATTCATAATTTTTTAGTGCTAAGGAAATAATACTATATATATGTAATAATGACCATCGAGCTTTATTTTATTAAATAATTGTAGGCCTACACTTCCTGTTTCATCCACATTCAAACATAAAATCACTTAGTACTTTTACCAATTAGTTGCCGGCATTATAAAGATTGATAGCAACTACGCCGGCAAATGTGAAGGTCACCATGACTTGCATATTGTCTAAAGACTTTAGAGTCTATTATTATTCAATATTTGTTTCTTGAAATTAGAATAACTGAATAATTCACAAGGGAATAAGAAATTGAGCATCCACGGGATCCACCATTTTGCCAGGTAAAAAAATTATTCCACTTCAAATTTATTCGAACCACCAGTTCATCAGTTGTATGCTTCCAATTTTATTGTGATGTTATGAAAACAAGCATTTGTATTTCTTTTGCAATCCAACATAATTATTTATTTACACCCAAAAATTTGCTTTATTACTTTTATTCTAACCTTTTTAAAGTTCTAGTTTTAGCCAACAAATAAATATATAAGTCAATAAAAATATAAATGAGTGGATCGAAATTTATTTAATTGTTTACACACAGTAGGTATCAGTTTTGGAACTCATCTAGAGAATTCATCATCGGTATATTTTAAACCATTTAAATAATTTTATTAAACCTCTCTTACTCTGCTTCACGGTTAATAAGGAATATTTTTTATTTAAATTTAGCTTTATTATATTTTTATTTTGTTAAGATTATTCATTTACGCGAAATGTGATTGTCAAAATGAAGTGAACTTATACAACTTTACAATGATTTTTCTAATGAATTCTTGGATTACAATTATTTATTATTTTTAATTTTTCAAAGGGGCAGAATGCAGAAGATAACAATTTAGCTATATTTTTTGATAATCATAATAATAAACATAATAAACATGATTGAGTGTGCGGGTTTGAGTTTGTACCTGATCAACTTCATCACTGCAAGAGACTGAAAAATAATTCAAATCAGATTTTCTACATGCATTCAATCAAGAGAAAAGTATTACCCATTATCAATTCAAATATTCAGTGGTTTTACAAAACAATATGGTAAAAGCACATTCAAAACAGTTCTAATAATGTACTATGATATCGTATTACCTGGTCCGTAGAATTTTCGACCTTTAGTCACATCGAAAACATGTCCATTGATGCCTACAAGAATTCGCCCGTCAGCCTGCTTGCTGGAATACTCCCTCAGTTCAGAAGGAGTAAAGTCTCTACGTAGTTTGGGCAAAGCCGGGGGAAGAGCTTCTTCTACCGGAGTCTTGTCCCGATTTTTAAAAATCTTATATATTAACACAACAATCAAAGCAACGAGGAGAGAGTTGACAGGACTTTGGACTATCTCGTTAAAAACAGAGGAAATAATTCCTTCACTACTTTCTACCGTAGGTTCTTCTGGAACTTTATCTGCCATGGTGTATTAAAATAATTAATATCTGATGAAGCACAACATAAAATAAATACACCAACCATGCGCACAATACTCTCACTGAATGATGATAAAGATAACAGATAAACTAATTTTGTTAAAAAATATTCGATGAAGTCACCAAAAACGTCACAGCTGCTTATCAATCTTGTTATTGTATTCCATTTATGCGTATGTTCACAATTCACAACAATTCCGTCAAAAGGAAAGGACACGCCACAAATTGTTTTCGCTACTGTTTTTTATTATTTCTCTGTTTTCTGCAGTAGAACTTGGTGCACAAAACGAATTAACATGGCGGTGCACAATGCGCATCTTGAAATCATCCGGTCCGGTTGTTTCATTCGTACTTTAGTCAAAATTAAACATTTTTTGGTCCGCTTATCACCCAAAGTTTGAACCACGGGCTACATTCCAAAAATTTAGATTTAAATATTTGAACAAAATTTAAAAGTTCTAGCTAATATTAATTTGACTTAAAACAATCGAGTCATAGTTCTGCGAAATATAATACTATTATTGCACGTTGTTATTTTGTTTATTTTTTGTCTAGTCGGGCAGGGTTGTAACTTACTTACAAACATTTATAATAATTGGCTATTTAAAAAAGGATTTCTTGTATGATTAGTCTAAAATCAAAAGCTTCTTTGTCAGGCCTATAAAAAAGCTAATATTTAAAGAAATGTATAAAACTAGGACGTTAGAGTATTAGTATTGGAGTCGATATTATAGAAATAACCTTATTTTGTTGTAATAGAATTAGTATAACCCTTTTTATATTTCTTAGAGTGATATATTTTTCTAAAAAAAAAAAAGATTTGTCGAGCTAAGCCTTAAGGTGGGATTTATTCGACAGGTACCTGTTTACTTGTGTTATATGTGGCACTGTTCTGTTGAACCTGTGCTTATTTTGGATCCGTTTTAATGCGGGGCTCGGTTGATTGGTTGTTGATTGGTTGAATTTACGGTGTTGTCGATACTCACACACTCAGTTTCTCAGTTGTCAATAGAGATGGTTGATAATATCCGAAATTTAATTGGATGTTACTACAGGGTTCTTCAACAAGGTTATTTTGGAACCGGTTCCTGATAGAGAATATATATATATATATATATATATATATATATATATATATGTAGGTATTTGCAATGACTGGAATTCACAGAACTTGAAATTACTAACTTCGCCAGCAGAGGAATGTGGCAGATACACACAAAGAGGGCGAATTTATTTTTTACGAACGGAGCGGAAAACATCTAATAAAAATTAAAAAAACCAGGGAAGACAGAACGGCTAAATCAGACACAAGGAGCTTAATTTTAGTTTTTACAAACGGAGCGGAAACCCGTAATAAAATAGAAAGCTGGGACATAAAGTCGGCAGTTGAAAAATAAATGCTGGAGCCAGACAGCCAGATAAAGTGCAATATAACCTTCTCCTCTACACGAACAACGTTTGAATTAAGAAGTAATTGGACAAATTTTTTAATTAATGAAGATAATATTAGTGAAACTCAATCGAAAATCTGAAACAGAAAAAGATATGGATACATCTAGGACTCAAACCCAGGACCTTCGGCTTTCCGGGCCACTGCGCTAACCACTGCGCCAATCGATTCGGTCATATTCAACTGTATCATACTTCGACTGAGAACCATCAACATTATCTTCACTTTCTTAACGCACATTTTTGTTGGCTGTAATCTTTATATATTCGTACGTAGGTCCTGGGTTCGAGTCCCAGATGTATCCGTATCTTTGTCCGTTTTTTTTTGTTTCAGATTTTCGATTGAGTTTCACTAATATTATCTTCATTAATTGAAATATTATAATTTGATGGATGACAATTTTTTTGGCCACGAAGAAAATAATTTCCTTCAAGACTGTATCATCTTTGGGGATGCTGTATGGAGGGTCTTTTTAGGAAAGGAAGAAGAGAATGTTCTGGGAAAGAACAGGGTATGAGGTGTGGGTAGGAATCTGGGAGTCAGTGTGCCCAGAAATGACGGAAGAATGATTCCATCAGTCCCACTGCGGTGCAAGGCGATGGTTTTAGAGAGTCTGGCTGAAGTGGTCTAGGTTAGGTCTCCCTCAAACAGTCTCTCCCGATTTGGCCTGAATCGCAGTTGGTGGGTAGACGCATCCGCCGCCAAGATCCAGACAAACCTCACCCCACGAACCACTTGGAGTGAGCTACGGCAGACGTATTGATTATCCAATAAATGGTTCCCGGGGCGGCGGTTCCCTTACCCACCTCCGAAAATTAAACATAAGAGTGTTTCTTACTTGTTAAAATTTATCTTGAGTTTGTGAGATAATAGAAAGTCTAGATGTATTGTAGAGTCATTGCTTTATTTCATGTGGTGTTCCAGATTCTTAAGAAGATAATATAAGGCTAGCTTTACTAGTTTTGACAAGTTATGGAACGTATCCATACTACGTGACCCACATTTAGGAATTTTTAACCCCCCTTCCCTCTCGGTGACCACGTTTAGTATATTCCAAGACCGCCCTCCCCCCTCCCCCACAGTTTTCACGTAGTAATTTATAAATATGGTTTTGAATCATTTCTTGCTAACAAAAAATTTACAAAAAAATATTTGGCTTCATTAATACGGCGCGATGGCAAGAGTGCATGCATACCTATAATTACAAATAGAAAAAATGTTATCAAGATAAAACTTACGTCAAAATATATTGTAACCAGAACTTAATTTATAGAATCAAAAGTCCTGTTATTTTTAGTAACATTTATTTTCCATCTCAATCATCTTTAACAAACACGTTCCCAGCATCATTCCACTCGGATACATCGTAGATCACGGGGGCGGTAACATCGGGAATTTCCTCAGACGTGATTATTATTGCAATGATATCTCTTCGGTTTTTCGAATCAGAAATGTTTCTTTTGGTTTCCATTAGCTTTTGTGGGTAGGTAGTGCTTAGGTAATTATTAATTTCCTATTTAAGTGTTATTTTATATTGTTTTCGGGAGATAGTAATGTGAGTAATTATCCACTTAACCTAATCATATTTTAATTAAAATAATAAATAATAGTTTTTATATGAAAAGCCTTCTTACAGCTTATAAAATCAGTTTTATAAGTTGAGAGACATTCCGTAAGAAATGGTACCAAAATGCGTCGCGCGAGATGTCAAAAATGAAAAGACAGGGGTTTTCGTAGGAGTTTTTTCCTATAAAAACTAGTATTTATTATTTTAATTAAAATATGATAAGATTAAGTGGATCTTGGTGGACTCACCTTACCATCTCCCGAAAACAATATAAAATAACACTTAAATAGGAAATTAATAATTACCTAAGCACTACCTACCCACAAAAACTAATGGAAACCAAAAGAAACATTTCTGATTCTAAAAACCGAAGAGATATCATTTATTTTTATGGAAAAAAGATTTCTGTAAATGAGCAACCTTCTATTTAATTATCGGTCCAATCCTTTCTAATTTGAATGTTTCCGACTATAACATTACGTATTTGAATTCAAGTCGGTTGCTGTCAAGTATACTGTAAGAATTGTTTATTTCAAGCCAGCTTCTATTTCAATACTTTTAGGCCTTTTCGTCTTTATTGACAGAATCGCATAAATTTGACAGCAGCCAATAGTAGTTGACAGGAAGCCATCTTACCGCAAATAAATTTACAGATGTAAACGGTCGCTATCGTCACTATGAGCACATACATAAGTTGATCTTCCGAACAACTTCTGTGATTATTAATTCCCATAAGTCGGATGCGTATGTAAACACCCCTATAAGTAACTTGTCAAAAACTTTATTAAGCCGTAAATTTTACTTACTAGTGTAAAGCTAGCCAGAAGGAAAGAACATAATTTCGCATTGAAGAAAAAAATCTTCAATCCAGCTCCGAAAGGAACCGGTTCCTCAAACAAATATCTGGCGTTCCAGTGACCGCAAAGTCGCCGGGACTGGGACATCGACCACCTCTAGTTGTCAATGTGATGGATCCTTATTAAAAATTGCTTTGTGATCAAGGCATTTCAATCGTAGGCATTAAGTTCATAATAAAACTCTGTTAAGTTCTGTCAACATAATGAATTAATGCAATTTATTTAGGCAATCGGCCTCCGCTATATTACAAGACGACATGACTGCACCAATTGTGTCTTATGGTGGAACACGATTTGTAGACTATTTCGCTATTTGTGGGCTCGATATCGATTCAGGGTTAGAACCGGACAGACTATCAGGTAATAAACATGTATTCAATTCAATATTTCAATCAACATAATATTATTGGTAGATTTTCTTTTTTGCAAGTATGTATCAAATGCTTTTAGAAAGTGATTAAATTTTGTCGCGTGACACTTACGTTCCTTTATTGAATTTTCGCAAAAAAGGCACGCAATCTAGATTGTGTATGTGAAACTCCACAAGATTTCTTGGTCGCTTTTCAATCTGGTCTGACTCATCTGACATTTCATACTTAAGATCAGCGTTTCATTTCGTATGTGTTTTATAATGTCTTCAATTGACATTAATATAATTTTATATCCCTAAAATCAGTTTTGCACAATCATACTACCTACATATTATACGAATTAAGTCTTTTGAGACTCCAACACAGAAAGTTAGGTCTTTTGCGTTGTGCAAACAATTATTCATTTTGTATACCAATATCCGAAGCTCAGTTCAGAGTTTATTTTCTAATAAATGTCACTATAAAGGAAGAGGCTATTTCTGTGGCACTGTGTATTAGGACTCCAGTTCTTGTGCCCAGCATTTTCGCCTTCAACTTTGAATACTGATAGCTGTCAGTTTAAATCAATCCTTTCCAACAGACACCATTTTTCACAGTCTCTAAAGATTGCAACTCTAGATTGGTTGAAAAGGTTTTTCTTTTCTTTTTGAACAAGAAGCACGCGTAATATAAAATAACTTTCACTAATATTGGATTGTAGTGAGCAAGATTGCTGATCGGTATTCAATTTTCATTTTAGGTGACAACCTTCACTATTCACCGCTAGACAGACCTTACAAGGGCAAAGTACTAGGACATTATCCTGAGAAAGTTACATCCAATGTCTTTGATGAACATGCCGTATGTATGGTAAGTATCATACCGACTACCAGAAAAGAACTATTTATTCTCTCTACTAGAAGCGTATAGAACTGGGTGGTAAATAAACTTACTTTTATTGCTTAATAAATTAACATGGCCTTCTGAAAATCAATAATCAGGTATCGTAAAATGACATAGTAAAGTTTTTACCGTTATATCAGGGTGACGAAAGAAAATTTCATGATGTGGCCACCTTCCTGATTAACTTTTACGATTATACACAACCCTGCAATGGTTTGAAATAGTATAAATTATTGTTATAAAATAGTATAGACAAAAATTTGACTAATTAGTTAATTTGATAATGAATTTTTTAAATGTAGGTTTTTATCAATAATATTTTATTTGCATGCCCTTGGTTCCTTGAACCCTTTCAGCTCTGGAATTGCCTGTCAAAAAATTATACCCTTTGAATAGGCCGTGGTGGCCGATAGGCATATTTGAAACATACTTTCTTTTCATGGGGATGTTCACAGCTTACTAAAATAAATTATACCCTTTGAATAGGCCGTGGTGGCCGATAGGCATATTTGAAACATACTTTCTTTTCATGGGGATGTTCACAGCTTACTAAAATTATACCCTTTGAATAGGCCGTGGTGGCCGATAGGCATATTTGAAACATACTTTCTTTTCATGGGGATGTTCACAGCTTACTAAAATTATACCCTTTGAATAGGCCGTGGTGGCCGATAGGCATATTTGAAACATACTTTCTTTTCATGGGGATGTTCACAGCTTACTAAAATTATACCCTTTGAATAGGCCGTGGTGGCCGATAGGCATATTTGAAACATACTTTCTTTTCATGGGGATGTTCACAGCTTACTAAAATAAATTTTATTCGATTGGCAACAAAATAAACAATGCGATAAGATTTTTGCTTTTGGTTATGTAAAGAGCAGTCATTTAAAAAAAATAACAAAGTTACAACTGCGGCGTACTTCAAAGTGTCCGCCTAACAGTTCGTGTAGTTTGTTGTTTGTTTTATTGATTTTTTATTGTAAAAAACACTTCTTTAGCTTTGTGGAAACTATAATAAAATTTCAAGAATAATTTCGTATTTTGTTAAAATATTTTTTTATAATGTGAGAGAGAAAAACATTTCTGTGAATATAAGTACCTATTCTGGGAAAATACCTTATGGTAGATTATATTCTATTTTTATAAATGTGCAAACACATTATCTGGTAAAACGGGACAATTTTGACAGCCTCCGTGGTCGAGGAGCAAGGCTCTCGACTAGCGATCCGGAGGTCGTGGGTTCAAATTCCGGCGTGCTTGTGTAAATTTTATTTGATTGATTTGTGTTCTCACAATTTAATTATTTAACCGCTTGGGCACATAACAACTTGTTTTCACGACAATTTAACGTAGGTAGACATATGAATGACGTATGCCCCGTACCTGAGTTATTAAAATAATATATGGTTATTTGCGGCACGTTTCAGAGTGGAAAATACTCTCAGCATCACCTTGGTGTAAGACCACTATTCAGAATTGAAACGTAGCTTGAAATGGCTTTAGCCATGTATGGTGACTAGATCAGAATAGCCAGGTACTTCCCCACCTTCCTCTTCCCCATCTCCTTCCCCCTCCCCACTAATCTTCAGCCTCACAACTTACCCCAATTGGAGATGCCGTGGTCTCACTGGCTCCAGGCGGTTGGGAGCAGTTGAGACTCTTTTAAGGTATACACAAAAAAATTCAAAAACATAATTTTGAAAAAAAAGCAAGTTATTACGACAATAGAATCAGCTGACACACGGAGAGCCATGAAAAAAATTTTGCATCTGCGCTCGAGGTATTATTCGGTCGCGGGAGTTTAACACTCCAAAGGTTAATGTTAATTTAAGCAATTATAAAAAATGTTATTTATAACTTTATTAATTAGATTTAGACTAAAACCAAGTAGTTTTTGTTTAACATTGTGTATTTGTTATTTACAGCTTAGTTTACCAGCGGGCCTTCTGTTTCGAACACAAAAACATTTGTTGGAGCCTCGGTTTCACTCCTTCGTTGTAACTAGAGAGGATGCCAGCCGATATTATGGCTTCTCCCTCGTTTTCTATGAGGAGGTTCGCAATAGAAATATATGCAATGCCATGCACACATTGCAGGTGAGTTCTGTAAATGTATTTCAATATGATTTGCTTGCTATGAAAAAATAGTGTGCCAGTAATTAACTGCAAATGGATTTAAAGTTTCAAATGTCTGACTACCAGCTAAATGTTGTACCTATTGTAATATTTGAAGTTACAGGCAGTGTTTTCTGCTGTAAACACTGCCTGTAACTTCAAATGTCTGAATACCAGCTAAATGTTGTACCCATTGGACTGCTGTAAACACTGCCTGTAACTTCAAATGTCTGACGACCAGCTAAATGTTCTACGTATTGGACTGCTGTAAACACTGCCTGTAACTTCTAAGGTCTTACTACCAGCTAAATGTTCTACTTATTGGACTGCTGTAAACACTGCATCTAACTTCAAATGTCTGACTACCAGCTAAATGTTCTACCTATTGGACTGCTGTAAACACTGCCTGTAACTTTTAAGGTCTTACTACCAGCTAAATGTTCTACTTATTGGACTGCTGTAAACACTGCATCTAACTTCAAATGTCTGACTACCAGCTAAATGTTCTACCTATTGGACTGCTGTAAACACTGCCTGTAACTTCTAATGTCTGACTACCAGCTAAATGTTCTACCTATTGGACTGCTGTAACACTGCCTGTAACTTCAAAAGTCTGACTACCAGCCAAATGTTGTACCTGTTGGACTGCTGTAAACACTGCCTGTAACTTCTAATGTCTGACTACCAGCTAAATGTTCTACCTATTGGACTGCTGTAACACTGCCTGTAACTTCAAAAGTCTGACTACCAGCCAAATGTTGTACCTGTTGGACTGCTGTAAACACTGCCTGTAACTTCTAATGTCTGACTACCAGCTAAATGTTCTACCTATTGGACTGCTGTAAACACTGCCTGTAACTTCTAAAAATGTTGCTTGTCCAATGATAGAGGACTTGAACCCGCAACGCCGCAATGGGAACTCGTGGCTTTTGTCGACTCAGCTTCTAACTGGTGGTTAATGTTTTTACATAAATGCAAGCTAAGAAGTTGTCAACTCCATAAATACTGTTAAACAGAGGCGGCTCTAGGGGTCCAGAAGTGGAAGGTCAATTAAGAAAAAAATTGTACAACTAAAATTTACTTGATAGTGTGATGGTATAAGTTGATATTATCAATATTCATTTGTAGGTAACTCACCAATTTGAGAGTCGAATTAAAGAAATTTCAAACCCCTCAGGCCTCGACAGTATTTTTTCAGAGGGTCGAAATATTTCCGTTATGCGATAAAATCCATATAAATTGAATATTTCTGAATGTATCCGAAAACTAAAAACTGCTTTAGAAAGATGATGAAAGGCGCTTTCAAATTTTATAATTCTAAATAAACATATAGTTTTTTAAATATAAAAATTTTGCATGCATACAAAAAAAGTTTTGAAAATGGCTCACCTTACTTTTTTTCTAATTAAAATTACTGTTAATGAAAAAAAATATAAATACATACATATTTTATTACACAAATGTATTATAAACATTATCTATAACTCACTTTTATATTGTTTCATGTAAAAATAATTAATTATAAATTCTCAAGGATTTTTTTTTTCAGAAACTCGGAAACTTTGGATTCATAAAAGTGTACATTTTATTTATTTTGCGGTTAACTTTTAGATTTGAATGTAAAGAATGATATTTTATCTTTCTAACGCCGTTCAGATCATATTTCAAAACATGATAGCGAGGGAGACATACCGATTTCTATGAGACCAATTTCAGTTGTCCCAGAGAAACAAATAGAATAGAATAGGTAGTAAATTATTTCATGCGACAGGCGTGCAATATGTAAATTCAACCTACGTTTATCAAACCATCTCTTTCAAACGCGGCGTCTCCCTCACGGCGTTGACCGAAGCTGTCTACGAATGCGAAAGCATTTTTTTGTAGGTGAAATAGCGCCATTTCTTTTATTGTATGGCGCGTAAAGAGACAGAAGATATGAAATCGGGCACTGCCTTCTGTTTGCATCGGGACAAATTATACATTGACCTAGCCAATCAGAGTGCTTGGAAAGGAAGCTTCTACTTAAATCGCTAGATGTCACGCTTGCCGCGGCTGGCTATCTCGCGTTGATTTTTCAAATAAATTAGAATAATATCAGTTGTTTGTTGTTTTGATTTGTATAATATTTCTAATATTGTTTTATTGTCATCTTATAATTTTGGGAGGTCATTGTCCTGTTGTCCGAAGGGAAAGACCGCCACTGGAGCTCTGTTATAACCCAAGAAAAAAAAACTAATAAGAAAGACTTTTCACTTCCGAAGCTTCCTAGTTTGCGTTTATGAACACACTCCACTGAAAGCTTACAACAAAAATTAACTTAGCATTTCCGAATCTTCCTTTTCCCTAATATATTAATAATTCTGGTATACTTCAGGCTATGCACATCACGGAACTATCGAGTGGGCAGGGGACCCCTCCTGGCAACAGGAAGTCCGGACCGAGGGAAACCTGCCGATCCCTGCCCCGGTCGTTCAAGCTGTCTCCGCACGTGTCCGGAGCGGCCGTCAGCTATTATGACATCATCAAGGATAAGCTTTACGTTGCAAAGAGCATCGCGCTCATTTGCCAAATGGCCTACGTTAGAGTTGCTCACTTATTTCTTCTGAATTTATACAAGTAAGTTGTGCTAAAATTTTTTGATTCCCTTACAATTTAGTTTAGACTGAATATTTTTCAATCAGCACTTAAGTGATGTGTCTTAAAATATGTGCATCAGATCAAACTGTCTATTTAAATAAATATCGTCATACAAAATATGTGCATCAGATCAAACTGTCTATTTAAATAAATATCGTCATACAAAATATGTGCATCAGATCAAACTGTCTATTTAAATAAATATCGTCATACAAAGGTCTGGAAGATTGAAAAAAATATGTGCATCAGATCAAACTGTCTATTTAAATAAATATCGTCATACAAAATATGTGCATCAGATCAAACTGTCTATTTAAATAAATATCGTCATACAAAATATGTGCATCAGATCAAACTGTCTATTTAAATAAATATCGTCATACAAAGGTCTGGAAGATTGAAAAAAATATGTGCATCAGATCAAACTGTCTATTTAAATAAATATCGTCATACAAAGGTCTGGAAGATTGAAAAAAATATGTGCATCAGATCAAACTGTCTATTTAAATAAATATCGTCATACAAACGACTGGAAGATTGAAAAAAATATGTGCATCAGATCAAAGTGTCTATTTAAATAAATATCATCATACAAAAGGCTGGAAGATTGAAAAAAATCGTCCAAAATACTGATCCCCATCTTGTTGATATTTGTAATGCCAATAAAATATCTGTATTTGTTTACAAATAAGGATAATAAAGACTTGGCATAACTTTTATTGTTGTGTTATTCATAATACAAAAGACATGTCGAACTTAAAGGACAACACATAACCCTTTCCGACCGGCTTCATACGATCGTGAGTTTGATTTGAAAAAATCCTGACAGAAAATAAATCTGTTTTTGGGAACGGTACCGGAGTCGATCGAATGTGCGGGAGCTGCTTATGTAGGGTGCCTTTAAGCGCCATTTTCGTGCAGTAAGTCGCCTAGCCCTATGGGATCATAAATTATGAGCTTTACTAGTGTGGTCCATCAAATTTCGGACATTTTTTCTTAGTTGGAAAGGGATAAAGAAAAATATGTTTACATTCGCACTACACCTCCAAAACGGCGATATGTCTACCTGTGTATGTCTGCTTGTAATGTTTTATATTATGACAGTATAATAATATATTAGCCGCAGGCTGCTCGGCATTTTTGCTGTTATTATTGTACAGTGTAAATATTTGTATGTCGGCTTCCCATTTAACCTCTTGAAAGTCGGATGACAGAAAATTTGCTCTAATAAAAAGCAAACTCTGGAATGATATTGGCGCAAGCGATTCTGACCTTGTCCTTGTACAGTTTCTGTATACATGAGGATTAAAATCGCATTTTATTTTTTAACCTCTCAGCTGTCACCCGTCGCCGGTGGGCTTTTTTTTTTTTTAATAAATTTTTACAAGTTACAGTTTTTGACATTTTTTTTTAACTACCATACTAGGCTAATGCCAATTAATTATTAATGAAAATTTGGCACTTTTTTGTCTTAAAGAATAAACTCTTCGGTGAAAACAATATTAACTAATAACATACTTAAATGTCATATGCTTACAAGACATGTCTGATGATAAAAAAAAAATGATAAAATGTTTGACAGAAATGGTTTTGTAAACTTTCACTTACCTGTAAAATTTTATTCCAGCCATTTTTTTATTCGAAACACCTTTACACTCGTTGACTGAATACTTATGCGGCTTCTGTGTGCGCATTTTGTGTGTTTCTGACAGAGTCAACTGTTTAAATATTTTGGGGCTTCAGACCGGAGATGGTTGCCAAATTCAACCGTAGGGCGCATGTGCGATTTGCACAAAATTAGCATTTATGTACTATTGAAGTATCTACGGGTCTCATATCCTGTGCATAGATCACACTTGAGATTATGGTTGTATATATTGTCAGTCAAGGTGAATAAAACAGAACCAATACACGTGCAGAGCACTGCAACAAATATGATGACACGGCCCGAGTTCAGGAAGCTAGTTGCCTCAATATGCTGATGTGGGGATTTGGCTGGGCTGACAACCGCCGGCTGGCAGTCACGTGGATGTCAGAAATTTCCATTATAGTTAGTGTACTAATGCCTGAATAATTTGCAGGAGTCTCCCGAGGCAGCCCGGTCCAGGGATGTCACCAGAAGCGTATGTGTACAATATGCTTTACGAGGTGATGCTGCCCGCCCCCGGGCTCTCGGTCCGCTTCTACCTGCCTCCCGCCGAACCCCACCTGCCCCCCATCCCCACTGTGAGTCACTTCGCATTTCATTACCACTCATAAAAAACCACAGGCTATAACTTGACTTGTATAGTTCCAGTTGTAAAAATGGCCCGCAGAAGCCGTATAAAAAAAATTATAGGTAGGTGCAGGTAAATCTTTTTAACCATTGGAGCGCTTGGCGCCCACAAAGTGAGTCGATGGCTTTCACACATGAACGCCAGGTGCCCACAATATGAATAAGAATATATTTGAACCTTTCCGCGGCCCGCTATGTTGGGCAGTAGCAAGCTGACATAGTGTGTTCACGGTTATTCAAAACCTGGCACTCATCCGTTTCCATTTAACATAATAATAGATTTTAATAACTCAGGTGCGGGGCATACGTCATTCCTATGTCCACCTACGTTAAATTGTTGTGAAAACAAGCTTTTGTGCCCAAGCGGTTAAACATTGGTTTATCAATTTAAGAAAATAATAATAGATATTATAGTTTAACCTACCTGAAATCGAACTTAAGGCTAGAATAACAATTTAACCTTAACTTGCGAATGTTTTCATTCACAGACCTCGCTAGAACGATTACCGCTATCCGTATTTATTTTTTGAACAACGGTCTGTTTCTCAGCATCAGACAGCTTGTTAGAAAACAAGGCAAATGCAACTAGTTCATCTGGCAAATACCTTAAGTAACGCTCTAAAACACCCCTGATACTGATTTCGGAATCAATGGCTTCGTACAATTTTAAGCTCTTCCAAAGTAGTAAGTCATTTATTAGTGCATGTGCTGCCAGAGGCGCTTTTATCCAAACTTTGGTGTAGGTGAGCACACCAAAACTAACAAATCGAACAATTTGTTTTTTTCTCTCTTGATTAGTTTAAATGCTTGTAAATTATTTCGAAAGAGAAAAATCTTCAAAGCATACAACAATTTTGCCATCCAACGAGCATGATGAATCGGACATGGAGCGTGCCAATGTATCATCGCAGGTGGTTTGTTCAAAACAATCATGGTGAGCTCTATTAGCTCTTCGTAATCATCACGAACTTGATTCTCTCCAGGTAGAGCGGTTGTAAGACTCTCAAGATTATTTTCAGCGAACAGTATTTTCAGTATTTTCGTTCTTATCGAGGTCAAGACAATCGTAGTGCTCCTTCGGTAATGTTTCCCAAATATCGCTGAATCTTTTGAAATGTGGGATTTGAGGAGAGCTTGATGACCCAAAACACAGAGTAATAAATTTTTGAAAGCATTATTTCAAATACGTGATGACGACAAGCAAGTCACAAAAGATCACGTCCTGTATTTTCTTTTAAAAGAGTGCAAGCTCCCTTTTTGGTACCGATGTTAGAAGCAGTAGTGTCAAAACTCATAGCCCGGACTTCGTTTGTGACATTGCACTGTTGCATTGTGTCAAAAACAGCATCAGATATTTGTTTCCTCGTTCCTGTAGTTATCAAATTCAAAGCGCGTACATGGGCAAATACCAAAAAGTTTTTCTAGTTCTTTTGTAAACAAATGGTTTCTTTTTTTGTGCTTCAGAATTTCTTCCTCTATTTTTCTTCAATAGCAGCCAGTTCTTATGAAACTTAATCAGTTTTTCAATGGAGTGATTTGGTTGTCCGGTCGGAATACTAGATTTACTCCATATTCTATAAGTTCTTGAATAAGTACATACGAGGAATCGTTCACATTTTTGGATTCATTTAATGGTGATAACGGAGTAAAACATGTCGAAGATATTGGGATTGAATCGAAGAAAGTTGGTAAGTTTTTTTCGAGTAGATGAACATATTTTATTACAATGATTCACTTCACAGTCTACTAAATAAGTATCAAAACTGTTTAAATTTGTCTATAAAACTCATCAGCAGTTTATTTTAATATTTATTTAATAGTTTAACACACAAAACTGTCCTGTAACAAAAAGTAAAAATTGAGCATTTTATTTTTTGTATTTCTTGGGCATTAACTATGTAACAATTTCTAGACATTTTGTTTTGAAGAGTTTTAATTTTCAATGTACTATCGTTACTTAAATTTTAATTTTTATGCTACCGGTTTCGACACATCCGTGTCATTCACTAGCTTTAAGTTCACTAGTTTTAAGTTTGCTAGTGAATGACACGGATGTGTCGAAACCGGTAGCATAAATATTAAAATTTAAGTAACGATAGTACATTGAAAATTAAAACTCTTCAAAACAAAATTGAGCATTTTACACAAAAAATTCAAAAATAAAACTCGATTGAGCACCCCTTTCTACTTGAGCTATCTCGCTGAAATTTCACTACGTTATTACTATGAATACATGTAACAAATTCACGGGGTGGCCAAATGAAATACAAAAAAAAAATTTTTGGACCACCTTAGTCCACATCTTTCACGGACTGGCATGAAATCTTTGCAGACCGGTACCGGTCCGCGGACCATGGGTTGGGAAACGATTTTCAACACAGTTTTCTTAATGAGATTTTCAATTTGAAAGTCTTCAAAGGCAATATAAACGAGGCGCTAATAACCTCAATTCTACATCATCAATGCATAATTAATACTGCAATATTCCTGGGATTTTTTCCTTTTATTCCGAACATTAGTTTTAATATAATATTACCAGTGTTATAAATAAAACATTCCAAATGCATTCAGAGTCTCTTGACGCCACTTTTATTGCAGTAAATTCAAATCTCCCAAATGGACTTCTAGCCAAGTCACGTTTTTCTAGCCAATTACCGCTCTAACCTTGTTAAATACATTTACTCACCTTGGTAGTTACCCACATTGCCTTTCTTTCCTCTTACAAGACCTAGCTTCACCGTTTCTTTTACTTAAAAAGACCCCCATACAGGATCCTCAGATAAGACAAAGACCCTGATGGAAGCCTTTCTGTGTGTGGGGTTATTTTGTTAAGGAATACATTTACACATAAAATAGTTTTTTTCTGTTTCGCTAGGTGAGATGTATGATTAAATTCATATTACTAATAGTCTTGTCTTTCTGCAGGTGATACACCGACCAAGTCTTCCAGAAGAATTACCCTGTTTGGATTATGCTTTACGAGAGATGTTTGTTTTGCTCGGGGCGGATTACATAGTGCAACTATTTACATGTGTTTTATTGGAGAACCAAGTGCTGCTAAGATCGTCGGGTAAGTTTTCTACCATTATTTGATTTACACATTTAAATATTTTTTTACATTTTACTCCACAACATTAGTATAAAGTTCGGCTTGTTGCCATGTAATATTTATTCTGACCAACCCAGGGTTTTAACATCATCAGATTTGAATTGTCTGAGCTACATGCTAGTGCTAACATATTTTGAGTAAAGTCGCCAAAAATGAGTAAAGGTCTTTAAAATCCTTGGACTACCCATGTATTATGGAACATAGGCAATTTTTTTACTGTCTTTCAATAATGTCTACTAGCATGCTGATGCAGAAGAAAATCACACAATCCGGTCGCAATGTATAGGAGTGGGGTTAGTGGCAACGTGTGAATGAAAAATATTTATTTTGTTGTAATGGAAAAAAATATCATCGGACAGCAAAATGATATCGCCTTTTTTAACCCCAAAAATTGCTTAAGAATCGCTAGTTAAATCCATCAAGTACGTGCTGTTACACCCTGTATAATATTGTGTACATTATTTTATAAAATTTAATTTTACCTTGTCGACCCTTTGGAATAACAAGGTTCCATCTGTTGCGGAAACATCATGCGATAATGAACTCTAACGTAGCTTACTATAGATCCCATTATCGCATGACGTTAACACAACAGTTGGAACCTTGTTATTCCATAGGGTCGTTGTCTTAAAGTATGTAGATATTATTAATCTGTTTTTTTTTTTTTGCTGTTTTTCTGTCAATTCCACTACCAAAATTATTTTTCTTTTATCATGTATATGTGCCTATTTTTTGTACAATTTTAATTATGTGGAAACGTTTCTGGTTTATACAACCCTATTATATAAAATATGTTTATGAAACTGTTTGTTTCCCAAATAAAGAAAATAAAATGGTAGATATTTAATCAGCTTGCATATTATTTGTGTTTAGATTACAACCGTTTAATGTTGGTGGCCGAGTGCATAATTGGATTGCTTTTCCCGTTCTGTTGGGCCCATGTCTATGTCCCCATATTACCGACACCCCTTCACCACTTCCTGGATGCGCCCGTTCCATTCGTAATGGGTGAGTTACAACTTAATAACTAAAATTGATTTTTATATTATATGTGGTGGTTTACGACATATTATGGTTGCACGGATGACATTGTAATGTAGTCACAAGATCCTAAGATAATCTTTTCTAAAATTATTGAAATTTTCAATTCAGGATTACACTCGGAAAATGGTCCTTCGTCCCTCGGTGGGAACAGCGGCATTAACCGAGGTATTGTGGTGGGTTCAGAGGCCGCTCTTTGCCTGGTGGACATTGACAAGCCCAACATTCAGCTGCCCGAAGAATTACCCGTGTTCCCGTACAGAAATGCCTTCATCGAGGAGCTATCGCAGCTGTTGGAGAAGTTTCAGGTAGGTTATTCCATAGATTTATAACCATTATTAGTATGAAACCTCACACACAAAAGTGTCGCCAACAGCGTTCACCTAGACTTCTCCAAATCGCATTTATGCACAGTGGTGCCCTGCCTTTGTTGTTTCATACACACCATCTACATAACTGTCATTGACTCCGCCGCTTTGGTAATTTGTGCTCGGGTGACAGTCTTCTATTGTTTATTCACTTAATTTACCTGAAGAAAGTGCACTGTATTTTTTAAATGTTGACTTAATTTTATACTACATTATATTCCTTAACCTTTTCAAATCATTAGTAACATAAACATTTTGATAATCTACAATTCAAATGTGTTACTTGACTTCCTAACCCTTTTTGTCTGTGAAATTTGAATTTTTAAATCAATAAGCAATTAACAAATTCAGAAAGCGAAAAAGTAGGTATTAAAATTATTTAAGTTGAATGAATTAATTAATAATTATATTATTGAAATCTGTATTTCTTTTGTTTAAATTTTCAGCAGATGTCATAATTTTTCAAGTTCATTAGGTGTTCATTCGAAAGGTAAATTCCTGATCGTCTCTAAAATTGACAATGTTTGTTTTTAAAAGGCAATGATTGACACAAATATTTTTTTTACATGGTTGTCAAGAGAATATATGACGCAAATGTGAATGGTCGAAGAAGTCGAGGACGCCCGAGGAAGACATGGCACGATCAAGTGAATCAGATACTTGAATCGGGCCATGTCAAGAGTCAGAATAATAGAAGAGCATGTATGATAAGATGTATGAATGTGAATGAGGCAAAGGAGTGTATGCCAAGACCGAGTTGTTTGGCGGTCTGTCCTCTCTGCCTACCCCTGCGGAGAAACGGCATGATGGTTAGTTAGTAAATACTTTCAGCTTCACAAATCTTACAAATTATAATATCCCTTGGGTTTTCACGGGTTTGCGCTAGTAATTACATGCTTAATTATTTATTTGTCCAACAGATTGCGAGGCCGTCACATGAACAGACCAAATTCCACACACCGATAAATGGCTTTACACAGAAGTACCATTTACAGGACCCCATGTCTAGCAGTTGTACATTACCCTCCGGTATGAACTGTTTTGCTATAATTATGCCAATATTTTATGCTTCATTGTCTATTTGGTATTTCATGAACTTCAACCTTTTTTCATTTTTTATTATCGAGCAAAGACTGATAACATTCAGTTCCCATAAGCACTTAGGCCATAGACCTATTGTGCTATCTCCTATTTTACCTTATTCCTTTAACAGTAACCCGGTCCCTTTTATAATGTTCACCAGGGTTATCATTGGATATGAGGTTCTGTCTTCTGGTTCCACAATGTGTCTTTCCAGGTATCGTCTCTCCTCTCCTCCTTGGTTTCCTGAAGGTCCCATGACAGAAAAGTCCACACTCCATTGGTTCCTTGAAGGCCCCAAGAGAGGCATCTCATCTCTCCTCTCCACTCTTCCTTGGTTACCTGAAGGCCCCACAACGGAAGAATCCATTCTCCCTTGGTTCCCTGAAGGCCTCAAGAGGCAAGAGGGCCCCACCTCTCCTCTTCATCCCTTCTTGTTTACCTGAAGGCCCTACAAGGGAAGATAGAGTTTTTGAATGGTCCAATTTTCGTCCTTCGAGTATCTAGGGAAATAGGAGTTCCACTCCAGCAGATCCCCGAGTGCTGGGGTAAGGTCTAAATACTCCGAGATTCGACCCTGTTTCTCGGAGGAACCATTCGTGACACTGTTCCACAGGTCATTCAGCCTGAGCGCGGTAGCTCACGTCTTAGCTTGGGATGGCTATTGCAGGTCGTGTTTCCACTCCCTGAGCGAAGGGTTCGCCACACTACCTATGCTAAACTTCAACCTTGGAAATGTATATTAATGCTTCTGGAGGTTTTAGTTGTTTCCTTGTCATATTTTCCTATTTTTCGGTCACCTATTCCATTCATGATTTTCATAAATTATAGTACATAGTACATACTAGATAAATTAAGCAATTTGAGATTTTTTTCCAATGGCAAATTTTACATTACAAAACTTTTCAGATTTTGATCCAAGACGATAATAATATTTTCACTTGCAAAATACTATGTATATTGGCCTGTCTTATTGAATTGTAGTTAATCGGTGTATGTGTTGATATATTTTATTATGCTTACACAATGCTTTCACAGTTTTTCTTAATACTTGTGCATTGGCAACATTCACTTGTGATTTTAGAAACTCATTAATATTATAACCCGTGACTTGAGTAATTAATCACTTGTTTATTGGCAACATTCACTTGTTTGCGATTTTTTAACTCGTCATTTGTATCTCGTGACTTGAGTCATCCCTTGTGACTTTGGCCACAATCATATCATTTGTAACTTATGTCTTTTTAATTTGTCATTTATAACTTATTACTTGAGTAATTAATCACTTGTGACTTTGGCCACATTTCACTTGTAACTTTGAACTATAATAATTCATCACTTTTGACTTTGTTCACATGACACTTGCAACTTCTGACTTTAGTAACTTTTCACAATGTCATTTACATCTGGTCTCTTGTAAGTTGTCTCCTGCTTATTGTCTCTTGTCAGCTTGGGTGCTTGATGTGTATATGTGTTGTCCACACCAGGGGGCAGCTCGCGGCGCAAGCACTCCTTCAATGACATCCTGGACTGGGAGGAGAGCCGGCCTCTCAGCGGCTCCCCTCCCCCCTCCCCACCGCCCTACACCCTCTACCACCACTCCAACAGGGTCACCCCGCCCAGGTCCGACGCTCTACAGAGAATCGTTGATATTGTCCGTAGAACGGGTACGTCCATTGTCATCTTTAATTTTTATATTTTTTAAATGCTCCCTTATCAAATATGACTTTATAAATCCCTTTAGCTCGGTCCACACAGTCCACACAACGTACAACATACATTCGTAACTAGCAAATAAATCACTAAAACCGTACAAAGACAAATAAAGGGTATGAAAACATTTTGTTACTATAATAATATATTCCGATATTTCCATTAGTCGATTGTCCAGTTCATTAGTCGGGCATCTTCAAATACTAAGTTTTAAGATAATGAGGAAAGCAATATTCGATTGCTCACCATAAATCAAATATTATTTACATGTGTGTATGCGTTTTACATATTAAATATGAAATAAAATAATATCGGGAAGCACAACAGTTCGGTACATTAATTAGTATGACATTTTGAAATTTCCTACACTTGTAGGAAAGTCTGGATTACTAAACCCAGAAAACATAATTTTTTTGTTTATTTCACTACAAGTTTTATGCATTATAACTGATTTGGTGGTGTTTATGAGTAATCTGAGTGTTGTACAAGATAGAGGGTTCACTTTTACATGAAACTCAACTCAAATTTGGATTTTTCGTAGATGTCTGACTAATCAATCGGACAATTGTAATGTGAAGTTGCTTGATACTTGATACACGCTTCTGGGAGTCTGGACTACGCTGGTGAGTTCTCAGGAAGTCAAGATGGTTCATACGTAAAGCAGACATCCAGTTAGTGAAAGATCCTGAGTTTGATTGATACGATACGATACGATACGATTGTACCACCCCAGCCAGGAGCAATCCTGTCCCGGTGAGACCGGTACACCAGGGGGCACTGATTTGTTAGGACTAGGAACACGTGCTCTAAGGATGGGTTGTACAAGATAGAGGGTTCACTTTTACATGAAACTCAACTCAAATTTGGATTTTTCGTAGATGTCTGACTAATCAATCGGACAATTGTAATGTGAAGTTGCTTGATACTTGATACACGCTTCTGGGAGTCTGGACTACGCTGGTGACTTCTCAGGAAGTCAAGATGGTTCATACGTAAAGCAGACATCCAGTTAGTGAAGATCACGCTTCTGGGAGTCTGGACTACGCTGGTGAGTTCTCAGGAAGTCAAGATGGTTCATACGTAAAGCAGACATCCAGTTAGTGAAGATCACGCTTCTGGGAGTCTGGACTACGCTGGTGAGTTCTCAGGAAGTCAAGATGGTTCATACGTAAAGCAGACATCCAGTTAGTGAAGATCACGCTTCTGGGAGTCTGGACTACGCTGGTGAGTTCTCAGGAAGTCAAGATGGTTCATACGTAAAGCAGACATCCAGTTAGTGAAGATCACGCTTCTGGGAGTCTGGACTACGCTGGTGAGTTCTCAGGAAGTCAAGATGGTTCATACGTAAAGCAGACATCCAGTTAGTGAAGATCACGCTTCTGGGAGTCTGGACTACGCTGGTGAGTTCTCAGGAAGTCAAGATGGTTCATACGTAAAGCAGACATCCAGTTAGTGAAAGATCCTGAGTTTGATTGATAAGGAATTAACTTAATTATGTTAATATTTAAAAAAAAGTTCAATTCTTAAATTTTATACATTTTTAAATTAGGATGAAGTAAATAAATTTTTTTCATAAAAAATGTTAATACATATTTGATTGTGGTGTTTTTATTTGAATTTTTTTTGTCCCTAATAGGTAATAGGGTAGTTATAATAAGGAAGTTGAGTCCTTTTTTCTCTTTTTTTTTATCAATGTTCACATGCAAACTTAAATACTAGTATTTTTTTTTTTTTTAAAGTTCGTTTTCACAATTAAATTACATAATTCTACAAGTTTGAATTTTATTAAGCCCGCGAAAACGCCGGCAAGAGTATAATTCCGTGCGTTCCTAACATAGCACCGACCGCTATGTTAGGAACTGTTGCAAGTTTCGTTGAAAAATGACCTTTCGTGTTTTTAAATTTAAAATATAACCATTAAAATGCACTTTTTTCTAAATTCAGTAAATTAATTGATTAGTACTAGTTAATATCTAACTACTACAACTTTTTAAATTTATTTCTTTCGTCCATATTAAGCGTGTCCCGGTTTTGTAAATATTTTCCCTTATATTTCACACAATCAAGGACCGGGTGACGTCACAAACTCTCCCGCACGGTATTATACTCTTGCTGGCAATTTCGCGGGCTTTAATAAAATTCAAACTTGTAGAATTAATTTAATTATGAAAACGAACTTTAAAAAAATAAAAATACCTGTATTTAAGTTTGCATTTCATCTACATGAACATATTTTTTATAAGTCAAAATATTTTTCACTCAACTTCTCTATTAGCCTTATTAGAGTACATAATACATAAGTAGTAACTTTTCCTTTTTGTCTAACTGAAATTTAATTGCTTTAAAATTATTCTCGTTAACACCACTCTATAAATTGCCATCTCAACACAGGCGTTTCACACCTAGTGAGATGAGCAGTATGACCTATTTGATTATTTTTATTTCATTTAATTACTAAAATTAATTAAATGAAAATAAAACTATTTTACTGCCCTGAGAAAAGTAATAATAAGTACCGTCCACTCATGCAATTAAGTAAGTGAGTTGGTAAACTCTTGTATTTGTAGTAAAACTTGATTGTGTGCGTGTCCAAACAGTGTGACAATAGCCTACCTAACTACAAGGATGCATCGGTAAAAGGTGGTATTTATCCAAAAAAATTGAAAAAATTCAAATCCAGTCATCTAAATTACTATGTACTTGCCACTTAATGCACTCTCCACTCGTGAACACATGATTTAAAATTAACTAAATGATTTAGTTGCCACATCACTGTCCTTGCTGCTGGATACGTGTAACTTAGCTATAAAAGTTCCTTCTAGTCTTTGCCTCTCTATTTGCTTTCACAATCACTTGTTTTTTAAATGTATTTTACCTGTAACTGGCCTTACTAATAAAAGTGTTTTAAATTTTACACAACTGATAAACAACATTAATGCAGGGTAAATGGTGTTTTATCAGTTGTGTAAAATTTAATACACATTTATTAGTATGGGGGTAATGCTTATCTGTTAAATATACATAAATATGTTTGTTCGTTATACACCACTGTATTGTTGGGAAGTGTCGGTGTAATGTCAATAATTATTAATGCTTGAACAATATGTATTTTTAGGTGTCAACTTAGACGATTTGGATTCAGAAGAAGTAATGCCAACGGCCAGGAGAAAAGTTCTGACGGATGAAGAACAGTATCAAGAAGACATGCGGTTTAATAATGCAGTCCGAGAGACGTTTTTAAATAGATTTGTTCACATGTTCAGCGCCTACGAGCAGTTTGTCATCCTACCCGACCAAGTGAGTTATGTTTTATCCTTGGCTATGCTTATTTAAATACTGTGGGTATATAATATCAGTGTAATGAAAATTATATTAATCTAGCATATTTGACGGGTATACAAGCAAAAATGCCACTCTCCAAAAGTACTGTTGTTTATTTTTGGTAAATCACAAAAAACCGATTAAAGAAAATTATTCATTTTAAAGAAAACTTTATTATAAAAAAAATGTTATACAGTAGAACCCCGTTAATTCGAACCCCGAAAATTCGGAAAAATGCGTAATTCGAAATTTTTGAATTGAAATTCGTAATTCGAAATTAATTTTTGTCCGCACACGAAAATTTGTTTGTGTAATTTGAAAAACATTGATTTTTCCAAAAAAAAAATAATTTCGTAAATCGGAATTTGACAGACAGCCGTGGCGGTAAAACGCCTTTAAATGTGGATTTATGCGGTTGGACATCTTTCTAAATCGTATTATTAAATATATGTAAATCGGAATCGGTTTCCACTGGAATGTTGTATATTTACGAATTTACTTTGAATATATGAATTTAAAGTGCCGTATGCAGCGGTAATCGGCAGCGAAAATTTGATTTATGCAAAAATATATATTTTTACATATTTACTTCGAATACCTAAATGCCGCGACAGTAATCGGTCGTGAGAATTTGATGTATACGGAATATATGCGGAATTTTTACGAATTTACTTTGAATATCTGAATCTGAAGGTATCATATTTTTATGAATTTACTACGAATAGGTATCTAAATTAAGGGCCGACCGCGACAGGATTCGCCCGCCAAAATACTTTTCCGCGAAAATTATATGGTATTTTTACAAATTTACTTCGAATTTTTGAATTGGAAGAGTCGATTGACACGGAAATCGGTTGCCAAATGTCGATTCATGCGGGAATATAACATATTTTACAAATTATACCTAATATCTCAATATCAAAGGCTGGCTGCGAAGGATATCGGATGCGAAATTTCATTTTCCGCAAAAAAATATCGTATTTTTACAAATTTATTCCGAATATCTGAATTTAAAGCGCCGGAAATGGGCAGCGAAAATTTATTTACCCAGAAAAATAACGTATTTGTATTTACTTCGAATATAGGGCCGACCGCGGCGGTAAATGCTGCGAAAATTCAATTTACACGGGAATAAGTCGTATTATTGCAAATTTACTCCAAAGAACCTACCTGAATTAAAATTTTTGGCCAAAGATCTGTATTTTCGGCAACTTTTTTGATTATTTTTTTTTCATAAAATTTGGAATTACGTGGGAATTTGTTAATTCGAAATTTGATTTTCGATGTCCCATGGATTTCGAATTAACGGGATTCTACTGTAATAATGTGTTCATTTGGCGTGTTGGATTTATTTTGAATTCAGGCTTGTAATTGGCTTTTTTGGAGAGTGGTGATTTGGCCTGTTAATCGCTGTGGAGAGTGGTGATTTTCATCTAAACCCTATTTTTTTGATTTTTCTAGGGATCTCAAAAACCATCTTGTAGCTAAGGATATTGCGCATAGATTGGCATTTGTAATTCAATTTCGTCACTTTTGGAGAGTGGCGTTTTTGCTTTTGTACCCCACATTTTATCTATACTTGTTAACATCAATGTCAGGGTTATCAGGATAAAAAAATTACTTACCTATAATAACCCTTTCCGACCGGCTTCATACGATCGTGAGTTTGATTTGAAAATAATCCTAACAGAAAATAAATCAGTTTTTGGGAACGGAACTGGACATTTTTTCTCGGTCGGAAAGGGATAATATTTTGTTATGAAACTTATCGACTTTATTTCATTCAATATTTGCTTTAATATATTTCTACCTACATTCAAGTAAGCAATAAAAATGCTCAATCGCGTGATGATACATTTTTTAGTATTTTTTTATCATAAGTTTTCAATAATGTCTAAGCAAAATAAGTGTGTAAATTTTTTTTTAAATATGTTAGTTTGTAAGACCTTAAATAAATAGACAAACTGAGGTATTTTCGTCACAAAACACGTCCTCGGATTAATTTTTTAATGACTTTAATTGAACTAAAATTAAAATTCTGAAATGTGTCTTTACTAGATTATGTAGTGATTTATTTTACTTTATTATATGATTTGAAATATGTGTTGTATAAATAATACAATATTTCGTTTGAAAATTTAACAAATCTGCTAATTTAACAAAACTACCAATTGGAACCTTATTATATTAAAAATAAACTTGATCTTTCAAAATTTAAAACATAACTTTGCCAGATAAAATAACAATCTTTCGAAATCAATTTATGTTTTTTTGTGAAAAAGAGTCAATACATCTAGAATTTGATTTGAAATGAACAAATTTCCAGTATTCTCTGGTTTCTACCCTCTTAAGTTAGGTTTTCTTTTATAAATTAAAAATAAACTCATTTAAAAATAAAAAATAAAAGTAAAATTTTGAATCTGTGTAATTTTGTTCATATGTAATTTTGTCTCTGAGTAATTTATTCCTTCTGTAATTTCCTCCTGTGTAATTTCATGGCGAAACCCAATGTCAGAATAGTGGTGTTATAAAAATTTGACCTCTGTATTTGTTGTTTTAGGACAAAGAATCATGGCTTTCATGTCGCGACTCCATGCAAAACTTTGACAAAGCCGCCTTCTTGTCAGACCAACCAGAGCACCACCGCCCCTTCCTATCCCGGTTCCTGGAGAGTCAGATGTTTGCCACCTTTGTCGATAATAAAATCATGTCCAGTTGGGGAGATTCGGACTACAGTCTGGAACTCTTCGACAACAGGATCAAAATGCTCAGGTTATTCATTTTTCATATTATTAATAATCATTCTAATACCTATTTCATTAATTCATAGGTTTTTATGTTAATAACTCGGGTCCGGGCATACGTCATTCCTATGTCTACCTACGTTAAATTGTCGTGAAAACAAGCTTATGTGCCCAAGCGGTTAATATTGCAAAAGATTCCCAACTGTCAGGAGTTAGTGAATCTTTGGCGTCACCAGTAGGGGTAGGTATGTTGTGAGGTTGTATGGAGTGGGGGTAGAAGTAAAAGAAATTCGGATTCATCTGTCTTCATTCTGGATTTATCTGTCCATTCAGATTTGGATAACCAAACTTACCTAAAGCCATTTCCTTCTTGTTAATTGTCATTAACCTCTTGAATGTTGGGTGACATTTGCCCACATGATGGCCGTGTACCATAGAAAATTAAATACAAAGAATTCCGAGTAGCTACATTACTGAATTTTTTTTTTTTCCTTTATTCGTAAAATATTTTTGTATACAGACAGCTTTTTTTACATGCTTTTCGACTACCATACTAAACACATGCCCGTATTATAGTAGTCAAATTAAAAGCAACATCTGGAATGTTATTGGCGCAAGCGATTATGACCTTGTCCTTGTACAGTTTCTTTATAGATAAGGGTTAAAATCGCATTTTGGTATTTAACAACTCATCTACCGCTGGCAGATGAGAGGTTAAAATAAGAAATACACATATTCCCGGGTTACGAGTAACTTGTCAACATTTGAAAAATTCCTACTTCAAGATGATGGAGGATCAGGATAATTGATCCCATGACGCTTAGCTGGGAACCCGATGCATATGTCCACTCAGCTACTAACCGATGAAACAATATTGTTTTGTAGGAAACGCTATGGCGGAGATTGTCCCGCAGTCCGTTCGGCCTGCTACGAGCCGTGCCTCACCCTGCGTACGTTGCTTCCCCGCGGCGACCCGGAGGAGAGGGCCCCACCCGTGGAGGTACTCCCCCACCGCGCCGCTTACTATCGGGCCTTTCCGCTGCTGGACGCCAAAGCCCTGGAACCCCCTGTCCTGCCTGCAACAGGAGAGAGGTGCTAACTCTTGCTATACTCTCAGGCCAGGCGCGCATGGGTGACTTGTCATGGCAGCACTTTCGTCATTGTTTCAAAATCCATAAAGTCACCATAATGTCACCTCACCACCTCCAAATACTGCAATGGATTTTGAAACAGTGATGAAACTGTTGCCGTAACAAAAATTACCCATGCGTGTCCAACCTTACATGTTACATTCATTGTCTTCATGTCCTGCCGTGTACCATTCAACATTGTATGTCTGTTATAGTTCAGCATGCATGAACTTGATGAATGTTCTCCATTTTAAAGAGAGTAATACATATTGTACCTACAGTTAGAATTTTATTATTTGACACTATTATTTGTTTTAATATAATTAATTTATATATCAAAAGAAACAACTTTTTCGTAAGTTTTTTTTTTCTAAAACTTACGAAACATGTCTGGTATGGAACATGCTATCGGCCGGATAGCCATGGTGCAAATGCATGCTATTAATGTATCAACCATATATTTTTCATGAAGTTTTGGCACGGTTCTTATGTAATTCATCCATTTTTACACAAATTTTGTGTTTTGATAATAACTTAATTGTCCTTGGCATAGACGTTTTTCACACAGTATGTTGACATGGACGAGTTATGAGCTACTTTTTTTAGCAGAAAGGTCCTTTTATTTTTTCAAATGTCTGCATCTCGTCTTGGGAAAATTTGGGGATCGAGGGGGCCGGTGGATATCGCCACTTTTTCACATTGCCTGGAAAAATTTCCATTGTAGTACGAGTTGTACGTGACGTGCGACCATCCTGTTGAAACCACATGCGATAGCCCAATGGGTTCAGTTTGGGCGCCAACGAGTTTACCAGCAAGTCCAGTCCAGTTTTCAAGTCCAACCAACATAGTATCAAGTAATAAAATTCACCCTGTATTTGATATAGTGAGACAAACTCTGTATTATTATTATTATTATTGTAATTTTTTTTAATGTAATAGAATTTTATTTATTTTTATACAGCTTCTTTTAAAATATTTATTTGATTCAATGCTTATCGAACTATCAAATTACATAAATAAAGTTCCTTTACACCCTCCTTTCAACACCCACCGTCACAAATACTTCTTTCATATTCCTATGGGATTAGTTTATGTGTTGCAATACATATTATCTTTTGTTTTTTATTTAACATTTTTCATGCATATGGATTAGTGATACGCACACCCGAATATTCCCGGGATTGGGAATATTCCCCCTTACATAAATTCCCGACAGTCGATAATTTATTTATTTTTATTAAGATAGTTATTCTAAATGAAGGTTGCCTTCTATTTTTCTTGTTGTTGATGAAAATGTTTTATATTTAAAGAGTTAATAACGCCTCTAAAATTGTTTTTAAATATCTCCAAAAATGATGTTATGGTATGAGTAATGTTTTTCAAAGTAAACTCTGGTAAAACGTATACAATTGTGTCTCGTGACAGACATCACACTAGACAATCCAATACAATTCATAATTTTCATTGGAAGTGCTCCAGTACTGCTGCACCAGTCATTGTTTGTACCGTGATAACACATGCTTATCGATCAATCGTAAATATCAACATTCTGACGGCTTATGTCTTCGCTACCATTCGGTATTTTCCAAAAATTTTTAAAGTTCTGCCCTCAGCATGCTCTAATAATTAATATGATACATTGGTATATAACGTGAAATTTCATTGTGAAAATCCCCGCAATATTTCCCATTTTGGAAAAATAAATTCTTGAGATTACCCATCATTAATCTCGACATAGTTTTTTTTCTCTAATTAGTAATGAAAAAGTTTATTTATTAAAATATATTATTTTGCAGTTTAACAAAATTGATTCATCAAATTACACAGTAAAAATCTCTTTTAGATTTATGTTTATATTTAAAAAATCTTATTGATGTGTAATTTATATGCACTTCCTTTTTGCACCTTGAAGCTAGTCTCATACGCATGCTATTCTCTCATGGTAATATAAGCGGGCCTGGCTTATTTCACCATATCGCTCGCCATACATTCATTCTCACTCCCATAGGGAATGTATGGTGAGCGATATGGTGGAACAGGTTAAGCCCACATATATTAAGAGATTATAGCGCTCTTGTAAGAGTAGCATTACAGAGTGATACATCGTGCATGCTAATGTACCTGTAATTGAGAGGAACAGTTTGTACCTATAGACACCTTTATTAAGTTCATTGATAAAAAAAATCCCTACATACACCACCATCATACATATTTATGATATCCTTATTTTGCAAATTACTATTGTAATTAGTCAAATAATGGTATGACCAAAAAGCTTCTTTATTATTTTTTTTAGAAAATCTTCACTGTTAAATTTACAGCACTTTAAATAGATTTATAAACAAAACTATGCAACTTCAATATCAGAATATATAATAAAAATTTAATTTTACATACAGGTTTATTAGAGTAGGAAGATAAAAAGATTGCAATCATACTACAGTACTATCTCACTAATCCACCACCCCAAAAACTGAGCATGTGTCCAATTAGTGAAAGCGGCGCATTATAGTGCATACTTACAAAATATATGCTAAAAATTAAAAAAGGTGTTTCGTAAAAACACACAATCACTGCTCTCGATCTTTACTAAAAATTTTTTTTTTTTTTAAGTTGAGGTGTCATGTAACGCTTGTGAGAAGACTCCATTTTGTAAACTTATTCAACCAGTAAAAGCACATGGCGGACTACTGAATTGAGCATACGAATAGTGGCAAATTATAAAGCCTGACTTTGTGCTTTCAACTTGTAAAAATATTATAGTAGTTATCCAATAATTGAACGGCAGATTACTGAGAGAGTACTGTATTTGCAAAATTTATTAATGCATTCTGTGTTCGAAAGGAAGAAAGGGATGACTTGAAAATTCAACTTTGATTTAAGTAATAGATCTTATTTAAAAAAACATTGATATTATAGTGAAATATTAACATTTAAAAAAAGATTGGGTGTACTCGCACATACAATACTTGCACATAGATTTATTATATTTTTTCAAAAGTATTTCAAATCAAGATATTTATGCATTGTTTTGAATTAACAAGGGAAGATATAGTAGAAATGCACTGCGGCATGTATTAGTTTACATTGTGTAGACTCATTCTAGCAATAAAGTGAATGTTAGCAATGTTTGGACGCAATGGCGGTATCCGCGTAGCTATTTTCAAGATTCTCATGATATTCTAGGCTAGTCAGGGGGTATGGGGCTGCTCTCCACATTATGATAACTTATGCTTCATCACCTAACTTTCAGAAGTTCGGTGTTAAATTCTAAAAGAATAATGCGTCTTTGCATTCTTATGATAAACTATGATATTTTTATGCATGTAAGAAATAAAATGTAAGTATTAAAAATAATGTATTATGTTATCATCTATTGCAGCTACTCTCATAGTATATAATTCTATATTTTGCATTTAATTGAACATGGGTTTTTCCCTCTGTATTATTTTAAGGCATGTCTGTGTACAGCATGGTATTTTTTTGATCTTTGCTTCTATTAAATAATATTATATATTTATATACATTTGTTTATTGCGTAGAACTTGCTGGATTAAATTTACTGTCAGAATTTAGTATTTATGTACAAGATGATTGTGTAATATATTGGGGTAAGTTGTGACTTCTCCATTTTACATTACAAAATTATTTTCTTTGTAAGATTTAAAGCTAATTTATTTTATTTATTATTTTCCAACCTTTTGTGTGGAAAACATAAATATACCATACTACTGAAACCGTTTTCAATGTTTTATCTACATCCTGGTGTGTAATCACTAAAAACTATTTTTTTTATTGTTATCAAGTTTAATTTGTAGAACTCCATTTTTATTTTTTATTTCTTGTATATATTCAATAATATTATTATTTAATTCATAAAAAACAGTTTATTTATAAACAAGTTCTGCCATGTAATTATTATTACGTGTGTCAGCTATTTCGCTTTCTGAAGGTATTATCAAACATGATCAAACATAGAGTTCATCAACCTCAAAATTCATCAACAACACACATTATCAAACTAGAGTTTGATAATGCCTTCAGGAGTCAAAACAGCTGTCACACGTAAAAATAATTATAAAGCAGAGCTTGGTTTTATAAATTAAATGACGGTATTATTTTCGTTGTTTGTTTTTGGGGTGTTATGCCGTGTTGTGCTACCTCCTTCTTTAGCCGACGTTTCGGACAGCGTTGCAGTGTCCATCATCAGGGCAGATCCGACAATGATGGACACTGCAACGCTGTCCGAAACGTCGGCTAAAGAAGGAGGTAGCACAACACGGCATAACACCCCAAAAACAAACAACGAAAATGCTTTTGGCCGTGAAAATTTAAAAAAAAAAACGTATCTGACGGTATTATTGAATATATAATTTTTTTTTTTTTAATCATTTTGTTCAGGTATTTATAAATAAGTAACGGCATGCCACTGGTTAGTGCATCTTCAACAATAATATTTAATTATGATAATGTAAGAACTTATATCCTTTACAATTTTAATTAAAAACTTCAATGTCTTTTAGAAGTTCATAATTGGTAAAGTAAAAGGAAATTACAATATATAAATGAATAAATTAAAATTATATGATCTGTAATCAATAATCTCATTTTTGAAATAGTCAAAACCTTTCCCAGTAATATTAGTTTATATTATTGACCTAAATTGCCACCTAACCACTCGAGTGATAGCCACCCAAATTTTAGTGATTTTCAAAAATTAAAATGTATTATAAATTAAAAGATTTAAAAAAAAAATTGTTAAAATTGATAAATGGTGAAATGTAGGTTAGCAGTTCATGGGTTTCCATATTAATATTTGGAGGAATGATATTTATTAAATCGAATGGCTGAATCGAAATCAGAACACCCAGAAACCCCCATCGCCCAAGTGGCAAATTGAAGTATTTTGTGCTTGTCTATCATATTGAGATTCTGAACTATCGAATTGATAATGAACATTTAAGATTTTTTTAATATGTGGTGTGGCAAACACTTTTTATAGTATAGTATAACAGGGTGTAATATTATTATTTAAAGTTTTAATAATTCAGAATCGATAATCTCAAGAATAATGTACTATGTATTGATTTATTATAAGCAGCTTATTAATTTTTAAAAGATTTTAGTATGGTGATATGTATTATAATTCATTTCCATATTAAAAACTGAAATTATAACTTATTTTCTCTATTACAATGTGTAGTATAAAAAAACCTTAGAGATTATTAACAAAATGAGTTTTCGCATTGGAGGTGGTACAAATAATATTATATTTATTTATTAATCAATTGGCAATATTTGCAATAAATACAAATAATAAATTAAAATGTATTTTTATTTTCTTAGTTTATACAATGCAATTCGGAAAACCTTTTGTTTAAAGCTTCAGTGTGTGGCTACTTAAGTAGTGTTAATTAATAAGTATTTAGTAAGATCGCATTATTATATTGGTAAATTATTTAGCTACTCATGACTTTTTAAATTTGTTCGTTTAGCAACGTGTGTGAAGTCAATGCATGAATTATTTCACTATTTATCACCGGATTCATGAAAACGCATCATCTTTCTTTGAATTTATTTGGTAAATTTGTTCACAGAACAAATAGTTTACGACGGGTGAAGAGTGGCAACTTGAAATGGCAATCCAAAGAGATATCTATGGAGAATATAAAAGCTGAACTCGGCAGGAAACTGTCCACTGAATCTACTCCGGCGGCCATTGCTCAGAACAATAGAACATTTGTTGAGAAGTTACTAAAGGTATCTGCGCCCTTTACTTTTATTTCAAACAAACACACACCCTCTTACAGTGTTTTCATTCTATATTTAAGCCACAAGCGTTTTGTAGAAAAGTCAAACTCTTACGGCATGTTTACTAAAGTCAGTGTGTGAAAGTTTTACTGGCAAGTGAGAGCATGGCTGGTCATTACATAGATATAAATATTTATTAAACTCGCAAAGTAATAAGATTGTAAATTTCTGTACCTCGTGTTTTGCCCTTTCTACAAACTCCAAAGATAATACAGTCATTAAATAAACCCCCAATAGAGCTGATTGGGTTAATTTTATCATCATCATGAATAAATAATTACAATAATTTCTGGGACAAAAGCAAGAATATCTACTCGAAAATGGATTGCAAAGCTTTGTGGAAAACAAAATGAAAGGCAAGTATGTAAGTTAGTTGTCATCGTAAAAAGACTCGCGCAGGAGACTCTTCTTTAATGTAGTTTTAAAGCCTGTTCAGACACAGCTATAAACCGCGAGCAGATATGTGTTGAACCGCGAGCGCTTATATTTTGTACCGTTCACACGACGCTATCAAATATTTCTTCCTATGTTAGGAGAGGGGGTCAGATAACTGCCGCGAGGTACCATTTCATTGTAGATTTTGTACTAGATCTGAGAATTTTGACAGCTAACATTCGCTCGTTTCAATGAAAATGACCCCCTCTCGCGGGAGAGGGGGGCACTTATCTGTTCGTATATCACCTCAGGAGCGGTTACGGCGTAAGATGTGAATTGTCTTTGGTTGATCTGCGCATAAAGCGCTTAGGTGTGAACGCTCTGAAGGGATTGTATGGAGAGCGATATTTGGCGTGCTATGATCTTTTATAGTTTGTAGCTGTGTCTGAACAGGGCTATATTAAAAGTCTTCTGCCCATACTCAATTAGTTTTAATCCCATTGAAGAAAACTTAACCGTTCCTTGATAATATCTTAGCTGCCACTCTATATTTGTAATCATTTACCAAAATAACAAGTTTATTCTTATTATAGGATTGCAAAAGTAAAACAAAAAAGATGCTTTTGGAGAAAATGGGAACAGAGGCTGTGGACCTCGGTCTGGGTGTGGAGGTGTCCATAGTCGGAGTGGAAGAGAACACAATGATTGCTTCTCTGTGCGACTTGCTGGAGAGGATCTGGTCCCACGGACTCCAGCACAAGTTTGGCAAGTCGGCCCTGTGGATGCATCTAACCAACTTTCAAGAGTTGGAACAGTGTACCGATACGTCTAAACCTATTGATCCTAATTTTCTTACTCCAGGTGAATACATATAATTAGAGATGTTTTAAAAGGTACGATAAAGCCCTGAAATTATTAATCAACTGAGATTCATGTAATATGCTGTGACCTAAATATTGTGGTAGTACCTTAATTGGTGGGCGTTGCTGTAGTTACCATTTTTTGTTGATCACAATATTCTTGGGAAAAACTATACTTATTAAATCCACCCCCTTTTCTTGTAGTAAAAAATCTAATATTGATAAAAAAAATATCAATACAAGACGAATGATAATAATTACATATTAATGTTTGCTATATGTACATACACACTACTTTTCCTTAAATATGTATGGTCAGGTCAGGATATCATCGCTTTGACTGGGTATCATTCTGTGTGAGTCCAAAGTGCCATCCAATGCTATAACCAATGATGTGACAACCTATACGTTGTATAGATCTCAAAAGGAGCAAGTGAAAGATTGTACTTTTGATTATTTCAATATGGTATTAAACTGTCATGCGTCAAAACCTGTCACTTAACAAAATTGCGTAAATGAGTACCAAAAAGCCCTCATGAGTGATGAAAAAGTATTTTCAATACATGACATTTTTCATTCCAAAATACATGCAAATTTTTAGCAACACTTTAGCAGTAGGTACATTTTAATGTGGTCACTGCATAACAGGTTGTTTCTTCTTCAATGCTTTCATTAATTTTGTACTAATTTCTGTTCTTTTTTATTTTGTTTTGTTTACTAAACTTATAATTTTTTTTATTTCTTCTTTCTATTTGTATTCATACTAGGACTGACTAAAAATTTCAACAATACATGTGGGAAAATGGCACTTGTGCCTTATATTAAAAAAAAATATCTTAAAAATACATTAAAGGGCGAATCCTGCCACGGTGGTAAAGGGTCAAAAGAGGGAACCTCTGTGTTGTTTTGCAACAACAGTGATGGAGCTGATTCGTCATTGGCACATCGCTGAAGCCTAGGTGTTTTAAGAAAATATTACGCAGACAAAAAGGCATGGATGACTTTGAACATTTTAAATCAGTTTTTAGGGACTTGACGCAGCAATGGGCCTAAAACAACAAATATTTTATTATTTGTAGATAACTGTGTAGCTCACCCAAGTGATGATATTTGTATATAAATGTAGCATTTTTTTATATTTCTGCATCCATTATTTTCCCACATACATGACCTTTTTCAATAGGTCCCTTCAAGAACGATAGATGGAGTGTTCACTGTAATTTAATTATTTAGTGTAATCGCAGGGTCATCTCATTCTCATCCATGATGTAGGATGTACTATTCGACGCAACTTTTAGAAACGAAAACCCCGCCCGGTCCTATATCTATTTCGTTCATACATACATATTCTTTGAATGTCTATCTTTGTCATACACGAACAATGTTTGAATTAAGAATTTACTGGATACGTGTTTTGTTACTTACCACATTTTGTTTTAATTTTGTGAGACAATAGTGTCTCTAGATGTTTTGTAATGTCATGCCAATGGGATATAAATAGTTGCCACTGTGAAAACATGATTGCAACGACAATTTTTTCAAGCAGTGCCGATTGAACATCAGTTGTGGATGTATTTATTTATTACTAAATTTTCTACCTTTGGTCTTGTTCCAAATTTATTATTTATTTTATAAACCGATTTGGGTATATATTTATTTGTATTGATTGACAAATTTCTTCATGTTTAATTTTTTTCCAATGCTGCAAACCCGCCATGCAGCTCTTGCATGGTGTGTCCTGAGGAAGCGATTAGACTGTGCGTCGTTTGTATAATCTTTTACCATAATACAAATATTTATGATTGATATTTTATGAAACTATAATACATACTAACTTCAAAATTACATATTTATAAAGCTGAGATCCCACTCCATCTATTCTATTATCTATTTCATAGAATCATTGTGAAACTGTAATTGAGGCTTTCTGTGCGATAGAAACCCAAAATTGAATCGACCTCAACTTTCGTTCTATGGAAAACTACAATTACTTTATCATCTATGTAAATTCAATCCCGCATATAAGCCAATAATTTCATAACACTTTTTTTTGGCGCTTTCAGTTGAAGAGCACAAGCCGTATTGATTGGTGCTTTCAAATTATGAAATTTACCAATAGAATGCTTGTACTCGGTTAAAGTCAATACCGCAAATGAACCATCCCTGTTACAATTGGCAAACAAGAGCTTGTGTATCCCTAGATAGTTTTTTTGTCTCTCCTGAACATTTTTACAAAATATTCTTCCGCGGTATTGGACATACACCGACGATAAACAACTCTATTATTGCTCCATATTTAACCACTTCTCAACGATTCTTTTCTTGCATAACGACATAGAATAAAATACATTGCAAATTCTCCAAAATAGAGCAATTTAAAAAATATATATATTTATTGTATAAAAAATTGGCATACAATGGTAATTTGTACCCGCTAAGCTACTGCAAGTAGCTTGTCAGCAGGAGATTAGTTCCACAGAAAATAATAATACAACAACAAATGAAATAATCATAAACGCATTAGCATAGTAAATATATACATACATAGCTACAAACATAGTGTTATACTTTAAAGTTGAAAATAATATAGAAACAGTGTTGTTATGGGGAAAAACAGCGTAAAATAGGAAAATAATTATTTAAATATCAGTAGAAAATTAAGAATGCAATACAATATTAAGTACATGGTGAGGGCAAATAATATAACTGTGTATATACGCAGATATCGCACAGTCAGGGAGACCATTGTATTTATTTAGAATTTAGAGAATAAAGTGAGCAAAACATCATCTTAATACATCATCTTAATAAGGTTACTCCTTAATAGCCATGATTTTAACATCAGTGAGAATTTTATTATAGAGCAATTTTCTTTAAATTCGTATGACAATTTGTTAAATATTAATGGTTTAATATATTCAAGGGTTCTTTGACCATATTTGAGACGTGTATTGTGTACATTATCCACTGTTGTTTTATGCGGACTGTCGGATATATGATGTAATACAATTTTTTGCCACATAAGAGCACGAACCGGTAATACATTAATTGATTTATACATGATACTAATGTCTCATCTCTGGTTAAAAACGGTTTTACTTACTAACTGAAAATAATACTTAGTAAAATGGTTTTTTTTTTTTTTATGGAATAGGCAATTCACCCTAAGAAGAGTGCCAAAATAGATTTTCAAAATTAACGAAACAGATGGTGACTTTGAACGTTATGAATACATAAAATAATAACAAAAAAACTATTATCGAAATACTTTTCAAACAAAATTATATACAACATGGGCATTCCCAAGGACGTGCAATAAAATCAGACTACCAAAAAAGGACAAAGTCAAGACAGTTTGTTCTATAAAGGGATGAAATATTATAATGCACTGCCGGAAACCATCAAAACTACACCAATTAATAAATCGTATAAACCACATTAAACAAGATAAAATCTAAAAGTATGTAAGTTATAATTAGTGATTTTTAAATTTAAAAGTACAAGTAACTAAAAAAAAAATAATTATAAAATTGAAAAATTATTTTGACCATAGAATAGATGAGATGGGAACCCAGCTTTGGGGGCATACTACACTCCACTACTGCTTATTGAAACTTCACTAGATTGATAATTATATTGTAAAAAGCAATGAATGCCCTCAAAGTACCCCTACAACATTACATATCTAATTATGTGGCGATATAAATATGATTATCTATGACTATGATTGCCCTCGTTGAACTAAAATAACAAAAGTTATTATGGAATTTGCATCATTTTCCACCTCATTATTTCAATATCCAAAATGTATTTATTCACTTAGTATTATTTCTGTTTAAAATGTTGTTTTTCCTTTTGAAGATCTGTCATCTGTGGCTCTAGAGTCTGAGGCCCCGAGTCAGAAGAGCCAGTCCCCCAACAGGTCGAGGGACAGCTCCCGAGCCAGTTCCAGAGACAGTTCTCGGGACAGGCTGAGCAGTGGCCACAGCACCCTAGAGAGGAAACATGTGGCTCCAGTTCCTCTGAGACCTTTACCTGAGAATCTCACTTTTGATATGAGGTAAGGATTTTATGCAATTTTAATTTCCCTTTAATTTTTGTTTTACTCTTCTTCATGTCAGACGATATTCATACTAAAACAATGTTTGTATTTAAAAAAAGTTTGTATTTACTTAGGCATACCAAGGAGAGTTCTTTTGTAACCTCTCCATCTTTCTCATAAACAATACATGTATGTATCAGAAAAAGATGTTACAACTCTCAGTACGTCACTTAACACCTTGTATTGACTGACTGTCCAATTAGGAATTTTGTTTTAGGACAATCAAATTTACAATATTAATTTATAATGTATAAATAATTAAATATGCAGATCAATAAAATTGTTTGTGATGTGTATTATATGTATTTTACATTTTTTTACGAATTTTGATGAATATTTAACTTTGGTAAAGTAATTTTAAATTAACAAGCTAGTTATTATGTGGAACACAGACAGACGCAATTGTAATATAAATTTTGTAATTTCTTTCAGAAACATCCAGGCAATGTCTGATATAAAAACAGAAATAGGCTACGCTCGAGCTTGGGTGAGGCTCTCCCTGGAGAAGAAGTTGCTCTCTCGTCACCTGAAGACACTGTGCGCCGACACCGCACTCCTCAAGTCTCAGTACAAGAGGACGGCTTTCCTGCGCTGTGAGGAGGAAAGAGAACAGTTTCTGTATCATCTGCTAACCTTGAATGCCGTTGATTATTATTGCTTTACCAACACCTATCCAATGACAAGTGAGTTCATTATTATAACTTTAAAAAAACAACTTTACACTACAACATGATAACATAGATTTAAACAACAACTTTACACTACAACATGATAACATAGATTTAAACTTCATATAATCACAACATGGCAAGGAATTCATTAGCCAATGCTGTCCAACCGCAGGTGGCGTTTTGTGCCGTTTACGGTTGCTTCGTTCCTTTCCCATAATTCGTGGTTCAGCTCGTGTTTTTTTCCCATATGTATGCGCAGCATTAGGTAAAGTATTATATAATCCAAAGTTTTCCTACAAAGTACAAAGTAAACAACTTAGACATACTTTGTTTATAATTTTGAGTATTTTTTTATTATTTTTTTTTCTGTGTAACATTGTTTTTTTATCTATATATATATACATATATATATATGTATATTAGGGTGTCCCAAGACATAAGGGAGAATTTTTTTTTTCATGAATTTAAATACGCATACCCTCTTTTTTTTTCCATTTGATCCCAATAACTCATTTAATAAATATTATTTTGATTAAACACCGGCAACCCGTGCCGACTTGATGCCAAACATATGGTACAAAAATTTGTACTGAGTTAATATGGAAGGATTTTAAACTTTATTTTTTGTCGGATAAATAAAACTAAAAAATGCACAAATGTTCAATTATGTAGTATTTTATATTTAAAAATGGTTTATTGATAACATTTTGCTTCAGAGTTTGTTTTTTAAAGTCAGGATAAATTGTTTTTGGTCCTCTTTGACCGTCTTTTAATACCAACTAATACACGTGATGGCGGCAAACAAAAATAACATTTCTTTATTAAGTTTTTGTTCAAGAAGCACACAAACACCATTGAAGCGACCTGTATTTGAAGCTGTAGTATCACAACAATCACATTCCATACAGCCTGCGCTTGTTCGCTTGCCGAAGAACTTTCCAATCGTGGCACAGCAATAACTTGTTCGTTATTCCCACATGACATAACAATTGGAAGACATTCTTCTTTTGATTTTCGTGGATCTAAAGCAGGCAACAGTTTGCCGTCCCAAAGAAGAGTCACAACATCTGGTACTTCGTTTTGAAAATTAACTTTTGTGACCTCCGCACGCGCCTTTCGTTTTTCCTTTCGAATTCTTTGAATCGAAGACTTACTTATTGGAAAGTGATCAATATTATATCAAAGCGCCTCAATAGTAGCTTCAATAATGAAAACATAATCTCTCATACTTAACTGGCACCCGTCTAGCGCTACAACTAACTTTGGAGTAAAGAAGCATTCTCGCGTCGACATTTTACTGGTTTCAGGTTGAATTTTAACGGTTTTGGCAAATCTTCTAAATCTGTGCCTTCATTAGAATCAGAAGCTGAGTCATTTTGTAACGGTTCTTAAGACGACATTGAAGGAGTTGGCGCAGATAAATATTTAGTACGCCGCTTTTCTTCCTCGATTATTCTAAGGCGCGCTCTCTCCTCTTTATCTGTCAGTTTTTTGTCTACCCCCGCTAAGTACCTGGCTCTCTTTGCCGCTGCAAGAAGATTCTATATTTATTTATTTTTATTAATTCAAGGGCATCATCGTGTGCAATGTCAAATAAATTATTTAAGTTTTTGACAAAATCTTGACGACGTTGTTCAAATATGTTTTGCGTTTTCTGCGCATTTTTTTGGAAGTCCCTCTAAACTTGATATAAGTTTACAAGTTTCTTCACACAATTAGGTAAAGATTTGGTTGGTATACGCGCCTTTTCCCAATAGATAACACACTCGCGAATAGTGACATTAGCACTTTCATTGACAGTTAAATCACTTCCCGGATATTGTAGAACAAAACTTCAAGAACTTCTCCATTAGAGGGCAGTTTAGAACCCGATATTGGGTGTTTTACGACTTTACGATTAAAAACATACTCTTTTTAGAACTGCGTAAATCTAACGATAACTTGCCTGAATGAGTAATATGCGTTCACTAACAAAAAAGCAAGTTACTACAAGCGCATCAACACGTTTGCTTGCGGGCTTCTTAATATACAAGTACTAAAATGTTTCTACGCAAGTCGGCAAGGGTTGCCGTGGTCCCACGAAAAAGATTTTTGATTTATAAGTGTTTTGTCATTATTGAAAAAAAATTAGAGGGTATGCGTTGAAAAATAACAACTTTCATTTTTTTGGGACACCTTAATGTATATGTATATATATTTTTTTGTCTTACCCTCTAAATTTTTCCAAAAATAATTTGTAAAATTTTAAAAAGATATTGCGCATTTACCTCATCTCTTTATTTGTAAAATAATATTCTTATGTATATATTTTTTTCCCTATTTATAAGTAAAAATGTTTTTATCTGCTGTTTAATAACTCAGGTGCGTGGCATACGTCATTCCTATGTCTACCTACGTTAAATTGTCGTGAAAACAAGCTTATGTGCCCAAGCGGTTAAGTTAATTTGTGAGAAATATTTTGGATGCTGGTGAGTTCTCTAGTTGTTAATTTGTATATTAATAAATAATAAGAGAATTTTCCTACAGAATTACCATACAGAGTGGTGATAGTGCCGTCCCGCAAAGCTAGCGCCACAACAGCAAACTGCTGGGTGGCGGTTTCGGGAACTAATGGGGAAACTCAGCAAATTCCCATCCCCAGGAACACAATGGAGTTTGTATTTCACGTAAGTAACTGAATTTTTTAATTTATTTAACACCCCTCTCTGCCCCATTTTATGATAGGAAAATAAAGTGTAACAAACAAACAAGAAGACATCTTGTATTTTTTGTTAACGGTAAAATTGTTATTTTAACCTCTTGTAGGCCGCAGTCCCCCCGGCGGGTCCGGATGTTTGAAGCGATTTCGCCCCTTACATATAAAGAAATTGTATGAAGAACAAGATCAGAATCGCTTGGGCCACTCTCGTTCTTGACATTACGAATTACTGGATAGCATTTAGCCACTCCGAATAATTCATATTAATTGCTAAAGACGCGCCGGGCATCAAAGATGGCGGACAAAATGGCTGCCGCTTGATAATATGAACGCTGTCATATTTGAAGTCCATATTTATTCATTGTTTTTGATATAAATGCATTGTGGAAAACATAGATTTGAGTGATTATTATGAAGTTTGTTTTATCTACATTATTTTAATGTAATTTTTGGATTATATCACAAAAGAAATGTTATAAAAATTGTATTCATAAGAAAGGTGAGAACTGTCAAATATTTTACGTCGTATTGAAAAAATATATTTTTTGTAAGCTGGCCTTCAACAAGTTTTAAAGCTACATATCTCGTGATGAAAGTGCCATGGCGCCCTGAAAATAGTTGCTTTGTCCTAGAAATTCCAAAACAGAAAAGCTGTGTAAATTTCATTTTGCTAGAACTTATTTCAATCGTTTTTGCTGTTGTTTGTTAAGATTATGATAACCAACTTGTCACAGTGGACTTCTTCCAACATAAAAATTATTCCACTTATAATAAAAGGTTAAAATTTTTTGTATACTGATTTATCATATCAAAAACGCCATTGCACGACTGAGTGAATCAAATTCTTGAGTCGGGCCATTTCAACAGTTTGAATAACAGTATGTACAAGACAATGTATGAATGTGAATAATGATTTATTTTTAATTAATTTAATAAAATAAAGCTAGGGGCGTGTGTCAAGACAAGGTAGTGTAGGAGTCTACCCTCTCTGCCTGCCTGTCCAAAACTGCGGAGGAACGATGTGTTTGTTAGTTAGTGATTTTTCATAACAAAATTTTTAACATTATCGCAATATGCATTTTTTTTTCATTTACAATTTTATAATCCTGTGTGTTTTCATTTGCAGCATAAAAATTTGGGTGTTCTGACAACACTGCGTATAGGACACGATAATTCTGGATTATCACCTCGCTGGATGCTGGAAAACATATATGTTCGTAATGAAGTGACCGGACACGCATACAAGTATGTTCTGACTTATTTCCATCGACTTGTGTTTCCCCTGATTTTTTTTTGTAATTAACGTAGGCATTTGACCATAATAAAAAAAACACTGATACACAATAAAACCCACAATTACAACTTTGATCTGTAGTTTATCGCATTAATAATGCCGGACGGCATGGTCGAGCGGTAAGGCTTGACTTCCAATCCGAAGGTCACGGATTCGAACCCGGCATGCGCAAATAAAACTTATTTAATTAATTTGTGTTATTTCACAATTAATTAATTAAAAATAATATATGGTATATTTGCGGCACGTTCCAAAGAGGAAGATACTCCCAGTATCGCCCTGGTGTAAAACCACCATTCAGAATTGAAACGTTGCTTGAAATGGCTTTAGCCGTGTTATGTGACCAGATCTGAATAGCAAGGTACTTTCCCACCTTCCTCTTTCCCGTCTCCTTCCACTCCCCACCACCTTCAGCCTCACAACATACCCCAATTGGGGATTCCATAGACTCACTGGCTCCAGACGGGAGCAGTTGGGACTCTTGTGCGGTATTCATATATAAAAATTAATTAAAACAGTTTTTTTAAATTTAAAATATGTAGATAATACGCATATCTGTGGTATTACAGCCTCTTTTTGTAGTTGTTAAGATATCTGTTGATAACAATGAAATAAGTAGGTACTTCATTTAGCACCAAAATTTAACACATTTTACGGCTTTTGGTCATTCTGAGTTTGAAGCCCTCGGCTTTGGAAGGGGTACTATAAGCTCCGTGTTTAATCACCTATATCATTGAAAAATGCCATCAAAATGTTTTAGAAATGGGTCAAAAATAAGCGTATCGACCCACCCAAATCTTTACAATTGTCTAATATAGTTTAACAAATAGAAAATTAGTTAGTTTAACAAATTTTCTTTTGTACGTAAAACGCTCTTTTCGTATGTATCTCTCACGCCACATTGTTTAAAAAAAAAAAAACACTTTAACGTGCGTCATTCACCAAGTATCCGGTTGCGAAATGGTCCGAAGGAACGTCACAATTGTTAGGCTGAGTGCTTTCTCGGTGCTTATTTGGCATAGTTGTACTATGCGTAAGTGTGTAATTCTTTGAAGCTTATAACATTAGGTAACTACCTACTTGTATTTACAGAACGTTTTTTTATCGACCTTTTTCATTTTTAAAAGTATACGACGTTTGGGAAACAGAGAAACGAAAAAAACCCCGCTGTGGCAGTTTTAATTTATTTAATATTTTATTTAACAATTACAAATAGGTATATGTATGAAGTAAATGATTTCATTGCTGTTTTTTAAAGCTTTTTCATTTTTATTTTTATTTATTAAGCGTACATGGGATTTGGGAAACAGACACAAAAACTTTTGAAGGATTTTGAACTCCCCCCCCCCCCCTCCCTTTGCCTATAAATCTATGTGCGGCCCGCAGATGATAATACAAACTTCTAAATGGCCCTGACGGCGAAAAGGCTACCCCCCCCCCGCTGTATAGGAATCTAATATTTTATATTTTTATTATTTTCAGATTCCCCTGCAATCGTTGGCTAGGCCGAGGAGTTGATGATGGCTCAACGGAGCGTCTGTTGGTGGCGCAGGCCATTGGGGAACGCAGTGGAAGGAGCGGAGGGGTCACGGCCAGCTCCGCCCCTGAGAGGGGTGTGGGGCCCTCCTCCAGCGGAGCCGCAGCGCCCTCCAGCCCTGCTGGGCCCCATACCACACACCTTTCCCCTTCCACTGTCCAGCATATGATTGGTAAGTAAATATATTTGTGCATAATGATAAAAAAATTATAATCCAACTTGGAAACGAGATGTTATGCTTTCATATTGTCGTTTGGCGTGCAATACTGTAAATGTGATATAAAACAAATTTTTCAGGAGAGAGAAAAACCACAACACATATTGTGCGGTATTGTCCTTGGAGGCGGTGTCACATTGTTGTCCAAAAATGCAAATATTTGGCATTCTGGTAAGGAACATGCTCGAAGAAAATGCAAAAATTTGGCATTCCGGTGATGAACATGCTCGGAGAAAATGCAAATATTTGGCATTCTGGTGATGAACATGCTCGAAGAAAATGCAAATATTTGGCATTCTGGTAATGAACATGCTCGGAGAAAATGCAAATATTTGGCATTCTGGTGATGAACATGCTCGAAGAAAATGCAAATATTTGGCATTCTGGTGATGAACATGCTCGGAGAAAATGATAACAAATCGAATGCTATTAAAATTTTAAATATCACTTTTAGAAATATTATCACATTCGGCCGTATTGCATACCAAACGATGATAATAGTATTGTTAATACATATATCAAATAATGTCATTTGATGAAACAACTTCTAAAGTGAGCAGTAAGATCTTTGGCGCAAGGCCCAGAGATTGTGGGTCTACATATAATAATAGCTGGCCAAGTGCAGGTACAACGAGAGAAATTTTATTTTTATAAGGTATTAGAAATTTTTCCAAAGGGATCAGAAAAAACCTTATGTGTGAAAAACGTTTTTTATTTTTAATAAATATAAAAATTAGGCCATTTTTCAATTTTCAAGAGATCGAAATAATATAACTTTTTAAGTGGCATTTACTGCAATTGAAGTAAATGGTGATCCATAGTTGAAGATATTCTCAGTATGTAATGGCCACATACTCTGTATACTCTGTAATGGCCACATACATCACGGGTGCAAATTTAAGTTTAGACATACGGAATTCAATGCTTTGTTTGTGTGAAAGCAGTATTAAACAATATATATTATATCACATTGTGAGGTGGGTTGTTAGTTTGGCTGTCTGTTGGACTGGACGAGTTCGATACTTACAGCGGGTAACTGGCTTACCACCCTTGGAGCAAGTTGTACTTAATAAAAATTCTGTACATTTGATCTTAAAATATATATTTTCAATTGTCACCCTAGTGGGAGACCATCATTGCTCGAAATGGCTTTATCTATTTTCAGTAACCAGATTTAAATTGGCAGGTACTTCCCAACACAACTCTTCTCCCCCTCCCCCATTTCCTTGACTTTTCTGACTTATGACAGTGGTACCACATTAAAAAAAGGGGGCCATTGCAACATAATTTGTTTGTTGGATAATCTGATTTAAAGCCTGACAATGTTTGAACTATTTCAACTAATTTTACAAAAGGGCTTGCTGAGGATTGAACCTGCATCACCTGCCTTGGAAACCTGGCGCTAGGGATGAATTAACTTTAAGCCGTTCAATGAGATACACATATCTGGGCTATATTGTGAGAGTTTGTTTTATTACTTTTACGTACTGGTGATGTTATCTATGGTAATAACTCCGTTAATTGTCATCTCTAATGGTGATTGGAAACTAATCATTGTTAATAACCTATAATTTGTATCTAAATTATTTAACTCTTACTGCTGAATATGCAGCATGCGATCTTATTCTTATTTAATTAAATTGCAATAAGTCTTACCTTTGTATTATAAGAAGTACAAATATTTTTTATCATAATTATCAAAAATGTCAAAAATGCTTTAACTTCTTGGTCATCGACACAAAATTTTCGTTTAACTTACTTTTTTTTTTGAAAAATGAGGATATGTAAATTGTAACGTCTTTCCAGATAATGTGTTTATATATTTATGAAAATAGTATATAATCTACCATAAGTAGTTTCCCCAGAATAGCTACTTATATTCAGAGGAATGATTTTTTGAAAATATCTTTACGGTTGGCACACAAGAGGATAAAACACTGAAATTACCAACAACCTATTCTTTATTTAAGTAAATTAAAAAAACTATGTATTTAAAAAAGAGCTAATATGATATTTTTATATAACCATGTTTAATATAAAAATGCTAAACACGGGATCCACAATCAATGTCGGCTTCCGTCTATGGATGTTCTTCACGGGTAAAGGGTTAAACTAACTGCATAGGTTTTGGTTCTAAACACATAACTCTTTCAGCCTCAGCGACATTTTGAGCTTAAAATAACTTAAATGTTAAAGAATAATGTTTGACAAATAATTAATTTTAATGGACTTTCCTTGTTTAATGGTATTTCCTATATGCATTGTCTTTTATGTGATACTTGAAAATTAGTGGCGACAAATTGGTGCTGATGGATGTATAGCAGTCAGTGTCTGGTGTGCCGATAGATTGACTAAGGGCCAGTTGTTTCACTGATATTCAAATGTAAGATTGTCTTCAAAGCGCCAATTAAACTTAACTCCCGATACTAAGCCCGTTACAGCTTTTGGCAGAAAAGCCCAACTGTCATGTTGTTATGCTTTTCAGCTGATCACAATTTATTCAAATGCTGAAACGGGCCTGGAATCAGTGTTTAACGGGGAAAATTCAGTCATTCAATGACAATACCAATTCTAAATTTGACATTTGCAATCTTGTCAAGTTAGAATGATCCGCAGGTTGTGTTTGTGTTGTATAAATGGTGTATTTTTACTTTTCAGGTGACTGTGTAAATGCTATTGTTAAATGGCATTATCGATCGAAGAGGGAGAAAGACGTTAGTTCTTTAAGTATTTTGCTTTGTGGGGAAAATGGTCTTGTAAAATGCCTGGAACAAGCTTTCCTATGCGGGTTTAAGTCGAGTCGTCTCTTCGGAAGAAATCTATTCATCTGGGATTACTTTGGTAATTTAAAATCAAAATAATGCAATACTTTTCAAAAAATGTAAATTCTTTTATGTTTTAAAACCTACAGAAAAAGTTATTTTATTTATTAGATGTTATCAATTTATTATTGCTTTTGGCTGCATCAGTACATATTTTTCTTTTTTAACTTTATTCTTTTACATTTTAATTTCTTTCTTTCTTTTAAGTTGAGTGTGTTAGTAATGAATTAGTGTGAATAAAAAAATTCTGGAATACCACAATTTCCTTTTTCTAACTTTCTCTGTTTTCAATGCGTGTTCAAACTTGTTTCTCTACATTGATTTGATCACGCATGTCTTCCTTAGACGTGATTGACTTTGGTTACTTCCTGCAAATGTTGCTTTGAAATTAGCGTGCATCTAATAACAAATTATCGTAGTTGCATGAAAATGTATTCCTACATTACCTACTAAATATATTATATCATCTTACCAATTATATTAACTTTTCAGTTATGTATAACTAACAAATTTATTCACTTTTTTTTTATTGCATGCTTTAAAAAATTTCTCTCTTGTTTAGTTATATTTTCTTAGTTAATCAATCAAAATTAATACTAGTTTAATTTAGTTTCAAGTAAATGTATACCTAGTTAATTAACTAATATTACTCTTATGGATATAATCAACTAATTTAAACACTCAAGTATCATTGTGCATGTTTTGAAAATTTTCTTTCTTTTGAGTTTTAGTTTCAATTATTTTTTTTTACAAATTTAAATGATTTCAGTCTTTATAGCAAATTTTTATGTTACATTTATCTTTTAGTCAAAGTAAAAGAAGTGTTTGAGCAAAACCTCTCAGAGGAGTGTGTGGATTCAGCCAGTGACAGTTCCAGCGGGGTATACAGCTACCATTCCCCTTCACACTCTGCCCGCTCTCAGGAGCACACCACCATATGGCGCTGCTATTGCCACTTGATGGACGAAATCAACAATGCCGGACGGACTTTGGGAAAAGATGGCAAATTTCAGTTATTCATCTGCCTCAGTTTAAGGTAATTTTAAATTAATTAAGTATTCATACTTCCAAACATCATCGGCGCAATAACCCTTGGATTTTTTTTTTCTTCTTTTTTTTCAGTTTCGTTTAACCCTCAGCCTGCAATCAAATGTACAGGCTTGAGGTGACATCATGGAGCATTATTTCATCTTGTTTCTTTTTAAAACTAATTATTAGACACATTAAATGTGTTTAGGCCCTATCTTAACACATCTGATTAACACAATTTTAACACAAGCTGTAAATACCAGATGAACTCGAGTGTAGTATTGTCAGACCTATAGTGAGTTCACGATAATGTTTATATGTAGTACATTTTCCTAATAAAATATGTATTTTATTTTTTGTCATTGTCAGTAATTTTAATTTAAAAAAAATGAAAGTTGAGTCATTTTTTAAACTTTTTATTTTATCATTCAAATGTTTTATATTTCAAAAATTAACTTATTTCGAATTATAAAATTTAAAAGCCTACTTCATCACCTTTGAAAAACCTTTTTTTTTCGGATGCATTCAAAAATATTCCATGTATTTGAATTTTATTGCAAAGAGGTATCTAAAGAATTTTTAGAACACCTACATATCTTGAAAACAACTCTTTTGCAATATTTTCCGAAAACTAGTAAGGACAATTCCTAGGTTCGGAATCTTTTTCCGTGACAGCAAAACCAGTAGGCTTCAAGTTAGTTAGGCAAGTTAGTATGAAAATCGAAATGATCGAATTGGTGACTCTGACTTGAAACAAAAATACAAAGATCAGCCTTTAAATGATTTCTGGGCGAGTTTTTGACAGAGTACCTACCCCTATTTATCAAAACAAGCTATTATTGGTATACTTCCGTTTTCTGCAATCTATTTATGAAGCGGAATTTTCTAATTAAGCTGCAACCAAGTCAAAGTGCAGGAACAGGCTCGACGCCACACCAGATATTAGAATCCAACTTAATAATATTGTGCCTGATATAAACAAGATATGCAATTCACGGACTCAAAATCATCAAAGTCATTAGGTGCTTTATTTATTCCATTTTTTGTTTGTTTAAATTTCAAAAATAAGCCAAGTGTTCCGTTAAAATTTATGGGTTTGCAAAGTGTTCCGTTGCAGAAAAATTTTGGGAGACTGATTTTGTGATATCTGCATGTATACACAGTTATATTATTTGCTCTCACCATGTACTTAATATTGTATTGCATTATCAACTGTCTATTGATATTTTAATAATTATTTTCCTATGTGTCCTGTTTTTCCCCATAACTGTTTCTGTATTATTTTCAACTCGAGTATAACACTATGTTTGTAGGTATGTATTACTACGCTAATGCATTTATTGTTGTAATATTGTTTTCTGTGGAACTAATCTCCTGCTGACAAGCTACTTGCAGTAGCTTAGCTGGTATAAATTCCCATTGTATGCCATTTTTACACAATAATAAAAAATACATATTTGCAGTGTTCTTGTGCATTTAAAAAATAATAATTGTTTTGCAGAGAGCACTGGTTGCATAGAATGCTGGTTCCGATGTCGATGACGCGAGTCACAACGGAGATGTACGAAGAGCTCAGCTTCCTCCGCAAGAGAGGACTGCTCACATTCCTCAGGCAGATCTTGGAACCGCTGGATGAGTTCAACATAGTCCTTGAAAACTCTATAACGCAGGGTATTTTATCTTACACATAATTTTTTTTTTATGTACCCACCTGCAGCACAAATGTTTATTTTATTGTGATAGTTACCCAATAATTATTTCTTTATATCAAACTGTTAACAATTTTCTGGAATGTTGTTTCTTCTATTTATATTCATTATTAGTTATATTTACAACTCTTGATAGTTATGACTTTAGCAAGACAGCCGTGACTTATCTCTCTTTGATGTTTGTATTTATTTATTGTCTATGGTTTTCTGCTCTGGGGTGCTACTTGGGGTGGCCCTGTGTTAAACGTTGCCTAGCGCCAGTGAAAACCTCAAGGGAGCTGTGTTAGATGTTTGGTATTATCAGCGCCTTGGCTCCTTGGTGCTCTGGCAAGTCGCACAGGACCGGCCCTGGGTACTCTTATAAATTGTCATAATCTTCAATTAAAACTATGTACACCACAAAACAAAAACTCACATTACTCAAAACTAAGGATACATTAATCTAAATTGCATTTTTCATAACCCTTTCATATGCAAGAACCAAAGATGTATTGTGATAGCAAAGTTCTTGGTCAAACTGATTTTACCAATTATTATGTACCAAAGATAAATATTATGAATTATTGTAGTTTTACAACGACTGGCATAAATGAAATGCTTATTTATTTTATATGGTATTTTTAAAGTGAATGATCTAAACCAAATGCCCCACCATGAGATGTTGGGACTGCCAATACCCGTAAGGGTGCCGTCCACAAGTAAACAATGATTACAAGACCCGTCTAACGGGTGGGAACTCAAATTGTCATTAAGTTACGTAGATTGATGTAAAGAATTTGAGAAGCATTAACATCTTCTCCCAACTTTGGTTGTGTTCATAAACCAACTTAGATGATTGAATTTAACAAACACTGTTGCTAAGTTATTGCAAGCAAATATGTACTATATTGCCTGTTGCTGGCAATTATTATTTAAAATCAGCGTATTATTTCAAATCAATCTAATTTTCAAAATCCGAGTGTAGCATAAATGATAATTTTAATTGCATTGATTTTAAAATAGGTCAGCTCAGTAATCTTAAAATTAATGATTATAATGGCAAGCTAAGAGACCATTTTTGTTTTTATTTATAGATGTTAAAAATAATAATATTATAAATAATACTTTCTGACTTGGACAGACCTTGCCTAAAAGTTCTCATACTTGAAAACTTTCGTTGTTTTGTAATTATTTTATTATGTTGCCCAATCATGTGAATGTTTTTATTTTATTATTTTAGTCTTATAATATATACAGTATGGCAATGCTGCACATTCATATTCTACAAAAAAATTCTTGGCAACTCTTTGCCAAATTTGAGAGATTTAATTTTGTATGCTTGAAAACGATTGCATTTTGAGTATTGTTTTGAGGAAACTGTTAGTCTTTGTCATATAAATCATAATATGAAAAATTTGATACTCAGTTAATTCAAGACTATTTATATAACCTTTATTTTTATATCTGACATAATACTCGTTGATTGGCGCACGTGAGTCAAGAGGGAACTATATTTTTACTATTGTAATTTAATTTGTAGGAAGTAATACTCAAACATTGTTGTGAATTGTTAATATTGAAGGTTCTGCTGTTCTATTTAGCATTAAGGGTTGTTGCAGAATAGATGCTACGATGTTTCAATGTGAAAATAATTCTCTAGTACTTTTCCACAAGAAATTATTACATTGAATTGTATCGCTTATAAACTCCATTTAATTTTTTCACCATTTTATTCTAAAAATTAATTAAAACATTTGAAAATGTGACCTATTTCATAATATTATAAAATTAATTTTCTTGTGTTCCTTTTACAAGATGTAATAATAATGTAACTTAAATATCTAAAGATACTGTCATAGAAGCATTGAAAATGTATTTTTTTAGAAAATCTTTAGTTTTGTCACGTCTGATATTGTATCGAAAACTACCCATTGATTTTGTTATTTGTGCAATTTAAAAAAAATTATTATTAGCTCTACTATTGTGTAATATTTTTATTTTAATATTGTCATATTTTCAAATTATTTATTTATACATAATTAAATTCTTATTTTGTGGCATTACTTTGCTAAATTAACTAGCCACATTTGCAATATTGTAATTTTTGTGATATTTTTTTGTTGTTAACTTTTCTTGTAATTTTTTTTTATTGTTCTTTCAGAACTTAAATGCTAAATTTCAATTCTAAAAATCAGCACTGCAAGTTGAAAATTAAACATTTACATATCCACTGAAGCGATTTTTGCAATATATTGGCGCCATTTTAAATTACTCAGATTGCTTTTCGGACAAAAAAAGCCCATTATCTCTTGATTCTGCAATTTTTTTATTATTTTTATATTTGTAGCTCCCACATTTGTTATTTTGGACTTAAAACGAAACTATTGAAATGCTTTATCTACAGATGCTGCAAATCCGAACTTCGTAGACTATTTTAGAACAATGTTAAAAATAAATTAAAAAAATATATTTTTTTGCGCGGATTTTCTTATTAGCTATTTACAGTTAAAATTAAGTCCTTTTTCCATAGATATGTACTTTTCATTATCAAGTATACCACAGACAGCATATAGAAATCGAAAATATTCTATGTTGACTCGAATAAGTACCTCTCACGGCAGTTTCAAAGTAACATACACGCAGAAGTCGCGCAGTTATAAACTTAACGATTTTAATATTTTTTTATAAATCCTACAAATATGAGATAAAAGGTAAAATACATGTTAATTCATCACTGTAATAAGTTTTTATGTCTCCATGTTAAAATTCGAAGGTATGATTTTTTAATGTTGGTGAAAAATTTAAATAATGATCGTGTGGAAATCTTGAGCAATCGAGACAAATTTATTTATTTCGCGTGGTCGCTCCAGTGGATATTACTATTATTGTCATTTTAGTAAAAAATATTTTTTAATGTCAGATTTTGCCTGATATTTTAAAAACTTTTTCAGTATATTTTGTGACAACCAAACTATTGATGCAATCCGCCACGTCCCAAAAGTGGCAAGGCACACCCAGTGAATGATATTACAAAAATTCTGACCTGAATGTATAACATTATTATGAGATTTAGATATAGGATAATTTACCTGCTAGAAACTTTTTCATTCAGTAACATTTAACGTCTTGGAGAGTGATCTTTTTTTAACAAAATTGTATACCAGGGATGAGTACTTTTTTGAAGTTCAAATATACTAATAAAACATTTTTAAATACAATATCATAGTTTTCTCAAAAAATTTTTTTTTTTAATATAAATGTATACATATAGTATAGTCTCTATAATCCGAACAATTACAAACCGAGCCTGTTCGGTTTAATGAATTTTCAGGTTACTGGAACCTAAGAAACCGCTAGATTTTTGCAATATTTAAGAGTTTGACATTTTCCAGAACCTTTTAACATTGATGCTACCTAGTCGAAAATTTTATTATTTTTACCTTTCCTATCGGATGCTGTAGACTTACCAATATTATATTCCCTCTCTAACTTCTTACAACTCTCCACTACGACCCAGTTTATCAGTTGCTTTTCAGCTCGGCTTGATCGGAATGTTAGCACATAAATCATCAGTATTACACGTTTTGTCTTAAGTAAATAGTATATGTTTTGCTGGAGTCAGTGCCTAAATCTCTTATAGCGGATTACTGGTTATAATGGATTCGGGTTACAGAGACTTATACTGAATATACATTTGTAAGAATTTCAATGAAATGGATGGAATGAAAATTAGTCTTTTAACTTCTTGAATGTCGGATGACAGTTTGACCCTTTGGAATAACAAGGTTCCATCTGTTGCGGAAACATCATGCGATAATAAACTCTAACGTAGCTTACTTTACTATCTCATTATCGCTAATAAACTCTAACGTAGCTTACTTTACTATCCCATTATCGCATGAAGTTAACGCAACAGATGGAACCTTATTATTGCTTAGGGTCGAACTGTTCTTAAGTTTTTTTTTTCTTCAAAATGATGAAATTTAACTTTGAAAAAAGCCATATGTAATGTAGGAATTCCTAATAACTCCTGAAATTATTCTGTTAACTAGATTTTAAGTTTTATTATATTATAGTTTAATAATCAAAAAACATTTGTCATATTTATCTATGTATACCTTAGGCGTTGTTAAAGAACCGCTGGCGTTATTTTATGTGATGGTGTTGATTCCCTTTAATATTTTTGTAGTTCATCTTATAAATATCACAATAATAAATAGGAATAAAATATTCCTAACAACCATACTTGGGATATGATAAAATGGTCTTTATATGATTTCCTTTTGTACGCCCAAATCACCCAATTTTGGAGTGTATTTTAAAACTGGTAAATAAAGTCACATTATCATAATCCAAGTATTGTGCCAAAAATTAAATTAATAAATGTATATGAATGTATACATAGTTGTTGTGGTAGTAGATTAATGTAGAAACTGTATTTTATTAACACCTTGCCATATAAATTAAAGAGATTGAATAAAATATAAAATGACTATAACCCTCATCATCCATGAGTTGTATGTATCACAGTTGAAAAGGTCATTTGTAGAAATTAGTATTCTTTCATATTTTTTCTTTATTTTGACTTTCATTACTATAGTTATTATACTTTTGCTGCATAATGCAAATGAGCGAGCGATGGAATGAGTAACAATTTATTTAATAAAAGGCACTTCCGGAAAAGGAGAAACAACTTGAATATTATTATGTCTTTTGCAGGGATACGCAAGTATTCGATGCTCGTGTTGTGTACTCACATCGCAAACAACTTGTCATCCATAGTCTGTACGTTGCTACCTTTCATAGCTTCACTCAGAACCAAACAGTAGCTGTAGATATCATTCTTTATTGACTGTTTAGGTAAAATTGCGGAAATCAGTCTCCATACTCAATTTTTTTTTTAATAAATTCCCCTGGTTTCAACTTTACTACAAGAAACAACTATTAACATGCACAAAATAAGTTATTAGGTTCTTAGTTTGGATTATTTTAATAATTGATGTGTATTTCTTAACCTTCAAACTCGGATGGTAATGTTAATTTGGCGTAAAAAAGGCCCATTTTTATGATTTTTTTTAGTCGCTACTGGTAATATAAATTTATTTAATTTAATGTAACATTATAGTTTTTTTATGTAATAAATTTTTAAATGTTACAGTTTTTGACATTTTTTTAAACCACCATACTAGGCTAATGCCCGTGTTGTGGTAGTAATACATAATACATATAAGAACTAAAAAATAATATTTTATAGAAACAGATAATAAAAACCAAGGTAATAATAAATAATAAAAAATAAGAAAGCAGAAAAGAAAAAAACATATTTAAGGATACACATTTAAGGATAAATATGAATAAACCAAATATAAAAATAATAGTGAGCTGAAAAATAAAGACAGAAAAATGTAGTAGAACATAAATAAAATTTTCAGCAAAATAAAAATAATTAACCTTCAGAAGCGCCTCGAAAAAAAGTTGTCCGCCGGTGATTCAAGTCAACTCATGACTGGATCATCAGAAATAAAAAAATAAAAATGATATCATTAGATAACCACTTTTCTAAGGTATCCCTGGGAGGAATTTTTTTTTTAATTTTTAAATTTTTGGTGACACTTAAGTGAAAACACCGATTGTAAAATTGATAATTGTGAAATATAAAAAAGTTCCTAGCGTTACTTGGTCATTCATGTAAGGAAGAAGTATACAAAATTTCAAAAGAATCGGTCAAGTAGATTTTGAATTACACTGTTCACCGGCTTCAAAAATGACAAGTGTCACAAAAACGCTTTAAAGTTTTGGATACCAGAAAATCCATTACTAAACATGAAAATTTTGTTCATACAAGTTCTACGTCATAGATAGTTTTTCTCTGATTTGTTTCAAATTTTGACACAAGAATCTTTAGATGTTGTACAATCATATGAAACAATAAAAATTAAATTAAATGTGTTACTAGTTACTATCCCCTTAAACTGACGCTTGTCTGATGATACAAACAAGAAAAAAACATCAATGCACATGAAATTTTAGAACTTTGAAAAGGGAGGAACTTCGATGCATCTTTTACCATCTCCCCTGATATAAATAGTCGTCTCTTGTAGTAATCAAACTGAAACCATGTGTTATTTTTAAAATGTCTGCGTATTAAGCATGAGGCTTAATTCTGCAATTTTACCCTGTTTTGTTTCTTACATTGTTACAAAATTTCTCATGCCATGTTTAAAATCTTGACAACATGTGTAAGAACAACCTCACCCGGCTGGTTGCAGGAGACAGTCGCCGACAGGTTTTTAAAAATGTCAGCATCGAGTAGTGCCTGTAACTCGAATAGTATATGGGATACTTGGGTATCCCAGAGGAAGAAGGGCCATTGTCGTATTACCATTACAAACGCAGCTTCTGCCAACTCAATGGGGTAGTTTTTTCCCCATATAATTCATTCCATTCATATCCATTTTTGTCACTGAATAATATTACTTCAATCACGTAGGGTGTAATACTAAGGCTGCATTTTGTTTGAACTAATACAATTATGATTATTATTTAAATGGAAATTTGTTAATTTACTACCTCCAAAAATAGAAATTATTAAAAGATATTATTAATGAATTAGTCATTATGTGATGTTAAATCTCATTGCAAGATAAAGTGATACCTTTCGGTTACATTTTACTTTCATAATTCATACATAACCTACCAATAAGTTACCATTTTCTAGTTACGTTCATTTATTGTTAATCCATGTTAATTATAAGATTTTGAAACATTTTTAATGTCTTGCCAAATGTGTTTAGTTAATTTGTTTAATAAAATAATATTTCCTGTGTTTTTATTTTTCAATTTAATTTGTATTCCAACAATTTATCCAATTTTGTTTTATTTACTTATTAATTTTTGGGAAATTGACAGTTTACATAATATAGTTTTGGATTCGCCTGCGTTCATTAAAAAAATTATTCCTCCGAATATTGTTACAAAAGCAAATAAACTGTTAAACAAAAAATTTAAATCATTAAATTAACAAATAATGTGTAAAATTTACATGATTGTTAACAGAAATCGTACTTAATTACAGGATATTTGTGACCATGTTTTTACAGTTCGTAATATAACTAGACACAAGGTTTAAAACGATATGTATATAATAACCATAGACATATGAATATGTATAGACCTGCCCTAAGTGATAAAAGTGTATTATTTCCCGTGAATCTAGAAAACGTGACGTCATCATTCTTGTGCGGACTAGCGTCGAGCTCTTATCGGTACATTTTACGAAATAACACGGCAAAAATGGTAACTTGTGCTATTAAAACATGTAAAAATAGAAGTGAAAAAGAGTATAAACCCAATTGTCGTATTACCTTCCATATGCAGGCATTATTTGTCATTATTTTAAGCTTATTCACATCATATAATATGATCAGTTTTATCACAACGAGAGACATGAAGCGTAAGCAACCGAAATTCCCGGTCCTGTCGTGTGCACGTTGCAGTTTACTGGGATAAGTAAATTATGAAACATTTGTAAAAGTGTCTTAACTAAACACGGTAACAAAATATTCGACTCTCAAAACAAGCGAACCTTTCTTCATTTTATATGGATTACACAAGTTTGTTCAAACCGGGCGAACAATTCGCGCTCCCATGTAAAAAGGTCTATTCATTCAAAAGCACATTTTACTTTTAAGAGCTAAATGGTGATATTATAATGCGTGATGCCTATATACTGTCATATTGAAGTATTAACGAATCACATATCGTTACCGTCAACTCATCCCTCTCTGCCCCGCTACAGTTGGTTATTACCCCTCTCCCTGATTCTCTAGTCTATGAATAATATGTCTGTGATAATAACTAATAACTTTTAGTAATTTGTAAAGTTTGTTTACTAAATTTTTTCACTTGATATATCATTTTTTTAATCGTAATTAATCAGTCTAAAATTTATTCTAGAATAATAAAAATCATTTTGTTGTTATGAATCACTCAAACAAATATTAAAAACTGCACACATTACAATATTACATCTAGGATTATAATAATAAAACCCATTACTGCAAAAACAGCAATTTTAAAAATAAATATAAGGTGCAAACTAAACTTTACATTCGCACCTTATTTTTAATTCTAGGACTTAAATAACATAAGCAGAGAATTTAACCGCTTGGACACATAAGCTTGTTTTCACGATAATTTAACGTAGGTAGACATAGGAATGACGTATGTCCCGTACCTGAGTTATTAAGAATGAAAACATTGATATACAATATATAACAGAATTGAAAAAACATTTAAACATTCACCTGATTTTCGAACGCGTTCATGACAAACACGACAAATAATATAAATCTAATGGGGCATTCTGACGTTTCGATTTTTGTTGACCCACTTTTATTTTACGAAAAAAGGTGAGCAACATTTTGTTCACACGTTTCAATTTAAGTTGAACTGATTTTGACATTCAAAATGGCGTCAACTGAAATTGTTAGTGCGTGCGTCTATCTAATTTCTGATGTTCTGTGAGAGGAGCTGGAGATTATGAAAAAACATAAAAAACGTCGTACTTGGGTGAGAAAATGGATCATGAGAAGGAGTGAATTAGGCGCATCCAACACAATTTTTTTCAAAATAATATTATTTACATTTCAAAAATAATATTTTATTTTTGTATACTTCTTGTTTTTGATCCGAAAGACAGGGATGGCTTTGGTACAGATCCATAAATCTGAACATTAAATCGTCCGACCATTTCAGATATTTTTTGGTTGAAACGGATTCCATGACGGTAGGAACTAGTACCGAATAAATGAAACGCCTGACGTTTACTTTTTCCCGCGAGTAACTAAAAATGATAAACGACTTGAAACATGTGTTCAGACGCGACGATTCGATGTAAAACTCGAACGATTAGTAAAACCAAAATGGCGATAGTCATACTTGAACGACAAAAGTAGACGGGCTATCAACTTTCGCTAGCAACAAAAAAAGTTGATAACTTTGTTGACAAAGTGTTCACACGTGTCAATTAGCTTTCAACTGTCGAGTTGACCGACAAAAATCGCCCCGTGTGAACCGGCTATAACTAAACATATTTTTCCACTGTTGGTAATTTCATTGGAAACATTTCACTGCCATCTATTGGTTATTGGTGAGAGGATTATCTCAGTTTGCATCTCATGAATATGAGAATATGCATATGTCCAAAATTATTTTGAAATTAAATAAAAAAAAAAATTTATTAATAATTTTTTCGCCACATACATGCAATATAAATTACAATATAGGTAATGCTGTTAAAAAAGACAAAGCAATACAATTATATAATAAATAAAAAATAGAAACAATTAAACAGAAAATATTTATTTATTTATTTCCACATATACGGCATAACATGTGCCATTAAGGGCATTCTTAAAATTTATTTAGAGACTTTTCACCGATAGATAACGTTATTTTCAATATTGTCGAATAATGCACTTTTAACGCGTTATGCTTTTTAATACTGAGATATATTATTGGTTCGCGAATGTACATAAAATATGTTTATCTGTATAAATTATTTTTCGTACCTATACATTTATAATTTTAGAGAATGGCAGAAAAACAATAATTTTTTTGTAAAACCAACACGTACAAAAGAAATTTGCCACTGAAAAATTTTATTACCAAACGAAAAGGCATCTGTAAAATTAGTGCATTTCAATGACGTCCAAAAGAGACGGATGATAAAAGGATTGTTGAATTCAGTAAATTAAGTCATCGCTCAGGAAGATTTAATGATTTATAAAAAGCGCCGGCCTGGTAACAAGGGCGTATGTTGCGGTCTGCGAAGTTAACTGGACCTTTTTTAAAAGTCTCGCTTATTCTTCTACTTCGCCATGTATTTTACGGACTTTGGACAATCGAGAGGAGTCCGTATTACATGGTTACTGATAACGTATATATTTTTTACTTGTGATTTATATTTTTTTCAATGAAAAACCTGGAGTTTTTTTAAGCGTTGGAATTACCTTTTTCAGCATGTAAAATTCATAAATGTCGACATAGGTACCTATCGCTTCTATGGAAAAATCGTCAATAGATTTTTTTCTTAAACAAAAGTTGTTTCTCGTAAAAAATAATGAACCACCTCTCATAGTACTTTTTTATAATTCTCAATTAATTTATATTCTCTAAAATCATGGAGATGTATCAGTAGTCTTACTTGCTCTATTATTATTATCATATATTTTAGTAATTTTAAGTTTGAATTTCCGACAAGCGCTTGTCCACCCACGTAAAGGCCTCCCAGAATTATCTGAACGAGATGTGGTTGATTTATCAATTTGAATACAAAATGTGTTATCGTGTTAAGGGTATTCTTAAAAAATCATTAGTAACTTTACGCCGACAGATGGCGTTATTGTCAATATTGTCCGATAAAACGCTTTCAACACGTTATGCTTTTTTAATATTGAGATGAATTATTGGTTTGTGCAAATACATAAGATGTATTAATCTGTGCAATTTTTTTTTGTACATATAGCTCAAATCTTAGGAAACGGCATAGAAACACATAATTTTGTCGCAAAACTAACACGTACAAAAAACTTTTGCAAAAACTAGCGCAGGTATTTTATACAGCAAAATTTTGTTACCCAACCAAAACATACTTGCAAAAAAGAGTTTATCTCAAAGATCTAACCTTGTAACGCGTGAATTTAAAAAGGATAGAAGACTGGTGGATTTTTGAATATAGTAAATCAATATAACGCCCGAAGAGATTGAATGAATTATAAAAAAGGACCGGCCGGGTAACAAGGGCCTAAGGTGCGCTTGTTGGAGTTAAATAGACCTTTTGTTTTACCGCTTGCTGTTTACACAATACGCTTTACTCCCTTACTTTACATATATAACATAGTACAACTCGAAAGTAGGGTAGATCGGGGACGGTTGAAACAATATTGCTTTAATTGTGTGTAGTGGAGTATCTTTATATTTACAGATAAGATATTTATACTTTTATACTAGATCAATTATAATCTCTCTAGCTCGTAAATAAAATTTCTTCGGTGGTATGACTCGTACACGTTACATTACAAGATGTCATAGATCCAACGTTATTCCTCTCTCGTCGTAGTTGTAAATTGCGGACTGATCAAAAACATTGTCTTTCTAAAATGATGTGTAATTTTTTGTAGAAGTTATCAATAGAAAATTGAAATGTTTCAATGTTGAAGAGTTTCAACGGTCCCCAGTCCGTGCGTGCAAATCTAATCAGCAAGTTCTTGGTGTAAATTGAGTATTTTTTTAATCCCGCAAAACTCGTAAATGAAAATCCGGCAAATACTAATTTCAATAGAAAACCAAATGCTTTATCGTGAATAACGGGCTTTTTAAACCGTAAGTACCTTGGAGCAAAGTTACATGAAAATCGGGCAAATACTAATTTCAATAGAAAGTCAAATGCATTATCGTGTATAACGGGCTTTTTAAGCCGTATGTACCTTGGAGCAAAGTTAGTTACTCTAAGCTTGCTTTTTCCGACGTGTAAAAATGCGTAAGAGAATGATGTGTTCGGCAAAAAATCAGATCCATTCCTATGGCTGTACGCAGTAAATCTATTAAGTAAACTTAGTGGTGAGAATTACTCGAAACTAAAAATGATTTCTCGTGTACCCAAACCAGACCACATGTGCTACATAATATAACAATAAAAAATCAGTATGTATTATGAGATGACTGAGATGAGTTTGCTAATAGGTAATAATAATACTATTATCAAATAATATTATGTGAATATGTCACGATAGCATATAGGTAAAAGAAGTCGGAGCCTGAGGAATACACTTCAACTTGGGTGGAGTTTTGGTACCGCTGCCCGGGAACCATTTATTGGATGACCAACACCTCTGCCATACGTCACCTCAAGTGGTTCATTACGTTTGGTGACTTAGCAGGGTAGCCCGGGTAAGGGAACACATCGTGTTGGTTAGATAGTAAATGAATATCAATTCGGGAGGCGGGAATGGGTACTGCCGCCCCGGGAATCATTTATTGGATAACCAACACCTATGCCATAGGTCACCCCGAGTGGGTCGCTACGTTTGGTGACTGAGCAGGAGTGCCCGGGTTCATGGAGGGAGGTTTATCTAGGTCTTGGAGGCGGATTTTCTGGACACACTTATATAATCCGCCCCAGATTCCTACCCAACCCTCATACCTTTTTCCTTCCCAGAACTTCCTCTCCTTCCTTTCCTTAAAAAATCGAATATGGCCCTGAGGGAAATTATTTTCCTCGGGGCCTCCTGTGTGGAGCTAATGTAAAAAAAAAATTTATATGTGTTTTTGAATTATTTGTAAAGGTAGATATTAGATATGAGGGCCTTAGATGCAAAAACCGCACTCTCCAAAAGTACTGTTTTCTGTAAATGACAAAAGACCGATCAAGGAATGCTTCCCATTTTTCGTGTGATTTTTTAGTAAAATCTTAAAAAGTATAATTCAACGTGAAATATTATAAGAAAAAATGTTGTAACAATGTGTTCATTGGTCATGTTGAATTTATTTTCATATGGAGTATATTCAGTGGAGCTAATGTAAATTTTTTTTTTATATGTTATTCATTTTTTTACAATGGCTCCTCACAGGAGGCCCCGAGGAAAATTATTTCCTCCAGGGAAAAACATCCCAGTATTCAAGTAGTTTAGCGGCTACGCTAGGTTTGTGATACAAAAGAAAGTGCCCCCTTCGTAGCGCATGCTCGCGTCAAGGCAAGAAAAACATCCCAGTTTTCGAGTAGTTTAGCGGCTACGCTAGGTGTAACATGGTTTGTGATACAAAAGAAAGTTCTTTAAACTGCAAATGCAATATTACGTTATGCCAATATGCTATACATAATTGCAAATCCAACCTCTGCCAGTACTGTAGATATTCGTCTACATCACCTGTTCTGTAGATATTAGTCAGCAGTTTGAGCTGTAGATATTCGTCCTCACTTTGGTTCCCATAGATATTGTTCCAACATACCTCGTATAGATATTAGTCAACACATGGATTCTCATAGATATTAGTCCGCTTTGTTTAGTTTTTGAAATTCCTGTAGATATTAGTAGACGCCTCCAAGCAATCTACCCACTCTGTGGGCGCCTGGCGTTCAAGTGTGAAAGCTAACTACTCACTTTGTGGGCGCCTGGCGTTCAAGTGTGAAAGCTAACTACTCACTTTGTGGGCGCCTGGCGTTCAAGTGTGAAAGCTAACTACTCACTTTGTGGGCGCCTGGCGTTCAAGTGTGAAAGCTAACTACTCACTTTGTGGGCGCCTGGCGTTCAAGTGTGAAAGCTAACTACTCACTTTGTGGGCGCCTGGCGTTCAAGTGTGAAAGCTAACTACTCATTTTGTGGGCGCCTGGCGTTCAAGTTTGAAAGCTAACTACTCACTTTGTGGGCGCCTGGCGTTCAAGTGTGAAAGCTAACTACTCACTTTGTGGACGCCTGGCGTTCAAGTGTGAAAGCTAACTACTCACTTTGTGGGCGCCTGGCGTTCAAGTGTGAAAGCTAACTACTCACTTTGTGGGCGCCTGGCGTTCAAGTGTGAAAGCTAACTACTCACTTTGTGGGCGCCTGGCGTTCAAGTGTGAAAGCTAACTACTCACTTTGTGGGCGCCTGGCGTTCAAGTTTGAAAGCTAACTACTCACTTTGTGGGCGCCTGGCGTTCAAGTGTGAAAGCTAACTACTCACTTTGTGGGCGCCTGGCGTTCAAGTGTGAAAGGTAACTACTCACTTTGTGGGCGCCTGGCGTTCAAGTGTGAAAGCTAACTACTCACTTTGTGGGCGCCTGGCGTTCAAGTGTGAAAGCTAACTACTCACTTTGTGGGCGCCTGGCGTTCAAGTGTGAAAGCTAACTACTCACTTTGTGGGCGCCTGGCGTTCAAGTTTGAAAGCTAACTACTCACTTTGTGGGCGCCTCGCGTTCAAGTGTGAAAGCTATCTACCCACTGCTGGCGCCTAGCGCTCCAGTGGGTAGTATATAGCCAAAATAAAACCAATTATGGATTTCCTTCTTGTGACTTCACCTTTAATAAGACAACATATCTTAATATATAAAAATGAATGTTTCTTTGTTTGTCCCTTAAGCGGTACCTAAGCAGTACCGAATGCGATGAATGTTTTTAGTACTGCATGATGAAACTTTAATAATTTGTCATGTACATGTCCGTTAAGGTTTCTATACAGTGCAAGTGAGCTCTAGCATTATGAAATTATTTCCTATACCATTCATCCGATTGTGATGAAACTTTGGTAAGTTGTTTTGTGAACACCCACTGATATTTCTATATATAATATCTCTAGCTCTAGCATTATGAAATTTAAATAAAAAATTTACAATGAGTTTCACGCGAGTTGTTTGAAAAATATGTGTATTTCATATGGTTTAGCTGCAGGGAATGGTGGATTGAGGGGAAATCTAAATTCAGGAGGGGGAAAGGGAACTAAAGAGCAGGAGTTCGCATGAGGGGTATGAAGGAGGAGGGAAGGTGGAAAGGAGAATGCAGGAGGGGAAGGGAAATGCGGGAGGTGTGGTCGCGGGAATGGGGATGTGGAAAGGGGGGAAGGTGGAAGGAGAACTTGAGAGGGGAAAAGGACGCGGGAGGGGAATGTTGGCGCATGAGAAAGGAAACGCTGGGGAGGGGTGGGGGACGAGGAAGAGACAGAGGGAAGGATTGCAAAGGAGACATAACGGTAGGGGATATCAGGTAGTAAATTGGAAAGTCCAGTCTCACTCGCTGTGAGGAGGGTGTGTTTTTCATAAAGGGAAAGTATGGTTGGAGAAGGGAATCCGGGAGGGGAAGGAAGGAGAGGGGTTCGCGGGAGGGGGAAGGTGTAAAGGGGTGGAAGCATGGGAAAGGACACACAGGAGGGGTGGGAGACGAAGGAGGGGCAAAGGAGACATATTAACGGTAGGGGACAGCAGGGGCTGCATTTGGAAAATCCATACTTCTTACACTGACAGCTGTATGGGCCTGCTCACGGGTCAGAAAACCTTCTGATTTGTTTGTGTACGCAAAAGACGGAAAAAAATATATTCTGTATCCAAAAGGACTTTTAACAGAAACACTTTATTTGAGTGGCATTGCACGGGTACTCGCTAGTAAAAAATAAAATTTATAAGAAAATTACATACATATCTATAAAATAAAAATCGCTCATGACACGTAAAGGCGTTTCTCCTGCGGTTAAATGTTTTCAAAACATCAGATCTGACGAAAATAAAAAGCTTTGGGGCATGGTCGATGGAAAACCAAAACATTGTGGCCCCGACCCAATGTTTTTGTCGGAGGTTTGAAAAAAATTTGTCGCTGGAGACCCAACTTAGAAAAACATTTATTTTATGGAGCAAGTTATTAACATAGAAGAGATAAACCAATATAAGTTTATCGTGAGCGTGTCCGTGTGCCTAAAGTAAGCTCTATATTTTCTTTCTTCTGGTGAAAGGAAAATAGGAAATTTCTGATTTCATTTGCCTGTCTGTGACCTAGGAGTTGAAAGGTCTTATGTAACCTATCTAAATCAGTTTTTACCAAAAAAATATTAGAATTACATACCCTAATAATATTCAGAGAAGAAAATTCTTGTATGCATGCATTAATTTTCGGCCAGAACCGAAATTAAAATATCCACAATATAATCGAATAAGTCACAAATTCATTTGGAGAGCCTTTTTAGAGGACGATTTTAAGTCAAAATAATTTATCATTGAAGATTGAAGCCCCCCATATTAATGCGAATCAATAGTCATGGTGATAATCAGGACCATGTCATAAAGCTTGGTCTTTATAAGTAGCATGAGTCCATTGTCCATTCGTCCAACCTGAAAAACCAGCTTTTTTAGATCGTGTTATTTTTTACACCAATCTATTTTGGAATGACTTGTTCTCGCCATTACAGATATATACTTAGAAATGTTACAGAATAATACGAGTTATTACAATTTGAAAAAAAAAAACAGTTAAGTAGGTACATAGGTTGGTAGATTCAGAAATAAGTATAAGTACCTACTTATGTATCTCATTTAATTGGGAAAAGAGTTATGAAAACAATGAAGTCGAACTGGAGTAAAGGTATATAATTAATGCTGGGGTGTGTGGTGTGTAGCCTTTGCGTTAAAACCGGCTAAATTATTTGATTATCGACCGAGATGGGCGAGATGAAGTTTGAATAATAGGAAGACGGAAATCTAGTTTGTTTACAATTACATAATCACACCCACGGACTTTTACATGTCTAGAATCCTTCGCGCCATTGAATGTGTATCGAGAGTACGAATGTGAGCACCGACCTTAGACATGAGCGCCGTTTCCAACTTTTAGAACTATTCCGATCTCATACGGAGTAGTCCGGAAACAGCCGAACATACATCGCAATACACCGTCGTACACTCATGAATAGCGTTTGAGAAGGGAAGGGGTAATGGAATTCAGTGGAATTTCCGTAGAGTATTTTCGCCAAAACTCTTAAAACGATATATTTCGCTATGGATCACTGAAATTGACCATTTAAAAAATACATATTCAACGCAAACCAAGACTTGCATGATGACGTTCTCAAAAACAGGAGATTTTTGGCAATTTAAATAGAATGACTTCGTAAAAAAATAAAGCTTCGTGTTTATATTTCCCTCGAAATCAATAGATGGCGCGCACTGTCTATTGTTGTGCGGTTGTGCCAAGTAAAATGGCGTGCGGTGATGTGAAAGGCGAGACGTTGTTCTAATTATTTCTGTAAATAACATAACTTGGTGTTTTCATTTCTCGCGTGTATGTAAAGCAACGACAAAAGTTATATTTGAAGTGGTTATGTTATAGCCCAGTGTTAAGTGCCTATTTATTTCGTGAAAAGAGTTGTTTTTTCGAAGCACTTTCGGGCAGCCCAGTTTATCGAGCCGAGGCCATATTTACGATGTTATCTGGCCTACGAGCTTTGTCCTGGCGCAATTGTTGAGATTTTTAACGGAGTACACAGAGGGGCCGATCTTTACACAGGTATTACATCCATTGCTAGTGAGATTTTCAGCGTTGTATCGTGTTAATAATGTGTTTACGGCCTGTGGCGGGTCAAGTGCCAAGGTGGACGCGCGGGGACTAGCGAGGCGGGGATTAGCATTTTGTCAAAAAAAATAAATTCGCCCCATCCCGCATGTCATTCCTGATTGTGTGTTAAATTCATGGACAATATCTTGAAATTCAGTTATTACAAATCAGAACCCCATTGCGCTCTCATAAAACTGTCATTATGCATATCGCAGTCGGTAAGACAGTCAATTACCTGTATCCTCTTTACCTGCTTCGGGCTCGCATCTTTATTTTGGGACGGAATGAGAATGTTTCTTTTTTCTTTTCAGATAAGATGATCCCAGTTGTCCGGCCGTCAGAATATAATCGGTGAAACCATAACATTAACCAATACAACAAATTGTGCGCGATCTAATATGACGTGATAGTGATCAAAAGAAAGCACTCTCTACTATGGGTTTACCCATAATTATATAGCGTTTTACTCAAACATAAAACAAAGAACGCAATCGGACGGGAATGGATCCCGTGGGACCTTGGTCAGCGTACGCTTCCTATAATCGGTTAGCGGGCGTCCAAGCTGGATCCACCGGAGGAGATTTCCACCATCACCTGGCAGGCTCTGGGTCAGGGCTAGCGGGGCACTCTGGAGCTCCCGGAGTACCATCCACCACCTCCCAGCTGCTGCTGCAGGCTGCACACACCACCGCATCCCTGGCTGGCCAGCTAGGCTCCTCAGGGGCCTCTCCCTTCAACCCCGGAGGCTTTCTGTCCCCCCCGCCTGTGGGCTACGATGCTGTGTTCTCTCCGCTATTTCACCATGCCAACCCCAAGCCTGCACACTACAGCTCTACCATCAACGCACAGCACCGGCAGGCTCTGGCGCAGGCGCAGGCCGCAGCCGCTTCCAAGCAGTCTTCCGTGGAGTCTGAGCTATCCACCCTTAGGGAAAACTATACCACCCATCATCAGAGTCTGGCGGCAGCACAAGGAGGCACCTTCTTCGATCAGTCTTCGGCGCCCACCAGTGCGGCGGGATTGGCGTGGCAAGGAAACAACCAGCTGCCGAGTCCCTTCGGTATTCTCCCTCACGAGAGTGTGGTGCCGTCATCCCCGAGTCCGGCCACCACCAAGGCTTCGTCGGCGGCCTATGAGAACTTCAACGCCCACTTTGCGGCGGCGCAGACCCTCAACAACCACCTAAGCTCGCAGCTGGTGGCCAACGCCAATAAGGCGGCGCGTTCTGCCTCGCCGCAGGTCACGCCGCCCGTCAAGCCCGTGGCCTCCACCGCCGGGGCCTTCTTCCAGACACCCACCACCTTCGGCAGTCCCGCAGAAAATATTTCCAGTTATAGCTCTACAAATGCTAAAACCGGTCAGATTTCCTCGCAGCAGGATTACGTAGGAAGTAAGTCATTCTCAAGTACAGGAAGTAGTTCGTCGTCGCATCTCACTCAGCAATCCTGTATAGTGTCCACTACCCCCTCGTCCTCTCCGGTTGGCGGGAAGGAGTACCGCCAACCTCCGCCCTCGCGCGCGCCCCCGGTGGCTCCCGCCTACGTCCCACGCTCTGACAAATCACGCCCACCTATCTTTGTTCCTCCCCCTTCTAAGCCAACGCCGCCGCCGCAGCCGCAGCAAATTCAAACTAAAGCCCAAACTAAAATCTACCCGGAGCTAGGATCGGTCAATACAGAGCAACGAAGGAGTGCAGATTCATCTCGGGAAAACTCTCAGTCCCAATCTTCCCCGATTAGTTATTCCATCATGGATGCACCCGGGAGGCTCAATTACAATGGCAGTAACAGTTCCTCTAAATCCTCGAGAAATACTTCTAGTTCGCAATATGCGCTAAATCAGCAAAATGCCACCTACAGGCATTATCAACCGGGCAATAATACAGAACCGGAATATAATCCCAGAGGTAAAAATAGTGAATCAAATTATTCTAATAGTACTCAAAATGGACCCGACTGTAGCGTAGTGGTTCCGAGGAGACCGAGCCCCTTGCAGGCACATTCGCAAGCCTCTCCTCTGGGCCACGTTCCCAGTCCAGCCTACCCCATGTACAATAGTCCCATGAACTCGATAGCCTCCCCCCAGCAGCATTCGGAAATAGCCTCTCCTCAGAACCAGATATCCTATAAGTCTAGTAACCAAGTGGCTCCCCGGTCACCACTGGACGTGTCGACGTCACTGCCAGACCGGAGAGCGACCCCGCAGGCGGCTCAAGTGGCTTATCCTTCGGTCATCACCCGAGCTCTGGGGATACCAGGAGACCAGTCTAGTAAAGCTTACAATGAAAGTAGGTTTGAGCGTTCTCAAGCTCCCAGTGTAGTGCAACCTCAAGGCCAGGTCTGCTGGGATAATGATAGGCAACTAAATCAATCTTCGAGGAAATATTCAACTCCAACTCCTAGCAATAATAATTATAGTAGCTCTAATAATACTTTAGAAAGTTCTAGTAGAAGTGATAAAATTACAATACAATCTCAGGTCTCCAATCAGAGGTCTTCCTCAAGTAGTAGTAGTGAAAAGCAAGCCTTCTTCGATTCAAACCAAGTGTCTTTGCAAGATTTATCCAGCTGTAGGGGCGACCCCATGAGCATAGTTAAAAATTTACAATCTCTACAACAGCAAAGTTGTCAGGTTCAACAGGAACAGAGTAAGCAATCGGCTAGGGATAGTCCCGAGCCGGCCCCCCCTGCTGTTCTTAGTTCTACCAAGAATACGGGCCGGAGAAAAAGTAGTGAAAAGGCGTCTTCTCATTCCAACATGAATGAGTTAGCCATGGCGGAATACTTCACTAGTAGAATTCCTCCTCCCGCGCACAGTTCCACTACAAGTCAGCAACAACAAAATGGTACATACTTTGATTTTGAGCGATGGAACTTGCCTCCTCCCCCATCTAAAATGTTTCCAGGAAGTGCTCCATTCGCTGCACAAGCTGCGCTTCACGCTAATAACTTTCCCAATCAGCATCAAGGTCTGATGGTACCGCATCATGCTTCCCTATCATATTTCCCACCCTTTCATTTAGCTCCACACCCTTCGGAGTATCAGTCTTCCGTGGAATTGGCCCCCCTGGCTTCGTACGATTCCAATCCCACAACTCCCTCCTCCTCCTACTCCACCCCAGAGACGCGCGACGGAGAACAGCCTAAGGTAGTGGTGCCCAATATAGAAGAAGAACTTGGTTTCCTTGCAGAACAACGGGCTAACTCGCAGGCGCCGGCCGCTCCTTCCACCCCCCAGGCCCACCCCCATCCCGCTCAGGACGGTGGTCAGACCAAGCTGCTGTCAGACAAGAAGCTCGCCAGCGGGGCTGGATCGGGATTCATGGCCTCCTATCTAAAGTTCTTGCAGGGAGAGCGCGACACCTCCCCCCCGCCCGCCACTCGCGGAGGCCGCAAAGCCAACTGGTCGCGGTCCAGCGCCTCCAACAATAAACCCTTTAATGCCCAGAATGAGCCTGCCAAGCCCAACGCCAATACTAACACCAACTCCAACGAACAACAGAACCCCCATGCCAACGGCGCCATGAACACAAACGCGGTGATGAGTGCAGCGGGAGTGCTTAGCCCCGCGGGAGCTACCGGCCATCACTCGCCATCACCCGCCATGACGCCCTCGGCTGTGGTGTCACCCGCGCTCAGCAAGGCGGAGGAGGAGCGCTACTATCCCGCTAATAAAGAGCGCAAGCGCAAGTTCGAAGGGGACGACGGCTTCGACGTGAATGAGGAGGAGGCGCGCAGGCTGAACAAGCCGGTACTGAATGTGCCGTCTACGCCGCTCAATGAGAAGGGCAAGAAGGGGCGCGGCGGGGCTGGCAGCAACAAGGGGGCGGCAGCAGTGGCGGCCAAGAAAAGGCCGGCGGGTGCCGCGGTGCAGGCCCCGCTGCCTGCCATGCAGGCTCAGCCACAACAATACTATTACCAACAGCCGGATGAAGGTGCGTTCAACTTCCTAGACTTGCATTTTAGAAACAGGCAGCGATGGTGAAGTGCTAGCCCTGAGCTAGTATGACAGGACGAGGTAAATGCCTTAAGTTCTCCCGTTGCCCGTTGCGGCCTTGTTCTAGCCGGCAGGTTATAGCCATGTAATATGTTAGCGGCTGTTGTCTGTATTTGTATCTTATGTCTGCATCCGTGTGGTAGGAACAAGGTCTCAGCGGAGCCATTGTGGACAATGACACGTCGCGGTGCCATTTATTATTTGTATTATTATTTGATCTGACTTGTCATACCAGCTCACAAGGGGTGCTACCAATAACTAATTCCAGTATTTTAAGCCAATACTATATATTCTGTCTAGCGTACTGCATTGTGTACAGTACCAGCGGACAATTACTTGTAAAACCTCGTGTATTATGAATATACAGACAGTATTCATGTTTTAGTTAATGCTTAGGTTTAATTCCGAACGAATGATATTATTGGTTATTCTCTATTTTATTGTGTAGTTTTCAAAAATATATTTTTTATTTTAAAAGAACTTATCGCATAATAATAATAATAAGATATATTTTACACAATTGTCTAACAGACAAAACATAGGTTTAGAAGAGATTTTATCTTGAAGGAACATTTTCATTTGATGAATCATATTTAAGTATTGTTATTTTGTTCTGGCACGATTCTCAATGTTTATGTAAATACTTTTGTAATATAGATATCAGGAAATAAACTCAAAGTATATTACAACTGTGTCATTCTGCTTTACTTTACTGAAATTATTATCCTGGTAGCACCCCTCACTTCGCCTAGAATAGGAATACCGTGTACATTGCCACAATTATTGTAATCATATGCGCACTACATATTTATCTATTATCTAGCCAAGTAGCTATGCTATTATATAACTTAAGTTAATTCTATGACATATTGTGCGTAGTTGTGCAGTGTACACATCCAGGGTCCCCACCCTGGAAATTCCTCTCCTTGATATTCCTTTTCCCTTCCCTTTTCTAGTAATTTTCTATATTTTGCAAAACATTCTTGATGATTTATTTCACTTTGAAAAAAGAAACACACAACAGTGGCAACGAATCACCCTTGCCAAAACAATATTTTTCCAAAAACACTTCCAATGATAAGCAGTAGATTGATTGAATTGTTTGGAGTAGAGAGTAGGATATAGGCTATGAGTAGATAGTGTTATGTGGTTGCCTTGTGAAGCTTCCGACCCTTTGCTGATCCCCGAGCGCCGGGAAAGCTCCCAGCGCAGAGCCAAGGAGAGGTCCAACGCCCTGCTGCAGCACCACCACCAGTACCAGCATCAGCACCTCCAGGCTCCAGGAATGTATCCCGGCCACGAGGAGGCGGAGGACTTCATTGACTCTGATGATGACCCTGCCTGGACCCCGCAGCCCAAGGTAGCCCAATCCGATTCTAATTCACTTGTTACATCTTTCCAACAAAACCCAAAACAAACAAGCTGTTTCACACGGAACTGCCACAGCAACACGATCCACTTTGCCTAAATTATCAATGATGGTGTCAGTGCTTACATTAGATCTTTCACAGTATATGTACTAAGTTTCCTAATGTATTTTATTAAGTGCAAGTCGAGTAGTAGATTCTATAAATGGGTTGTTTAAAGCAATGGTTTCGCTTAACAATCGAGGAAAGAATTTGACTTAATCACTTCCAAACCTGGGCTAGACAACAAATTAACAGCCACTTTCACCAATCAAATTGAGCGATAGCAATCTCGGTGTCACCAACTAAATCAAGTGCAAACCTGCTGAATCGTTAATTTATGGATTTTATCGTGCATGATTAGCATTTTACAATAGTATTTAAATTCTATTAATTAAAAGTTTTATCTTGATAACATTTTTGATGTCCTTTATAATTGCGCACAGTAAAAAAATCATGCTTAATTGCAATTGAGTAATCCTTGGCCAAGTCCCCTGCTAAGAGTGTGTATCGATACTAAACTTGTGCATTCTCTCAGTTTTGAATGGTGAAAGCGGACGTAAGTGTTTAGTGGCAGCACCGTGAGAGTCCATGCTTAAATGAATAGTCGATTTTTAACTCTGAACAGAAATGCAATGTCTTTTTACCTAATTTTCTATTGATTAAATCAATCAAATGCTATTGTGAAGGTATCATCAGGATTAAAGAGAAGTATTATAATTAGACATCGGATTATATCCACTAACAAAGTGCCAAAATATGCATGCAAAATGCACTAAAAAGGGCCAAAATATGCACTAAAAACTCTTGATATGCCCAAAATATGGACAATGCAAAATCAAAAAACTATTTTTATATATTTTAATTAAAGACGGACAAAAACAGCAGAATATTCTTAAAATTATGCATAGTTTTTGTGACAATACACAATAAGTATTTTCCTAAATTTTCGAGAGAAAATTTGTGACGTTTGTCACCCAGTATTAATTTTGTACGCCGAAAACGAATTCTCTACGTCAACTGACGTCATTGGACAAAATTTAAAATTTGGCACCATTTCTGAAGATACTTGTTTAGCAGGGGACCTGTGCCGTTGATGTAGGCATTAATGTTCTTCATGTCTTCAAGATTCGGGTTTTTAAGCAAAATAGGGTCTAACTTTTTACGAATCTTTTCTGATATTGAATTAGGAAGGAAGTTGGCGAGTTCGATCATTGTTTCCAGTATTTCTATTGATTTAAATAGAGGAAGGTTTTTTGTTCTACATTTTTCTATGGCGTCTGTTAACTTGTTGAAATGTGTTGAGATGAGGGCGAATAATAGCTTGCTTAACTGAATTGCAATGGCCTCAGAACTGTCAAATTGATCAACGAAATATGCACGATTGGGAAAAAAGGCTAAAATATGCATTAACGCCGTAATTAGAGAGTTATATGCATTTGCATATGCAAATATGCAAATGCATATAATCCGATGTCTAATTATAACTAATAGAAACAAGACGAGTCAGAAAGTGGTTATGGCGAAAGCTTTACTTCTGAAGAAAACTGTCAGATTTAGTCTAGATTTAATTTTTTTTTTTAGATATCATAATACTTTAGCTATTTCTACAAGGGTTGAATTTGTCCTACTTGGAAACTTATGCACCTACTTGATTGATTTTCTCAAATCCATTTTGATAATGAAACTTTCTAAAACAACAATTTTTTTATTAACTAAGTAATAGGAATCGGTTTACATTACTAATATATTTTTACTGCTAGTATTTCATTGATTGATGGGTTATTCAGGCATAAGCGCAACATTCCAGGAAAGTAACCTCAAACTGTTCTATTTGAGAATGCAGAGAATGAGAATGCAAACATAAATATTGCGAATTGATGTGATGTGTCAAAATTAGTTAGATGTTGGACTGTCGGAAACCTGTTCACTGAGTATATGTTATATGAGTATATATTATGTTATAACAATTAATATTGGGATTATTTTAATGGTGCTATTTTTCTAAAATATCTACCGAACGGTGCTTATTCTGTTTTTTGTGAAATGCAAATTGTAAAAATTAATAATTTATATAAATAAATATTAAATTAATAATATATATAAAAATAAATTAATAATACTAAAATGAATAATGTATATAAATATTAAACAACAGGGAGGGGTAAGATACAAGAATGTATCATATGATATTTGAATACATAAAATGAAAGTTCCGAGGGTAGTTCCTTATTTTTTAAGAAAACACGTTAATTTATATCAACAAAAAATTTAAATGTAGTAGGTACGAGGGTCGTTCAATATGTGCCCGTGTTTGAAGACAGATGGCGTTGCTGAGGGAAGTTAACTTTATTTTACCAAAATTTCATTTACATTTTTTACTCTAATTTCGTCGCTTCAGTTCGTTTTTATCCAACAGACCAAAACGTAAATCGGGAGAAATGGCGCTTTAATATTTTTTTTTTTACGATAAAAGCACATAAATTTTGGAGGACGTAAGACAAAGTGCGTTTTGAAAACCCCTTAAATAATCTTTTATAATTTTTTTTTTTACGATTATCGTATAAATAAAGGCTTTTTGAGAACAACTGCATACTTGACTCAATTTCACAGTCTGTTAGACAAAAAAATGGTCTGTTAGACAAAAACGAACTAGAGCGACGTAATGTCAGGAATCAGTGATTAGTGTTTAGAGTAAGTCAAGTACGTCCCTTAACCTCTTGAATGTCGGATGACAGAAAATTAATATCAGAGCATTCCGAGGACCTAGAATGCTCTCATAAAAAGCATAGTCTGGAATGATATTAGCGCAAGCGATTCTGAACTTTTATATGAATAAAATCTCATTTTATTTTTAACCTCTCAGCTGTCACCCGCCCGCCGGCGGTCTTATGACAGATGACTCGTTAACTCCCTGTATGTAGTTTTAAAAAATCAACAAGAAAGAAATAAAATACAAACTATGGCACATCTTTTTATTGAGAAAAGGGGGCATACATTAATTATGTGAGCAAGAAATGGGGGGGGGAATTCAGTCTTTCACTTCTTTTGAAGTGTCCCATTTTGCCCACTGAAAAAATGGCTATTATGAAAAACATTTATTTCGAGAGTAAGAAAAAATCTCACGTGTGGGGGGGAGAGTCCAACTAAATCTCACCAAGAGGGGGGGATATGCCTCCTAAAGATGAACAGTGTCTTCACATATCCTCACAAAAATCACAAAAAACCTCATAGTGAAAAAAATGAAAGGCGGGTCATTGTTTTTATTTATGTTTCGACCATTTAATATATTTCGAAATTTATTTTCAATCATTTAACTTTTGTAAGTTAAGGCTTTCTATTTCAAATCGGAGTTAGAAAGTTTACATAAAAAGGATTTACATACGAGAATGGAGATACGTATTTTACAAAGGTACGTAGGCACTTTTCTGCAAACAGTTTTATGAACAACTAGCAGAAGACTTGGGAGATAGGAATTTTACATAAAAAAAAATAAAACACAACAATATGGAACTGCGATATTTATTTTATGAATTACTTCACAACTAAAATTGTTATCAAATGTTAAAAATGGATTAATCAACTTACCTCAGTTAATTTCACGGTAAAACTATTACGCCGTAAATAAAACTCCCCTGTCAAAAACACAACCGGCGCACACGGCTAATACTGAATTAAGGAGTTTCGAAGAATTCGCGAGTAAAAATGGTACCATTGTGTTACGCAGTTTCCTAATTTGTGTTTATAAGTTAAATTTTTTTTAAATTTGCGAGTTTTACTAGTCGATGCGGGACTAATTTTAACACCAGATAGCATTAAAAACGTATTTTCGAAAAATTATCAACTGAATTGAAGTGAGTACTACATCAAAAATGAAGGAAAGAACAGTGACATCTTTTGATCATTAATTGAAGTAGAATTTCAGTTTTCAAACAACATTTTTTGCAGGACACGGGAACATTTGAAAAAAATTCAAAAAATGTTTTACAAATGGTAGGAAAATGTGGTCCATTTTTGGACCGAAATCAATCCTAGAAAAATTAAAGTGGTCCAAATTGGGACGGAAATCTCTCCAGTGGTTATAGAAGCTAGGCACGTGTGATAAAAAAATAATTAGAACAAAACTTATCTAAAGATGCATCATGGAAATAAAAAAATGTGTGAGAATACTATCGAATATCTGTGATATGTTTATCTTTTTAGATAAATAAACATTATTTCTCAAGCGGTTTCGACCCATTTGTGAACCCTCAAACAACATGAGAAATTCAATTCCAGAGTTATTGTAATTACCTAATGTAGCAATTCTTTATTATTGAAGCTTTAAGAGTTTATTTACAGGTTAAAGGCTCAGAGGATGAAGCTGTTTGTAGTGGAACAACTTTTTTCTTCATTGATCACTCTAGTGCCATCTGTGTCATTCCTTTAGCTGTACTCTTAGAAACAAAGTTGTTCGTATTATAGTTTTTGTGAAAGAGGTTCACAATTGAATTATTGTGAAACAAAAAATATGTGAAAAAGAAAAACAATCACCATTCAATTCAGCCATTGGTATGATTTACCGGGAGTCATATAAATACGGCTCGTCAAAAAGAGCAAACTCAATTGTGCGACTCGTTGAGGAACGACTCATCGCTACAATGTAATATTTTTCGCTTATATCAGCAAGAGAAATGCTCATAAAATTAGGCAGCATGCTGAGTATTTGAGTCGTTAATGCATGTTTATGTCATAAAATCATTCATCTGTAACAACAGTGAAATGATAAATCTGAGATTAATGACATATTTTTCTAATTCCATTATTTTCCAAGATAAGATATTATTTAAAAGTCCTACGGAAAATTTTCTGTAAGCTGCATTCGAACGGAAGTTAAATTGCAACCGTGAGTTTTCTTTTTACTCCTGTCTGAATGTGACTTTAATTTACAGAAGCAAAACCTAGATTAAAATGCACTTTTTTCGAAACTCCGGTAACTGAATTGAGTAGACTAGTAAATATCTAACTACTACAACTTTTTTAATTTATTTTTTTCGTCCATATTAAGAGTGTCGGGGTTTTGTAAATATTTCACACATTCAAGGACCGGGTTACGTCATGAACTCTGCCGCACGGTATTATCCTCTTGCTGCCGTTTTCGCGGGCTTTAATAAAATTCAAACTTGTAGAATTAATTTAATTATGAAAACTAACTTTAAAAAAAAAATACTGGTATTTAAGTTTGCATGTCATCTACTTGAACATATTTTTTATAAGTCAAAATATTTTTCACTCAACTTTCCTATTCTAATTTATTGAATACTTATCGTGGAGCCAATCAATATGTGTAAAAGCTATGAAGAATATCAGTGGTAAATTCTTGTAAGTGACATTAATTAGACATTCGACAGTTATTTTCTAAGATAAGCATATGTTATATAGGGTATTAAGCATCGTACTTGACTTACTTCAACCAGTGCTTCCTGACATTATTTGGAGTAAAAAATGTAAATGAAATTTTGGTCTCCGGTGACTTTTTAGATGTCTTTTTTTTTTTTTAAACTTTTTATTCAAAATCAAGGAAAAAAAAAATTCTTCCACATGTCGTCACTGGTCTCTGAGCCAAGTAACCAACCAACCCCTCACCCCACCCCTAACTTCCCAATACTGATTTTTATGTTTTTGTAGGAAAAAAAATGTCACCGGAGACCAAAATTTTATTAACATTTTTTACTTAAAATAATGTCAGGAATCACTGGTTAAAGTAAGTCAATTACGATGCTTAACACCCTGTATATGGAAAAATATCCACAGCATCAAGCACACACCCGGGTTTTTCATCAAACCTGGGTTGCGTGGTTTCTAAAACTAAAACCTCATTCACTCAATGAGAATTCTGGTAAATATATAATGCATTGAGTACCGACACAAAGTCAAATAATTCTAAATCTCTCTCTACTGCATGTGTACAACATTGGATATTTGAAAGGGGACGAGCTTTCTTCAAAGATTACCCGAGTTCTTAACACAATACGGGCGCCTAGTATGGTAATTGAAAAAAATCACAAAAAACTGTTAGGTACTTATAAAATTCATAAAGTTAAAAAAAATTATTATTCAAGAGTACACATTTAATATTCCACAGTTTTGCGAATAAACATAGTTAGGGACAGTTATTAACCCCTAGGGGCCGGAGTCCTACAATTGCAGTATTGACGAATCATGACTGCACGGTACGAATCACTGCAATTACAGTGTCGACCTTATATGTATATTCATTTTGTTTTTGGATATTATCTCTACTAGGTTAGTTAAAGATAAAAATGACAATTTATCAAGTATGGTATTGTCTGTGTTGGCTTTAACAAAAACATATTTTTATTTAACGAAAGTTCTTGCCGTCCCCTACGGGTTAATGGTGTGCTTTCCAACAAAATCTAAATATGTGATTTTACCGGACCTGTCTGGTACAATCATCAGGGTCGGCGTAAGCTGGGAGTCAGCATGTGTCACGCGTGCAGACAACGCAGGAAATGTATGGGCTTATACGAAGCATGTTGCATAAGTCCATACATCTCCTGCGTCATCTGCATGCGCGACATATGCTGACTCCCAGCTTACGCCGACCCTCAATGATGTTTTTATACTGCATAATACCTGCATACCAATATATAATTTGCCTACCAAAGGTTTGCTTCTGCAGTATGAAACCATCTCAGATGATGAATGATATATGTTTTTTTATCTGTTGGAAAGTAAGTTATTATTTGCTTGCTTGGCATGTTTAAAATAGAATAACTGAGGTGTGTTTTCAAATCCTGTCCTGCACAGCCACTGAACAACGGTACTTTCCCACTCGTTGACTAGGTCTGAGGAGTCACTGTTAGAGGATACTATGCATTCCTGTCAAAACTTAAAAACTTCCCATTCTTGGCAACTTGAACCACTAAACTACTTATATCTAAACGTTTGGCTTCAATTGGCGCTTACAAGGTTATAGTTATATATTAATATACAGGTATATTAATATATATAGTTTAAAGTCACAAATAATAAGTATATAAAATATCCATCATGAGAGAGTGCACATGGGAAAGTGGTTGTTGTTTGGCTGGTCAGGGCTGGTGTACGTTAGCGCACCTCCTGGGGGAATGTATTGGCCTGATACCCATTTGAGTATGAATTTAGGATGGGGAAGGGGAAGAGGAGGAGGAACAAGGAGCTGGTGGGCGAGGTCGACTGAAGCGCTCCCGACCCGTGGTGGCGGCGGCCGCCTCTCGCGCGCGCACCTCCAACATCCTATCCGGTACGCCAACCAACAACCATACATACATGTCATATACACAGTCATACATAGTCATCACCAGTGTGCTTGGAAAAATATTCATCAGTCAATGTCCGTTCAGTTCAATCAGTCCATTTCGTTCAAAAGGAATATATTGAGATTATGTGTTTGTGCGTTTTATCTAAACTTACATTACTATACCGTCTTTCTATTCACCCGTCCCCTACCCCTCTCCCTTAACAAGTATGATTATTTAGTTACTACATTACATTATTAATTTTTTTAAGATATTTTATAACAATGGTTTCTAATACTTTGTTGTTCCTTTAAAAATGACTATTTTTTTTGCATTACTCTTCGATGGATTGAATTATGGGTAAGTAAATATCATGACAGGTATCGCAAAGAGAAGTCAAATATACCCTTTTGGGACTATAAACTCAATGATTGTTCTTTACTGACATGTAATGTAGTTGCCGCACATGGTGCCGGAATAGATTATGCTGATTATTCCTCGGAAGAAGACTCCGGGGCTGGTAAGAAGTTGAACCAGCAGAGAACCTTGCACCAGTCTTCATCCATCATCCAACAGACCGCCAACGCCAGACCAGAAGAAATGCCATATCAAGTAACATACCTAACATATTTATGAACTTATGAAATAAGTTGGTTAATAGAGTTTTCAATCTCATTATATTATTTGTTATTTCTAGTCGGGAGAATTCGTCGCCATTAAATCAGAATTGAATGAAGCGTGGCCGGCCATCTGGAGAGTGGATGGAAAAACCCTTTTACAAAAATATGAACCTTTTGACCAAAATGGCAAAGTGTTGTATAGAAACATCTCAACCGTAAGAACAATTAATCAATATTTACATTATAAGGTTGTTTGAATAAATTCATAATTCAAATATGATTTTAATTTATATACTTTCCAGTATGCGGCTTGGAATGGAGAAAATAAAAAGCTTTACATCCAAGTGCCCGTGAGAGTCAGGGCGCAGAACCACTTAGAAACAATAGTAGAACTTGTGCGGAGCGATGTTTCTCTAGATGAAAATGAATTTATTGAGAAAAGAATGCAGGACACAATAATGTATCAAGATAATTTTGAAGTGTACATACAGACATTAATATCCCACGCATTAGATCCAAATTTCTTAATGGAAATATTCCAGGAGCGAGGTTGGTTTTATTTTCATTTCTTTTCTTTATTTTATGTTTTAACCCTAATCCAGATTACATGTACTATATTATATTATCACCATCAATCGAAATCTAAGGAAATGAAGCAAGAGACAGATTCACTCAATTAAATAAATGTCAACTAACAGCCGTTGTGTCCAATCCTAATGATCAACTGCTGAGCCGAAATCTCGGCTCAACACTGTTCAAATGCACAATACGTTCTTCCCAAAGCACAATCATCGCCATGTACTCAACGTAAGAAAGCTAATCTAGTAGATTAAAGCTCCCTGAGGAAGACCTACTTATAAAAGCTGACAACAGAGTCTGACATCTGTCATCTCATTCACGCTCTTGTCGTTTTTTTAGAATTTAGTTTTTTAATTTGAATTATGAACGTATTGACTATAATAGATATAGTGGAATGGGCGGAAATGCATGATGATAATATCGGGTTATTATATAAATATGTTTTGAGCCCAATTTTGCCGTGCAATCAATTGCTTGTAGCTTTATGATTCTCTGCAACTGGAAGTTTCCACATCATAAATGGAGACTTTTTCAAAATTTGCCCATCTACGACCAACAAAATCGTAGCAGGTTTGAGACCTATCTGTCGTCAAACTGTTAAGTAAATAAAAAATAAAGTCAACTTAACACTTTATTTTTAACATATTAAATATGTCTATTTAAAACATATAAAATGTCAGTTTATGCATTACACTATTTAAAAGAAATTATTTGCATACATTCAATTATTAACGCTCAATATTAATTTAAGATGGAAAGTTTTTACTTTGACGTCATTTTATTGTCTATGAAAGAAGATGGCCTCACACACAAGCAATTCGACATTTTCAAAGATTAAAACGTTGGGAACAGGCAAATTGAAGCGTTTCCTTGAGATCACTTAACTTAGCGGCGCCTTACGGTATGCTAAGATTAATCAATTGAAACGTTGGACACAATGGCTGTAACTAACTTTGATGGAAGTTTTTAACATCCATACTGAGAGAATTCACTGACCTTTACAATTATTTCCCTCTGTTTGAAATCATTTACTCTTCAATGAAAATGCAGCCAGTGAGAGATAGGTTGACTTTTATGAAGTACATTTATGGTTACATTTAATCAATTCCAAAAATAAATAATAGTTTTTGTTATCATTTAGACCAGATCATGGTACCTTGTAACCATAATGCAGTGAGAGGGGGATCAAAGACCTCACAATCCTATACTACATATATATATTATTATACTGCCGCCAGACCTGGCGTTCACCCTATCAATACAGGCCTGTACTGTGTTGGCCAATCACATATAGATCACATCACACCGACAGCCGTGTAGTAAGGTGGTGGTATATGATAAAGACCATCGGAAGTAAGAGTAAGTGAGAGGGTGTTTGATGTTTGCAGACGACTACTTCCTGACCAACGTGAAGACGGTGGACGACATAACGGAAGAGCGGCGCCGCGTGCTGGGGTCGATGGCAGGCTGGTCGCGCGCACTGGAGGCGGCGCTGGGAGTGTGGCCTTGTCCCGGGCTGGGCGAGCTGGGGGCGGGTGCGGGGGCCTGTGCCGCCTGCCGCCAGCAGCGAGCGCAGCACCGCCTGCAGCTCTACGGGCAGCCCTATAACCCCGCCACCCTGGAGCCCTGCCAGCCTGATCCTCGACAGCCTTATGAAAAGGTTACTATTTATGTCTGATCGCTAAACATGTATTGTATTGATTTAACCTCTTGAATGTCGGATGACATTTGCCCACATATGGCCGTATTCCACAGAAAATTAATATCAGATCATTCCGAGGGGCTAGAGTACTGAAATAACAAGCAACGTCTGGAATGATACTGGTGCAAGCGATTCTGACCTTGTCCTTGTACAGTTTCTTTATTAAAAAAGGTTTAAAATCGCATTATATTTTTTACGACAAATGAGAGGTTAATTAAAATTAGGTTATAGCAAAAACCGCAAGTGAAAAAAGGTGCGCAGTTGTATGTCTTTAACCGCTTGGACCCATAAGCTTGTTTTCACGATAATTTAACGTAGGTAGACATAGGAATGACGTATGGCCCGTACCTGAGTTATTAATCATATATTTATTAAATCATTGGACCGCTATTACCTTTGGAACGATGAGCTCCCGCAACCTAATACCTCCGTTGTATGCCAAGGGCAAATTTGCACATATTGTTTTTTTGCAAAATTTTGTTTTTAATAATAATAATAATGTAGCATTTGTATAGTGCAATTTTGTGTTATTTCACTTTGGTTGTTCCATCTTACAAGTTACAAGCTAATACATTAGAATTCGGATATAATGACTTCGCTTACAACCAGTGGCGGTTTGTGGTCTTTATATAACGGGGGGTTCAGAAATTCAAGAGAAGATATTATATTGTCTAAACAAAATTTACTCTTGTCACACAAATAAAATAAAGTTAGTGGAGGGGTACCTAAATAGGTACTATTGTTTTTAAATAACTCGATACTCCTCGACACAATTATTAGATAACGGGAAAATTTTAGAGGAATTAAATTGTTTAATGGTTTTTACAACACTCAATTTACGTTGCTAATTATTATTGTTTTTTTTCAATAAGAAAAATTACGTAGAACGTAGAATATATTATAATTATTATTTTAAAACATTAAAAAAAAACATGAAACACAAATATAGATGGCACGAAATAAAATTAACTTTTTTCACTTTTACAAAAATTCATTTTTTTTTATTTTCAAACTTTTTTCATAAGTATTAGCGTTATTTTTTGTATATAACACTGTATTCCGCCATTGTGTGAAAAAAATTAGGACAGAATATTCGCGACAATCGATAAACGCAACCACTTTCAATTTGAAAGCCGAAACAATACTGGGAAAGCTCAACAAAAAGTTGCATAACTAGCGACGCTGTTTGCCGAAACTTTAGTTAATGTACTCGTAACTAAGGGATATAACAACTTATCTAAAAAAAAAAATACGAAAACATTAGTCAAAACCGGTCTACTTCAGTGGTAGATTTACAAATGCCATTACAAACGCCAGCCCCTTGAGGGTCGTTATATCCGGATTCTACTGTATGTTCGCTTTTGGGAACAGCACATATAGGAACTCACAGAAATCATTGTGTCTCCCTTACTATCACGGTGAGAAATATGATCTAAACGGTGTTAGAAAGAGAAGAAACCACGCTTTATATTCAAATATAAAAGTTAACCACAGAATAAATAAGACATACATCTCTGCAAATCCAAAGTTTCCGACCGCATTTTGAAAAAATTTATGAAACTGAATTTTATTTATTAATTATTTTTGCATAAAATGACAAAAAGCAAGGCGACGCCTATACGAGGGTGGTCCCAAAAGTACCCGGCCTAACAGAGAAAACACAAAAAATTCAGGATTTTAAATTTTTTTTTTTTCGATATGGGCTCATTTTAGCTAGACACAATTTTTCCAGCAATGTTAAATAGCTTCGATATCCTGTTTATAGTGAGAACCATCGAGTGCCTCAAATTAGCCATCAACCGCAGATTCCACCTCTTCATTGTTGGCAAATCTTTTACCACCGAGCCATTTTTTGAAGCTTGGAAAAAGAAAATAATCCGGCGAATAGGGAGGATGAGGAAACAATTCAAACTTTAATTCATTCATTTTGGCCATCGCGATAACGGATGTGTGAACTGGTGCATTGTCTTAATGAAACAACACCTTTTTTTTTGCCAAATTTTTATTGAAATATTCTGAATTTTATTGAAAAGCGGAAATATTCTGATCTTCTGACAGAATATAGGCCCGAGGTCTGAGGGATTAAGCATAAGGTTTAAAAAGTTGTAATATTATTATTAGAAGTAGTATACCACTGCAGATTTTAAAATTTTGGTACAAAATCAATTTGGAGGTGAGGGTCAATTTTTTGGCCCAACAATTTGGAGGTTAACCACTCATGTGCCGTTGGCCCGCGGGCGGGCGAGCTGCAGTTGAGAGGTTAGAGGCTTAAATGTGATTTTAACCCTTATGTATAAAGAAACTGTACAAGGTCAGAATCGCTTGCGCCAATATCATTCCAGACGCTGCTTTTCATTTTAGAATTGTAGCTCCTCGGAATTCTTTGTAATTAATTTTCTATGGTATACGGCCATCGTGTGAGCAAATGTCATCCGACATTCAAGAGGTTAATGGGTTAGAACAGAATTTTGATAATGTGTAATGTTCTAGCTACGCCGGGGACTTCAGCTAGATAAAGAATAAATGTTAAATGGCTGACTGACCATCAACCATCTTACATCGTTGGTCTGCTGAGATAAGCATTTAGGATATATTGCCACACAACTCTGTCTCGACATCAAATCCCACCAACGACTATATAATAACCATTGCCGGCGCCCAACGGATACCCATTGTAGGTATCCAATGGGTATTATTTTCTTGATAATGAGAGTAATATTTTGTACCCCTTATACCAAAGTATTTGTATCAATTTTACAGAATTATTTTATTTTTCACACTTCCCCCATAAGAGTGGTTAAGTACCTGTAAGAAGCTTTTGCTGAATGGATTGTTTGTTAATTTTGCAGGAGGTTTCACTGTGTCGAGCCTGCGCCCACCGCGCTGAGCTCTACAGTCGCATCTCGCACCAGAAGTACCTCATGTTCGTGGAGTGCAACAAGCGCGTGGCGGAGAAGCGCATCCAGGACCCGCACAAGGACACCACGCTTATCCTCAACGAGCTGCTGGCCGATGAACCTTGGCTGTCGCAGGTAAACCTAACAAACCCAACTCTATTATACGCCATAACTATTGTACCAAAAGTACCTCATGTTCGTGAAGTGCAACAAGCGTGTGCGGAGAAGCGCATCCAGGACCCGAACAAGGACATTACTTTAATCAGTGTCGTTTAATTTTTAATTAAAATACTGCCACAAAATAAATTAGTTGAAGAAATAATAACATTAAATTCAAGGCCTACTGTTGAGTTTGGTAACATGCGACAGGTGTAAATGCTTTTTTTATTTTGCATCTATTTAATTGAATAGATGGTGCTCCAAAGAATTAATCCATCTGGTGTTGGTTCGCAGTTTGAACCTTGTTTTCTATGATTACATGTCTATTAACTTGAACAATTCTATGCCATGCTTATTTCTAGATCTACGGTGGTAGACGTAAAGTGATTACAAACCTATTTCATTTTGCGACTGACTATCTGATCTACGCAGCTGTCATATACTTGATATTTTTGTAGATATTCCCTTATGCGGATGTCGTGTAATATGTGATGTGTGTGTAAAGTTTATAAACAGTGTTATTTGTATGTTTTGCAGTTGTTCCGAGATGTGCGCCACTCGTGGGCAGAAGCAGAGTCCATGGAGAGAAAGTCCCGTCTAGCAATGGGCCGCCAACACATGTAGTATCATGTCAAGCGCATTGCCCAAAGCTTATGCGATCATCTCACGTCTCAAGAGCTCTAAAGTTTATAAACAGTGTTATTTGTATGTTTTGCAGTTGTTCCGAGATGTGCGCCACTCGTGGGCAGAAGCAGAGTCCATGGAGAGAAAGTCCCGTCTAGCAATGGGCCGCCAACACATGTAGTATCATGTCAAGCGCATTGCCCAAAGCTTATGCGATCATCTCACGTCTCAAGAGCTCTAAGGATGTCGTGTAATATGTGATGTGTGTGTAAAGTTTATAAACAGTGTTATTTGTATGTTTTGCAGTTGTTCCGAGATGTGCGCCACTCGTGGGCAGAAGCAGAGTCCATGGAGAGAAAGTCCCGTCTAGCAATGGGCCGCCAACACATGTAGTATCATGTCAAGCGCATTGCCCAAAGCTTATGCGATCATCTCACGTCTCAAGAGCTCTAAGGATGTCGTGTAATATGTGATGTGTGTGTAAAGTTTATAAACAGTGTTATTTGTATGTTTTGCAGTTGTTCCGAGATGTGCGCCACTCGTGGGCAGAAGCAGAGTCCATGGAGAGAAAGTCCCGTCTAGCAATGGGCCGCCAACACATGTAGTATCATGTCAAGCGCATTGCCCAAAGCTTATGCGATCATCTCACGTCTCAAGAGCTCTAAAGTTTTCAAGTGATTGGTAAATTCGGAATCTGTTCTATGCAATATTCACAGACATGTACATTGTATTCTATAGACAATATGAGTGAAATAAAAACTAATGACTTTTTTATTATCAGATTTATTTATAAGTATATAAATTTGCTTCAGTAATAATAATTTTAATGAATTATAATTATTGTTTGTACTGTCTCACAATTTATTAAGGTTAAATAAGTTTTATTTGCGTTTTTAGGAGCAACCTGTCGAAAGCAATTGGTGATTTAAATTAATTCTACTTCTGCACGGCAGCCCTAAAAAGACATTCCTGTCTTATAATATTCTTTGGAATGATTTTTATTGGCCCCCTGTGCATCTTAATAGATCATTAATTTTGCCCGTGTGGCTCAAAACAATTGCCGATTTTCTCTAGAACCTAAGTGTAATAATGTAATCTAATATGTTCAATTGTATTGTGTATATTTTGGTTTGAATGTATAATGATATATTATTTTCAATAGAGCAAATATGATTTAATAACACATTCCAAATAATAAGCGAATGATAAATCTTAGCTGAAAATTGCGCATACTTCCTTATTTTACCATCTTATTTTTGTACATTTGAACAAATATTTTTTGATTGTGCAGTTGCGTATACTGTACAGCAACATGGCTGATAGTAATTCCCATGTTGCGTGGCTAGTCTGAGGATGAGTTAAATTAAATTAAAAGTTTTTTTTGGCACTCAAAATTTTTCACAAACCTGTTATTACCTAGTTACTTTTGTTTCACAATGACTTCCATAATTATAATTGCATCTCTGATAACCAGTTTATATTTTTAAATTATTTACTGAATGTCTACAATGTCCAACATGTAAGCATTGTGTAAGGCAAAATTAACAATTAATTGACAGCGCATAGAAATATAGCTAAATGACATCTCATCTCATCTCAAAGTCTCGTCACCAAACATTTTTGTCATAAGAACGAGGCTTCAATAATTTACTAAGCTGAAAAAAGACAAAATCTTCAATTTAATTTTATTAAAAAAATTATATTTTATGCTTAACAAAGCCATCTGAATTGGCGATGTTCAAAATAGCCTTTTCCCAGTTAGACATTCACTAATCACTTTTTAGGAAAGCATTTTGAATTACAGTGAAACTCTCTTATATCGGGACCAGAAAAAACTTCTTATTGAGCTATTTTTTAAATTTCTGTCTTCAAGAGACCGAAAACAGAACCGCTTGCATAAAAAGTTAGGTGGGAACTTTGTTAGTGGATTTCACTGTATAAGGACTCATTTATGGGCCGGTAAGGAATCGACATAACGATGATGTAGACAAGGCGCGCTAGCGGTGTTGTGTACTTCCAGTGTACAGGCAAGCAGTATGTGATTTTAGTAGATTCTCCTTGTTATCACATCTCCTTCAGGCTGCGTTCAAATGTATGAGGGATTTCACCTCCACCAATTATGTATACTTTTTAAAACTTTTTTAACAGGAGTGTTTTTTTTTTTAAATAATTTCTTCATGAATATACATATTTGCAATCTTACAAATATTTTCCTTTTTAAACTTTGACAATAAAGATGACATTTTTTCACTTTAAACAATCTCATATTTAAAAAATATTAGTCAATTTAAAATTCAGTTCTAAATCATGCTTGTACGCAATATAGCGAGGACTCAAACCTAGGAATTACTCGACGGCTCCCGCATGAGAGGCAAGCGCGGAAATGACTTTAGATGCTTCCCGCCGCCTGAGATTTAATAACATTTATTTTATTCAAAAATGCTTTTAAAATTTAATTGGGCACATTAACAGGCCTAGGACAGTGAAGGCTTAGAAAACTCTGATGATTTTTTAAAAATTAAATAACTCTAATTAATCTATTTTATCTTTCATCTGTTTTAATTATAAATAAGATTAAAATATTATTTCAATTTTAATTTGTTTATTTCATTCAAGCACAAGGGTAGCCATAAAAATAACAACATCACGGTAGTAGCCGGATGAACACTGAGTAATGAAACTTATATCGACACAAAACGCCATTTGGCGGGTGATGGAGTATCTCAAAACTCAGGAAAAAAAATGCAGGACGGGAAAACGGAAATCTGCAATAGCCACAATTTAATGGCTACAAAATATACTGTACCCCTGTGCTAGCGTGGGGTGTGTCATTCCACTTTTTTTTTTTTTGAAATAGGCATTTCACCCTGAGGAGAGTGCTTTATTATACTTATTTTACGAACTCGAGTCTGATTTCGAGTTCAGATTTAGCCAAATGGACTCAATTCCTCAGACTCGCCAAATCTGCTGAAACAAAACTCATTGTATGCGGTCCACACCAGCTCATGAGGGAGCCTCCTAAGAATGAATGATAATAATAATATATTGATTTATTTCCAAGTTTTCAATAACAATTATTTAGGTTGGGGAAAACAAATTTGCTGTTTGTATTAAATCATTTTACTAAGTTTGTTGAAGGACATACAAAATGTGATATCTTATTTAATTACTCAATGTTTCTGAATATTATTGTTATATAAAACATTTATAGTGAATCTGGGAAAGATTCAATTAATGATAATTGATAACTCTTGTACAATGGAGGTGACAAGGGACAGGGTCGCATCAACTGGGTAAGGAATGGATAAAATGAGGAGTTGAGAAATCTCCCTTTAGACAAAATGAACAGAGACTCATGGCCTTTCTTCAAATTTCATAATAACTTTATATTAGGTGAATTTCAGTGTACAGCCAATCACCATGGACCTTTCTGGTTGGTTTTGTAAATAATGTTGTGACACGAATGTAAAATAATGCATTATCAATAATTAGTATTATTATCGACATTAATTTTATCTTTAAAAGAAGTGTATCTATCTGTTCTATGTTTTACCTATGATAATTATTGCCCATGATCTGTTTCCAAATCTAAACATTTTATTGTTTTTATTTTTGTATAATTTGTCAAATGATCGCAATCTTTGTACATTCTCCATAAATTCTCAAATTTAAGTTCATTGTCAAACTCTGTCCTAAAACTAAAACTGTGTCCTAAATGGATCAATTCTTTCACAATAAATTGCATAGAATGCAAAAAGTAAATATAATTATACACCATTATTATTACTGAATGATAAATCAATGATAACGACGGCATTGCGGAAAAAACAAATGGATTTCTTATTTCCCTTTTTCTTTACTCATTTACTTAAAGTTTTATATGTTGGGGAAATTGTTTGAGGTGACTATGTATACCATAATGTTTATTTTCAGCTGTATTGTTCCCTTTACATTATTATTTTGAATTAAAAAAAAAAATTGCATAGAGAAATGTTTTTCCATTTATTTCAATGTCAAAGATAACCCATAAAAAAATGCTCATAAAATTTAATATCGATAAACATGCCTCTAAAATTGCGAAAGCCAGTTCTGAGATATTGTTGAAACTTTTGATCCTAGCATCACTCGTAAGGATAACTTGGTAATTATTGGAGATCAAAATAGCCTGAAATTTCATACAGGAGAATTTAGAAATATGTCATATATTTTTGTTTCATGCAATAAAATTGAACAATTAGAACCCTTTCTCAGTTAGACCGCAATATGTTAACCGATTATCTAATAAGTTTTACTATTTGAGTAGGGTTGCAGGAATTAAAAATAATAAAACCAAAATACATTTTATAAATTAAAATATCCACTTATAAACACCTGACACTAGGGATACCACATTTAAAATATAATTATTTGTGTAAAAGCCGATGTAATTACTAATGTAGACTAATTCCTGCTGCCCTGAAAAACTCTAGTGTACTGTATTAATTTTTAATTGTAATTCTGAGTAACTAAATAATTTCCCCTGACTGTCTCTATATTCCTTACCGAAGTATTGAACTACCGCTGTGACGGTTCGTTGATAGTGTTGTGAATCAACGTTGGAACAAGTCTCGTGACTATTTGTGCAAAATACATAATTAATTTTCAGAATGTTAAATGAATATTATTTTGCAGCTAATGAATTTGTATAGGTTATTTTTCGATATTCATATTAAAAGAATATTTTATATACTTGTTTTATTTCATTTTCATTAAAAAATATATATACGAGGGAGACCCAAAAGTAACTAGACTCGGGCGGTAGAGGGGAGGAATGGAGGGGGAACGGGTATTTTGTTATACAGAAACTCTTTCTCAGTCTGCGGTTTTCTCTCTCTTAACCTCATTCTGTGTGCCACTCAACCTCAAGCATCGATAAAAATTATGATAAAAGTAACACTCTTTTCAATTGAAGAGGACCCAGATTTTTTTTTTCCAAGTTTAGAGTCATGGCGTTATGGGTACGATCTCGAAATCAAGCGAGGGTCACGTCAATGGAAGAGTGCTCTCTCTCCTTTCCCGAAGCAGTGAAGTCTGAAGCAGTATTTGAGCAAAAATGGAATGACCCCAATTGTTCACCCGACCTGTCTTCCTGTGACTTTTTTCTGTTCCTTTGGATGAAAAAGGAAACGTTTTCATACTGTAGAAGAGGTGAAACAAAAATCACTGGAGGCCATAAAAGACATTCCAATAAGTGAGTTTCAAAATTGTTTTGAACGGTGAAAAAAAAGGTTGGACAAGTTCATACACTCTAATAATGAATAGTTTTAGGGTAACCAAATTTTTGTGTAAAAATATTGAAAAATAAAGAGTTGTGAAGAAAGTCTCGTTTCTTTTGGGTTCCCCCCATTTAATCAAACCGCGGGAAATACCTGAAGACCTAGAACGAACCCCCTTCTGCAATAAAATCAAAATAAGCAGAAAAAAGTGTCTGAAACCAAAAGGAAAAGTCTGACTGCTATCCAGCTAGAGTAATAGCACTCGGCTTAATACGGACTAAAAAAATAAATTTAAAAAGTTGTAGTAGTTAGTATTAACTAGTTATAATCAATTCAGTTACCGGAATTTATAAAAAAGTGCATTTTAATGGTTATTTTTTAAATTTAAAAACACAATGTCATTTTTCACCGACCGCTATGTAGGAACTATTGCAAGTTTCGGTGAAAATAACATTTCGTGTTTTTAAATTTAAAAAATAACCATTAAAATGCACTTTTTTCGAAATTCCGGTAACTGGATTGATTAGTACTAGTTAATATCTAACTACTACAACTTTTTTAATTTATTTTTTTAGTCCGTGTTAAGCGTGTCCCGGTTTTGTAAATATTTACACTTATATTTCACACAAACGGGGACCACATGACGTCACACACTCTCTCGTCTCTTACCGGGCTTTAATAAAATTCAAACTTGTAGAATTAATTTAATTATGAAAACGAACTTTAAAAAAATATAAAAAATACTAGTTCTTAAGTTTGCATGTCATCTACATGAACATATTTTTTATAAGTCAAAATATTTTTTACTCAACTTCTTATTGAGCATGCAGAGGTAGAAGCATATTTTTTGAGACCAAATTTAATTAAAGTTCATGTGAATTTTTTTAATTATGGCGAAGGGATAGGAAACGGATGCTGATAAGAAATAATATACATGTCTTTTGTTTGATTTGCAATTTTGTTTCAAATCGTGTCTGAGAGCAAAAGTTCCTTCTATTTTAGAAGAAAAGTGAATGTGTACAATTTAACAGCACACTACTAAGTAACCAAAACCATATATTATGCAAAATGGAACGAAAGTATGTCAGGAAATGACTTAGCAAGTGCTTTAAAAAACATTTTGAATCGCTTGGTTGCTGAGAATAATTTGACTGAATTAATAACCCGGAGTGTTCATACATTCCGTAAAACAGAAATTATTTTATAAGAACTGCAGTTCTAAATCTCCTTATAGAAAATTCCCAAATGATTTACTCAATACATGACCATTCCTGCAAACAAGACGTTGACAGTGTTCACTCTCACTGTACCACTGAGAGCATCATCTTCCTTCTTGGTCATGTCCACTCAGTCTCTTGTGAGTACTGAACACAACACAGTGAATAGAACACAGTATCACTTCTACATACACACTACCTACGTAGTCACTTTACTAAAATATACAAATCTGCCCTGATGATGGTCACTGTATTAAACATTGGTTTATAGAAGGAGGGGGCGCAACATGGCTTTACACCCCAGATTGTTTTTATTTTTTTACATTAAGTCCACACAGGAGGCCCAAGGAAATAATTTACTCTCGGGGATGTCTTTTTTGGGGATGTTGTGTGGTGGGTCTTTTTAAGGAAAGAAAGGAGAGGAAATTCTGGAAAGGAAAAGGGTAAGATGGATGGGTAGGAATCTGGGGGTCAGGAGCGTTGGACGAATGAATCATCCCTCTCGCTGCGATGCAAGGCGATGGGGTCAAGAGACTCCGGCTGGATAGGTCAACCGGCCTTTCCCGATCCGACCCACCACGCAGTTGATGAGCAGCAGTTTTCGCCGTAAAGACCTTAACAAACCTCACCACATCTGCGCGGGCACCCCTGCTAATTCACCAAATTTTACACACACCACTTGGGGTAACCTATGGCAGATTTTAACAAATCCGAAAAAATAAATTTCATCCCAAATTTAAAAAAAAAAATAATCACTACAATACTATTGGCCTTTAAAATCTCAAATCATGTAAAACTTCTAATATAGGGTCTTGAATGTCGGATGACATTTCCCCACATGTGGCCAAATTCCATAGAAAATTAATATCATCAGAGAGACTAGAGTGCTCAAATAAAAAGAAAAACGTCTGGCATGATATTGGCACAAGCGATTCTGACCTTGTCCTCGTACAGTTTCTTTATACATAAGGGTTAAAATCCTTTTTATTTTTTAACCTGTCACCTGCCCGCCGGCAGGCTTACGACAAATGAGAGGTTAGTCAATTCTTATTAAAGAAATAATTAGTTAATGATTTATTTTATTTGTTGTTTGATTTCATTCCCAAATTTCCTAATAGTGGTCCATTACCACAATTTTTTAAGAGAGATGATAATAATAGTTGGATAATTTGTAGAGCACCGTTTTTGTGAGAAATCACCTCAAGATGTGCAAAAAAAAAAACTAAATTATTGTAAGTGAACAAGGTAATAACCTTGTGAATCTCGTGATGGAACCCTTGATCACTTACTTGAAATCACTTAATTGCGCAACAGAGTCCTGTTCAGACACCGCTATAAACCGCGAGCAGATCTGTTGAACCGCGAGTGCTTATATTTTGTACCGTTCACACAACGCTATCAAATATTTCTTCATATGGTAGGAGAGCGGGTCAGATGAATTTAGATAGCTCGATACGAGATACATTTCTTTGTAGATTTTGTACTACATCTGAGAATTTGACAGCTGACATTCGCGCATTTTAATTCAAATGACCCCCTCTCCTATTTTCGGCGGGAGATGGGGGCGCTTATCTGTTCGTATATCGCCTCAGGAGAGGTTACAGCGCAAGATGTGCATTGTCTATGTTTAATCTGTGCATAAAGCTCTTAGGTGTGAATGGTCTGAATTGTATGGAGGATATTTGGCGTGCTTTGATCTTTTATAGCTGTATCTGAACAGGGCTTAACTGATGTTAAGAGGCTATTACCAGAGAATACTGGAAATTAGTCCTTTTTAAATCAAATTCTAGACGTATTGACTCTTTTTTACAAAAAAACAAATTGATTGTGAAAGATTGTTATTTTATCTGGTAAACGCATTTTTTAAAATTTGAAAAAACTAAGTTTATTTTTAATATACTAAGGTTATACGGTTGGTCGTTGGCAGATTTGTTAAATTTTCAAACGATATATTGTATTATTCAATACAAATTTCAAATCGTATAACAATAAAAAAAAAAATACATAATCTAGTAAACACATTTTTCACAATTTTTATTTTAGTTAAAACTAAAATCATTAAAAAATAAATCCGAGAATGTGTTTTGTGACGAAAATACCTCAGTATTTATATTTATTTAAGGTCTTACAAACTAAAAGATTTCAGATTTTTTTTACACATTATTGAATAATCATAAATACTTATAATCAAAACATACTTACAAGTACACAATATTCAATAATTTATCATTGTGCGTTTTGAGCATTTTTATTGCTTACTTGAATGTAGGTATATATTATTAACCCTTAAAAATTATTATTAAAGCAAGTTTTGAATTAAATAAATCGATATTAAATTTTTAATTAAAAAAAATTGATGAAAAATCTATCTTCCTCATCGGAACCTGTACAGTTCAGTTGCAAGCATTTTTAAACTGGTTAGGCTCTTAATGATACTTAAAATAAGTAAATAACCTACAACTGACCGTTTTTGAATCTGCAAAACAATTTAAAGTTGCCACTTTCAGTCTTGATTATGTATCAAAATACATATAGTCATTCAAATCTTTGAAGCCCGTTTTCTCAGAATAGGGTCGGCATTAGATGAACCTTGTTATTCCATAAGGTCGATATTCTACTGTCATTCCTTTCTGGGATTAGATGAAATTAGCTTGTTCGTTCCTCTTTCGTGTTTCAGCTAACTCAAGAGAACCATCACAAATTAGGATTAGGAGAGGGAAGGAACCAATCTCAATGGGATAAAAATTCTTTTAAAAATGTGTATTTTTCTTTATTTGTAGGTAGTAGGTACTGAGCTAAATTAACAAATTCTTAATAACTTTGCAAGTTGTTTTCTACCAATAACGCGTAATATACAAATTATATATATATATAATTTTGGAACAGCCATGTTGTTTTGTTGACTTCATTTTCATATTATCTTAGACAAATAGTAACCTTATAATATGAAAGCAGTATAAAATGTAAAAAATATTGTAATACTTCGGTTTTTCATATAATGCAGGCAATACTGGTACATAAACAAAATAAAGGTTAAATTTTGACTGAAAAACAGAAATATTGTGAAATACAAGCTAGAATTTACACATCATATTTTAAAACTAATTATGTATATCTTATAGGTTGTAATAATATAATGTTTATCTTTTTATATATCGATACATTTGTGTAAAATGCTCGAATTCAATATTCACCGGTCATGGAAGTGAAAGATAAGCTAGCCAATTCCAAACATTCATTTGTCTTTTCCACCTCACAGAGGCTTGTAACTTTAGCACTAATTATCTATTATGTAATATTGACAGCTCAGCTGTTGTTATAATACAAATAGTGCACCTGCACCATGACCAAGTGAGCATTGACTTTCAAATGCTACAACCAAATGTCAAGCTTAAAGTTTAGTTACTCAACACCCCAGTTAGAAAATCAATGTGCATACTGCTTGGTGTCGGCTGTTCCCCGGGATTCGTATTGGTTGCCTCCCGCTCCCTGCTTGCGTGGATACTGTGGCCTGGAGCCGCCTTCTCTGGGGCCGCTGCCTCCTCGCGGAGCTCCCCGACCACCACTGCCCGCGCCTCCTCTGCCGCTGCCTCGCCCCTCCCCGCGTCCGCCCCTGCCGCCACTACCTCCATATCCCCGGCTGCTCTTGTAGCCGCCCTGCTGGTGCTGGTAGCCTCCCTGCGAGTTGTTGTCATAACGATCACGATCACGATTTCCTTCCCGGTAATTTTCACCGTAACTTCCACCATTACCGTTGTTTTCTCGGCTTTGGTAGCCATCATTGTTTCTGTAGCCCCCGGGACGACCGTTCTGGTAGCCACCCCCTCGACTGCGGAAACTCGTTGGAGCAGTTCCACGACCCCGGCCTCGTGGTCGGAACTTGTTTGGAGCATACTGTCCGTCAGCATGATTATTAGATTCAGATTCCTGCTCCGTCCCGTGTTCCACAACAGGGTTCCATTCATTAATTTCTAACTGATCTACCGTGTGATTATCTTCTGTGTTTTGTTCGTTCCAAGCATTATAATCAGTCTGTTGCTGGTCAGGCGACGAAGCTAGCGTATCTTCTTGGCTGGAATCACTAGGGGGAACTGAGCCATCTTCAAGGTGAGAGCCGGGAGGTAGGTTGTAAGACACATTCTGTTGGAAGGAAGGGGAAGGTAATCTTGGCTGAGGCTGATGGGGTAGAGAGGGATGCGATGGGGGCATGGGGATGGGAGGGGGAGGGTTGGCAGAAGGGAATCCAGGAATATGTGAAGGAGGAACATCGACAATGCCAGGCTGGTAATGTGCTGCTGGTTGTGGAATATTATTCATATTCATATGGGGGTTAGGGGCAAGGTCGGGAGTGAAATGTTGAGCAGGAATGGCGAAGTTTTGATTTGTAAAAGTTTGAGAAGGAATTGGCATTGGTGAAATTGGTCCAGGAGTCGGCTGTCTGGTGGTTTCGGGAGTATCAATTTCCGATTCTTGTAGGAAAATAAAGCTTTGCGGACCGAAAACTTCAGGAATGGGCGCTTTATGACCGTACTCTACTTCAGCACGGACATGGGCAAAGTAAGCTTGCTCTACCTGCTGCAGGGTGACCGGGGGTGGGTTGGGAGGGAGGAAAGGGAAGGCCGGAGCGGGAACAGCTTGGGGGGCAGGCGGGGGGGGAGCGGGCACAGGGGACACCTGGGCCACCGGAGGGGACACGTATTCCACCACTTCCATCTGTTCTTCTTCTACCGCATTCACTTCCTCTTCAAACTCTTCTACCCTCAACTCTCTGGGATGTTCAAAGTACCCACAATCTTGCACAGTCCAAACTACATTCTTCAAATGCTCATAAGTTGTTCCAATTACTTCCTTGTTGCTTCCGTCAACAATGGCCACCAGATGTTTGGCAGCGCTCATGGTTTGCTCTTCGAAGGAGGGCATTCCTTCTTCGGGGCAGTGCTTGGGAGCCACCTCCGGATACAAGTCATCGAGGGCCTTGAGATCTAGCTCGGAGAGTTGCGCCGCCCCACAGGAGCCGGCGAGGAAGTCGGAGCGCGCCGTGGGGTCGTTGAGTTGTTCCAGGCAGTCCAGCACCAGCAGCACGTCCCTCACCAGCTGCGTGTCCTGGCTCTTTCGCAGGGCACTCTCCTTTAAACAAACAATAAGAGTGTCAGTAACCATTATTGTGTACTTTCTTTGGAAATAGGGACACAAGTAGATTATTCAATAGAGGCGATAGAATATATATGTATATAAGATATCGAAACCTATTATTATTATATACACAGTTGAACCTCTCATAATGAGTAATTCGCATAATGAGCAAAATAGATTGTGAAAAAAAAAATGCTCCCTTAACGAGCAACATTTCGCATAACGAGTGATGCAGAAAGGGGAAGTCCCAATCTTCATAGGGAAGTTCTCTGGTTAGCACTCGTTCCGCTACCACGTTAGTGTCACATGTGATCACACATCTTTCCAAACTTTAATAACTCAGGTACGGGGCATACGTCATTCCTATGTCTACCTACGTTAAATTATTGTGAAAAGAAGCTTATGTGCCAAGCGGTTAAAAGTGTGCAAAGTTTAATAACCTTTTCAAAAATGACATTAAAAAATATGTCATGAATGGAACATAATGCTCAATCAATATTAATATTTCCATTATAATTCACTTCGAATAATTTTACTTCAGAGCAGTGGTGTAATTTAAGTATGTAAATAAAAATGTAATAACCCAAATACATGGAGAACCCTAACAACAATAATTACCATAATGCTATCAATATTTGTCGATTAAACCCTAAGCAACAAGGTGGGAATATCCCAACATTACCAAAATAAAATATCAGTAATCACAAACCTTTTCGTTTTATATAAAAAAAAATAAAAAAAAATCCAAAACAATAAATAAATAAATAAAATAAATTCATATAGATTCATGTAAATCAAAAATATCTCTTTACTATGTAACATCATCCATAATTTTAATAATAAACTTTATAATTAAGTGAAAATAAATGAGTGGAACAAAGTGCAAAGTGCAAAGTGCAATCTAAGAATTAAAGGAACTGTAGAAATGAAACATAAAAGTAAAGCAGCAATCAGAATACACGGCAGCAGAGAACTTCATCGGCTACTATAAGAAGCTGGTAAATTCTGAGGGTTACCTGCCGCAACAAGTTTTTAATTGTGACGAGACGAGTCTCTTCTGGAAAAAGATGCTAAAGTGAACCTATATATACCTATAGCAGAGGAAAATGCACAGGCCAATAAAAGACCGCCATTTTGTTGTGCCAATGCAAGCGGCGAATTAATAATTTGAAAATTAAACCACTCCTTGTCCACCATTTAGAAACTCAAAGAGCTTTCAAAAAATGTAATGTCCAGAAGAGCACTCTACATGTTATGTGGAGATCCAACAAGAAGGCTTGGGTGACACGTGTCATCTTCAATGATTGGGATCAATGAAGTGTTTGGCCCTTCTGTGAAAAAATATTTGCTCGAGATAATTCTGCCACTTCATGTCTTGCTTGTTATAATGCACCCGCCCATTCTCCAGGCCTACAAGATGATATTCTTGAAGAATTTAATTTCATCAAAATCCAGTTTCCGCCTCACCACTCCATTACCCAGTCTTATTACAAATTTCTATAGACAGCTTTTCTACTAAAAAATAATGAATTATTTGTCATAAATTCATAAATAATAAACTAGTAATTTTTATTGTTTTTTGCAAACTGATGTCAAACATTCGTCCTCACTTTGGTTCCCATAGATATTGTTCCAACATACCTCGTATAGATATTAGTCAGAATATGGATTCTCATAGATATTAGTCCAATTGGTTCAGTTTTTGGAATTCCTGTAGATATTAGTAGACGCCTCCCTCCTCTTCACTCAGTCAATCGGCGTTGAGCACTTCATAAGTGAATTAATTTTAACCAGTCTTGTGCCATATACGCGCCGGCAAGCGCGGTATTAATTTTAATTTTTTTTTTTTCACATGCTATTTTAACCCTTATGTATAAAGAAAATGTATGAACAAGGTCAGAATCACTTGCGCCAATATCTTTCTTGACATAACAGTTAATTTGATAGATCTAGACCCTCTGAATATTTTTTTAAGTAATTATCTATGACATTCAGTTGTCGTATTTTTTTCCCGCTTTACCAGCTGTCAACTTTTTAAAGAAGTATCTATAGTATTATTTTCCGAGTGCCTGTACAAATTTCTTCCATTTATCATCATTATTTTTAATTTTTATTATTTTTTGCTTACTTAACTGCTTGATAATGATCGTTGTTTATTTGTGTTACTTTTATTCAATTGTGAAATTATTATGGATATGTTATTTACCTCGATATGGATGAACCCTGGTGGGGTTCATAATTGTATGTTAAACAATACATTTTAACTGTGAAGAAAAAATAAATAAATACTATCGAAACAAATCATCACAAACAAGTTGTTACCTTCCGAGCTTGTTTTTTGGCTTCATTCTCCGACAAAACTGCGATGCCCATGGCCTGCTTGCACAAGTCCCATACGAACTCCAGCATCTGGCTGATCTCCTCGGCTTTAGCCGACGAGGCTCCCTTCTGCTGCTCCGTGACCTCCTTGCCAGCCTTGACATGACCTGACGTTAATTTATTCTGAAATAACAGAATAACAAATAATTACTTCAATGTTATGTTTTACTCTTTTCACTTATCGGTTAGGGTGAATGTGCTAGTAGTCTGCCTTTTTTTGTAAAAGTTTGTGTTCGACAAATCATTGTGAGTTTGTATTGGAAAGGAGGTTTAGAAAAACACAATTTTTTTGAAACAGGGAATTTATGTTGATTATTTTTTAATTCTAAATAACAACATAATAATTACAATAATATTTTTATGAAAAATGGCTTTTTTCCAACAGTCGGCCATTCAAAATCTAATTGTCGGCCACCTACAACCTACACGTTAGTAGTCCGCCATCAGATTTTAGCTACAGGGCCGCCAGACATGACGTTTTTTACGCCCATTTGAATGTGAGGATTCAAGCAATTTGTTTTGTTGTCATTAATCACGTAACAAACTCAAAAGAGAAAATAAAATATTTTTCAGAAAAAAAAAGTTATGTGAAATATGGTTGATAATCACATAAAAAATTAAAAAGAAAACGTAATAAAGAAACGACATAACAAAGTATGGTTAGATAGTACGATGAATTCAAATTATAGACAATTTTTTTAAATTAAAATATTCGTCAAATATATTGTTAGTTATTCTTTAACAATATTGTACCCATTACCCTTCCCTTGATACGGTCCTGGAGTGTCGCCCTAGGATCATTGAATTCCCGTATTGTTTTCTCTTTTCTTACTGCTTGAAGAGCTATCCTCTGTATATGGTTAATTTTTTAAATATAGTTTTGTCGCCACTGCTAAAAAATAAATAATCTTTTTATTAAGTAAACATTACGACGATCAAAAGTAAAATTTTCCAAAATTTATCCACCAACAAATGTCCTAAGATGCTACGTGGTCGACCAATGGTACGGCAACTCCACGTCAACTAGTTGTCGGCCCCAAACTTATGGGTTAAAAAACACATTATTGATATGGGTAAATGGCGGCTGACCACCGACTCGTAAACAGTACTGCAGGGTTCATCAATATTACAGATCAAATCTAAGTATATTTGGTGTTAATAAGAGCGAGAGACACAAAATATAAAACAACATACGCCACCAATGGTTTACTGGGTTTCGTAAAAAAAATAGTTCCAGTTTGCCGGCTACACTTAAATTAATCAAAAAATATTGAAAAATGTCCATTTTATCATTAAAAATCGTTAAGTAATTTAGTTAATGTTTTTGCTGATGAATGCCACTTGAATAGTATAAAAAATATATTTAAACCTCAACTTACCATTCGAAAAATTTCTTAATCAAGTTTTCAAAAAACCAGGATCAAAATAACAGCACACTATCAACGTCAATATTTTTTTAATCTACTGTAACGATACCAAAAATAAACGCAATTTGACGAAGTTTTGTATTTATTTCGCGGAATAGTGGCTAACTTCTGGCATTCAAAAATATTATTGAAGTTTATTGTGAGTGTAAGTTTATTCAAGTTGAAGTCATTATTGGCCGACTTCTGACAGAGGGTGGAGGACTGGAGAGGTCACCCTAGTTGTATGGAATAAAATTCAAAATTCTACTTAAAGAATGTATTTTCGAAAAACGTTTTGCTCTTTCAACAAACACTGACAACATTCATGCAATTTTTTGAAATGTGTGCAAAATTTTGATGACAAATTCAGAGTGAAAGAAGAGTTCAACAAAAATATTTTTTCTTGGCAAGGAGTGTATAAAAAAAGTAGGCAGGTATTAGTAAATAGGCTCTACATTTTCTTTGAATTTACAAATTAGGTAGTATTATGAAAACAATGAAAATAGGAAGAAAAAAAAAATTTGTTCAAGGGTTGTAGAAAAAATTTAACAGCTTTTTTATTGACATGAGAACATTTCGATAAAAGTACGTAATTATAACCCCGATAAATAAATTATATGAATAGATATGTAAGGGATTGCTATAAATAACACATGAGCACTATAAACGCATAAGAATATTTATAATGTTTGTATGTTGCGAGTAGAAACAAATCAAACGCATAATAGCTACCCGACCTGGGTTTTGTCGCCTGTCCCGTGTTTAACGCCGTAGTGGGAATTGGGAATGTCGAACACTATTTTATTATTTTTAAAACATGTCGTGAATAGCAATAATTACAAACGAGCGGAGGCGGTCTCGATTATTGTAACCATTATTTTAAGCACATGTCAAAGATGGCGGCGAAATCAAGAGATGACAGATGACGAATTATTTATCCTAATAGTACGAACATACCTAGCATACACGTATTTGCGAAAAAATAAACAGCTTACATCGTTAGTCTTGTACCGGTAAAAAGTAAACATTACGTGCATTATTGCGTATCGGTGTGTTACTTCAAGGAAACTTACTTTTTGTTTCTCCAAGCAGGCAATTTTAGCTTGCAGGATTTCAACGACACGCCGTATCGGGGAGCATTCAACCGGCGTGAAGACATGCTTTTCCACCTCACCGTTTGCAGCGGAAGGCATTCTTACAAATTAAATGCTTATCAGGAATGGAACCGACTTCGACAAATCTTCACCACTCGCAAGACGCTCCTTTGAAGTTTCCAAAATGCCCACAAATGTGTCGGTACTCTATGGTTTAAGTGTTGCCATGTTGCAAATATTTTTTTAATGACTAATGAGGAAGATAGGGGGGAAATAATGACAAAACATATATGGTGAGAGACCCAAAAAAAATTCAATCATCTGCACTTTATTACCATGGCTGGAATCAGACGGTTCACTAATCGTTCATTTCTGTATTTCATTCCACCTATTTCACTCGGAATGACACGTCTGAACAAGAAATGAAACAAAAGTGAAACGAAGATGGGAACATTCTCTCGAGTAACCATAGAGTAAACCTTCACTCGAGTGAACAGTCTGATTCCAGCATAAAGCGGGAAACAGACAGTTCACTCGAGTGAAGGTTTACGCCATGTTTTTTCGGCCTAATCTTCCATCTTCGTTTCATTCGATGTTCAGACGGCGCTATAGAAATAAGCGTTCACTCGTCCATTCCCACCACAGCGTCGCCGAACGAGGTCAACCGCGCTGGAATTCGTTTGATTTCCAGCGCGGTCCGGCCCCAAATTTTAAGGAAAAACATATCAGATGCATCGATTTTTACGCAATTTTGTTGACACAATTAAATAAATTTAAAAAAAAAAAACAGTGTTGTTTCGTCTTATAAACCTTTTTATTTTTTATGACATAATAACACAATTTGATTTTACTTTTTTTATTACGAACATTTTCCTACAAATTAATAATCTTACATGTATTAAAAAATATATATAATACATGGATAATAAGGGAGACCCAAAAATTTATATGAGAGGTGTTCCCAAAAGCAAACAAATTAGCCGAACGAATACCATTTTGACGTTTTGCGTGCGACGTGATAGCGTCCTTACATGGTCCTTCCCGTACAGAACGCGAGACAAACTAATTGAGATTTCACTCGGTGTTCAGACGTTTCACTTTGCTCTCTTCCGCGCATGCTTCTTGTGAATGAGGCAAGGAGCGTGTGCCAAGACCGAGTTGTTTGGCGGTCCGTCCTCTCTGCCTACCCCTGCGGGGAAACGGCGTGGTGGTTAGTTAGTTAGTTAGTTCTCTTCCGCGCGCGAGTGAAGGATGCTGAATGAAAATATCCAACATTGTTGGATCGGTACACTTGAAGATTTCATTCGGCAGTATTCAGCACTTTCGTTTCATTTCATGTGTCATTCCGAGTAAAATAGGCCGAATGAAATACGGAAATGAACGATTAGTGAACCGTTTGATTCAGCCATTACGCGCCAATCAGACGGTTCACTAATCGTTCATTTTCGTATTTCATTCGGCCTAGTTTACTCGGAATGACACGTCTGAACATGAAATGAAACGAAAGTGCCGAATACTGCCGAATGAAATCTTCAAGTGAACCGATCCAACAATGTTGGATATTTTCATTCGGCATCCTTCATTCGCGCATCATTAATAAAATTTTAAAGCCCTAAATTTTAATTTTCTATCCGAAAAACTGTACTGATCGACGAAAACGACGACGAAGGGGTTTTTAATTTTTTAATGTGTGATGACAACAAAACCGATAGAAAAAATGTATTTTTGTAGGGCTAGCAAATCAATCATCAAATTAAACAGTTTTACTAATTTTATTTTATTTATTAAACTTAAAATACTTCCGCTTCGTGTGATCGAATATAAAGCGCATTCTACCCACTTACGCGCAGGGCTCGAAATCGGAAGTTTTCCGTCCATTTCGTTACGATGTAACGAAATTGACGGCTCGGCCCATGGGGTAATCGCACTGCACTCCCAAACGGATTTGCGGCAGGTATTGAGAATGAATTGAACTTTTGAGCAGTGTCTTGTGTCTTGCCTTGCAGTAACTTACTAACTCGCTGCGGACCTAGTCAGAAGGATGAATAATGGAATTGACTATGATTGTGAAATGAGATTCGGAATGTAATCGGGAATTAAAGCGATTTTGATCGATTCGGACCTGGGACTTATGAAGTCACAACTGAAAAAGACAATATTGTTTTGATTCCTGAATAAGTGAAACAGAGATCTCGCTCCGGACAAACTCGGTAGCGACCCCGGGAATGACTGTGATTGCATCTTGGAAATCCCGGTCGTTCAGAACTGTTTTGGCCACTTGTATTGGGCCGGGAACTAAGCTGATCTACAGGTTTATGAATTACGGCGCGGGGGCGGGATACTTTACGTGATTTACTATACGTTCGGAGTCCTGCACAATACTTCGGCCACTTCGCAGCGCGCATCCTAAAGAATAATAATATCTACGAAATATTGTAATATTTAAATCGTTTACGGTACACAACATTCATTGAAATCATTTTACAGTAAAATAAATGCAAATTGAAACTTATTATTTCTGGTGTAAGGAATGAAGAATTAATTTGTTTTGAAATTGAGAATCAGATCAACTGTGTCACAATAATAAATTAATTCATTTATTTTAGTCATTCAATTTTGCCCACGTCTACTACCTAGTATTGTAATCTCACTACCCAAAAAATATAATATAAAATTTCTCGAACGAAAATTTCCTCATATGATAATTCATCAGCATCTCCGTAACGATTCAGAACAAACTACCTCAGAATATGCTTTTAATTGTGTAATTTCATATTATAAGTGTTATAATATGCACTTACGTCAATGGCAAAGTATGTTAAATATTAATTTTCTTAAAATTACAATTCTCAGTCATAATCACAATCGTTCTTATTTATTACCATGATGAATTATGACAATCTCTACGACCGTATTCTTAAAAATAACATTACGAAAATTTATATTGCCACTGAGTAGACCGGTCACCTATTGGGAGATAGCAAATGGCAACACTGGTCTAAATCTGTGAACGAAACGTCAAATAAAAAGTCAACTGGTTTATTTGAGTCAACGTCAAACAGCAAAATGATGAAACAGAAGAAAGTCCCTTCAGCCCTCGAAAATATGGAAAAAGACGACATTGTACAAGCAGTTGTTATTGCAGATAACTTCAATAATAATTTTCTGCCTGTTCTCTCAAAAATCCCTTTGGTATGTTTATCTTAACCTATAAATTGTATATTTTTGTAAGTAGCATCTGTTTTATTATTTATTGTATATTTATTTAGGTAATTATTGGATATAGATAGAAACGGTTAATACGCACTTTAAAAAAAAAATTGATTCACCTTAATTACATTAAGACAACTATTTGCATTGGGGGAAGTTTAAAATATTTCATTTTAAATTTTATTTATGTAAAATTAAAATTACCTTCGTCTTGTGAGATTTGGCCATATTTGTATCCATTTGCTCATTCACTGTCACTTTGGTATGTTGGTATTCCTGATACATTTATATGTATAACGAACAGCTAGATGATTTTGAAGATATCACAAAACTGGGCGTATTGGGTAAACACTAATTTACCGGTGTTTTTGAAATAAAATGTTTTTTTTCGGTAATTATTTTTTATAATTACCGAAATTTTTTATAATTGCCAAATGTGATGACCGTGGCCGGTTTCACATTGAGTTCTGGACTCCTGTGGATGGATCCAGATTCCTTTGGGGTGGTACTCCAATAATAAGGTCGTAGGTAGATGATAATGTTTATTAAGAGATTATGTACATTCACATTCACTTTTGTATCACAAATCATGTTACACAAACCTAGCATAGCAGCTAAACTACTTGAAAACTGGTATGTTTTTCTTGCCTTGACGCGAGTAGGCACTGTAAAGGGGGCACTTTCTTTGTATCATAAACCCTGTTACACAAACCTGGCGTAGCCTCTAAACTACTTGAAAACTGGGATGTTTTTCTTGCCTTGACGCGAGCAGGCGGTATGAGGAGGGCACTTTCTTTTGAATCACAAACCATCTCACACAAACCTAGCATTGCCACTCAACTACTTGAAAACTGGGATGTATTTCTTACCTTAACGCGAGTAGGCGCATATCATCACAGAAATAGTTTACAAAAAATAAAATTTAATGGAAAAAAAAAATTCAAGCATGCGTATTAGGTAAGTACTAATTAGGCGGAGTTTTTTAACATAAAAAAAATGCCCGCGCGATTTTGTATCTAGCCACTCGTTGTTTCTAACCGTCGCTCTAGCATCTCTCCATATAATATTAAGAATACCAACATAACAAAATGACATTTGACTTTGACAATAAATGTTTGAAAATGGCCGGTCTCGTTTTACAGAACGAAAGCTAATTTTAATTTTACGTAATTGAAATTTAAAATGAAATATTTGCCACTTCCCCCAATGCAAATAATGTCTTTTAATGTAATTAAGGTAAATCAAAAGAGTTTTTCAAAAAAAGTGCATATTAACCGTTTCCATCTATATCCAATTTTTCCCTTCATTTATTTCAGGCTCTTTTGCCACTAGCGTGCGTGCCTCTTATTAACTACACACTTGAGTCCTTGGCACAATCTGGAGTCCATGAAACATTCTTATTTTGTTGTTCACATGTCGATCTCATTAGAGCTCATATTAGGTAAGTACCCAATATTAAACAATATAATTAGTAATCTTTTTCGTTGTTTGTTTTTGGGGTGTTATGCCGTGTTGCGCTACCTCCTTCTTTAGTAATCTATTTTATTAGGTTACACTGTTGTTATAAAAGAAATTTGTGTTCTATATGTAAAAGCCCAATAGGGCATCAATAAATAAATAATTTAAAATAAAACAATAACTTTGTATACACCACTTTTATGTCACATCACAAAGTAACTGCTTCATATGAACAAATAAATAAATAAATAAATAATTATACATGTCCTTACGAAATAAGTAATCATCTATTTATTGATATTTTAGCCAATGTATTAAGGACAAGGTAGCTTGGAGTGTGACCATGGTGGTGAACATAGTGGTGTCGGAGAGCTGTAGATCTTTGGGTGATGCCCTTCGAGATTTGGACGCAAAGGGTCTCCTTCGAGGCTTTTTCATACTCACCGGGGCAGATACTATCTCCAATGTACAGCTTCTCCCATTATTAGAAAAATTCAAGTATGTTAAAAACAATGTCTTATAGAAATGTTTTTTTTTTTACTATAAAGAATATCAGAGGTAAAGTTTTATTTCTCCGCTTATTTCTTAATACGCTTGGCATACTTAATAGTATTGTATCAATAATTTTGGCTGTAATTAGAAGTAAGTTTAAAACAAATTTTACCAAATCTGATATTTCTTTTTCGAAAACAAAATTGTCTATAATTATTGATATTGATAAAATATTTATGTATGTATTAGTTTGCTGTAAATAATTCAATTGATGATGTTATTTTTTCCTCTGTTCAATCTCTCATCCGTAATTTAAAATAGGGAGACATGCAAGAAGGACAAGGGGGCGGTGATGAACCTCATCTACAAGGCTGCGGTCCCGGGACATAGGGCCCAGTGCTCCGGAGAAACGGTCTTGCTTGCTACCAACACTAACACCAATCGAGTGCTCTTCCATCAAAAGTTGGCAACAAGTGATAAGGAGCGAAAGGCTGCATTTCCACTGGTAAAATAATCATTATTTGATTTGTTTTTTTTTTTAAACAAATAATAAATTTTTATTTAGTTCTTACCCGGTTATGTCGGCAAATTAATGACAAAGTATGTAGTTCTACTTTTGAATTGTGAAAATAATTCGATGGACAAATCAGATTCAAAGGATTTAGTGCGGAAAAATCTATACTGTATGCAGATGCCTCAGCGAATATTAATTATACACTAAGGCACTAATAAGTAAAATTTACAGCTTACGTAAGTTTTTAACAAGTTACTCACAGGAGCGTTTACATATCGTCGCATTAATTCGTAGACTGCGTAAATCCAAATTTTTAGAAAATACGTTTTTAATGCCATCTGGTGTTAAAATTAGTCCCGCATCGACTAGTAAAACTCGCAAATTAAAAAGAAATTACTTTTTTAGATAAACACAAATTAGGAAACTGCTAACTGTTTGCAGAAAAAAATGTATATCTTTTGTAAAATACGTACCTTTCTCCATTCTCGTTTTTTTTATGTAAACTTCCTAACTCCGATTTGAAATAGAAAGCCTTAACTTACAAAAGTTAAATGATTGAAAATAAATTTCGAAATATATTGTATGTTCGAAACATAAATAAAACCAATGACCCGTCTTTCATTTTTTTTCACTAAGAGGTTTTTTGTTCGTTCTGTAAAATTTGACATTTGGTGGTTACGCATTCTACGAATTAATGCGATGATATACCATAAGTCAGATTTATGGTAACTAATACTCTCAATAAGGAAGTTGTTTGGAAATTCAACTTATGTAAGTGCTCATTGCGATGATAGCGACCATTTACATCTGTAAATTCATTTGCGGTAAGATGGCTTCTTCATAAACGTCAGAATTTACCAACTTTTGACGACGTATCCTGAGACAATTTCGTTGAAAAGTGGTGAATGTAATATATGATTGGAGTTCAGAAACATGTCGTTTACGAAATTATCAAAAAACACTTTAACCAGAAATCTTATTCTTGACGTAATCTTGAAATACATGAGGCTCCTCTAAATGTACATTTTTCAGGTGAGACGCCTTATATTAAAAAAATATTATAATTTTCATTATCCTTACTACACATTTTAAAAATATATGTTGAATTGTTTTTCGCTGCTCCACCTTTTTTACACGAGCATTGCTCAAAAAAAAAGGTGAATCACGATATTTAAAAAATGTATTAAAAATATATATATACAATGTATAAAAACTGTAATTGTAAAAAAAAAAAATTAAATAAATAAAAAAAAATATACACCTTACGATTTCAGTACTGATACTGTTATGTACTAAAACTCGTCTCGAAGGTCTGATGATAAAAATTTTCTTTTTTGGCAGGCGAACCTGTCGGCCAGAAATATAACTTCGACTGAATTTCTTCGTCGAATAATGAGCGCTTCTAGTTTTCGCCGCTAGAGTTTAATGTATTAGTTTTTTATCACATTTTTTATATGAAAATTTGTAATCGGTAATGTTCTGACTGGAACGATCTTTAGAAACAAAAGCTCGTGTCACATTTTTCAAGCGAAAGTGAACCTTAAAGTGTTCCCGAATAGTACGCGCGACGATCTATATTTCGGTAAAATTTAAGTGCGCTGAAACTTTTCCATATATTTGTGGTCTGAAAATTTACTATGTATAAAAATCCACGGTCCCTTGCCAGCGAAAATGAACCTCGCGGTCGGTTAAACTTAAGGGACAGAGTGGTCGTTTTTCGCCTGAAGGACGAGGCTTAAACTTTTGCCGCGATGGTTATTAATATATAATATTTAATTTTATACGAATGATAGCTACTTGACAGTGTAACAGTTAAATTTCACCGACTTAGTATTAAAATACATAATGTTATAATCGGAAACATTGAGATTAGAAAGGATTGGACCGATAAATAAATAGAAGTATGCTCATTTTCAGAAAGCTTTTTTCCACGTGAAAAATAAATGATATCTCTTCGGTTTTTGGAATCAGAAAAGTTTCTTTCGGTTTCCATTAGTTTTTGTGGTTAGTGCTTATTTAAGTTTTATCTAGTGTTATGTTATATTGTTTTCGGAAGATAATAAGGTGGGTAATTATCCACTTAATCTAATCAGATTTTAGTTAAAATAATAAAAATACTAGTTTTTATAGGAAGAAAATCCTACGAAAACCTCTGTATTTTCATTTTTGCCATTTCGCGCTGCGCAATTTGGTACCATTTCTTACGGAATGTCTCTCAACATAATCAACTGATTATATGCTGTGAGAAGGCTGGAAGTTCGTGCGGATGCAAATAGACCTGTCAAAAAACTTGCCTAAGAACATCTTCTGTAACTTGCTATAAATTACGTTAAGTGACTTTTGGTGTCATTTACATTGGTAATTTGGCTGTAAGTCGCTTACGTGAGCAATGTCGCTTACGTGATGAAACTTACGTATGTAAAGGACGCCTAGAATTTTTAGGTATGTCTTTTTGTATGGGAAAAAAGTTGTTTTTTTTTTTTACTCCTGCTATGTGTAAAATGTAGAATCACCTCCCGAAGTTAATGCCCTTTACCTCAGGACACCCTGTATATTATTTTTGTGTGTTCTTATGGAAATATTATTTTGAATTATGGTAAGGTTGAGTGGTAAAGATAGATACTTTTTACAAATACGTACTTTGTCCACAGGAAATATTTTTAGAAAACTCTGATGTTGCCATCCACAGCGATCTTATTGACACTCATATTGCCATCTGTTCTCCGGCAGTACTGCCATTATTTTCGGACAACTTTGATTTTCAAACACGTGATGATTTTGTGAAGGGCATTCTTATGAATGAGGAAATTCTTGCAAGTACTATTTACTGGCATCAACTAAAAGGGGATCAATATGGAGCAAGAGTAACTAACTGGCAAATGTATCAAACCATCAGGTAAATACATCATTCATTTTGCGCAGGCTTTAAAATAACTTTCATGTGTTCTATTGATATATTTTTGTGCCATTAATTCTTACAGTCAAGACATCATACATAGATGGGCGTATCCTCTTGTTCCTGACATGGGAATCTCAAAACAGTATCAAACCTTTATTCTTCTCAGAAATCATGTTTATAGAAGTCGGGATGTCACACTTGCTAAGTATGTTCAACTTCTTTCATTTGAAAACTTTGTCTTTTTAACTGTTTTATTATTTTGAATTGTGTACCTGTATTGACTCATACTCACGAAAGGACATCTCTTTAATGCTCTAAGATTTTCATGTAGGTAAAATATCTTAAATATGTAAATATTTTATCTCTGTTTTATCTTACAATTATCTCTCTAGGGTCAAGTTTTTTGTTTTTGTTTCAGGGGATGCGAATTAGAAGAAGATCTAGTCATTGCCAAAGGTTGTTCGGTGGATGAAGGAACAGTCATTGTTCGGTCTGTCATCGGTGAAAAATGTCAGATTGGTCGTAATTGCCGCATTTCAGACAGCATTCTATTGAATGGCAGTGTCATTATGGATGGTTGTATCATCACAACCTCGGTCTTAGGAGTAGATTGTAAACTTAATGAAAATGCAAACATTACCAGTTCCATTTTAGGACCATCAGTACATATTGATAAAAACACCGAGGTAAAAGGACAACTGGTGCAAAATACATCTTCTGGTGAATGTGAGTTATCAAAATATCATGAATCATTCTTATGAAACTCAAAGTTTATTGTATTCACACAAAAATAATTAATTTTATTCATTTAGTTTTAGCACAAAATGTTTTTTTTTTCTCACGCATATTTGTTTAATCGCCTGGAAAGCGGTTAATATCATCAAGAAGATCTATAAAAAGGTTTAAATATAATATTTTTTAATTTCAATGATCATGTACTATTTATAGCATCACAAAAACTGGGAGAGCAAGCATTTATTATGGCAGAAAACTGGGACAATGAGTCCGTGGATTCAGATGCATCTGAGGATAAAGCCAAGGAAGATGGTTTAGCTGGACTAAACTCAAGGTGGTGGGAACAAGAGTCTGTTGGCTATTCATCCTCTTCTGATGACGGAAGTAGTCAGGCCATGTCACAAGTCCAAGATGATACTAACTGTGAGTATATAGCATGGCAATGAATCGGTCATTATTTAAATTTTTAGAGTTCATATACTCCACCTATTATTCAACATGTACTCCGGCTAGAGGGGGCCTGCAGGCGGTGAAATCTACAAGAGGAAATTCCGTTTTTTTTGTCTCAATTGCTCCCAATCTTCTGGAGCCAGTGAGACTATAGCATACCCAATTGGGATATGTTGTAATGCTGATGGTAATAAGGAGAAGAAGAAGGTGGGGAAGTACCTGGTTGTTCAGATATGGTCACCAAACATGGCTAAAGTCACTTCAATCAACATTTCGAATTTGAATGGTGATCTTTCACCAGGGTGATACTGAGATCTCTATCTTGGGTATCTTCCAGTTTGTTTGGTTGTAGCTGTACCTATTTGGTAATGTAAAAGAACTACGAGCGGCGGTTCAAAAGTAATCAGCCTAAGTAAGAAAACACAACTTTTTTGGGCAAAACTCAATTTATTTCTCAACATAGTCTCTTTTTAGCCCTATACACTTCGTCCAACGATTTTCCAAATTTTTGATGACCTCGATTACGATTTCTCGAAGCCCTAAAAGTAGGCCTCTTTTTCAGCGATGACCTCCTCATTCGGCCTAAATTTCTAACGGGCTCCAAAAATCTGTGGACATGGTATTTTTGGCCGATAGATCTACCTTGGTCTTCTTTGGCTTCGATTCGCCAGGAGCAGTCCACTGATTCAATTGTTCCTTAGTCTGGTGTATTGCAATGGAACAATGTTTCATCAAAACAAATTTAAAAAAAGCATATGCACAAAAAGTCCTTCTTATCGTGGTTGAACATTATCAAACACTCCTTCAAAATGATCAGACGATCGCTTTCATTGTCGACTAAGAGCAAATGAGGCACCCATCTCTCAGAGAGCTTCCTCATTCTCAAACTGCAAAATGTTGAGCACACATTTGAGATGCCCGACGTCTTAGCTGTCTCACGCTCATCGATTATCATTCCATCGATTTTATCAACCATTTTTAGCATCATGATCTTTTGTGGTCGGCCTGGACGCTTATCATCAAAAATGCTCTTACAACTACATTTAAATTCAGCTGTCCAATATTTAATTGTTAGAAGGTGGTAGAGTCCCCATAAACATTGGACAATTCAGTGTCGATCTCATGGTTCATTTTTTTTTTTCAAAAACAAGTATCTAATCAATGTGCGATATTTGATTTTTAACTTTTTTTTTTAATGCAAAAGTTGTTCACTTTGAAACACAAACTAAATGACATAGAGCTGGTTGAAAATTTTACAGTAGTCATTTGAAGGTTAGGCTTTTATGAAAAACAACATTGATTATTATTGATACTAGTGGCGCCATTTCTTTCCTAGGCCGATTACTTTGTAACCGTCCCTAGTACATATTTCAACTACAAGAAATCAAATAAAACCCCATATTCACGCCAAGAAGTTCACGTCAAATATTTTTGTAGATTTGTATTTTGTATTAGATTTGTATTTTATTTTTGTAGATTCCATTTGGTTTATGGATTCTAGCCCAATAAGTTATAATGTATAACATTTCACTCCTCCTGCATTGTCTCTTCTAATTGGTCTTATAGTTTACATAGTGTTTTATATATGTTTGTTATCAACAAAATATAATTTTTTTTCATTGTATTATAATATCTTTATTGTTTTAATTTTGAAGTATTTAAAATAACTGTGATACTCATCTTATAAACTAGAATGTAAAAGCCCATTAGGGCATGTAATACATAAATTAATGAATGGTAAATATGCATTACTCCGCTTACCGGATAATACGGTATATTTCTTGTCAAAGTTTGATACACGGATAATATGGAGCGTTCCTTTTTTAATGAATAGACAATTAAACACAATCAAATATGACATTTGCCGAAAGTACCACCCTTATAAAATAAATTCTTGTCAACAGTTTAGATACAGTACCTACCTACTTTCTGGTTGAGATAATTAATACAATATAATCGTAAAATTAAAAACTTATAACCTAATCTAGATTTTTCAACCTAGATTTTTAACCTAGAGTTTTCAAGTAGTTTAGCGGCTACGCTAGGTTTGTGTAACATGGTTTGTGATACAAAAGAAAGTGGCCCCTTTATAGCGCCTGCTCACGTCAAGGCAAAAAACACATCCCAGTTTTCAAGTAGTTTAGCGGCTACACTAGGTTTGTGTAACATGTGATACAAAAGTGAATTTTTGTATCACATGTGATACATTTATAAAAAATAAATACTGAAATTAAAAACATGTTTTTTTACATCATTTTATTTCCAAAACTTCGGTAAATTAGTGTTTACCTAATACGCTCAGATTTCGTGGTATCTTGAAAATTTTCTAGCCGTTATAAGGATATATATAATTTATGAGAATCGATTTTTGCGGTATGGCAATCTTTTTTAATATTCTAGCTTTTGGTACCTTGGAAAATGTGAAGAATTGCTTGTCTATGAAAATGTAAATTGAATATATGGCGAAGAGTTCGTACACCGCGTAAGTGAATTAATTTAAACAACATTAAAATGTTAAATGCATATTTTTTGCATGTTTTTTCATCTCCCCCGACGTAAAAACTCACTTTTTGTAATAATACAGCTAAATCTAACTGTTTGAATAAAAAATATTCCGTATTAACCAGTTGGCGGAGTACGGCACTATTAATAAATAGCCTCAAAAGTTGGAGGCGAGTTGAATGTTATATTAGTGAGATATTATGTGCGTTGAACATGTACACTATACACTGTAATATACAATTTATAATGCATATCTTTCATACCTCCTGCACAGTACTCAAAATTCAAAATTATTGCTAATTATAAAAAATGTATGTTCTAGATTTCTGTCCACTAAGTCTCACTGTTGGAAAAGTAACTTTTTGTTTGTGACAATTAGGTGTTGACGCATTCTTCTCACGTATTTGTATTTATCAATGATTTTATGGTACACAAATTTTATTATTGTTGTCTTTATTTTAGTGTTCCTACAAGAAGTAATCGACAGCTTAGCCAGGGGATACGATGAAAAAATGAACTGTGATTACTTAATCCTGGAGATTAACTCCTCCCGATATGCTTACAACATGTCGCTGCAAGAAGTCAACTTCTACGTTATCCGAGCGCTGTTCAGTCTTCCTCCTATGAAGACTCCAACTAACGTGCTGGCGATATTCAAAGATTTATTGGTATTTTTCAAACCAATTGTTGCCAATTATATTAAAGGATTGGATGCCATGATGGATTGTTTGCGGGCTGTGGAGGTAAACCATTTACATATCTTTATTGCGTTTTCCATAATAATATATTATATCATATTACAAACATTCAATTTCATTTTTGTACGCTTACCGTCTTACTTATAATTCTTACTTGCCGGTTCAGCGTTGGTGTAGTAAAACTGGGCAATAGGTCGGTTTGCCTATACCATCATTGTAGTTATAAGTGGATTTCAATAAGGAAAAAGTTTTTCACTATTCTGACGCGCTGTGTAATATTTAAACTACATTTAATAAGTATGTACTCGGTTAAAGTTTCCATGTAAACTGTCACTGAACTCAAGACTTTTTGCGAGTGTTTAATCCGATATATAGTAGAACTCATGATTTGTCTTAAGCAATCATGTGTGAGGGTAGATATGTCTTTTTTTTTACGCACCAGATTTTCAGGTCCGGGTTTAGTTTTTCCCATAGGAAAAACTAAACCTTTCTAAAACAAAACTTTTATACACTTTTCCATATAAATGATCATCTAGTAAATCCACATTATGTAAGTGTATTATATAAGTATAATTAATACAAGAACAGCACGTTAATCTACCAAACTATTAAATGGGAATATAATTCACCGACTCCAGATATTTTCATATCAGAGGGTTCGGCTCGGTGGAATTCCTAATTTGACCGATAAATCCTACAGATCCCTCAATATAAATATTTAAAAAATCTTTCGTAATCCTACATGTATTTAAAATGACTGATTTTTGCATTTTTATATACAAATTCTTTGACAAATCTAATATGCCTAAATTTTTAATGAGGGAGCTAGGTATAATGCCAGTAGCCGAAAAAACGAATGGTAATATTTTTATAGTCTGAGAATGCCAAATTCTTTTAATTTCATTTCCTAAATCTGTATACTTTCTTATTTTTTCAGAAACAGATTTTTCAATATTACAAGAATTTGGAATAACTACATTAATGATATAAGTTATCTTTTTAATTTTGTCATGTAAAACTATATCGGGTCTATTGTGACTAATTGGTCTGTCTGTTAGTATAGTTTTATCATAGTAAATTTTAAAGAAATTATTTTCTAAAAATGAATTTGGTTCGTATTTATATACTATATTATGACAGTCAATCAAGTTATGCTTAATTACCAAACTTTGGTGAATTATTATTATTTTTTTTTTATGGAATAGGCAATTCACCCTAAGAAGAGTGCTTTGTGTGTGAATTATTTTTAAAACCTGATTGTGCCTAAATGTATACTCAGACGGCGCTAATATAGAACATCCCGATATAATATGTTCTATAGTTTCCGGAAAAGCCATACATTTTCTACATAAATCATCAATTTGATTGGTATCTTTGATTATATGCTTCCTATAATTTTTGGTATTAATGACTCTATCTTGAATAGCTAGCCTAAATCCTTCTATTTCTCCGCTCAACTCTCCAATACTCAACCATTTGTTTGACGAAAGTTTATCAACATACGTTTGGTTGAGATAAGTGTTTTGCGTGAATAATTTTATTCGACCAGGAATCTAATAATTCCTGGTTGGTGTTTATAAAAATGTTGGCATTCTCGTCGTATAAATTTAAAGGTAAAAGATTTCCGTCTGCCTTGCAAATTATTTTATGCAGCTCTGAACTATTAGCTTTTCTATGGAAAAAATTTCTTAACATTTCTACCTTATTGTGTTTTAAAGAAGTTATTTTGACTATACCTCTACCTCCTAAATTTCTAAGTAAATTAATTCGTTCTATAGCTGAATTTGGATGATGACAATTAAACTTTGTTAACGTAGTTCTAATTAATCGTTCTAAGCTATCTAAATCTGTGTTGGACCATTTAATTATACTATTTTTATTTTCAGGAGAGTTGCACTCGAGAAATAGCTCTCGAAAGTCGTATTTCTCAAATCGTCCATTTCATGTATGATAAAGACATCATCAGCGAGGAAGCTATCCTGAAGTGGCACAGCGACCTGCTGAAGGACCAGAGTCCCCTATGTCGACAGGCCGGCCTCACCAAACTAATCGATTGGCTGCAGCAGTCTAGCGAAGAGTCGGAGGAGGAAAGTGATTAGATATATATTTAACTTTTTTTTTTTTAAATATTATTTTAAATGTGTAGGGTTTAGGATGAAAATAAATTTTTACAAAGCACAGTTTTATTTTTAAAATTTTCCTCTAATTTATTCCATACCATCTGTTAAAGTACGCCAATGAAACCATTTTACATAATTAAAGAAAATTACCGAAAACAATGTACAAATTATACAGGTGATTTATGCAAATATGTATGTACATAATTATTGTCTATAAAACATAATATGCACATTTTTAATAATGTTCCACCGTATTACTATTGAAATATAATAATTTATTGTTTTGGTTCAAATGTTTAACTAACTTTATTATGAGCCTACAATCAGAAGCGAACCATACTGCAATAATATGTAATGTGATAGTAATATTAACATTTTTTCAATTGAATTTCTAAGATACCTTTCAAAGCACAAACATTAACATACAATGTAAATTTCAAGTAAAAACAACCACAATCATCACTCTTTCATGAGTGCCAACTGAAGCAGTGTCATGACGGATATAGTGGACAGGTCTGCCAACACCTGGTCAATGCTCTGCACCGTGTAGACCTGGCAAATGCTCTCGCGGCGGAAGGACAAGATGGCCACCGCCAGCAATGGCAGCGGCTCCAGTGAATCTCGAGCCACCACCGTGTCCCAAAGAAGAAGCAACTGTTCCGGAGGTAGGTGCCCGCTGAACCCACGCACCAGCCATTTTAAAACCACACGGATGCTGGAAAAAGTTGTACTTTTGTTCAGCATAATTTGTACATAATTATAAGGGAATACTATAGTTGAAATAACTGATAGCTGGAACAAATGTAAAGAGGCCAAATGAAAACCATTTCAGGTGCTTGTGTTCCGCTCTGATGGAAATGAGGATGATATGATATCTCGGAACTAGTAGTCCAGTCGAAATAGACGAAAAAAAGTCCTGAGTTTGCATTAATTCCGGACAACCTGAATTTTTGTGCAGGTCTTGAATACGGCATTACAAATGTTATGTCAAAAGTCCCCATCGATCTAGCGTTAGCGTTGTTTTTTATTCGAGGTCAAAGGACATGAATTTTTGTTTTTTGCATATATCTCGGAAACGGTGAGAGCTACCGAAAAAAAATTATGAGAAGAGTTTGTAGATTGTAAAATTCTCTAAAAAAAATAATTATACTTTCCTACGAAGCACCTTTATCCAGTTATCATGATTTCAAACTAATATGCACTCATATGCGCACATCATCGGGTCATATTGGTTTTTGTGACTCGTGCACTCATTACGTGGAAAATATACGATTCTGAGTGAGTCAACGTCTATCCCTAAGTTCATTAGTTAGTTGACCTTGAGTAATATGTGCCTGCGACTGACGGGGTATACCTGCATTTTTCGGATTTTCCATAGAAACCGGTGTACACCTACATTTTTCGGATTTTCCAAAGAAACTGGCGTTTTTCGAGGGACGTAACCCTAGTAAATCCAGTCAAGCAATAATTCGAGAAAGGTGCTTCGTAGGGAAAAAGGAACTTGTACATCTTTTGTAGAAAATTTAACGCTCTACAAACTATTCTCATCATTTTTTTCGGTAGCCCTCACTGTTTTAGAGATATATGCAAAAAACAAAAATTTGTGTCCTTTGACCTCGGATAAAAAACAACACTAATGCTAGATAGACGTATTCAAGACCTGTACAAAAATTCAGCTTGCCCGGAATTAATGCAAACTGGAATGTCTATTTTGTCTGGACTATAGGACATAAATTTAGAAGCTGTAATCTCCCATAGAACTATAAACTGTAGCTGAAAAATAAAATGTTATGGGGAAATCTGCATAGCGCCAGTGGTGCGAGTTACTGTGTAATTCATGAGCAATATTTTTCTAACTGCACCTCTCACACACCTCACAAGAGTCCCAACTGCTCCCGTCTGGAGCGAGTGAGACTATGGCATTCCCTATTGGGGTATGTTGTGAGGCTATAGGTAAGCGGGGAAGGGAAGGAGATGGGGGAGAGGAAGGTGGGGATGTACCTGGCTATTCAGATCTAGTCACTAAAACCATTTCAAGCAACGTTTCAATTCTGAATGGTGGTCTTACACCAGGGCGATACTGAGAGTATCTCCTACTCTGGAACGTGCCGCAAATATAGAATATATTATTTTTAATTAATTAATCATTGTAAAAAAACACAAATTAATCAAATAAAGTTTATTTGCGCACGCCGGGTTTTAACCCGCGACCTTCGGAATGGGAGTCCAAAACCTTGCCTCTGGACTACGCCGGCCTTTGTGGGTCTCGGTTTATGTGTCACCATTCATTGAAAAAGGAATTTTCTTTTATTAAAAATTTTGTTCAATTAAATTATATCTGAAAAAATGTGCGCAAAGAGATCGAGATTTTTTATTAAAAACTTTAAAAAAATTTGAGTAAAAAAAATCTTTGTGGTAGTATGGCAGTTGGGACTCTTGTGCGGAATATAAAAAATATGAAATATTGAGGTCCCGAATAATTATTAATTATTATGACGTATCCTAACGTTTTGATATTGGCTTGTTCATACTTATATTAGAACATCTATAAAACCAAACTTGTTTTATATTTATGACTTTTAATGGATTCAAAATAATAATTATACATATTGTATTAGAACATGTATAAAACCAAACTAAGTTTACAACTTGTAATGGATTAAAAATAATAATTATGCTTAGCATATTTTCATTATTTTAACTCCCCAAGACAAAATCCTGGGTATGCCACTATATGGTGCCAATGCTTCACATTGAATGAGGATGAGATATCTGGGAACCAGAAGATGTCCCTAGGGCTCGAATCAAAAAATATCACCATCAACCCCTGGTCTTAGTGCTTTCAGAATCGTAATTTTGTTTTATGTAAATACCTCACAAAAATATCAACTACTCCCAACCGTCTGGAGCCAGTTAGACTATGGCATCCCCATTTGGTCTACGTTGTGATGCTGAAGGTAGTGGGGAAGGGGAGGGAGATGGAGAAAGGAAGGTGGGGATGTAGAGACCCGGCCATTCACATCTGGTCACCAAACATGGCTAAAGCCATTTCAAGCACCATTTGAATTCTGAATGGTGACCAGACAACTTAACAACGTGCAACTTGAATTACTCCTTTGAAAAGTCATCAAAAGTGACGAAAAAAAATTTGCACATAACCTAATGTAATGTAATCTATTTAACCAAGTTTTTTTTGTCACTTATAATCACTTTTCAAATGGATGTTGAAATGCCACTTTTTGAGTTGTCATGAAACCATTATATTCAAGGAATTCATTGTGAAACAACACAGATTAAAATAAAATTTACATCTGGGATTTGAGCCCGGGATTCCTAGTCGAGAGTCTTACCCCTCGACAACGGTGGCTGTGCAAATAAAAGACAAGGGCATAATACATTTTCTCTTCCAAGTTATTACAAAAATTATATAATTGGTGTACATACGGTTCTATATTAACGCTACGAAAATGTGACCACAGTGTTGGTTCATAGGCCTGTAGTAATCTTTCGTAGAGTAAACATAATGATACTATTCCCTGAAACAAATTAATTAGCCTTTTCATTCCTATTTCAAATTTTATAATTCTTTTAAGACAGCGAAGCTTGTTATACGAACCTGGGGATGTGTTGAGATAATGTGAAGGCGATGCCAATATCTGATATAGAATGATCTGAATGTAAAATAAAGCTTCACTGGGTCATCATAAAGGTAGCAAAATGGTGTAGCTAAAAAAAAATTGTCACATTATATATTATGTGTTAAATAAAGGGCACTGTTATAACACTTTTATTATTCCAATCAATTACAATATAATATAGTGAAACCCTCTTAAGAAGTTTGGTTTTTTCGGTTCCTTGAAGACTGAATGGCCCAATTTATCCCACTTATAAAGTTTTCCCGCCTAAGAAGTTTTTTCTCTCCGGTCCCTTGGAAAACTTCTTAAGAGGGTTACACTGTAATAATAAAAAAAGGACGCCTTGGTTTCAAGCTGTTGTTTACTGAAAGTTTTAAATTGGAGGAAAAAAATTGATTCTGTGTCAAAAACAGGAAATGGTAAAACAGGAAGTTACTAATTAATAATAATATAACCAATGTTTTATTATCTTCCTTTTTTGTAACAAATAGAGTTTGATATCCTTACTGGGATCTCCCCTGCAGAGGATTTCATTTACATAACTATTGATAACCACTGGACTGCTAGGCGCCCACAAATTGGGTAGATGTATAATTACACATGAACGTCAAGCACCCATAATGTGCCAATGAACTATACCAGCGGTAGAAATCTCAGCGGTTATAAGTTAATTTTTTTATAGCGGTGTATTGTAACATTAAAAAATCCCATAGCTTATTTTAGGCAAATTCTGTTATGTATTATGTAGGGTGGGCCGTAAAGATATACGATTTTAAATTCATCATTGCGTCCGAATAGTATGTGGGAGCGCTGCACAGGGGGTGGAGATTGATAGCTCTGTTCTTGGAAATTCAGTTGCAATGGAGCGTTTCACGGGTGCAATGCATGCATATTGTGGAAAGAACTTTTACAAAATGGCTATTCAAATTTCAATGTAACTATGCGTTTATTTCGCTCTGAGTTCAATGTTCATAGTCTAAATCACTGTCCCGATGGAAATGTGATTAGGTCGTGGATCAGAAAACTCTCAATCAGAAGCTTGCATGAAGCCCAAGGTCAACAAGAACAAAGAAAGCAATTAGTGTAATTAAGACTTCCATAAAAAGCAATCCTGATGATCCCTTCCAAGGGAATCAGCGAGGTCAATCTGTGACTGTGAATTCTGACCACCACACAACAATGTTTCTTATAGCAGCCCATAATAGCAGTACATAGTTTCAACAAATTAGCATGATATGCCATGTCGAATGTGTCATTCGCAGTTGTAAACAAGATGTTTGCGGGAAAACTCATATCGGCCCGAGGGGATATTTCATGACCTCGCAGGAGTCCCATAATAGCAGGATATAGTTTCAACAAAACAGCATGATATGACATGTCGAATGTGTCATTCGCAGTCGTAAATTGAATTGCTGTTTTCAGAGCGGCATTGTGTTTTATCATAGTAACACAGGTGTAGCATCGTAATCTGTGCGATTGATTCATAACAAACGGTTATAATCTTTAGTCTAATTATGATTGAAAAATGACATATCAACACAAAAAAAAATTGTAAATGAAAAATAAAAATAATTTTTTTAAAATAAAAAATTTAAATAATAATGTGTTATGTTATTATATTTTTCTTATTTTAAACCTTGTTTCTAGTTACATTACGAACTATAACAACATGTTCATAAATATCCTGTAATAAGTGCAATTTTGGACAATTTCTTAATTTAATGATTTTTTATAAAACTTACAAACTTAAGATAAATTATGGTATATAAGTACTGAAATATAACTCTTAAGCGACAGTCAGCAGTAATCTGTTTTCATATCAATGTTCAGAGGAATAATTTTTGGATGAGAGCGGGCGAATCGAAAGCCAAATGTACGAATATCTCCAGCGCTCAATGCACTTTTTTGTAAATGCTTGGTGCTCCAGTGAATAAGTCAAAGTAACAATAGAGACATTTATTGACAATCTGCTGTATTATTTTAGCAAGCAAAATTTTGATATCACAGCTTCAAACCTTTTTAACATAATATTTTGTACAATATGTATGGGCGCAAACAATTAATATTAATATTTTAAAGCATAACTTGTGAAAAAGCGTTTTTTCTGTAAAATAATTAAACGCGTACCGTCTATGAAAGAGAAGATTATGAATTATTTTAAGGTAAACTTAAAAGTAATTCATAATCTGCTCGTTCATAGATGGTGATGATTTAATTATTTTAGGAAAAAACCCTTTTGCACTTTTTGTTGTAAAACGTTTGATTGTGCCCGTAAATACGCAATATGAAAATGAATAGATAGTTTTGTCCGTATATGAACTAATATTGGATTGAATCACTGATACAATATTGTCTTTGTATGCCTTTCTTCAAAGAATTGGGTGTATATAAGGACAAAACTATTTATTCACATTGCATATTTACAGGCGCAAACAAATAATTCATCTCAATTCTTTAAGCACAACTTGCAAAAAGTGTTTTTTAATAAAATAATGAAATATCAGCCATCTATGATCGAGCAGATTATGAATTATTTTTGGTCTACCCTTAAAATTATACAATATGATTGGTTGAAAGACGTTTAATAATAATATGAAATAAAATCGGAAGAAAATAAGTTATCTCACCATACATAGTAAACCCGTGGAACGGAATGACTCCACTTGGCGGAAAGTTAATTGTACTATTGTTTTTCTTTCCTCTGATAGTTGTAGTCATCGGTGCCCCCAACATATTCTTAAGGGCTGCATACACTTCATGGTCTCTCGAAAAACACAACATAACCTATTAAAAAGACAAATGTATTTTGTCAACAATACATATTATTTTTAATCATATTAGAATAGAAATATATTTAAGTTACCTGATATAATAAATCCTCAAAAACAAAATACTGGTCATCATTAGACGCAGTCAACTGGACATCTTTAAATATTAATTTGTCTATCATAAGATCATTTTGGAGTACAGAATTTTTAAGCGTCTGGTAATATTCCACATGCTGCCAAGAAAAAATACGATCTAAATCAATAAACTGATTTAATGTACTTACTTACATAGTAAAGAATAATCCAACATCGACTAAGTGGAGTTTACGATGAAAGGAATGGGAAAACAGGAAAAGGACAAACAATTGTTTCATGGAAATAAACATTTAATACTCTAAGGGCACACTTTAGTATTTAACAAAACATGTTTTTTTAATCATTGTAAGTACCTAAAGTCATAAAAATTATGAAGTAACACTACCACACTATACCAGGGGTTCCCAACCTTTTTGTACTCTAGAGCACATTCTAAAATATCGGTAGGGTGGCAGGCACCACGGCGGGGGGGAAGGGGGGGGGGGGGCTGCCAATGCCAATAAGAGTGAATTAGCTTTACACATCAAAAAAATATAAAGGTTTGATGTTATAACTTTAAATTGTTTGTGATCAACTAAAGCAGTGAAAATCGGTATAATCATTAGGAACCACTCATACATACAATATTGCAAACATACAAACGTATTTAATAAACCTAGGCAATCAAAAAAATTAAAACTCTAACAAATAAATAAAATAAATTCACATATTTAATTAATGTTTATGAAAAAGTCGAATAGTGGCGGGCACATACGAGTAGTTCCGCGGACGCGGGCACGGAGTTGGTAACCTCTGCAGTATACTTTCAACAAACATGAAGATGTGGAAATCAACAAAAATGAATTGAGGTAATTTAGAAGGTATAACCAAAGAATACCAGAAATTTGTCCCTTTTAAATCAAATTCTAGACGTATTGACTCTTTTTTACTAAAAAACATAATTAGTTTTCGAATGATTGTTACTTTATCTAGAAAAGTCAGTTTTTAAATTTTGAAAAACCGAGTATATTTTGAATACAGTAAGGTTATATTATTGGTCGTTGGCGGATTTGTTAACTTACCTAACGAAGTATAGTATTATACAACACACATTTCAAATCATGTAGTAAAATAAATCAATACATTATCTAGTAAAGCCCACTTTTCAGAATTTTAATTTTAATTCAAATAAAATCATTAAAAAAAAACGAGTTTGTTTTTGTGATGAAAATACTTCAGTTTGTCTATTTATTTATGGTCTTACAAACTAAAGTATTTCAATTTTTTTTACACACTTATTTTGTTTAGACATTATTGAAAAATCATAAACACTCATGATCAAAAAATACTTCCAAGAAGTACACGAGATTAAGAAATTAATCATCAAGCGTTTGAGCATTTTTATTGCTAACTTGAATGCATTAAAGCAAATTTGAATGAAATAAAGTAGATATATATTAGTTAAAAAATTTGGTACGGAGAATAATCAAACATTCTCATCGGAACCGCTCTGTACAATTGCAAGGGCAGGATCGCAAGTTGAAATTTAAATTCACGGCCGCTGGTTAATGGGCCTTAACAAACATGAAGACGAAGAAATTACCAAACATGAAGATGTGAAAATCAACAAACATAAAGACGAAGCACAGTCAACAAACAAGAAGATGAGGAAATCATGATGTGATACCAATACAACGAACTGCAGTCAGACTGTGAATTAACTACTTTACGTCGTATTTTTTAAATAGTCAGCAATAAAGATAAAATTATTTTGTATTTGTTGCTATTTTTGTACCCATCCATAGTTGAATTGAGTAAATCTTCAATCTTATGATAGCAACTTGTTTACAAAATACATATTATAGTATTATGTTTTCTTCAAAGACAGCAATCATTTTGTGGTTTGATTTGTTAAATAAATTAAAGAAACACATTGTTTTTAACCACTACTTTATTCACCGAACAGTTCCACCTGGTGCTTCATCAGGGCTTCTTGATGAAGCATGACAAGAGAAAACAGTTGGTGAATAATTTTAGTAAATTAGTGGCTAAAACAATTTTTTTTTTAATTTAATGTACTTATCATAAATTAAGCAAGTAAAATTAATTTTAGCAGAAGATTTTTTTCATGTTTTATTTCCCGCATGGACAGAGCAACATTATCTGTGTAATGATTAAAATTATTAAGTACAATAACAGTGGTATGTGCATAATAATGACTATAGTAAAACCCCTTTATTAGGTTCCCCCACGTGAAAATCGTTTTATGTCCCACTGGAAAACATTACAATAGTTTGTATTGATAAATAATACTCACTTGTGGGTGTATTTCCGTTCCAAGCACCTGCGCCCACAGCTGTGCCCTGAGACAGCGGGGGCAGCCTCTCTTCAGGTACTCCTGCGACACGGGGGCATATCCCAGGGCGGCCACCCTTTCCCCAAGAGCTGCCCGCTCCAGTTCTAAAGACGGGAATCCTGCCACAGAACTTACCATATTGGGGTTCACTCCCAGTAACGGCTCACCGCGGGATAGTTCTGCATATTGCGCTCGCTAAAATGTGTGTTATCAAATTTGACATAGTTTGAAAATTTTGTTTTTTCTGTCCCTTGAAAACTGAATTTACAAAATTGATTAATTTGGAACCTCTGGAACGGCCTCTGTGGTCGAGGAGCAAGGCTCTCGACTAGAAATCCGGAGGACGTGGGTTCAAATCCCGGCATGCGCAAATAAATTTTATTTGATTAATTTGTGTTATTTCACAATTTTATTCATTTAAATAATATACACCAGCATATTGGCGGCACGTTCCAGAGTGGAAGATACTCTCAGTATTACACTGGTGTGAGACCATCATTCAGAATTGAAACGTTGGTTGAAATGGCTTTAGGGTGTTTGATAACCAGATTTGAATAGCCAGTTACTTCCCCACCTTCCTTCTCCCCATGTCCTTCCCCTCCCCAACACCTCCAGCCTCCCAACGTAACCTATTTGGAGATGCCATAGTCTCACTGGCTCCAGCCGGGAGCAGTTGGGACTCTTGTGAGGTAGTCACATTAAGAAAAACAAGATTTTTCTCTTCAAAACATCAATAGATAGGATTAAAATAGATAAAATTGTAATTATCTGTGTTCGATACTTAAGTACTTAGATATTTAATCAGGGTGATATTGTCGATATTTATGTACTTACCAATTGATCCAGCGTTTTCACTTTTAGAGGAATGTGAGAAAACTCCCATTTTGGTTCTCCCCTAAATAGAAAACAATGTTGTAAACCACAATAAAAAATCACAATACCTATCATGTTATATTTGAATCGTTGAGCTACAATATTCTCCCTAATAAATTTTTGTTGAAAATGAGTTGTGAATGCCATATTTTGTGTTTTCTAACCAGGAATGTAATGCTGTTGTTATTATTTCCAAATTCCTCCTAGTTTCTTTATAAATCGTGTTTAAATATCGACCTTCCAAAATTTTCAATTCCAAAATACTCCGTAATCGAGACGAATTACGGAGTATTTTGAATCAGAAGTCAGTATTTCAACAAACTCAAAATGATCACCAGTTTCCTTCCATATAAATTTTGGTCATTTGGTTGATTTTTGTCATGCCTTGATTTACTATTAATTTCTCAATAAAACAAAAAAAAACTGGAATCTAGAAAACTCATCAGCCCACACGTTTTTCTTGATTTACTCAAAAGTATGAAAATCCATTAGGGAGGGTTTCGGAACTCAACGATTCATTTATCAGTGTGCGTTTTTTAATACTTACTCTATTCTCTCATATCCTGGCCCAGATAATGATAATAATACTTCTAAAAAGTCTTTGGGTGCATACACTGGCCTATATTTGGTCAAATCTGAAAATGAATTTGTCGAAATGACAAAAAAAGCAAATTGACAATTAAAATATATCGTAAATTAAATTAAATTATGTATTATTTGATGCAAATGTTGCTAACCTATATCGTAGGTGCTCAATTCAGACCATTTTTCAGATATTTCCGTTTTGTCGGCAGCTAAACGTAATTTTGCTAAGGAGATTCCCAAGTCAGCGCACATTGAATTCAAGGATTTATGGATTCTTTTTTCCCATTGAATATTGGCTTTTTTTAAATATGACAATGAGTCAACCTGGAAAGTATTAATTATAATAACTTTTAAAAAATAGTTACGGGATGTATTTTTACTAGTCGTAAAATATGAAGAAAAAAAAAACTCACTTTGTCAGTTCTTTGCTGTGAGCGAACCCATTGAAACACCGTGTTCCTGAGCTCGGTTTCCAGTCCAGTTTCCTTCATGCCGACTAGCAATGTTTCTTTAAAGCTATCCTTGCTCACATTGGAAGATGCTACTAATTTCTGAAATTAAACCTGAATTTTATTTCAGAGTGCAAATGTGTGTCAAGGTACTCACCAAGTAATTTTCTTTACCTGAATATCATTGTAAAATGTCTTGTACATGGGCATTTTTTTTATTTCTTCGGCTAATTTTAAAGCAGTGTAATGAAGACTCTTATCTTTAATTTCTTCCATTGTATTTGTTAGCTTTTAGAATAAATGCAAAAAATTGATTGATGGAAGAAAAAGATAAACATTTTCGATTATTACAAAATGTTTAGTGGTCGTCATGCCAACGCATAAATAAACCATTACCTGCCAACGCCATATTAAGCAAAGTTTTTAAAACGGGGCGGTTAAAAGGTGCGACCAAGTGTTGCCACTCTTTTAACAAATGGTACCTATCCAGCACTTAGTTTTGATTTTTAGGGTAATAATTCATTCCTCCTCGAGGCACCCCAACACGACTTATGGGCTCTACACACGGTGCTGCGAACAGCCGGCTGTTAGCAGCTGGTTATTGTCTCCTGTCTCCCTTTTCCTCGTGCGAACCCGTAACATTCTGTTTCACGTTGTCTTCTGTCTCTTTTATTAACACAACAAATTCAATATCACCATCTCATTTCCTCGGTTGGTACTAACGGCAGACGGTTTCTTCCAATTTGCAGTCAACGTGAAACAGAGTGTTACGGGTTCGCATGGGAAAAAAAGAGACGGGAGACATTCTCCAACCTTCGATTTTTAGCCAGCTGCCAAAAGCTGCTGTTCGCAGCATGGTGTGTAGATAGTATTATTTATAAAGTTTATATACAAAGTTCAGCAACAGGCTCAGCCTAGTGAGGTGGCATATACCTAAAAGAATGTACATAACATGTATTTTTTGGTTAATAAATAATAAAAAAAAAAAAAAAAAAATTAACATTATTCTACAGATCGGCAACGTTAAATTGCAGTCGGTTGTGCTACTAGTGTAGATTTTATAGATAGGTACTAAAAAAATGCCTAATGGATTTAAAAAGTATTTCGTTAGTTAATATTCTTCCTTTTGGTTGCTGCAAGGTAAACTGTTTCAAACCATTTTCGTCGCAATAATCTATAATCATTCCTATCCACATTTCCAAGAATGTGAAACATTTTGCCCTTGTCTCCTCTGCCCACGAATCCATAAAATAATAATATATTATTATATGGCAACACCAGAAATTACTTGTCCATAGAAATAGAAAACAGTTGCCAATATTTTCTACGGCCGAAAGGTCTCTTTTGCATTTCCACGTATAGTACCAAGAATGTTAATAAATATTTAGTATTTTAAGCCGTTTTATCAACCAATATGGACTTCGGATCTCTCCTCCACGAAGCCCAAAAGAATGGGCAAGCCAGCAAAAATGGGGTAAGAAACTAAACTTGTTGATCTACTTTTATTTCTGACAGTTACGATGTCAATACTAAAAGTTTTTTTTTGTTACTAAAGTTACAATAGCCTCTATTTTATCTGAATATAAGGTATTTTATATATCAAGTTAACGTTACCGTGAGCTTCTTGTCTCGTTTTGATCTTTAATTGGTCAATTTTGTTCCTTGTTCCTGGCGGTGGTTTATTATGATAATAATATTATGTATTACATTTGCAGTGTAGTTATTCGTGTACACTCGATTGAATAATAAACAGGTAGCCTATCATCAGATCCAAAGTAGCCCCATGGTTTACTCAATGAGTCATAGTCAAGAAGTAAAATTAATTCCCAACCAGCACACATATGGTTTAAAATTAAGACAGTTTCTTACTTAACTCTATTTAAGTCATTGCCGATTAAAATACCATGGAAATTGTATACTTATTTCGTTCAAGGTTTGCAATTTATAGACAAAATGACTTATTTTGTTTTGTGGATATTTTCAACAACAGTTCCATATTGTAATGATGTGGAAGATATGTCATTTATGTTTCATTAACATTTATCTTGCAGGGCAATTATTACAAGACCAAGTTCGAGCCTCCCAAGAAGGAAAACAAATCGACAAAACTATCTGCTAACATTCAAAAGTTTCTCGCTCAAAAAGAAAAGGAAGAAAAACAGAAAGCGGAAGAAGCTAAGAAGCAACGGGACCAGTTACTATCCATGAGAGATGTGAAGGCCACCAACAAGATTAAGAAAATGTTGAAAGTGATAAAGTCGGCCAACAAATCTGTTTTGGAAGAGGCGGTCGATAATAACAATACCGCCGTAACAATGGCAGGTCCCGACCAACCCGATGAAGACGATTACGGGTATGTTTCTCAAGAAGCTTCCGCAGCCTATTCCAAGATGATGGAGAAATATAAGTCCATTCCTGATGAAGAGAAGTTTTCCTCCAGCAAGAAGAATGTGAACCACGACTTGCTGAGCACCAAGGATCGGGTGAGGGCGGCTATCCTGCGCCACCAGGAAGAGGAAGCCGCCCCACATCGGAGGAAGAGAAAGTCTCGCGTCCCCGGAGAGGGGGCACACGAAGCACCAGGTATGTTAACTAGATCTTCCATTGTTACTCAGGGACATCATATTCTTATCACCAAGGACAAATACATCTTTGTCAGAATGTGTATCCTTTGACCTACATCACATTGAATCTCTTCAAATAATATTCTTATCTATCTTTGTTTTAGATTTCGATGATGAGCCTGAAAAAGAAGAAAAGAAAGTTGAAAAACCTAAACCCAGACGTCCTGCTCCCCCACCCCTTGATTTTAACCAACTCCTCAAAATTGCTGAGAAGAAACAGTTTGAACCTGTTGCATTGGAACCCAAGAAGGTAGAGAAAAAATCCGATGAAGCTGAGAGGCTAATGACCAAGAAGCAGAAGAGGGAATATGAACAATTAAAAGCTTTTAGGGAATCAAGGGCAAAAAGGGAACAGGAGAGAGACAGGGAAGAAGAGTTAGCAGGTACTTGACCTTTTCTTAAGCATTACTTCTGTCACACACATTGAATTTATTACTTTAAACATTTGATTTGACATGGATTTAATTATTTGTTTTAAAAATAATATCACTAATGTCTGCCGGTATCTTTTCAAATGAAAATAAACATTTAGAACATCAATGGGACTTGATAAATCGTTGAAGCTTACTTTCATATTGTAAGATATGGCAGCTCGCTGGTCATTTTAATATTTCAAAATCAATGCTATTATGCATAAACACTACAGGTGTTCTACTGTGGTGCGGATGAGGTAGCATTCAAATTGATATTTGAAATTTTATTTTGACACACTTGTAAAGGGTTATACCTAATACAAAAAATGAATGAACATAAATAATGAATGCAATTTACTGTTATTATAACACCGTAAATAACATTTAATATATTTTTAGTATATGTATTTCAATAACATACATATTTCACTATATATCTATCAATTATTATTGAAAAAACCAAAAGTCTACAACTTTGCATATTATGCAGCGTATATTCGGTTGGTTCGTTCTTTCCCATGATTCATGATTCGGCTCGCGCTTTACTCACAAGTATATATATATGCATCATTATAGCTATAACATCAATCACTTGATTGTTCACTAAAAACAGTTATTTTTTTACATTATATGATATACAGTCAAACAGAGCACGAGGGGACCGACTAAATTTGCTCCTTATAGCCATTACTCGTTATATCCATATAGATATTTTATAAGTCGTATGTACCTACCTACCTGCATCTACTATAAGTATATTCGCAAATGTATAGTACCTATATGTATTAGAAAAAAGCATTTTTATTAATAACATTTATAATCAATGATTATTTTAAAGATTTCATTTTCATGCTTCTCAATTTTTTTCTCAAAACAAACCATGCATTATAACTAACATCACCTGGCTCCAGGCTTCTAAGAAAAATAAATATTCTGTCATACTATTACTAGGTTGTGTGTATTGTACTTGTAAAAGCTCACTTGTCTCAAATCACAAGATTGCGGGATTGTTATTGGTTTTCGGCTGCAAAATTCTACTTTTAACAAATCAGTAATGCATAACCCGCGGCCCAATTTGTGCGGCCCGCACGTCAATTTTGTACGGCCCATTTGGCTAAAGAGAACAATAAAAATGTTTACGGTTCTTCTTGAAAATTCTGATTAAGAACATTTTTTTATAGAATTTTGGTTTATTTATACTGCACGTCCTAAAGGGAACTAAATTTGAAGAATTGGTTCACAGAATAATATTTAAAAAAATCCCCAGAAACTTGAAATCTTGAGTTTTGCAGTCAAACCCCTCCGCCAACGAAAACTAAAAAATCTGTTTGTAAAAAAAAAGGAGTATGACCGTGCATGTATGTTAGCACCTAGAAATTTATTATTACTGGATTTCTAAAAAAAATGGAGTTACTGATATTGTTGTAGCAGAAAACGATTTTTTTTAAAACGGTTTTTTTGTATGAAGATTTTCAGGAAATTTCAGTTTGGCCGTGCGCACGGATTTTCTAAAAATCTTCACACAAAAACCAAAATATCGGAAAAAAAAAACAATTCTGCTACAACAACACCAATAATGCTTTTTTTTTTAAATTAGCACTCTAGCACACCATAAGTCACAAGCCGCCACTGACCGGCGAAGTTATTCACGATTTTAATATTCTGTGATATCACCGTTCAGTAATAATAAAAAAAATTATGGCGAGCGGTGCGCGACATTTCCTTTGAAAGATTAAACCGCTATGTTTTTTATACTGTAACCTATTCATTTTGTATTTTTTCACATTGTTTTCACATCAAAATTATCTTGCACATTTGGATATGTATCCAGGACATTCTCACTAATCCGGCACTTCACTAAACTGATACGTCCAATAATCAGGCACCCGCCCCCCGCGCCTCCCTCGCCCCTCTACGCCTTTCTTTTAAATATATTTATTTTTTAGTTTCAATAGCAAAGTTTGTACATCATGTAGGTATAAAGTATAATATAAGTATAATTTTTTTTTTTTTTTCACAGTCCTCCTCACTAGGGTTTCCTGTTCTGAGGCGGCCTGTAGTTTTTTAAACTTTTGTATTCAGTAATAATGATCGCCGCGTCGCCGTTTAGCTTTTAACCGTTAACCTCAATACTTATCTCGTGTGCATGTGCGTACGTATTTGTCTGTTGTTTTGAAGTGAGAATAGTGTGTAATTAAAATGTCATAAACGGAAACACAAGACACTAGATTTGAAAGATAAAATGGACATTTTAAAGAAGTCAAAAGCAGACCTCAATTAAGGAGTATTTTAAAACTATGTAATTTTGAGATATGTTACAGTTACAATATAACTTGTCAAACAAGAACACAAATATGTACATACATTACGTTCATTATATTCACTTTATGAAATGCTTTGTTTTATTTATTATGATTTTTTCTCTATATAATCCAGTGATCAGAACATTCCAATAATCCGGCACCCTTTGGTTTTTAATAGTGCCGGATTAGTGAGATTGTACTGTACTTATGTGTTTGTGCCGACAGTGATTTTTTATTTAGTTTGAAATCAGTTTGACAATTAGAACAAAATTCAATAGTATTGTTTACTGTTCAAATTGTGAAGTGCACGTTATAATATTATTTGTAAGTTATTATCATTGGCATTACATAGATTTTGCTTTATAGGTATAGGTCAAGCAAGTTAAGTTGGTTTCATCACAGTACTCACACAGATGCGAAACTTTCATACAGCGTGTTTCATTTTAGGCTTTTATTAAAATAAAAAACTAATGATTTATTTCACCATTGAGAATTCGAAGCCAAAGCGTGTTGAAGTCGGTTAGATAAAACTTATTTTGTTTTACAACATTGTTAAAGAAATACTAAAGGTTATCAAAATATTTTAATAACTCAGGTACGGGACATACGTCATTCCTATGTCTACCTACGTTAAATTATCGTGAAAACACGCTTATGTGTCCAAGCGGTTAAAATCTCCAGGACTGAATTCAAATGGGTATTCATAAATAAAGACAAGGGTAATTGCTAATAATTCTTAGCTTTTATTTAAGAATGCTATAAATATAACCAACTTCCATTGATAATGAGCCTAATTCATGGAAATTACGGCAATCGGAAATTATACCTAATTGTTTTTCGGGGAATAATTATTATTCTGACAAGAAATATTTTTTTTAAAAAGCATGTAAAAAAGATTTACCCACAATTCCGAAGAATTGTGCTTCTGCTTCCTTTATTTTCCAGTTACGATACGTCGAATGGTCTGTGATACTCCAGTTGCCTTAGTCGTCAAATCATATAAGTCATTCATGCTTAAAAAATAACCACTGTTTTTTATATTATGCATAAAATAATTAAACAAGCGGAATAAAATTTCCCGACTTTGCCCATTCAATGAATTGCCATATCCCGTTTTGTAACAGAACTCCATGATGTCGTAATATATTATATATATATATTATGCATAAAATAATTAAACAAGCGGAATAAAATTTCCCGACTTTGCCCATTCAATGAATTGCCATATCCCGTTTTGTAACAGAACTCCATGATGTCGTAATATATTATATATATATATTATGCATAAAATAATTAAACAAGCGGAATAAAATTTCCCGACTTTGCCCATTCAATGAATTGCCATATCCCGTTTTGTAACAGAACTCCATGATGTCGTAATATATTATATATATATATTATGCATAAAATAATTAAACAAGCGGAATAAAATTTCCCGACTTTGCCCATTCAATGAATTGCCATATCCCGTTTTGTAACAGAACTCCATGATGTCGTAATATATTATATATATATATTATGCATAAAATAATTAAACAAGCGGAATAAAATTTCCCGACTTTGCCCATTCAATGAATTGCCATATCCCGTTTTGTAACAGAACTCCATGATGTCGTAATATATTATATATATATATTATGCATAAAATAATTAAACAAGCGGAATAAAATTTCCCGACTTTGCCCATTCAATGAATTGCCATATCCCGTTTTGTAACAGAACTCCATGATGTCGTAATATATTATATATATATATTATGCATAAAATAATTAAACAAGCGGAATAAAATTTCCCGACTTTGCCCATTCAATGAATTGCCATATCCCGTTTTGTAACAGAACTCCATGATGTCGTAATAAATATTACACTTGCACACTTTACAAGACTCTGTAAATCTACTAATAAAGATTTGAATTAAAAATAATGAAAACCATTAATTATTTTTAATTTAAAAACTAAAACTTTTAGTAATTATTTCACTTGCGATATAAAGGTACGTGTATGTTTACATCACATTATGAACTGAATGAATAGGACACCCCGTAAGTGAACTATTCTAGTGCTATAAAAACTTGCCGTCTCTTCTACACTAGCGTACTTCACCGTCTCTTCTACACTGCGTTACAATAAGTGGGCGTAAGCAGGACAGGGCCGTTTCGGGTAATTGGGGGTCGTTTAACCTCTAAGACTTTCCGAGAGAAAAAAGTGTTCAAAAGAGTGAGATGTTTTTACCCAAAACAAAATTGTTATTATATTAATAACTCAGGTGCGGGGCATACGTCATTCCTATGTCTACCTACGTTAAATTGTCATGAAAACAAGCTTATGTGCCCAAGCGGTTAATAGTATGTATTATAAAAAATTTAACTTTGTTAAAAAAATACCTACATAATAACAAAATAACCGAATTAATCCGATATTAATAACAACAATATTAGCCCGATTTATGTAACACCGTTTTTGTGAATAAATAGTTGTATATCACATTCACCAGGACATAATTCAAATTGTGGTAATTGAATTTAAATTTTCATAAGAAAATAAACACATCTGTTGTGCTGACCTATATTTGGCCATTTCTGAAAGCTTATTTTTGTTTTTTCCTTCTAAAATGCATATTATGTATTGATTTTTTTGTGCTAGTTTCCAAGTAAGAAAAGATTGTTTTTCCATATTCCGCGATTTGTATTTAAAAAAAGATGTATTTTAATTATTGAAAAAAAGCGGAGCAGTTTTATTTTTTAAAACTCACTAAAGGAGAAGTTAACGTCCATGAAAAAAGCAAACAATATGCTAATATAATAATATTATGTATTACTTCGCATTACAAGCATCTCTGCTTGAGAATCGTATGAAACGCGCATGCGCTTCACATGTTTGACCTGTCATTGGCCTACTCCGGTGTACCATCGATTTTATCCCTTATGTATAAAGAAATTGTATCAAGAAGAAGGTCAGAATCGCTTGGGCCATTCTCGTTCTTGACGTAACGAAATACTGCATAGCTTCTAGCCTCTCGGAATAATTTTAATTAATTGTCTATGATGCGGCGGGCATGAAAGATGGCAGACAAAATGGCCGCTGCGTCAAAATATGGACAGAGTTGGTTTAGAAACTCTATATTCTTTCATTGTTTTTGATATAAATTCATTGTGGAGAGAATAGATTTCAGATATTATCAGAAAGATCGTTTTATCTACATTATCTTCATGTAATTTTTGTAATATATCACAAAAGAAATGTTATAAATATTGTCGTAATGAAAAAAATATATTTTTCCTATGCTGGCTTTCAAGAGGTTAAAACCCGGGAAGAATTTTTACTCATTCAATTTATGCTCCAAATTATGAGTTCCCTACAAATCTTTGTATCATTGGCAAGATGGCAGTAGGGTGAAGATTTCAGATCTATTAGAAGTCCAAGATTTACCGTCCTCAAGTATATTTCATACAAACATCGCCGGAGAAACTTGGCGGCGCAGGGGTGAGTCGCCCGCGTACAGGTCATGCATAGTGCGACGCAGGGATGCACTTCCCACACCGAAAGGGTTAAAGCTTCATCTCACTTTAATGTCTAAAATTTATGGATTATGTCTATTGCACACACCTTCATGGTTACTTATTATATGTTACATCTTGAAACAACCTATAACTTCATCAGGGGGCAAACATTAATTACGTGAGAAAAAAATAGGGGGGGATCCAGTAAAATTTCACCATATCTCATTATACCGAGGGGGGGGGGGGTAAATAAAAATCTCACGTCAACTTTAAAAGAGTATATATTATTATAGAGATAATTAAAAAAAAATTTAATTGTTTCACTTCTTTTGAAGTATCCCATTTTGCCCACTGAAAAACATTTATTTCGAGAGTAAGAAAAAATGCTACAATTTTAATTTTCAGAAAAAGAACCGCTACCAGTGAGAAAACCAAAACCTGAATCGAGTAACAAGCCAGTGAACCCTCTTAGTATAAGAATTCCAAAAATAGGTGAAAAAATGAAGCCTCCTAATCCACCTGAACAAAAACGAAGTAGTGTTTCCACTAATAGTACATCAAACAAATCTTTAGATAAAGAACGATCTTCTAGTTCAAAAGCATCATCAGATGATAGATACAAGAAGGAAGATTCAAGGAGTGACAGGAAAAGCGATTTCACTAAGAATAGCAGACCTGCTTCTTCGAACTCAAGTTCCAACTCCAAGATGTCTGAGAGAACAAGTGATTCTAGTAGACCACAGTCATCTGGTGCTTCAAATTCTACCAAATTAAAGGACGCACTTCAAAGAAACAGTAAAAATGATATCAGAAGTACCGCTCCTGATAAACGTCCTACCACCAGCAACCCTCAAAGACCTAAACCCACTTCTTCAACTCCTAATGGTAAAACTCCATCTAGACCTTCTCCTTTGCCTAATAACAAAAGTAATCCCTCTAAACCTATGTCACGTGAAACACCATCCAATGCTAGCAAGATGAGACCGGATCAAAGGTCACAAAATGATTCCCGTCCGACCCACCCTTCAAATCCGAGACCTGATAAGAAACCTGAACCTCAGAGGACAAACATAAAACCATCTACTTCTGACCAAAGCAAAGTAGCAAACAGAGGTCCACCACAAAAAGAGCAGCCCAAATCATTCAATGCACAAGGCAAAAGAATTCCACCTCCCGACACCAAATTGGGCAAGAGACCTTTCCCAGAAGATTCTAGACCTTCAAAGCAGGGTTCATCATCTGGGTCTGCAATTACCAATTCCAAACAAATGAAACCATCATCTGAACCCCAACGAGGGAGAACTTTTCCACCGGAAGATGTGAAGAAAGGTCCGGCACGACAGTTTCCTCCGGCTGATGTGCGAGGGGCGAGGCAGTTCCCTCCGAGAGATATGAATCCTAAGAAAGAGAAACCACGCCCCGTGAAAAAACAACTAATTTTAGATGATGACTCCGAGTATGATTCTGAATTAGACGATTTCATTGATGATGGCCCGCAAGATGACGGGAACGATTATTCCAAGCACATTAAGGAAATATTTGGCTATGATAAATCCAGGTTTGTAATTATAAGTTTTTCATCTTATAAAGAGTTGCGTTGACGCTGAGAAGTTTCAGACGGCAGTCAATAAAAATTCACTGTTATTTTTATTTTTTCATTATGTATTTATTATATGGTTAATTGGATTTGAGTAGACGTGGAAGCCCTAAATAGTTTAATGCAATGATTAGTGCCTTTCCGCCAGTTTTAAATTCCGCACTCATTTAAACACATTGTTGATTTATATTTATATAAACCTTTTTTTTCAGGTATCGAGATGAGGATGAAGATGATAGAAATATGGAATCCAACTTCTCACAAGTTATGCGAGAAGAGTACATTAGTAAAAAGATTGGTGAGTTTGATGTGTATTTGTTTATTTCAAAAATTCCTTGAGAAACCAATGAAATTTTTTTTAATTGCCTCGCTTCAACATAATCTTACTTTGTCTCTTAAACGGGAGGTCTAGCATGATTGGTCGATAAAACCCTATTTACATAAATGCGATATTGAACAAATCCATCATCTATGGTCAGTTATCAATATTTGTTAGCAAGGTCTAAGATTGTTAACGCATATTCCGACTGACGATTGATAAATTTTAGCGAGGCCTCCATAGTATCAGATAAGTTTCCGTTTACTATCAATATACACATACTTTTGAATTATGTTGTTCATTATGCAAAATTACCGGCTTATTTAATGAACATATCGAACCAACAGAGTTCTTAGAAATGAAAGAAGTCATATAAGCGATACATATACTTAAATAATGCACATAAGACGTAGTCAATTTATTCCATTCGATCTTTGAAAAACGAAAATGGTTGAAATATGAATAAAGACCTCATTAACGAATTTAGTGTCCAAAAGTAAATGCGAACTGCCAATGCATATTAATGTTAGTATTTCAATTCAACATTGCCAAATTATTAATATTTTTACATATTTGCTTGGGGTCTGACATTTCGTGGTGACAGTTCATCGTCTGACAGTTCATAGAAAATATCTTCAGTGTTGGCAGCGTATATGGATTTCTTATTTATTCCCTGTCAATATCGGTTTGGCTGTCAACGGTGAAAGCGTGCTAGGGACATGAATAAAAAATCATCGGAAGTTATGCCTATCGTACCTGTACCAGAGGAGGTGAGGCACACAAGAACTATATGTAAAAGGCGGGAGGTCCCAATCCACGGAGGCGCAAAATGTCGCTCCCTTCACTGCGTGTGGAGGGAGAACGTCGTCTGCTTGCCGCTGTAGAGCTGGTCCGAATTGTCCTTTTGGTGGCCGAAGTGGCTGTTCCTTTTGAAGTAGCTTGGTCTGGTCCGTAGAGTGTAAGGTAATCCGAGGTCCAGGGTAAAGCGATGGTCAGTAAAGAAAAGAGGCAAGTAGAATCAAAATCGGAGCGAGATAGAGCGAGCGGGGCAGAGGGAGATGTTGTTGTGACGGTTGGTTGAAGAATATTGAATTGAAAACGGTCAAGTGGCCCTATTTATAGCTGGCGGCCGTACGCTGCCCGCTGCTGTGACTTACTCTCCGCTGACCCCCACTCTATTTATTTATTGAAAACATTAGTTACAAAGCAGTGATATACATACGCCAACCTGTCCACCCATGCCTTGGGCACCGCTGGACTTAACGAACATAATCGTACATAATATTACAACACAATGAATACAAAATAAAAACTGATCAGTACGTCCGTCACAGTACCAATATCTTAAAGTTATCGATTTCACCATGTTAGAGCTCCTGAAGGCAGTAAAATCCTGTTAATGTTCAGTTGCAGCATTCTGGTTGTAGCGAAATATTAAAAAAAATATCTGATTATTGTTTTCTTTCTGTATCAGGCATCATGGAAGATTTGGAAGACATGAGAATGGAAGCTTTGGAGAAGAAGAAAAAGATGCAACACAAGAAGAGGCGCATCGATGACGATGACTGAAGAAATTACTCCTTTTCTTGTTTGTATTGTATATAATCTCTTAATAATATTTCTCTTTATGTAATAATCATTTGCATAGCTTTGTTATAGAAGTTATTTTCCGCCACAAAAAAAAATGTATTTAAGGTGATTGTCAACAGAATTCATAATCTACTCTTTCATAGATGGCGAGCGTATAATTATTTTACGGAAAAACTCCTTTTACAAGTTATGCTTTGAAATATTAAGAAAAAATAGTTGATTGCGCCCAAACACAAACAATATGAATATATGACCGGTCAGTGGTTCAGTGGGCATCGCGTTTGGGTCCCACCCAGGCGTTCCGTGTTCGATTCCTCGGCTGGCTAAGTCCTCCATCACAACACAAGCAACATCTTCCGCTTAGTGTGGTGGTAGTAGGAGATTTTCAAATGTTGTTGGGTTATTCGTAACCCGGGAATGTTTGTCTTTCTTTTTAAAAAAAAAAAATATATATAGTTTTGTCAATATTAAAAAACTGAAATCTTTCAAGAAAGGCTAACAAATACAATAAAGGATTGAATCACCGATGCAATATTGTATTTGTTATCCTTTATTGAAAGATTTGAGTTTTTTAATTGACAAAACTATTTATTCATATTATGTATTTGCTTGGGTACAGGTGCAAACAATTATTTTTTCTTAATATTTCAAAGTAGAACTTGTAAAAACTGTTTTTCCGTAAAATAATTATACGCGCGCCATCTATGAAAGAGTAGAACATGAATTCTTTTGACAATCACCTTAACAGTGCCACACAATCATTCAAGTGCCTATTTGATAAATTGTTTCAATAAGTTACTATGTATTCAAAACAATATAAACCCCTCTACTGCCTTTCTGAAGTATTTAGAATGAGTGTCTCTTGATTGTCATTCATTAATTGAGAAATATTTGAATGGGTTGACCACTCGAGCGAAAATTTAAAAAAAATGCATAGAGTGATCGTTATTTCTTTGCGCTCTTTTTTCAAATTTCTTACCTATATTTAAAAAATCATACTTCTGAATTTGAATATGGAGACATATAAACTGAATAAAGTGCTATACACCCAATGAATCCAATATATTTTCGTAAACTTAATAAACAAGCGTCTTAGTTGTGTTAGTTCCTTTAGCCTCGAATAATCTTAATTATTACATTATTTTGTTCAAATTATCGTTTCGCACAGACAGCCATTATGCTGATATATCACAATGTAAAACACATTACGCCTAAATTTGCACACTGTTCTGAAAAATGTACTTTTTTTTAAAATTCGTGTGTTTAACATATTAAATAGATTGATAATTCAATTACGAATACACTGATATATAAATATGTAATAAAAATCGAATAAAACAAACACTCTCGTCTTTTTAACAACCTTGCGTTCGAAATGAACATTTCTTAAACTGAAAATATACCATATCGAGCCTTTGAAATAACAAGGTTCCATCTGTTGCGGTAACGTCATGCGATAATGAACTCTAAAGTAGCTTACTATAGATCCCATTATCGCACGAAGTTACCAAGGCAGATGGAACCTTGTTATTTCAAGGGGTCGATATATTGAATTTTAGGCCCTTCCAGAACTGCCTGTCGTTAAGTCAATATGATACACCTATTGATAAAATGTGAAAATATTGTTATAGCTATATTCAAACTTGGACTGCAGAATGAGGGAAGGTTTGGAAAAAAAAATTTAAAGGTAGGTATATTTGGCATATTATGGCAACAAATCACTTAAGACGTTTTGCAAAATTGCCATAGTATGCCTGAGAGGTTATGAAAGTCTTAGATATATTAATTTACCTGATAAGAAATGATACCTACTTTCTTTGTATTATGTACGTCTTTACTACTTGGTATAAAATCTATTTAATATCCTTATTTTGTATTGTTTTCCCCGAAATTGATTTTTCAAACTGAATACACAAATATATTGTAAATGATCATAAATGAATTAATTGTATACATATTTTTATAATGCTCACTTGTAGCTTATAGAAAAAATGATCATAATTGTTGTGTTAATTGAAAATGTAAGTATTTATATAAATTTTTTAAAAATGATGCCAAAAGTATTTGTAATTACTTAATAAAATAATAAGTGTTTCCAAAAGAATGTTTAAGGTAGTATTTTCCTGATAGAGGTAGAAGGATTTAATGCTAACAGAACAAATAATAGTCTGATTTCGCCCCGAACCACAGGTTGAGTTTCTTGTCAAAGTGACTATGTAAAATATAATACACATTATTATAAAATTTTTATAGTGCCACCAATAATACCAATGGTGGAAAGTAAGTACTGATGATGTTTATCGGGTGTACCTGCTAAAGATGAAAATGCTTAAAAATTTACATACATGTATGTATGTATGTCCTTCAATAAATTATTTCATTAGATCAGTTACCAATTCATCTTAATGTTTGTTCAATTTTACTAGAGTTTAATTAAATCAGTTTCGTTTAACAGACAATCATAAAATGTAAATATATAACAACTAATAACAAATTTTATCTCAATTATTTTATAGTTTATTTGTTGTGACATCTACTAAGAAATGTGTAATTTTATAACCATCAAGTTGAAGTGTTACAATCATTTCAATAAAAACAACAGATTATATAAGTATTTGTTTTATTAAATTTTCAACAAATTCTGTAACATTATAGTTTCATGTAAATTAATATAATCTTAGATATAGTGGCGCCACCAAGAGATTGCAGATGTTGAAGTACATTTCTAGTAGTGTAGGATTTCATCGCGATCAATCTCTCGGTGGCTGGAGAATAATAGTCATGTGCAAACATTATTTCGCAGGGTTAATTAACAGATTATATAAGTATTTGTTTTATTAAATTCTCAACAAATTCTGTAACATAGTTTAATGTAAATGAATATTATCTTAGATATAGTGGCGCCACCAAGAGATTGCAGATGTTAAAGTACATTTCTAGTAGTGTAGGATTTCATCGCGATCAATCTCTCGGTGGCTGGAGAATAATAGTCATCATTATTTCGCAGGGTTAATTACTACCTAGGTAACTCCTAAATTAGTTTCTTAGAAAACCATACCTTTATTTCCCCATCCAATGTATGCCACAAACACATAATATGTGTTGTGACATATATGGGTGAGGAAATAAAGGTATAATTTTGTGTGTAATTCAAAAAGCTGACTTCGGAGTTACATAGTTGTAGATAGTAATTACCCCACGTTTTGTACAGTACATAAGTTCAATATTCAAGCAGCGCAATTAGTTACACCAATAATCCACAAAGAATTTAGTTTTAATAAGAAAAATTCAAAATAATAAAACTGTTTTATCTGCTTTTTTATTTTGGAGACTCAAAACTTTGTCACTTATAATAATAACGAAACATTTGTATAGCGCAGTTTCGTGATGTTTTACTTCAAGTGATCTATACATACTTTTAAAATTTATTTGCATTGGTTTCTTCAAAAGAGATACATTGTACATAAATAGCTATAAGTAATATAATAATAGGGTGGATGGATAAAATATTAACTAAAGCCTAATTTATGTGAGCTGGTATTTTCACCAGAATCTCTAAAATTAAATGAGAAATTTTCTAGCAAATTCCTCATTTTATGTAGGTACATAATATTTTTCTGCCAGCCCATTTAAATTTCTCTAAAACAACTAGTTATCATAAATATGTACCTGCAAAATGGACAAAAAGAGACATTTTACATAATAAGGGAATTATTGGCATGCAATAATAATAAAATGGCTAAAACAATAGAGAGAGAATTATTTAAGTAAAATGTACATGTTTTTAAAAATATTAAATTTTTTGAATCCATATTCACGTTTTTGCTTTGTGCATGGGTGAAACCTTTGTAAGATCATTCAGGAAAGAGCATATCTCAGCAGTAATCTCCTCTTCCTCCGGAGCCTCCGATATGACCCATGTGTCGTCCGTGGTCTCGAGGCGTTCCCGGCATATTGGACACGTTTTGTTATTCACATTCCTACAAAGAGAAAAAAATCTAATTTTGGTTTGTGAAGTTTGGACGCATTGAATAAAATTATCACAAGTGTAACCAAAAAAGGAACCTATTGTTTGTATGTATGTTACTGTTTAGCAACACTACCGACTTCATATATATGTGTATGTAGAAAGACCTAAAATAGGGATGAAATTAGACATATTGTTGTGGGGCACACAAACTTACCACTGTTCGATGCATGGAAGACAATAGGAATGAGCGCAAGGTAAGATAACTTCAGGCTTCCTCTCCAAACAAATGCAGCACTCGCTGGTTGGTTCCAGAACTCCTTTCCCGGAGCTTATTTTATCCACGTGTTTCAGCAGCAAGGAGGCTGTTAAGTTGGAGTCAGAACCGTCCTCCCATTCCTGACTTGACGATTCTTGACTGGAAGACTTCTTCATCTTTCGACCGGCTTCTATGCATTTCATATGAACCTGTAGTGTTTTGAATACTTGAAGGAATTCTGCAAGACTGATTAAGCGGTAGGAATCTACTGTTGAAGTAGCGGGGTTTATTTTGACGCAACCTATTTTTACGGTTCCTTTCCATAATATGGTTGAGTCTGTTCCCTTTTTCACGGCAAATACAAGCTGCTTGCCATCGCTGTCCAAGGTCTTTCTTGATCTAAAAATATAAACCGACAACTGTAAGAACATGGCAAATATTAGATAGAATAAATAATAAGTGAAGTAAAAACTGTAAGAACATGGCAAATATTAGATAGAATAAATAATAAGTGAAGTAAAAATAAATATAATATTTTAGAAAAATCAGAAAAAGATATGGATACATCTGGGTTCGAGTCCCAGATGTGTCCATATCTTTTTCTGATTTTTCTGTTTCGGATTTTCGATTGACTTTCGCTAATATTATCAATCCTGGCCTGGGTTCGAGTCCCAGATGTATCCTTTTCTTTTTCTGATTTTTCTGTTTCGGATTTTCGATTGACTTTCGCTAATATTATCTTTATTAATTAAAATATTATAATTTGACGTTTAACTTATTAAGTTAAAAATAAAAATAAATAGTTCCAAAGGCCATTTGGTCTGTATCAGGAACTATAATAACCAAATTTCAAATAATATTTAGTCAAATTTATAATATATTATTCAAATAATTATAGTCAAATTTATATTTAGTTAAAACATTCTTTTTTTTATCCAGCCCCTTTCAAAATTTGACTTTTTTTCGGGGCACTCTTGTAAATGCTTTCAAAAGCCAAAAAATATACATATTTTTCATTCAAAGAAATTTTAGGGGTCGTTACCATAGTTAAATTTATTACACTATATTGTGGTTTTAATGTTCTTGTTTTGTCCTGGGCTAAAATAGGACAGTTACTGTCTATTTATTGTACTGTGCTGTAACAGCACTGTTATTGTTAATTTTTGTTTTCTTGTCGTTGCTTTCTATATTCTTTATTTTATATTATAAGTATTGTGGGATTATTTTAAAGATTGTAATAGCTAAGCGCACTTGAATGTTACGTTATTATTAACAAAGTTTCGAAAATACGCAACATTTAGGGCAATGATTTTCAGACTAAATATGTCACTGCATGCAGAATTAAATAAGCCACAGATAGGTTAAACACACCACTATGCCGACCCTCGCAGTATTTTCAACAATAGGAAGCGTGTTTAAACATGTTAGTATCGCAATTATAGTCTTTGATAATAACATACTTTTTTGTTTTAAGACTGAATTTACTATTGTGACATAAAACGGCGCCTAGAAGCGCATGTGGAACATATAATAATTTCATTGATTTTAATCTTGTGTTTCTACATTTTGAAAAAAATTGCTTAAAATAAATACTCAGTAATGCCAATTTCTTATACTTTTTGGTCAAACTCTACATTTTCATAGCTGGTAGCATCCCCTAACACCCCATTTAAAAACCTGAAAAAAAAACTGTAAATTTTTAGACATTTGGAAACATATGAAAGTGTGCCCCATAGAAAATTCTAAAAATATTTTCTTCACACGTTTTTGAAGCACCCATATATAAAGATACATATATCTTTATATATAAAAATCTCGCGTCACAATGTTCGTCCGAGGTAAACTCCGAAACTACTTAACCGATTTTGATGAAATTTGGATTTCTGTGTGTAATTTGGTCCAACTTAAGAGATAGGATGGTTTTTATCGCTATCATTAACCTCAAGGTTTATTATTGTTAATTAACTGTTTTTTATGGGACAATTATTTAAAATAATTTGTAAGTTCAATAAGTTTCTAATAGATGGCGGTGTGAGTTAATTTATTGACATAACACTTAATTATCTAGATTAGGTAACCATTTGGCAGATGGTGTTGTGTTTCATTAACCACAGCAACGCTTTGTATTCTATGTACAAGTTGTTTGTTTCTTATAAATAAATAAATAAAAGTTGGAACCTAGTTCAGCTTTAAAATAAAAGTAGCTCAGTAGTAAAATTGATTTAAGAACGGAGGTAAAAATACACATATAGGTACGGAATAATACGTTTTAGAAAAATATAAATTTGGAATGACATGGGGTAAAGAGTTTACAGGGTTTTTACATATTTTTAATTCTATAAAGGGAACATGTTGCAAAATTCAGTAACATGATTATGGCATCCAAAGTCACAATGAAATCCTTTTTAAATTCCGAATATGTAGTTTCAGTTATAAAAAATGAACTTACAGTCTGTTCAATTCTCCAAGATGTTTGACAAAATCTTCATACGAGAGGACTGCTATTTCGGTTAGAGTCTTGGCATGGCGTAGGATATCTTCCTGAATAGGATCCGACCAGTCTGTTTCATCAGAGCTAACACTTTGACCCATGGTGTACAAGTTTCCCAAATAACAAAAATATTACCTATACCAAAAGTATGTGTATGTATTAATGTATAATGAAAAATTGAAGTTTATAATCCAGCGATTTCTATCACAAGGCGAGACACGAAATACTTCATAGCCATTAAATTTGTCTTATTTTAAACATTTTGCGAAAAAAAAAATTACTTTTATTGGTAGTATGTTTTTAGATTCTAGATGAAAGTTGTTATCGAATTTCAGAAATACACTTTTAGCGAGTCACACATTCGAAATATAGTAGAATAATTAAAATAAATAATATATTATTCTAATCGAAAACACAACAAAAATTGACAAGAGCCATACAAGAGCCAATAAGTGTGGGACAAACAGGGTTGCCAGGTGCCAATGCTTATGTTCTAAAATACCCGCAACGAATGTTCAAAATCCCCAAATCGGGGAGAGCAAAATGACAAATTCCCCGCAAATTCCCCACAAGTTCCTTTAAAATTCTGCCTCCAAAATTCAGTGGAAATTAGCATTTTTTATTGATTTATTTTATTTTATTTGGAACATTAACTAAAATGATTAAAATATATTATTAGACACTCAATATGTGATTAAAAAATAAGTTACAACTCAATAACCCAACACATTATGTAAAAAAAAATTCATTACGGTGTGCCAATAAATTGTACTTATAGCTAGTAGAAAGAATAAGGCAATTTAATCACACACATATAATATCGATAAAGACGTAATAAATATAACAGACCTGCAAACTACCCTGCTCCTTTGTAACTTCATACCTACTTTTTTAACCATTTATCAATTTTTAAAAAAAGACTCACACAACGCTTACATTACTTATTATTATAAAAAAAACTTTCCAAGAATATGTCACCAATTCATTAAAACAACAATACGTACGCAAGAAAAGAATCCTTCTATCATATAAGTCATAAATAAACCAATCTATAGACGTTCTATGACTAGCAAATTCAAGTGTCTTCGAGTTTAGCTATATATTCTAGCATAATGCTACGTCCAGACTGCGGCCAACTTCCAACTTCAAACGTTTGGTCGATTGTGTGGAGGGGTAGTTCGTGCGTTGGCAGATCGAGTTGGAAGGTTGGAGTTCGAGTTGGCCCGGGATCGCCTCCGAGGCGATCGCGACGGCCAACTCACACGAACCAGCCTGCCGCAGCCACACATCGGCATTGGTTTATTTATGCACACATCACGCGAACCGCTGGCGATCAAGACACGTGTTCCGCGTACCATTAAAATGAAAATATTATTACGGGAGAGTGGTATAAGAATTGTTTGAAAACATGCCGTGTATATACTTCTACGTAATAATTGTAGGCAACTGATAAGATAAGCGCCGAATCAGCTGTTCGACATCCGCCATGTTGAAATTCGGAGTTTGGAGTTGGAAGGTTGGCCGCAGCCACCACACGATCGGCCAACTTTCCATCTCCGAACTGAGTTCGAAGTTGGAAGGTTGGCTGCGGTGTGGAAGTACCATAAAATTCCCCGCAAATCGGCAAATGACAAAAGATGGCAGGTGGGCGGCTAGAGAAATGCTGACAGGTAAAATCAAGGTTTCAATACGAAAATAACCGGTTCCTTAGAAATAACTCTGGTATTGTCATTTTTGTTCGTGAGTTTTGTATGAAAAGAGGAGCTGGATCACAAGTTCCTAAAGTGGTCCGTACGACCCCAAGGGGTCCTCGCGAGCATTCATGGAAAATTCAAACTGATTTGGGGGTCCCTGAACAACGTCAGGGAATCTGCGCAAGATTTAATATAAAATAAAAAAATTATGACACATTTTTATTAATATGGAAATTATAATAATTAACAATTAATAAATTATTAGCGATTTTTATCTCCAAAGTAAAATATAAATATAGACAGTTGCATAAAATACAAGTAATAACAGACATCACGGTGAGTCAATTCAAAACAAATATATAATGTGTTTGTATGACTACATATTATTACTGTCACTGTCGCTGCTACCCCCCCCCCCCCCCCCACTTTTACTTTATTTTCTATTATTCATTTATGTAGTTTTTCACCCGGTCACCAAAAGAGTTTGGGAACCACTGAGTAAGATTTTCCGAAAAACGAAAAGATCAAGCTCTAAAGGAGCTGAGTTGGCAACACTGACAAGAAACAGCGACAGCAAGACAAGGGTTGCCAATGTTTCATATGTTGTAAAATAGGTACCCACAATAGATGTTCAAATTCCCCACAAGTTCCTTTACCTCCAAAATTTAAAAAAAATCTATTGAAATTAGCGTTTATCGCGTTTATTGTATACGATTTATTATCTAGTCATTTTTGGATATTCTCGTTCGTTCAGGCGTTAAAAACAGATTTTTTTTAACATTTGCTGCAAAATAAAATGAACTTATTGTATGTTCTTACAACTACTGCAAACATTTTTTCAAGAAGTGCTCCGAATCCCCGCATTTTCTCAACAAAAATATCCCCACGAAAATAAAATTATTGTATATTCTTACAACTTCTGCACACATTTTTCGAGAAATGCCCAGAATCCCCGCATTTTCCAATTAAAATATTCTCCCCGAAAAATAACCAATACCTGAAAAATCTTAGAATCCCTGCTATTTTGAAGATTCTCCATAAATTGGCAACCATTTTGGCCCGTTTTGTACAACGCTTAATTTTGGATTTGGGGCCAAAATACACAACCAAACTAGATAGATTTTTTAATCAAAAGTTATATCAAATAGCTAGTACGGATATGGGCTATTTAATTTATTTTGGTTTTAAATGGTGATGTACAGGTAATATGCAATTTAATTTAATTAAACTGCCCAACTGAAATTAATATTTGAATAACTGTATTCAGTTCTTCTTTTGTAGGTTTATTTTTATGATTATATGTGTTATTTAGTTAATATGTATTTTTTTTATCTCGATTCAGAAATGCCCTAGAGTCTAGAGATGTGACTCGTAGACATGGGCGTTGGCACGGTGGGGCAGGATGGGGCTTTACGCTTTACCCTACCCTGGCTGGCCGATGGACGGACCTCTGGGGTTGTCGACCGAGTCGCGTTTTCAAATTTACAGCACTTCATAGGATGGTTTTTCCTTCTTTCATTCATATTATTTGTATTCATAGAACCTAAAGCATGAATATGTTGTAGAAGCCTACTATCTAAATATGATAAATTGAAGACCCCAAGGCAAGAAGTTGTTAACTTACATTGAAGGCATTCTGAGATATTTAGACTTTTGCGTTTTGCCTTATAATTTTTTACTTGAATGTCATATACAATGTACTGATCCTTCATGGTGTAGTAAACAAACCAAATTTACATTACATCTAGTAATATTAAGTAGTTTTGCAGTCTAAAAGTTAAAATAAACATGTTTTCTACAAACAAATGTAGTTAACATGTTCATGCCATCTAGATATCTACAGGGATAGGTGAGGAAGATACAGAATTGAAAGGCAAGAACATGTTATATTCTTGTTGTCTTATTTAATCAAACAAATTAAACATTTTTTTAAATATTAAAAAAATGTTTAATTTGTTTGATTAAATAAGACAAAAAACCTCATCCAGGTATGGTAACAATCATGTGGCCGCATCGATTTCTTTGTTATCTCTCACTTTTAATGACAGCATTGGAAGATTCTCTTCCAGTTTTGGTGTACTACAAGATTTAAGACTTTTTTATAATTAACCCAAGAATCACCTCTCATCCTAACTAACTAACTAACGAACACCATCACGCCGTTTCCCCGCATTAGTGAATTCGCCGGCCAAGTAAACTAGCCCCGTGTCATTGATGCTTTATTTACCTGGCAGGTTAACTAACTATCACGCCGTTTCCCCGCAGGGGTAGGCAGAGAGGACGGACCGCCAAACAACTCGGTCTTGGCACACAGTCCTTGCCTCATTCACATTCATACATCTTCTCATACATACTCTTCTATTATTCTGACTCTTGACATGGCCCGACTCAAGTATCTGATTTACTTGATCGTGCCACATCTTTCTTGGGCGTCCTCGGCTTCTTCTACCATTCACATTCGCATCATAAATTCTCTTTACACTCCTTTCTTCATTCATTCGCTCAACATGCCCAAACCATCTAAGCGTCCATTTCTTAATCTTACATATTACGCTCACATCAGCCTTGCATTCTTTTAGGACCTCCACATTCCTCACACGATCATACATGGTTTTACCACACATACGCCTCAGGGATCTCATTTCTACAGCATTCAGTCTACTTTCATCCTTTCTCTGCCAGTTCCATGCTTCACTGCCATACATCAGGGTAGGTACCAGTACTCCATTGTGGACTGCTAGCTTCGCTTCTGTGGACAACTTTTTGTTGGCTCCAACGGCGTTCAATCCTCCATTAATGGAGTTACCTGCATTCACCCTTCTTTCAATATCTCTATCAGCCTTCCAATCTCTCGTAAACATACTTCCCAAATATACAAACTCATCCACCTGCTCCAAATATGCTCATCCTAGCGTCCCGCGCTATTTCTCTTGCTCGCCCTCTAAGCCCTCTGAAACAAATTAATAAGCATTACAATAAAAAATGCTTGACTTTTAGACAGAAAAACACTAAAACAAAAATGCTTCACCCACTTTCAAACTACTCCTAACCTCAAACTACTTTATGGACAAATTAAGATAATGCTAATGTTTTATACAGCTTACCTGATTCTGTGATCAATTGTTGACAGATTTTCACCATTTTTCACCTCTAGAACTCATTTTCAATGATTTTTAAATAAAAAAACACGCACTGCAAAACTTTTGAAAACGACCAAGGTAAACGTCAAAGTGAGTGAATAACATGTTAACTACAGAAATCTCAACCAATGTAGATGGGAAGAAGTTGTTAATTACAGAATTACGGCAAGAACTTGTTATCTTTGTAGTTAACAAGTTCTTGCCCTAATTTTATCAACTTAATGTCACAGAAACACGTAGTTAACATGTTCATCACATTGATTTAAGCATGTTCTTGCCGTTTTTAAGCTCTGGCATAGTGTTCATTGGAAAGAGCGTATGCGAATTAGTTTAGAGAGCATTCTAACTCATTTTTTACGAAAATGTAAGTTAACAACTTCTTGCCTTGGGGTCTTCAAATAATAGATATAAATAAACAGTGTTCATCAATAATAAAAACAAACGTGTACATATTTTGATTTAATAAAACCCTTAAATCCCCTTTGTTAAGTATAGTAGTCGAAGGTTTGTGATAAGCGTCGAAAAATAAGGTTTGTGATCCAGGGTTAAAGAACCTTTTCTCCCTACTCTCTCTCTCTTTTCGGAACGTATTCTAGATTTTATTTTTTGCTCCACCCTAAATCAAAACCTGGCTACGCTAATGCTCGTAGATTACATTCCTGAAAAATACAACAATATTATTTGCACCATCTCTTTTAATCAATGTGATGTAAATAATAAGTTGTGGTAATTAGAGGTACCAAAAAACTTTCTAATAAATTTTCAACCCCCTCCCCCCTCCCCCTCCCTCGGCGGTTATCCTTGCGCAACCCTGGGCCCCATTTAAATCAATCTTATGGGTGTCAACTTTATTCCAAACCCAAACAACAATGCAAACCAAAGTGCCCTTGAAGTAAGTAGGTACCATTCATGTTTTGCAAAAATAACACACTTAAAAGACGCAAGAAAAATCGTTTCGATCAACCCTTTTCAATCACAGCTGCTGAAGCTGGTGACAGCCGAAGCAAACCGAAGTTCTCTCTTTTGGTTTAGCTTTGACAATGATTCATCTTTATCAAAGAAAAAATATCAACCCATAAAAAACATTTTTTTTAACCATAATGCATCTATTTTCAAATTTCATTTAAAACTTTAAAAAAAAAATATTGTTCGACGAATGGATGAGACCCTCATTTATTTCATATATACAGCCCAACAATTTTATAAATATTTTGGATTCAAATGGTAATCAATTACCCCTCATCCTAAGATTGGAAACAAATTATAAAAAAAATCAAAAGTTCAATTAAAACACTATCAATAGCATATTACAATCACTATAATTAATAATACTATATAATATCTCTCAAGTATGATTTTGGAAATCTATTTTCTTTTAATTTTTTTTTTCTTTTCTCTCATTTTCTTTTATATCTTTTTCTTTTCTATTTCATGTATCATATGTTATATACACATATATAAAAAAAAATCCAATTTTCATTATCCTTACATATTCTAAAATTATTCCGCCTTTTCAGACGAGCATTGCTCAAAAAAAGGTGTACACGATATATAAAAAAAAATATTATTAAAAAATATATATATTGTAATGTATGACAACTGTAATTGTAGTAAATAAATATTTAAAAAAAAATTAAAAAATGTGCTGTAATTCCATGGAATAGGTAGAAAAGATACTTATGCGTTATAAGTATCTTTTCTACCGACACACTACGTTATAAAATATTCCTTCCTACGGCAGGAGAAGGGGTCAGTTGAAATCGGAAGCGGTCGAGAGAATATCATTTCTTTGTACTGGATATGTTAACTTGACAGCTCCGTGCATGCTCCGTGTATTAAAAATGACCCCCTCTTCTGTTTACCGTAGAGAGGGGGTCGCATAACTTTTCTGATACCGCCACTGTAGCGAATACGAAAAATAATTCCGATTAGCGAAGATTCAAACCGCGATCACAGCGCATCATCTTTTTACGTCTGGCGGGTCTCATGGGATTGTATGGCGAGCGCTATTGTGATATAAATAACTTTTTGATGTGAGCTGCGAATATGTCGCTACCTTTAGTCCGACGAGGGATCACCACCGCCAACGTGAAGATAGGTAGGTAGGTATAACCGAATATTATTCCGAACTATACTGAATGTTATGGATGTTACTTTGTATCGATGAGATATGATTTATTATGCTTTGGGTCGGAATTTGGTATGTTTGCCAGCCAAACTTTCTTTAAAATGATTACAAGTCTAAGTGAAGTGGGAACTTTAAATCACATATTTTTTGGTTTTCCCTCTCTAAACAAGATCTTCTCTTCTATCAAGCATTACCTAAAATGATTGTCTCCTCTCCATTCAACATCTCATCTCTTCTAAGTCTAAACTCGACTTCCATCTTCCATATAATTTAAAAAAAATTCCCAATCATATAAAATTAATAAATTCACCTTTCCTTTCTCCATATTTTTAAATGATGGCTTATTAGAACACCGTTGAAGGATTAAAGTTAGAAATAACTGAAAAAATAATAAACGTCTGAAAGAAGCGAAATCTTCGAAGTGAAGATCGGATCGAGCTGAAACTCGGCAAATAGACTCGTTGTCGATGACAATGCATTCTATCAACTTTTGGTGTCACAATCACGCACACACTCAGGCATATTATATCTACGCATTTTTCTGAAATTCGAAGAAATTAAAGCACTATAAACGAAATAAATATAGGCCTCACCAAGTCCGGATTTAGCCCGGTTTGGGTAGGAAGGTTTAAAGCAACAAAATAAATAAGTTTAAAAGTCATTTAAAAAGAGATGTATCTAAGGACCTATAGTAAAAAACATTGTTTTGAACGGGTTGATTCTTTTCCAAATAATGATAAATAACTCAATAAGAAACTCGGACGAAGTCGGGTAGCAACTATATAGCAGATATCTATGTAGGTATCCATACCTACTAGACTAATAACCTAATCAATTAACGTAGGTAGCCACAGGAAAAATATCTATTTTGAAACAGGGAAGGGGGGGGGGGGGGGGCAGCTTGTTATATTGTCGATAAGTTGATAAGGATATCATTATTGTGATAAACGAAATATTATACAAACACCGATAGCAGATGTATGTACATTATGAACAATGTACTTAGGTCCATATACATTATACATACACATTGAATCGGAGTATCGACAAGACAATAGCTTAAATAAACAACCAACAATAAATACATTATGTTGTATCAGCGTTGATTTATGATAAATAATAACGGTGATAGATAATTGCCTAGCATGTGCTCGAAAAACATAATTCAATGAATAAAGAAAACTTAAAAAAAAAAAACATTTGAAGAGTGTGAATGTTGTTTTATTTTTTAATTTTCAATTTTAATCTGCTGTTGAGTATTCTGTTATCTGTGAAAATTTCCTTTTTAACTTTTCTCCTAAGGCATGGTTTTGGTTTTCATCCAAGTTTATACTGATTTTAAGGATTATATAATACTTATCTTTCTGGTATATAATTTTTTGTTTTAAGGTTTTGTTTTGTTTAAAGTGGGTTTAAGTAATGTTATTTTTGTGGTGTTCGTAATATTTTTTGGTGTTTACTCTTTATTTATTTACATCAGGATTTTATTTAGTGACTTGTACAATTGCTTTTTACTTTTGTTCGTAAAATAACTTATTGCAATGTTGGTAAAAAGTATCTACGTTTATTTTTGTGGTTCGAAATACTCGTATATTTTTTTCTACTAAAGTTATTCAAAAGATCTCCTCGATTTAAAAACTCTGTGCTAAAAAGTGTTTATTGTAAAGCTTAGAAAACAGGTTTTCTAAGAATAAAGAATAAACATTGAGACCAATAAACATTGAAACACTGTTAATTTGTTCGTAAGAACTTCAGTCGCGTTTTTACGAATAATATTATCGTATTTTGGAATAACATTTTTCTCCGTGTGCTCTCAAGCATTTGCGGGTATAAATTTGTCCATTTAAAAAAAAATCCGTTGTTTTTTTACAATTTTGATTGTTTTTACATTTTTGGTTTACTTTTTATAAATTTTTGAAACCAAAAATTTAAATTTTTCGAATGACAAAAATCAAAAGTTACCCAATAATGCAAGTACGTAGGTATTTTTTTTATTATAAAAATGTTCTTTAATATTTCAAAATGATGTTTGGTCTTGGAGACATAAAATATCCCCTGCGGCGCTTGGTTATTTGTATTTTATAATTGTTAATAAAATACAAATAACCAAGATAAATATGAAGTTATATAAGAAACAACTTTTTAAAAATACTCCTTTGTGACTAAGATTATTTTTGACTCGATTGAATGACTAAAAAAAATAATAATAAAAACAACTTTGGCGCTACTTTCCTCGCGCAGATAATTCTGGCGTTTATATTCCTGTAGCTGCCCCTTGCGGCCCGCATACAAATAGAAAATGGATAAATTGGCACTCCGTCTAAAAAGATTGACCAATATCAGAATTTTAGTAGAATTATAGATATATCATAATATATAAAAAGGGGTATTTTTGTATGAAAGATACTCTTGCTCAAGTGACAAAATGCAACTGATAATGTGATTAGACTGATTAGTGCATCGCTGTCGGTAATCCCTAAAGTTGAGGACGCATAATTAGCCAATTAGTCATCCAAGTAATAATGACTAATTTCCTTGGAGTTATGACTGAAAATCTTTCCAATAAGAGAATAAAAGTAAATTAATTCTAAAATGTTAATTTTTGTGTTTTTTTCAAAGGGACGATGCATTGTGAGTCGCTTAGATAATTTGAACATTTAGAGCGGACTGACAGGAAAAGGATGGTCAGGAAAATATATTAGGTACGTGAAAGTGAATGGAGTTAGTTAAGTTAGTTTGAGTTAAGAATTCGTGAACGCAATGTCGAAATGGCAAAGTCAAGAGAATCGAGTACTCGAGTCGGTCAATAGTCATTAGCAGTGGCGGTTCGTGGTCTTTTTAACGGGGGGTTCAGAAATTCAAGAGAAGATATATTGTCTAATCAAAATTTACTCTTGTCATACAAATTAAATAAAGTTAGTGGAGGGGTACCTAAATAGGTACTATTGTTTTTAAATAACTTGATACTCCTCGACTCAATTATTAAACGACCAAAAAAAGTTTTAGAGGATTGAAATTGTTTAATGGTTTTTACAACACTCAATGTACGTTGCTAATTATGATTGTTTTTTTCAATATGAAAAATTGCGTAGAATGTAGAATATAATATAATTGATATTTTAAAACATAAAAAAAACAAGAAACACAAATAAAGGCGGCACGAAATAAAATAAGCTTTTTTCATTTACACTAAAAATCCATTATACAGGTATACAAAAAATAATTATATTTAATTTCCAACCTTTTTTCGTAAGCATTAGCGTTATTTCTTGTATATAACACTGTATTCCGTCATTGTGTGAAAAAATTAGGACAGAATATTTGCGACAACCGATAAATGCAACCACTTTCAATTTGAAAGCCGAAACAATACTGGGAAAGCTCAACACAAAATTGCATAACTAGCGACGTTGTTTGCCGAAACTTTAGTAAATGTACTCGTAACGACTTATCTATAAAAAAAAAAAAAACAGAAGTCAAAATCGGTCCACTTCAATAGTAGATTTACAAATGCCATTAGTAAACGGTTGGAGAAATGCAGAAACAAGAAAATAAAAATGACTACAAAGTTAAATACCATAATATATAACATTTAACTTGCATCCGTCGGTGCAAAAGTCGACCGTCAGCCGGTCATCCCGCGACAATCTCGGGCTTCGTTTCGGCGAGACTCGTCAAAGTTCGGAGGTCACGTGAGATCTTGACTCGTGATCAGCGCACCAAGCTGCGTAGTTTTGTCCATTCTACCGGCACAGCGATTCGTATCGGCTATATTTTTTCGTATGGACAAATGTGTGCGGATCGCAACGCGCACAAAATGGGAATAGATACCGTATTTTTCGGTGGCGCGATTTTAAAGACGGAATTTTAATGTCGAGCTATCTGTGATGCGCTTATATTACTATACAACAAGATTGTTTTATTTTATCATCTTTTTAATGAGGGTTCACCGCACAACCGCACTTTAGAGAAAACCGCCGCTGGTCATTAGGTACCTACAGTAGAAGAGTATAATATATATGAGACGATGCATGAATGTGAATGAAGCAAGGATTTTTCTGCAAATTCAAAGTTGTTTGGCGGACCATCCTCCCTGCCTACCTCTGCTGGTCTACATAAGAGCTCGTTCACACCTCCGTTTAAAATTCGGATCCATTTTAAAACCGGATCCTACTCTACGAGAACAAATAATTGTCGATTCAACCAAAATATTTTATTTGCTCATTCTTCAGTAGACGATCAATGGACGTCGATGAAGCTTAACTTTATCGATTAACAAGACTTTATCGATTGTCTAAATTTTTCATACAAACAGTTCCAATCTTGAAATGACACTTAAATTCATGGCAAATACGATTTGTAGAAATGAAATTGAGTTACAGAGAGACATTATTAGACTTTATCGGCTGTCTGATTTTTTTTAAGCAATCGGTTCCAATCTTGAAAATGACACTTAAATTCTAAGCAACTCCGAGTTTTAGAGCTCATTGATTCGAAGTTACAGACCGAAATTGTTAGACTTTATCGATTGTCTGATTTAAAAACGGATCCGACATGTTTTGTCGGATGGATCGCCAGCGCAGCGCGTCCCATTTAAAATCCCGTTGGAACTCGCTCGCTCATAGGTTTGTATGGAGCTGTTCACACTTTTCGCCTTGTCGCTCCGGCAGATCCCGCCACACCTCGCTCCCCAACCCGCCACCTCCCAGTCGCGAGATAGCAGGCACACTGCGTGGTTTTGAAAAAAGTACCCCTAAAAAGTTAGAATTTCTAAAAAAGTTATTTACCTTTTTTACTTATACTATCATGAAGAATCACCTCCCGAAGTTAATGCACTATACCCCCGGACATCCTGTATATATTATCTAGTATTACATCGGTATCTATCTCGCATTATGCTTCTACTCTATACCCGCCTACATTGCAAATATAAAATATTATACGAGCATATTAATAATAAGTGGTTTACGATATTTAAATATGCCTTGATAAACTATTAGGTAATATGTGGTAACTGGTAACATATCGACACATTATAATAATTATATATTAAATTTTATCAAATTATGCAGAACATGCAAGAGAATTAAGGTATGTAAAGGTAATAAATTTATTTTAAGAATAATAAACAGAGCATAATGTTTTTCTATTTTATTATTAATTAGGTACCTACATACCTGAATATTTATTGTTAATAATATTTGTAGAAAATTTTATTTTTTTACATCATTTTTTACGTAAAATAGGTATGTATTAATTATACACGGTGTCCGGAAACTCCCAGTACAATAGGGAAACTGTAAATCATGGAAATTATAACTTTATACTTTTTTCATCCACAGACAACTTTCTCACACAAAAAAATGCGTATGACTTGTGTTTACCTTTGAACTTTATCTTTTTCTTCCTTGCACTGTCCCAACTCATTGCCTAGGTAGCTGTTGGGGTCGGCTCTTCTCGTTCTCAGGTTGTAGCTTCTATCGCTATGAGTATCGCTTTCATCCAAGCCTTTTCTCTGTAGAATTTTGGAGCATTGATTCATCCAGGAGTTCTTTGGTCTACCTCTAGATGACTGTCGAAGAAGCTCCACAACATAGCTTCACTGTGTGGTCTGGTGGTCTCCGTCTTATGTGCCTTCAGCATCTCAACTGTCGTTCCTCCAGCTTACTGTTTATGTCCGTGACACCCAGGCTACCACAAATGCGTGAACCTTTGATCTTATATTTTAATGATACTCCTGCGGACCATCTAAGCATCTGCATTTCATAAAGAAGGTGACAGCGCAACACGGCATAACACCCCAAAACAAATAACAAAAATTCGCATTTCTGCTGATTAGAGTTTACCTACGCCTGATAGGAGTTGTACCTACATAGTCCAGCATTCGGAGCCATGCATTAAGGATAATTAACATTTGAACTTTTTAGACCAAAAATATTCACCACACGCCACAGGCTTTCTGAATTGTCAATATTTGTATGAGTAGATGCATAATGATATTTCAAATTTAGTTGATCAACTTTTTTGAAAGTCAAAAAATTCTTTTTTTACATATCTGAAAGAAAGTAAACCCTAAACTTGTCAAAATTCTTTCTTCAATCTTCGCAAAATATTATTATGTCAATAAATTATTTCAAGAGTCAATTTGAACAACTAAAATCGAAACGTCTAGCCCCCTAGAACGGTCGATCGATAAGGATTGAACAAACAACAGTGACTTCGAATATATTACGAACACTTAGTCATTGTGAACTGTTACTTATTCGTTGGCGATCTGTAGCCATGATAGGGAACGATCAGTAGTTACCGAAAGTTATCCTATCAATCCTTATCGACCGATTGTTCTGGGGGGCCTCAATCCGCAATAAAAGCTTTAAGCCCATAAAAGCAAAGTACAGTACGTTATATGGTAGGTACTTACGATTATAATATAATAAGAATAAGGGTATTTATATAAAGGTTTATGTAATAGATGTCTTTTCAGCAGAAAAATGCCCATCGTAGAGATAATCGCTTTCAGTTCTGCATTATAATAATACATATTATATTGGTTATTGGTTCAGCGCAGATAAGGACTGGGCCTTAGCTAGACAGTCTCCCCACCAATCAGTTAGTATTGAGAGTGGAGTGACCATATCATAATATACCTCCGTAATCCGTAATCAGGCAGTATTGCATTCGTACTTTTTGTTCATTGAGAACAACTGTACTGTGCAGTGTTCGTGTTCAGGTAGTCTGCTAGCGGTACAGTTTGTTGGCAGGAGCGGCCCGTGGCGGGTGTGTGTAATATTGTTGTGAACTTGCGTTCTTCGTTCTTCGTTGTACACATTGTTTACTTTCTTCTGAACCACACGTATTATTATTGCCGCGCTTTCGGTGAAACAATTCAATTGTCTTATATTTTCCTGGTGTACGTTCTCGGTTTAAACAAATTATAAATAAGTGATTTTGTCGGAAAAAAAAGTTAGACAGTTAGTTTGAACCTTCTGATAATCGCTGATCTGCAGTAAGTAATCTTTAAATTATGTTCGTTTTAATATGATTAGAAACAACCAACCAATATGAATTGCCGTAAAATAATACAAAATAATTATTTGTTTTTCTCACTGAACATTATATTAGTACAGACCTACATAATGTCGTTGCATATACAATATGAACTATGTGATACTGAATACATTCTGAGATAATCGACAAAAACTGTTAAAAAAAATAACGAAAAGGAAAATAACAATTCTTTTTATGAATAAAGTAGGAAAAATATATTTGTTCATTATAAGAATATATTTATGGCAAACATTAATTATTTTATGCCATAAACTTGAATTTTAACGCGTTTTTATCACTATGCATTGCTTCATATTTCTATGCACAGCTTTATTCACATGGTTCATATTCTATACACAGTTTTCATCATAATTTAAATACCATAATAATGTCAAAATATTTCATTTAAATTTATTGATATTTGACAGCTGGGCATCACAAAATGATGTTAATATTATGTACATACCAAGACAATTGAATTGTGTAGTGGTATGCAGAGGATATGACTTTTTTGTACTATTTTGATTGTCCTCACATGATTTATTTTCTATCGCCTTAAATATTTGATATTTTTACATGGCTCATATTGTAGAAGATGGAGAAAAAAAAGGAAAATAATGTATTAAAATTTGTACTATTTTGATTGTCCTCACATGATTTATTTTCTATCGCCTTAAATATTTGATATTTTTACATGGCTCATATTGTAGAAGATGGAGAAAAAAAAGGAAAATTACTGTTATTTAACTCATTTTCTAACTAATTTTGAACAAACTATATTTTATCAAGTAGTATCAAACTCGCCTGCGACAGACACTTTTTATAAACAGATTGATATAAAACAAAAACAGAAAAAAATCATATAATAATGATTTTTGAACATAAAACAAAAAAAACTCTTCTTAGTATTATTTGGCCCGCTGCTCTCAAACAACATTTGACATTCCCGGCGTTGCCCGAATTAGTAATTTCAATCGCGCAACATTATATTGCTCGCCCAATGGTCAGATGGTTAGAGCGAGCGACTTTCCAAATATAGACTCGGGGTCGTGGGTTCGGTCACAGCGCTGATACGAGATCACTTATTATAAACATTTTTTATATTTGGGGTAAAAAATACTAACAATACGAAAAAATTCTTCTGTTTTTTTTCTTTCCGTTGATATATACGGAAATACTGAAAAAAATATTTGTAAATACGAATGTAAGAGGGTGCACACTAACATTATAAAACGGTTATAATTAGCGAAAATAGCGAAAGCTCTCTAAAATAAACTGTGATTCTTTTCATAACTGTAACATGTTAAATAACAGAACAAAATATTTCTATTTTTGAAACTGATAATTTATGGTGGAATTCCATTATAATAATATATAAAACTTATTTCCACTTCAATTTATTTGACCGTAGCCGGTTTCAGCTTGTTAAAGCCATATTCAAACAGTCTGAAGATGTCTTTTATAAGCTGAAACCGGTTACGCTTAAATAAGTTAAAGTGGAAATAAGTTTTAAATTTGTTTTATTATATTAGAACAAAATGTGTTTTTAATAATTTACGGAGCATAACTTCGTGATTTTTTTCTATCGATTGAATTTCATATAATTTACGTTTCGGCTCCACAATGAACAGATATAGGTATATCTTTTTCAAAAATTATATATATATATATATATTTATTTTTACGAACTTAAAAACTGAAAGTGTTCAAGAGAAATGTGTTGTAATTCGGACGTCACTATATGTATAATATGAAAATAATGCTTTTTCATGTAACGCATGACGAAAATGATAATTTTTTATAACGGTTGACAGAGATTGACAAATTAACGTTTTTCAAATATCACTCGAATTATTCTTTTATGTAAATTTAAAAAAAGGACAGTAACTGACAGGTAAAAAAAGTTGTAGGCAAAAAAAAGTATAAAAACGAAGTATTTTTTTCAATAAATTGCTGCGAAAAGTTCTATGAAAATCTAGTGGTTATTTTTTATTAAAAAAGACCCCCAAGTGGTTTTATGATCCCCTCGTGTCACTTTGCGACATTCGATCTGTGTATCGCGCGCTAACCAAACATTTCACTAGTGGCCCAAAACACCCACACTAATAGTCTGAAAATATCTATTACGATATTATATTATCTTACTGATTCGATAAAACACGAGCAGATGGAACCTACCAGGGGTTCGGGTCGTTCGGGATAAGAAAAGCTGGCACGATCGTGTAATGGCTCCATTATAATATAGTCACAACAGCCAGCTTTTCTTATCCCGAACCCCTGGTAGGGGTTACTTCTTAACCTCCTTATATATAGTTATACGATCGTGTAATGGCTCCATTATAATATAGTCACAACAGCCAGCTTTTCTTATCCCAAACCCCTGGTAGGGGTTACTTCTTAACCTCCTTATATATAGTTATACGATCGTGTAATGGCTCCATTATAATATAGTCACAACAGCCAGCTTTTCTTATCCCAAACCCCTGGTAGGGGTTACTTCTTAACCTCCTTATATATAGTTATACGATCGTGTAATGGCTCCATTATAATATAGTCACAACAGCCAGCTTTTCTTATCCCAAACCCCTGGTAGGGGTTACTTCTTAACCTCCTTATATATAGTTATACGATCGTGTAATGGCTCCATTATAATATAGTCACAACAGCCAGCTTTTCTTATCCCAAACCCCTGGTAGGGGTTACTTCTTAACCTCCTTATATATAGTTATACGATCGTGTAATGGCTCCATTATAATATAGTCACAACAGCCAGCTTTTCTTATCCCAAACCCCTGGTAGGGGTTACTTCTTAACCTCCTTATATATAGTTATACGATCGTGTAATGGCTCCATTATAATATAGTCACAACAGCCAGCTTTTCTTATCCCAAACCCCTGGTAGGGGTTACTTCTTAACCTCCTTATATATAGTTATACGATCGTGTAATGGCTCCATTATAATATAGTCACAACAGCCAGCTTTTCTTATCCCAAACCCCTGGTAGGGGTTACTTCTTAACCTCCTTATATATAGTTATACGATCGTGTAATGGCTCCATTATAATATAGTCATAACAGCCAGCTTTTCTTATCCCGAACCCCTGCCAGGGGTTACTTCTTAACCTCCTTATATATAGTTATACGATCGTGTAATGGCTTCATTATAATATAATCACAACAGCCAGATTTTCTTATTCCGAACCCCTGGTAGGTTCCATCTGCTTGTTTTTTATCGAATCAGTAATAATGTTCCCATTAATGTTCATTTTCTTGACAGACCTGACGTCAAAATAATAGCTTCGGCCGCGCTGCATCTTGTCTGTGTCTTTGGGATTCTTTTTTTAAATCATCCACTGGATTACGCGCGAAGGCTGCAATTCGTAACCAAGCATAGTGCAATCACCTTTTTTGTGCAGACGTTGCTATGGGATCCATAATATCTGTTCCCAAAAAGCTCTTAAAATAATAGTAGATGTCGAATAGATATTCCACTCTTCCATTATAAACTTATTTCATTGAAAATGTTTTAATGAAACAGTATAATATAATTTTCTTTTAAAATAAAACAATAACTTTGTATACACCACTTTTATTTTTTTATACTTAATGCCGACCGGGTTTCGCTACAACCGTAGCTTCTACAGGGCAGTATAATCTCTACTAATATCTGACATGTTGTGTTATAATATATTCAGGGGATTGAAGAAATGGGCTGGGTTCCGCCGGTGCAGGACGTAATTGGAGTAAGGGACTGGGGGTTGGAAAGTGAATTCCAAGGCAATTCAAGGAACACCTATGATGTTTACACAGTACCGGATTCTCAGAATTTGCAAACCATCTTATAGAAACAGACCATAAATTTAATAAAAATACAGGCGTAACGTTATTGCACAAAAACGAAATAGGTATCAGATTGGATAATTTAGATTCCCTAGAGCTAAGGAAAGCCATAAACACTAATAGAAAAGTAATTAATAATCAAATAAATTTAAATAAAAGTCCGATACTTAGGTTGTTCCCCATTGACAAAGAACATTCACTTTCCAACCCCCAGTTCCTTACTCCAATTACGTCCTGCACCGGCGGAACCCAGCCCATTTCTTCAATCCCCTGAATATATTATAAATTATAACACATGTTAGATATTAGTAGAGATTATATTACCCTGAAGAAGCTACGGTTGTAGCGAAACCCGGTCGGCATTAAGTATAAAAAAATAAAAGTGGTGTATACAAAGTTATTGTTTTATTTTAAATTATAATGTCACATCACAAAGTAACTGCTTCATACGTACAAATATAATTTTCTTTTCAACCTTTCTACCCAATTTGACATTTTTAACTCTGCACCACACTCCTTAAAGTCACACAGTCGATCTCTCGATACTTTATGATAACTACTTACATACCTTACATACACCCTACTAATTATACAAGCAACATCTTCCGCTTAGTGTGGTGGCAGTAGGAGATTTTCAAATGTTGTTGGGTTATTCGTAACCCGGGAATGTTTGTCTTTCTTTAAAAAAAAAAAATTACCCTAGTAACGAGTAAAGCACAGCATGATAAAATATTTTTTTCCAGCGCGCCGATTGCTTAGTAACAAGATAATTTTTCTTTATTCCTTCCACCATGGCATATGCCCATGTTGTGATGGTCGATTTTATATAATTATATTTAGATTCTCTCTGAATCATATATAATTTATATATATAATTTATATATGGTTCAGAGAGAATCTTGTTTAGGTTAGTACAAAAAATGTGCCAATACCGAACCATCCTCTTTACCTACCTATTTTAAAATACATTTACACCTATTTCTAATTAATTAGGTTAGGTATAGTCTTGGCATCTAGCAAAGGTTGATTTCAGAATTTAGATTTTAGATTTTCTAATATCTGTATTATCAAAAAAAAAAATAACTCATTGTCCCATATCAGGAAGGTTAACTAAGTAGGTATCTGGGATCTCAATTAAAGTGTTATCATTGAAATATTGCCTGGGTGAAAATACTTATAGGTAGATACCTACTAAACTAAGATTTAATTATTCTGATAAACTGTGCTAATAAATTATTTGATATTTAACGCCAATCAGTAGATGACAACTAATATTATCTGATATAATATGAATCGCTTCAACAGGTTTAAGTAGGAAATAATCATCAACCAATAAATCATAAATCAATGGCCTCGTAATGTGCTCATCTCTAAGCACTCAATATTATGAACAAGTAGCTAAAGTACCCGGCGTTGCCTGAGCTTTACACAGACTTTTTTCTAAAGCTAATGTAGACATTGGCCTTCCTTTTCATCTGAAAGTGTGCAAAATTTCATCAGCCTCCGAATAACACTGTAAATTTGTATTGATCAAATTAAATCCACGCCGCCCGCCACAGATATTTTTATTTATGTAATAAATAGAGATAGGCCCGGTATATCAGCCAGTCTGTATCCTTGCTATGAACGACATTCCTCGCTCCAATTTAAGCCTGCTAAATCTACAGCTCAAACTTGTGATAGTGATAGAATAGTTAATTTTTTAGACGCTGAGCCGCTAGCAGCTAAATCTAACATTTATGTAAATAATATTTGAATACTTCCCACCGAAATTTACGTAAATTGCCCAATTTTACAAGTATGGACAATTTATCGAGCAATTAGGAACACGATGTTATTAATTAATAATCAATCAAAAATAGTCTGATAAGGGATTTTAAAAATTTCAACGTCAGGACAGTTTGTTTTCAGCGGTTAATTTAAATAACAGTGCACTGACTCTAGCAATACAAATACCCATTAAAATTAGTGTACCTACTCGCTTAGTACCATGCTGATTGAAGTGTAAAACTTTATCAAAAATTAACTCGTAAATGAAACCCATTTAAAAATAAACTTTCGTCGTTTTTGAAATATTGCGTTTTCCCGGTGCGTAGAGATGACAGTAGAGAGCGTAGACAGTGGATTTGTAAGGAAAAAATAAATACATTCCTCTATTAAATTCATAAAGAATACACGTAATATATACATCTAGGCTTTCGACGTATATACGGATTATTTTCCAAGCCGTGCTAAGTTCGACATTCCAACCAAGCCGAGCTTCAAATCAACTGATATACCGGGCCATAGATGAGCGTCTTGCATATATTTTGTACCGACTTAGTAAAATTCACATGAAAAAATCTTAGTATTGAATACGGAAGTTCTACAAAAAAATCCTTGACGAACGCGTGATTAATACGAAAATAAACATTTTTGTTACACGCGACAATAGGGGATTATTTTGTAAGATTGATAATATTAAAGGGAAACTGAAAATGAGTTTGACGAAGATGTTAGCTAATCCTTAGTTAAGAAACACTATTGATTTATTTCTCGATTTTTTTGTATTTCTTGGGCATTAACTATGTAACAATTTCTAGACATGTTGTTTTGAAGATTTTTACTTTTGCTACCTAAATTTTATTTTTTCTGCTACCAGTTACTACACATCTGTGTCATTCACTAGCAAACTTTAAACTTATTTCTCGATCATGAATCATGAACCCTTTTACAGTTTGGAATGTCACATGTAAAAAAATCCTCGTAATTTGACTTTTAACTGATAACTCCCGCCTATTTTTATTTAAATTAACACTAAACAATTGGATTTTTTCAAGGCATTAAAAATTTTTTGACTTTGAAAATATAAATAATTTGCTCAAAAAACACGGAATTCCTTATAAATCATTTCTGAACTGAAAAAAAAACTTCCCAGCGGCTCATCTGATATTTTTAATACGCTAGCGACTGCACGGTTGAAATTTAAGAACCCCACTTCTAGTACATCTCTGACGCCGTACGTGAAGGGTTTTTAATTTCTAGATTCCTATTATTACGGTATTTTTACCTGTGCAATATTATTATGATTGTTACAATGACACCTTGGCTCCATTAATCAGTAGATAGTTACTGAATTCACCTCACCTCACGACTACAGTGCTCAAAATCGATAATTTTACCAACCGGAACTTTTACTCCCTTTTAACAATACAGTTTTATTCACTATTTCATGATACCAACTGAATGCGAGCGGTTACCTACCGCTTAGTCTAACGTACCGGAGCAACGTTCCGGTTATGATCATTGATCTTGATTGGTTGCCATCGTAGATAACGCTAATCTTTTATGTCTTGAATAACAACAGATAATAACGGCTGGCTTTGACTGAGAAGTCCAAAGCGTCAGGTTCCCACAGCTATGTTAATTACAGAAGTAGGAGGAAGACAAAAATAATTTCAGGTTATTCTAAACCTGGAAATGTTTGATGCCTTGTCTTAGAAAAAATACATAACACAAATATCACACGTAACCAAAAATCTCCAAATCGTCCAATCTCCTTTTCTATTACGGTCTGATATATAATATAAAGAGATGTAGAAAGAGAGAACTTTCTTTTTGAAGTAAAACTTCTTTACGCACGCTTGACTTGGGGGTAAGCTGGCGAATGCGTTACGAAAACGCGTTACTACGTTACGCGTAGTCGGGCGAGGCGAACGGACTGTAACACTGTAGGAGCAAGAGAGAGCAGTACGTGCGCATATTTTCTCTCTCTCTTCCTCTCATAAACAGTGCATGAAGATTATTCGTAATTTCATTTCGTTCTTGAACAAATTTTATAAATACTGTAGGAGCAAGAGAGAGCAGTGCGCGCGCACATTTTCTTTCTCTCTAGAAGTTTTACTTCAGTCGTGTGGTCTAAATAATAATTATTCATGTAAAAAAATCCCTCCTAATTTGACTTTTAACTGACAACTCCCGCCTATTTTTGTTTAAATTAACACTAAACAATTGGATTTTTTCAACGCATTAATAAATTTTTGACTTTGAAAATATAAATAAATTGCTCACAAAACACAAAATTCCTTATAAATCATTCCTGAACTAAAAAAAAATAATCTTGCAAGCGGCTCATTACGCTAGCATATTTAAGAACTCCACTTCGAGTACATCTCTTTAATTTCTAGATTCCTATTATTACGGTATTTCAGAAAGAAAATGTGTGCGCGCAATGCTCTCTCTTGCTTCTACAGTGTGATACAGCCCGTCCCCCTCGCCCGTAACGCATTACACTTTTCGTAACGCATTCGCCAGCTTGCGGGAATGCGTTACGAAAAGTTTAATGTCGGTAAACGATTTTTAAAACTTTTTCTATGTTTGCGTTCAAAATTTTTATTTTTTTAGTCTGTTCAAAAACAGCGAATCCATTTGATACTGAATATTTTGATGGCATGGAATGATTTTATCTAAGCCCAAGGCGGTGAAGAAAACACTTTTTGAAGTTTTCATTTTCTTATTTATTTTTTACTCAGAAAACAGCCACAAAACTTCCTCTCATTTCTTCTTTTTTCTGTTCCTTAGAAATGCAATAAAACCCGTTTCTTGTTCTTGGCCAGTGGGACTCTTGTATTGTGCCAAATCAAAATAAAAGAAATCCGGCCCTAACGCACACGTAAGTAGGTACCTACCCAAGAGTGATTGTCCCACCCGCTTCTGGAGATCAGGCGTCTTCAACCCTTTTCAATGTCAGATCTTAAAGATATTATTAATTTATGGCCTCACGGGTATTGCTAATTTGTTTTTTTTGTAGATTCCGTTCTTGGTGTATGAAAAATCATGACTGTGAAAATTTCACTAGGTATGGGAAGTTCTTTCATCATTCTCATAGTGAAAGAGAAGAACACTTATTATTATTAGTGATCATTCTCTTTTTCTCTCTTCTTTTAATTTTAACTGCTTTCTTGTCGGAAATGCTTTCTGACGACTTCCGTGGCAGAACGTTAACTTCCTTGGATTCGGACTGAAAGATTGCGGGTTGAAAATCACAAAAATCTATTGTTCTAGTGTTTTATTCTTAGGTAACTAAGCCTAAAATAATAAACCACAGGTTATATAAAATAGGTGGGTGAGGATGATTTTAGAATGCAACATTTTTACTAGAGTTAAAATTATGTTACAAAATTCAAATATGATGACAACCAAACAACATATAATATATTATAATACCTTAACAATGTTGTATAAGCTCAAAAATGCTGCCAAATTATCTGCAAATTAATATTATGTACCAAGAAAATATTCACAATTATCCTACGAGAAGACGCAGATATTTTAGGCTTCCCAAAACTAAACTTTCCTGCACACAAAACAGCGTGTTGTATAAGGGGCAAAAACTTTATATAATAATAACTGGTAATAATAATTTTTAAACTTTATATATTATACGAGTATGTAATTTTTAATAGTGCAACCTTGTGGGCCGGAATTTGGAGAGCCCTGCCGTAGACCGCCGGACAATCATTCAATGAGTGTAACCGCTATACAATACTAATCGTCCCATCGTACGTATCGTGTTTGCAACAAATGGCTGACAACACCATAGTCTGATGTCTCTTGTACTCTGTAATTCACCCACACTTAAATACATCCACATTCATAATATTATAATATACTATCGCAGACCCGTGAAAAATCACGGAATGTTATGATATGATTGTAGGATGTGTGAAACGGAAAGTATTTGTAAAAAAATATTGCCTCCGGATAATTGTTAGTAAACTTGAAAAATTACGACATCTATCGAGCATCTGTTAATTATTTAAATAAAAGAAATACACACTAATAATTAAAAATTAGTTAATAAAATAATGTTGTTACATATACATCAGCATAATATCTTATCCAATCGTATGTGGATTGTGAATCAAGCGTTCCGAATCCAACTTACTGAGTTAACATAATGTTGTCTGAAGGTTGAGAAGTAGCTATATGATCAATGGTGTTCTTTCACTACTCTAATACTGGGATCTTTCATTCTGGGACCCAATCGGAATTCCAATCTAAATTATAATAAAGCGACAAAACTCTCCTAATGTCCCGTTCTGACTGTATTTTATTCGAGTAGCAAGTATATTAGTAACTAAACGGGTCCGAACACCACAATTTTAGTAGAGTAGGCTAGTCAGCTCTTTAGTAGATTGAATCCATTTGGTTCTATCTTTTCGGCGAGTAGAGTCTAGCAGGGGCGGTCCGTGAGCTTTCAGTGAGCTATGGTGCCAAGATTGAAAAAAAAAACGACGTTACTGATGTTATTGTTGCTGAAAATGAATTTTAATTTATTTAAAATTTCAACTTTTTGTGTGAAGATCCTTCAGTTTATGGATGTGGCGCATCCCCAAACTGAAAAAATCCTGAAGATCTTCATACAAAAAGTTGAAATTTTGAAAAAAAAAATCATTTTTAGCTACAGCAACATCAATAACGTCGTTTTTTTCAATCTTAGCACTCTAGTTCACTGATAACTCACCGACCGCCACTGGAGTCAGTCCCCCCCCCCCCCTCGGGTCTCTGCGCACTGACATTGCAGTTCATTCGTAGACCCAGGCACGCGCAATTTGTCTTCCCGTTATTTTTGCGGCTATTAATCTATTTTCGTGACCATAGTACATTTATTTTCATCTCACTAATTTATTCTTCCACCTCAGCTTAATTCCCGCCCGTCATGTTGCGACGATTTTACTTGACAGTAGTGCGAACACTTTTTGATGAGCTAAGTAGCGAGTTACTCGCCACTCGACATACTATTTGTCAGGTGCGAACAAGGTATAAGAGCTCAGGCATCATGCAATTTCACGTGGAATATTCTGCTACCATTTTCCATTTCAACGCAACTATTAATAGTTCATTACGTCATTTGTGATCAAACGAGATTTATGGAGAATTATTATAATTATCCATTTTACTGGCAAAAAGTTTGTTTGTACCATCATTTTCAATAAAAAAGCATTTAATATTTTAAAAGGAGAAATAGAAATTTTGAATAGGTGATTCCGGATTCGACCGGTGAACACGACGCGTTATTTTATCCTAGATTTTCCATAATGGGGCCAACAGACCTAGCTATAAAAGCTCAAGCGTTATTTGGTTTGGCGTATTTCGGCATATCGGTTGCCGTACATTCCCAATGGGAATGTATGACGAGCGATATGCTGAAGTAGGCCAAGCCAAATAACGCTTGAGCTTTTATAGCTAGGTCTGTTGGCCCCATTAGGCGCAGACCCGACGGAGAGTTGTAATGATATTCTTGATAATATGTCTCAAATTTATTTACTTTTAATCGATAATGTTTGCTCAATAAATACATCTTATCAGATAATAGATAAACACATGTTTACTCGTTCGAGCATATACCGAAATCAAAATTCATAAATATAATAATAACACAATGACATTTATAACACAGATTTGTGTTATTTCAGGTCCGCTTAACTTAATAAAACTAATAAACTTATAAATAATAATTTAGTATTCAGTTCTCGTATCCATATAATTATTCTTACAGTGCTCCTTACATAATATTGATCAAATAATATGAAACAAAAAATGTACGGTGTACAAAGCAATCACAAGAGAAAAAAAACAATAACAGTGCTATTGTAGATGACGTAGTAATGTACGGAACACTACAAAAGGTTAGTTTTCTTACAAAAAAAATCAATCCATCTGAAAAGAAAAAAATCTTGGTTTAGAGATGATAATTTTTAGGCACCTCTTGGCTGTTGTTCCCAACTTTTTGATCGATCAATCTGAGTCGATCATCGATCATCTGTTGGTCGGAGAGTAGCGTCTGGAAGAGTGTATTTGTGCATTTGAAGAGTGTTTAGCCAAAATTTCGGCTCAACAGTTAATCAGTAGAATTGGAAAAGGGGGCATACATTAATTACGTGAGCAAAAAATAGGAGGGGGGGTCTACTAAAATCTCATTACACCGATGGGGGGGGGGGGGGGGGGGGGGGGGCTATTGTAGATGACAGTGCTATTGTAGATGACGTAGTAATGTACGGAACACTACAAAAGGTTAGTTTTCTTACAAAAAAAATCAATCCATCTGAAAAGAAAAAAATCTTGGTTTAGAGATGATAATTTTTAGGCACCTCTTGGCTGTTGTTCCCAACTTTTTGATCGATCAATCTGAGTCGATCATCGATCATCTGTTGGTCGGAGAGTAGCGTCTGGAAGAGTGTATTTGTGCATTTGAAGAGTGTTTAGCCAAAATTTCGGCTCAACAGTTAATCAGTAGAATTGGAAAAGGGGGCATACATTAATTACGTGAGCAAAAAATAGGAGGGGGGGTCTACTAAAATCTCATTACACCGATGGGGGGGGGGGGGGGGGGGGGGGGGGGTGTCAAAAAAACGTACGTTAACTTTAAAAGAGTATATATTATTATAGAGATAATAAAAAAATAATAAAAAAATTGTTTCACTTCTTTTAAGTGTCCAATTTTGGCCGCTGAAAAAATGGCAATTATAAACAACATTTATATTTCGAGAGTAAGAAAAAAATCTCACGTGAGGTGGGGGTCCCACTAAATCTCACTTAATCTCACCAAGGGGGGGGGGGGGGGTTAATTTTTTATTTTTAGACTGTTCACGTAATTAATGTATGTCCCCAATAGCAGCCGTTAGACTTGGCAAAAAATTATAGGTAGGTACTACAACAGTCGTTCATGCATGATTGATTACAATGACCACACGTTTAATGGGATTAGGTAGGTACTGCTTTAACGAGGTAAAATCACCGATTACTTACTTAATTTACGAGGAGATATTAATAACGTTATTCACGGTAATGAGTAATGAGTAATGAGTAATAATAACAACCCACAATAACATATTTTCTATGTACCTATTTATATTAACTATTATTATTGTTGAAAATTGCTTAAAACATTACAAATAAAGGCCGATATAGTATTGAGATATAATTTATGACATAAATATTTTGATCTTCAACTGCGCTCTTACCGCTGAATCTATATTTTATTTATCACAAATCGATGTTTTCATGAACTTCTTAACCTAACCTAACTTTGATCTTCAACTGCACTCTTACCGCTGAATCTATATTTCATTTATCACAAATCGATATTTTAACCTAACCTAATAGCGTTGGGGTTTGGCAAAATGGAGTAATGTAATGTAATTAATAAAGCATGTGACGTTGGGGAAGGTTAGGAAGCAGCTATCGTCAATTGTTTATCGATACAATCACGCAATAATTGTAGATTTAGTTTCGAATGCATTTACGAGTAACGTTTTTATTATACCATACCATTTTACATCTGTACGAGTATAGGTCCAAAATTTGTACACGGTTGACATTTGTTACATTAGAATGGTCGTTTCTACGACTCGTTCTTGAGTTCAACAGCTCGGCTGTGGGACGATTTGCCGGCCTCTGTGTGTCCTCCCTCCTGCAACACGTTTCTCTTCAAGACCCATGTTCACTCCTCCCTCTCCTCAAAAAGAACCCCCCCCCCCCACACAATATGCCCAAATATGACATAGGCCTGAGAGAAAGATTATTTTCCTCCTGTGCTGAATTATTGTACATAGCCGTTGGCGGAGGTGTTGGTTATCCAATAAATGGTTCCCGGCGCAGCGGTACCCATAATCGCTTACCAAATTGAAACCATACCTACCATATTTATTTTATTTTGTTTATTTAATTATCTCAATATTACATATAAATAACTTAATGACGTATTGCCCATCCCACTAGGTGTGAAACGCCTGTGTTGAGATGGCAATTTACAGAACGGTAGTCAACTATAGTACTATGAAAATGCCATAAAAATTAATATAATATCTTTTTTTTTAATTATACAATTCAAGTATGATAAGAAAAGGGCACGTGAAACTCATACATACATGAACATAGTTGGCATAAATGTAAATATGTTAAAAAATATTAGTGATGGATTTGTTTATTGGAGGTAATCAATGATTTGACAGTCGAAATTGGTTATTTATAGGTCTTATATCGAGCACGCGAGAACAAACCCTTATAAAATCGGTGTTAGTATTAGAATGGATATTATGTAGAATGGAACAATACAAAAAATGAATCTTTTTAATTTCGCGTCTGTAAAGATGTAAATACACTCATCATACAACTTCAAAACAATATAAGATGATCTTCAGAGAGTAGTTCCATTTCGTCACTTTCTTTCAAGCGAGTGTCTGTAGAAAGGTCCCCCTTCTTTACTTGCTCGCCCAAGCGGCATGGATGCCCTCCTTGCAATATTATAGTACCTGCATGACTATGATTATATTTTATTTTATCTGCACGTCTTATATATATATATGTATTACTTACTATTCTTCAAGCTGCATGTTCTGTGGTTTAGCTCGTGTCTGTTTCATTTCCACGTGCTCGGTTAGCCGCTCATCTTTTCTTTTGTTCTGAGTAAATTGGTACAGCCGGAAGCAAATTTAACATCAATTTGTTTTACATTTAATTATAAACGCAAAAAAGCTACATATTAGATCACCCAATGCTAAGGCAAATATTATTACATCTGAAATTAAAACATACAAAATATTGAACTGGTTAAAGAATATGTTTATATTGATTGTTTTTTCAAATGGGATTTACAAATAAATTTAAGTATGTGAGCGACTGAGATCTATTATTAGTAGATTTTATAAATTAAAATTCTATGTTCTAAAATGCACACTTTGGATAATTTATGTCATTAGCTGAATCTATTATACGGTATGGAATTACAGCTTGGGGATTTTCCTGTAAAACAAATATAAATCACCTTCAATCAGTTCAAAATCCATAGTTAAATTATTAGATCATAAAAGTTTATACGAACAAAGGCATAATGTTCCATACCTTTATAAAAATCTCAAAATTCTTTCAGTGAGAGCAAATCTATGGTATAAAGTTATTTTTCAGCATATAAAATAGCCCTTTGTACAAAATAGACTGGAACACACTTACAATACTCGTTTTACGTTAAGAGTGATAGACCGGTGGCTGAGAATAAAAGTTCAAAAATGCTTGCAACTGTACAGAGAGGTTCCAATGAGAAAGATCGATTATTCCCCGTATCAAATTTTTTTAATTAAAAATTTAATATCGATTTATTTTATTAAAAACTTGCTTTAATATATACCTACATTCAAGTAAGCAATAAAAATGCTCAAAACGGACGATGGTAAATTATTAAATATCGTGTACTTCTTGTAAGTATTTTTTGATTATAAATATTTATGATTTAAAAAGGACTAATTTCCGGTATTCTCTGGTAATATCCTCTTAAGTGAAGGACTAATCGTACCTAAGCATTTAAACAAATATGGGCAAAAAACTTTGGACTACATGATACTTAATTGCTTAAATATGTTACCTGCAGAAAATTAAATAATGTATTAACGTAAAAATAAATATTATGTTGAAAAATTGGTTCGCTGAAAGAAATAGTTTTTATTAGACTCTAATACAAACAATTTCTAACTGCATACACTTTTTTATCATTATATCATGTTATACCTCTTTAGGCTATATCTCTTATGATACGAATGTATACAATTGTTTTTTAATAGTTAATTTAGTTTTTTTTTATAAACTATTAAGTTTAAGACAAACTACTTAAAAGTAGTTTATTGGGACTTTTCTCTGTTTTTGTATTATTTTTTATTTGATATTATAAATATGTATTATTTTTTAATGTTTCTTTAAATAAAATAAATTTTAAAAAATCCACGTAGGGTGAAATTCACACTATTAAATTTTTAAATTATATTTTCTTGTTGCCGATTTTGAAATGGTGTGCAATTTTGTTTACAGTCACGGTTTACTCAATAAAAAACATAAGATTATATTTACGAGTGTGTTAATCCTCTTTAAGAAATATATTATGGAACAAGAAAAGGGCGTAATTTCTTACTTGTGACAGTCAATTGGATATTTTTAAAAGCTTCCTAGCACACGATGGAAATGATGAACAAAGTCGAACGAACCATTTTTGAAGTATCTATGAATTAGGTTTCAAAATAGTAATCTTTCTACTTTTCGTACATAGTTCGAAACTACCCAGCTTCATTCGTGTATAAACACAATTTTTTTCAAATAATATTTTTTAAATACGGAGCAATAATTATTCCTTGTGTGTTTTTGGTGGGTATTTTGAGGATGCATAGCTCATAGCTGACGTTGCGAGCTGAATACAGTGCCGTTAATCTAGACATTCTAGACAAAAAGCCGTGCAATTAATATCGTGAATCTACAATCTACATTTGTTAGGTTAGGTTAGGTTAAGATAAGCACAGCGAGATCGTGAACATGTCGATACAGCCATGCAAACCTCTTTGACAATCAAAGCTCGCATCTTTATAACAATAACAGTCAGAAAGATTTCAAATAAATTTGTATTAGTGTAAATGGTTAAAAAAACTATTGCTAAACTCTTTTCGATTTGTTCAGTTATATGCCTATCTAAATTAAATAATTGAAAGAAGTGCAGTTTTAGCCAAAATAACAAAACAAAAAATGTTTCTTCCGAATTAGTTGAAGCTGCAAATCAGTATTAGACGGTCTAAATAAATTTATCTGAAACCAGAATCCACGTCGATTAAATAAGACAAATAAAGGTTTGCCTAAGTGACTAATAACAGTTTTTCTTTTTTTTTATATGCCTACGAGCGAGTGAAAGTATTATTTTTTTATTAAAATATGCAAACAAATCGAAACGGTGTGTTGCGTCATAGATTACAGATGAATAGTTTTCATTATGTACTTTGGTCACGGTTCAAGAAATATTTCCGCAGTGTGGACGTATAAAAACCATAAAATGAGTAGATTTGTAGCTGTCTGCTTATGTTGATACCTTTTAATGTGGCCTATTTGTAAGTAATTCTTTTATGTCCTTCACGCCACAAGTGAGTGCACAGTGCGAAGGACATTATAAAAACTATGTGTATAGTTAGTAAAAAAACTATAAATTATAATTTTTTTTTGGGTATCTCACTAAAACTTTGAAACTCTCGAAGATGATCTCTGCCAGGGGTGCACTCGGAATACGGAACGGCGCCGTTCGGTAGGTACTGTTTTGTTAGGAGAAATAAAAAAATATTCTCTTACAAAATAAAATGTTCATCTTTTAATATTCCAGTGTTTCCAAAATCATGGGATATTATTACTGTATAATTTGTGAAGTTGTAAGTATTTACAAAATACTTACAACTTCACAATAATAAATCAGGATCATTGCCGTTCATAAACAAATATTGTCAATTTTCTTCGTAATATTTTTTTATAAATTTTCCTTTCAAGTAAACACATCAAGTAAACTTGAATAATCACGAAATCTGTCAAAAATACATAATTCACACAATCAGTTCCAATTTTGAAAATTTCAGAGCTAATTTGAGTTCGCAGGAATATTTCACTTCACGCACCGCCGACCGAAATTCTATTAAATTTCTAAATGAAAGATATCACCACTTATGACATTTATGACTTCATGATGATTCACGTGACGGCTGTGACCATATTCTTGCGGTCTATCATAATATAAAATTAACGGTCCCAATACTGGAAATATTACCAATGCACGCCTGTCTCTGGCGTTTCCGTTTAGAATTTACAGGTCAACGCATCATGAGCTATGGAACTTTGAAATTAGCTTATGTGACTGTCAAAAAATTGTCGTGTTTTTTTATTCAAGTAAGTAGGCATATGTCTAATAAAAGAAGTTTCAGAAACAAGAAAAAACATAACCTTGTATCATGTAGGGTTGTTAAATATTTATACATCATCTGTGTTCTATGTTGGAAATCTTTTAACAAATATCATTGGAAGTACCCTTTCGGGATTTGTAACGTTTGACAATGGATTATCGTTATCAGTTGACCACTCGTCGTCATCGAAATATTCCACCAATTCTATATTTTGAAACTGAAAAATTTCAATTCGTACCTCATTTTCATCACCAGAATCTAGATCAGTCAGGTCAGAATTGGCCTTCTGTTGATTGTTATATGCAGATTTTGCTTATTTATGGCATTGGTCATCTCATCATCCTGTTCAATTCAATTTAAAGAAAACACGTTAGACGCCTATAATTAATAACCCATAACCCCCCGCCTTACCAAAATGAAACCCCCCCCCCCCTTCCACAATATCAAATTAATTTTTTGAAAATATTTTTATTGTACAATGTGATTTTTTATGATGAAAAATAAAATTATTAAAAAAACATAAACATGTTTCAGGGCTATCTGGGTTAATTACATTATCTTTTTCAACTTAGACTTACTTTACATAATAATGCAAATATGGGTCCACATTCTAAATGTCTTACCTACATTTATCTAACTTAGACTAATCTTATAAACACTCAAAAGTGTAAATTAAATCTTATAATTTTATTGCCTAATAACCATAATGCGCCAAATGAATCGTATAAAATGAAATGTTTTCTAATACCCTCGTTAGTGGAAATTCTACACATTAATTATTATTTATTTTTAACTTTTTTGCAATGATATTACCTATCCGGCAAAAGTGAAATTTGAACAGTGTTGCAACGGGTATTATACAACAGGTGACAGCCGACCAGTCTGAAGAGGTTATTATATCAATAATTATACTGACATTATGATCATGATTTAATTCAAATTGCTTGCAGATTTTATTTTATTACTTTGACTTTTTAATAATTTGCTATCTTATAACTAGTGAGAGTTATGAATTTATGAGACATATGAAAAATCATAATATCGGTTATGAATGACACAGTTCAGAATTCTTGCGCAATAATTTTATTTTCTTAGGTTAAAGAGAATTTAGATATTTTTTCTCCCCTGTAAAGTGATCAAATAAATATGATTTACGCGGTGTTGGGAATGATGATTTTAACTGTGGAAGAAAAGGAGATGTGGAGAGGAAGATTGGTAAGTACCATGTCATGTCTGGTCACCAAACACGGCTAAATCCATTAAAAAAAATATTTCGTTTGTGAATGGTGGTCATTTACCAGAACCAAATTGGAGTATTAACTTCTCAGAAACGGGCCACAATTCGCAATGTAAATAATAATAATATGATAATTAAATATAAGATAAGCGCCCTTGAGGTGATTTCTCACAAAAACGGGGCTTTACAAATTATCCAATTATTATTATTACTATTAAATGTAAAATTACACCCGTTTTAATAGATTTTGGCAAAAATCTATTGCTTAAAATGTGTACACTAATGAATCCTCTTTCTTTTCAGGTGACATCATCAGGCGTCATTTACAAAACAGTGCATTTAGTTTTCGATACGTTTAGTTAACGTTAACTTGCTAACACAAAACTCATTGTAAAGAAACTAAATTTTTAATAATTATTATAATCCGAGTGTAATAAAAATATTATAAACTGGAAGACTCACCAGCTCTAATCCAGTTTTTCAGTTGTTAGCTAGATTGACTTGAGATAATTGTCGTGGTTTCATCGTCAGTGTAAGCACAATAAATCAGTGATCATGAGTATGAAAGAGTGGCTACAGCGTCTGCAGCCTGCACCCTTGCACTTGGTGCTAGGTCTGTCCGTGGTGCACTTCTGCGCGCAGCTCGCCATCTACAACTGGACACACACGCTGACCTTACTATTGGACCTGTGCCACATGCTCTGCAACATCATTGCACTGGTCAGCTGCATCATGACGGTCAAGGTGAGTTTTTTTATATACTTAATTGTCTTTGTATTTCTGTGGTCCCATGACAAAACAGAACAGTAATAAAAGTTTTTTTATTTTTTATTATTAATTTTACATTTTGTACATTCAAGTTTACAAATTGCTAGTTATTTACATGTTGTATTCTATATTAAATTTTTTCCAGTTTCATGTAGCTCCTACATTACATCTTAAACTTTCCAATTGGTGCTGACTTTATAGTTTCTGAGGCCCTAGCACGCATGCTCTATAACGATCGGTAGGATAACTATCGGTAACTTCTCATCGTTCCCTAGGACAACTGCACATCGCTAACGTACAAACAACAGTTGACGTCGAATATGTTAAGGACACTTAGTCATTGTGAACTGTCACGTATTCGTTGGCGATCTGTAGTCATGCTAGGGAACGATGAGAAGTTACCGATAGTTATCCTATCGATCGTTATAGAGCGAGCGTGCTAGGGCCTCTGGTGGCGTGTTATAACACTTCATCCCTTTGTACAGTAGAGTATTCTGTGTGTTCGCTTTATCCTTTTTTTTGTAGCCTGATTTCCTTTAAGAAAAAAATATCTAACCTAACCCATTGTTTTATCATGATCTCTTTTGGGTCTATTTGTTTTATCTGGACACCATTTCTGAGCCATTCGAGCAAGCTGTTTTGTCAAGGGTCGGTACTCTTGGTAGGTACGTACTTTTAATCATTTTTTAGGCCCGGCACGTCTCTGCTAGGTACAGAACGTCGGGTGTACCATGACATCCATGACGATCATGACAGTCTATACTACAGTCCATGCCATACAGGTTTTTATCAGTCAATAGTATAAATACTATATAAATAGGACAAGTAGTACCGGTGGTATATAATATGACGGTCGCATTTAGAATTGGTATTCAAAAAATGTTCATAATAATTAAATAGGTAGGTACCTACTTAAAATACTAATCATCAAAATACTGACGGGTTGTTTCACAGAATTTGAACAATTTATAAAATTTAATTACTGTAAAAGTCCTATTCAAGTTCTGTTATTATCCTGTTGAAATTCAGTGAAACAACCCGTCCATATGGGTTGTTAAATCACTATCTATCCTTGTCTTTGTTGTGGAACTGTTAAAGGTCCCAAGGGTGAGCTCTGCCGTCACGAAATTTGCACAGATTTTCAAGATCAGCAGCGCCCATGTTTTCAGCTTTCAAAACACATCTATCGTGAGCTATGAAGCTACTAAATATCCAATTTACTTTGAAAAAATACATCGCCTTTTATATTTTTATATGAATACCGCTCAACTGCTTCCGTCTGGAGCCAGTGAGATTTCAAGCAACGTTTTAATTCTCAATGGTGGTCTTACACCAGGGTGATACTGAGATTATCTTTCACTCTGAAACTATATATATATAAGATAGATACCTATATATATATATATATATATATATATATATATATATATATATATATATATATATATATATATATATATATATATATATAAGATAGATACCTATATATATATATATAAATTAATTAATTGTTAAATAAAACAAATTAATAAAAAATACATATTTTGCGCACGCCGGGTTCGAACCCGAGACCTTCCGATTAGGAGTCGAGAGCCTTACCCCTCGACCACGGACGCCCGTCAATGTAATTAAGGCGAAACCAGTAAAACCAGGAGTACCTATATGAACATTTTCAAATGACATATTTGATATAGGAAGTTACTTACATCTACATTATGTTTTACTCTAGAGTCTAGAGCAGTGGTTCTTAACCTTTTTTGGAGGTACCGAACCCTACCAGTTTCATGTGCGCGTTCACCGAACCCTTCTTAATTGGCGTATCATCACGAATCATGTGAGTCGGAGGTGTGTCTTGACCTCCGCCGAATCCTCAAGATTGACTCACCGAACCCCTGAGGTTCTACCGAACCCAGGTTAAGAACCACTGGTCTAGAGTGATGGCAATGGCACATCATATTGTGCAAAAAACCATACAACACGGTCAGCAGTCAGTCAGCAGTAGGTGAGGTACACATCCTCTTCAGGTACCTGTGTACTGTACTGTCTACCTGACGCGACATACATACTATAAAAAGAACAAATTACTATTACCTACAGCTTATCATCTCATCATAAAATACAATATTCTAAATAATGTGTTGTGGTAGAAATGAAAGTTATGGGGCTTGAAGGATAAATTAATATAAATATGTGACATTTTGTTCATCTCGTGACTCGTAGGTGTTGCGATGTTGGTATATTATAAATTGTACATGCCTACTACCTACCTAAAAACTGTCAAAGTCATAACTCACTTCAATATTTGTCAATTTATTATAAAAAATAGATGTTAGCTACATCTTTTCATTAAAACAAGAGATATTCAGTTTAGGTCAAACGTTTTGGCGCAAATCCAATTATGTTTTGTGTGAAAATGGCCGCGCAGCCGTTCTAAACGTTTTTTCTAGATGTGCATTACAATTTACAAGTAGATGTGACATCATAATACCTACGACAAAAATGATAACATTTACAGGCTTTACAAATGTACATATTAAATACACATTTTTTAAAAAAGAACGGTAAACTTTTCCAGGTTACGAATCCTAACAATATTTTAATTCCTATTTGCTTTAATCGGAAAATGTTACTTGTAAAAATACCAAATGGCAGACAATCAGAATAGATCAACTTATTTAAAATAAAGGATTGAAATAAAATACACAAATATTTGAAAGAATTACCGGAATTAGTATAATAATAAAATTTTATGCTCGTAAGAATTTCCTATATAACCCTAATATTTATAACAAAAATAACATCTTAAAATTATCAATTTGGGATGCGGGTATGGATACCGCCACCCGGGAACCATTTACTAAATAACCAACACCCCTGCCCATAGGTCACTCCAAGTGGTTCGCTACGTTTGGTAACTTAGCAGGAGCGTCCGGGTTCATACGGGGGGGGGGAGGTTTGTCTAGATCTTGGCGGCCACTGCGTTTGCCCACCTACTGGATGGCAAGCCGGATCGGGAGAGATTGGTTGAGTGAGACCTAACCTAGACCTCTGCAGACGGACTCTCTCGACCCATCGCCTTGCATCGCAGTGGGAGTGATGGATTCATACGTCCGTCGCTCCTAGACACATCGACCCCCTGATTCCTACCCACCCCTTATAACTTTTTCTTTCCCAGAACTTCATCCCATTCCTTTCCCTAAAAAGATCCTCCACACAGCATTCCCAAAGATGTCATAGGCCCTGAGGGAAATTGTTTCCCCAGGGTCTTCTGAGGTGTGGAGTTAATACATATAACAAAAACAAATACGTGTGGATTGTGTACACAAGTATGCATACATAATTATGTGTAAATTATATTATTATATACGTAAATGGGTGTGCAAGTTTCATAATGCCAGAGCTCACCAGTATAAATACAGAAGTATTCACGGGCATGTGCAATTTAAAAAAAATTAATAGCAATCGGATGAAATTTTATTCGCAATCGTATGATTAGTATAGGAAATAATTTCATAACGCTAGTGCTCACTATCCTATAACCATCCCGGGTATGCGCACATCATATTCCCAAAGTTTCATCGCAATCGGATGAACGGTATGGCCGCGCATAAGGTACGAACAAACAAACAAACATTAATTTTTATATTATAGATGTACATATATTATTGTCCTGATATATTGCTGAGCTGTCTATATTAATGCCTATTTACTAACATTGTAGTTTCAAAATATTACACATGCGCAATGAGAATACATTTTTATACAGCTATTCGGAATAACTTCACAAATAATTTTTTGCGCGAACAAATTTAATAATTCTAAAGAAAAGCAGTGTTATGAATTATATACCTATGTAGGTGTCTTCAATATAAAATATATTATCATTTAACACGTGTATAACGTAGAAATGCGACGAAGTTATTCTAAGACGACAATTTTATAAACAATGATAAATGATTAGAATAGATATTATTGTTCATTAGCATTCCTGTTTAGAAGGTATTACAACCTACACCTTCTTTGAATAATACTGAACGCAAATCAACATTGAAAGGCTTACACATAACTCATCTCCCTTTAAAATAAATTATTTTAGCGGAAAAGTCACGATACGCCAATGGATTACCTATATGGTGTTTGGTTCTAGGTCATATAAACAAAAAATATATAAACGTATCGAAATAATAATGAATCCAAATATGTACGGTGTCTGGAAACTTGTAGTGTAAAGCGGGATACTGTTAAACCTGCAGCACATTTGAAGTCGATTTTGTGTTATAACTTTTTTTGATTTGAGCTTTGGTTTTCAAATATGTAAATCGAATCCAAAGTTGGAATTTTTTAAATGTATATTTTTTTTAAATCAGTTGCTGGGGGCTAGTATCTATTATTTAATGCATTTTAAAATAAATGCGACGAAGCGTAGCTCTAAGAGAAACGAAAACAAAAGCTAAACCACTTCCTTTATTCCTGCCCATCCTACATTCCAAAATTGACTTATTAGGTTACCATGTGTACCGGTCGATTAAACTCCAACCTCCTTCCCATTCTTAGAGCACGTGTTCCAGTCCTAACAAATCAGTGCCCCCTGGTGCACTGGTCTCACCGGGACAGGATTGCTCCTGGCTGGGTGGTACAATCGTATCGTATGAAAGCGTAGACCCGGCTCCAAAAGTTTTTTTAACCCCTTATTAGCTGAAAAAAATTGAAAAAAGTTAGAAATATTATATATAAAAATTAATGTTTATTTGTTTGTTTGTTCGTATTTTATGCGCTGCCATACCGTTTATCCGATTGCGATGTAACTTTGGGGATTTGATGTGCGCATGCCCGCGATGGTAAAAGGATAGTGAACTCTGGCGTTGTGAAATTATTTCGTATAGTATTCATCCGATTCCGATTACATTTTTTTTAATTGTTGTGCACATGACTGCGAAGGTTTCTTTATAAAATGAACTCTGGCGTTATAAAATTTGCGTAAAAAATTTGAAATAGGTCACAAGCGAGTTGTTTGAAATATGGGTGTATATTATGGAGTTAATCTGCAGAGGAAAAAGGTGTGAGGGGAGGGGAAACCGGGACGGGAGGAAGTGAATTAAGGAGGGGAGTTCTCGGGAGGCGGAACGAGGGAGGGGGAAAGGTGGAAAGGGAATGCATGAGGAAGGGTTCGCGAGAAGTAGGACGGGGACGAATGAGAAAGGGGAACGCGAGAGGGGAAGGAGACACAGGAGGGGAAGAGGAGGCAGAAGGGGAACGGTTACGAATGGAAAAGGACACGCAGGGAGAAATAATGTAGTTATTTAAATTGCATTCAACGCACGCCGGGTATCAGCTAGTATCAAATAAAATCGAAATGCTCAGATAGAAAAAAAGGGTTTTTGAGTACTCTGCGTGATGTAGATTCACCACTTTCCCGCTTATGCCACGAGTTTCCGGACACCTATTTAATAGTTACTACCTGATAGTCATTTCTGATACTTCATTATGTTTTTTTGTAATGTTAGTGCGGTTATTAGTCCGGAACTCGGAAGCAGGTAATTAGAGCGAACATAGCGGCTAACAACTAACTAATGGTTTATCTATCTCTCTTCAAAGGGTCGTTTCTAATTCGCATTTTTTATTTAAAAAAAAACCCGCACAGCACCCCTAAAGATGATGGGCAAATCCTCAGGCCCTCTGTGTCAAAATAAACGTTAGTCATTAAGATGAAACCCGGTGGTGGAGAAATTTGAAAAATAGATTTTACTCAATTGTTGCTGTCACTGTTGCTCTTACTCCACCGGATATTGAGCGAAAGGGACAATGCACCTCGGGCTACTAATACCTAACTAAAATCGAGGTTTTGTATTCCCCACTTTTCTCCTCCAAAAGTGGACTGATTTTCAATTTTTTTTACCAACTACATAAGAAAAAAACTATTCAAAAAACATTATATAGTTTGTATACTGAACGTCTTTTGACGGCGTTTAAATCAGTCAATTTTATTGATTTTTGCAAGGTCATAACTTCTATAAAAAGTAAATTCAATAAAAAAAAAAACAAATAGTACCGACACGCTAGTAGTTAATATCTATTTTATATAAAAACAATATTTTCTCTAGGGTTAAAATCCAGAGAGATAAATAGGGAATACGTTTGTATGGAAAAATCACCGCCGCGGCGGGCGCGCCGGGTGATATGGGGTGGATGATAGAAAAATACCTTTACTAAGTCAGAGAACTGGAATACCGCATCCCTTAAGCATTTATTCCAGGCATGCCCAACCTGCGGTCCAAAATGAAGGTTTCAGCTTTTTATGTGTTGACTTTTGGCATTCATACAAAAAAAGAAAAAAATGGTTCTCGATAATTTATCAGATTTATAATATATTTCGTGAAATTAGAAAACTTTCTGTTTATGCCTTCTAGCATTATAAATACCATGGTATTCATGATGTTATAAATACCTTAACAAATTTTTTAATCCCAATAGATGTTTCTATTTGCATTTTCAACGAAAGCAATATGGTTACACGCAGATATTCATAATTATATATAATTACTGTTAATTATGATTGGTGAAAGAGGCCGTAAAGAGCCTCCGAGACGACCAAGCGGCTTGCTGACAAGCCCGTTGTTTTTTATCTATGGCACTTTGTGACAAACCTTTTGACTGTCTCCAAAGCTTCTCACAAGCATTGCCCAATAACTACGTGCTGGCGGCAGGCTTGATGTGAATTTATATTTTTTCGGGAATAGACAAACGAGAATAGATAAATAAGTACCTATAGACAAAAAACATTACAATGAGTGGTGATTTTAGATATTACATAAATTAATAGCATGTAAAAAAAAATTACATTAATTTATTATAATGTGCAAGTATGTAGTTATTGTGTTTTGTAGAAATCAATCTAATTTTTATAAAACATATTTTTTACATCAAATTTAATAATGTTGTTATTAAGTTCTGCAAGAATTTAATATATATATTTTTTTTAATATTACGACAGCTATTTCGACATTCAATGTCATTTTCAAACTCTAGTTAGATCACTTTTAGACCACTTATTTACATGATTCTTTTTACCCCACCAACAGACATTGTTCGCGGTTGCATTTTTGATTAAAATTAATTGGTAATATTCGCCTGAATAAGTTTTTTGTTTTTTTTTTTATGTGTGTAGCCCACCTTTTTTGGCCTGCCACACGATTTCGGTTGGGCATCCCTGATTTAGCTTAGAAATTGGTGTTGTAATCACCATGACGATCAGTTGATGAGTGAAACCCAATGACATTAAAAATACTCGATGATGTAAAAATATATTGTGGTTCAATTTAAAAAAAAAAACCTATAATATATATAAAAGCAATTGAATTGATAAATCAAACAATCTTCATTATGATAAAGGATTATCAATAATTTTGTAAAGGGCCAATTATTGACCCATAGATAACTACATTGTTATTAACTTTGCTTTTGCACACGACGATTCAATCATAAGTAGGTAGAGAAAACAGATAAGTTTAACCACGAGAAATAAGAGTATGACCCACTCCATTAACTGATTTGATAATAAATCAACTGATATCTATTTCATTGAACAAGAAGATAATAATAATAATCTAAATTAAAATATGAAAATGAACAAGACACAGAAAAATAATAAAACATAATGGTCGCAACGCCTCAAAGAAATTGATAGCCGACCTGCAGGTAGTTCAAAACCGAGCTCTCAGAAATGTTCATGGACTTCCATGGGACACTCATGTCAGGGACATCTATTCAGTTTCCGGTATCCTTCCAATCACAATCCTTCCTAAACATGAAATCACAAGCACCATCCTACAAATTATCCAACAATCAACTCATACTAACACCAAGCCAATTTACAATCAAGACATCCACAACCACAATACTCGAAATAACAATAAAATCCGCATTCCTCAAACACACACTACAAAATATGGGATAAAATCTCTGAACTATATTGCCTATACACTATATAATTCGCTTCCAGATATGTACAAAAACATCCAGCATAATAAAAAATTGCAAAGCAATGCTTTAAAAGAATATTTTTTAACTACATTTAAAAATGATAATATGTAATCGTCTTGTCTTTTTTTGTTCTATCTTATATACTCGTATCAGTTTTTTTTCCGTCTCTTTACTTGTTTTCTCTTGTTGTTTGTTCTACTTAACCTGTCTTTATTTTTATTTTTATTTTTATGCTGTACTGAATGTAAAACTTATATTATGATATCCAAATACCTTTGTAAAATTGTAACTACTACCTCCTACCTATGAATTGTAAGTTCCTCCTGTCCTAAAATGAGTTTTGTAACTCATCGGGATTGCTCTAGCAAGAAATAAAAACAATGAAAAAAAAAAAAAAAAAAAAACGTTGGTAAGACGTGAGATCTGGGTTCGTGTCGCAGTTGCGACCATTATGTTTTATTATTTTTCTGTGTCGTGTTTATTTTCATATTTTAATTTAGATTATTATTGTTATCTTCTTCTTCAATGATATATTTATTACATTGATGGGAATAACCTTCAAAAGTTTAAAAGAGTGTTTTTGTTATAAAAAAATTATATTAATTGGTTACCAATCCATATTTTATTGATGGGTAACATATTTATATTCAAATTAGGTGATTATTTCTTGTCCTTAAATATTAATGTGTTGGGTGGGTAGGTAGGTACTTAGGTACTTATAATAGGTCAATAATATATTGTTTACCTTTTACTCATTCTCGTTTGTCACTAAGTGCCTCCGCTGACGAGTCAACAGAAACCAAACTAAAACTGACTGGTTGCTATGGTTTCCAACCATACTTTGATCACGGAGCTTCTCAATTTTATGGTTTCTGTAATAATCTCAGCTTGTTTCAGTACAGACGAAGAACAATCAGCTGTCATCGCGGTCATCTGTCGCTGTCAAATTGAAAAAACATTAAAAGAAAACTAGAAAACTGACAACAAAACTGGCGCAACCATGGCAACCGAGCAAACTGGCATCGGCCGGCCACGGCAACTAGCAGGGCGAGTCGCGAGTCACTGATTGCGTTGCCATTGACAACGGGTTTTTAATAAATTGTGTAGTGGGCGGGCCATCACATTGATATACACATGGATAGCGAGTATAGTTGCAAACTGGTTTATTTTCAGTCGCCTCGTCAGCGGAGGCACTTACTTTTGCATATTTAGATAATTATTTTTGTTTAAGTATTATGTTATAGATTGTAATTAAATCACCCATGTACGTAAATTTTTGGGCAACATGCCTGTTTGAAAAAAAAAGACACATAAGTAATAATAATTATGTACCTTTTTAGCAGAACTTTTTAAAAAACATACTTTATATTTATTGAAATTATGCGGTGTGTAACAGCATGTACCCGAAGGATTTTAACCAGCGAATGCTGAGCATATTTTAACCAGCGAATGCTGAGCATATTTTAACTACCGAATGCTAATCATATTTTAACCAGCGAATGCTGAGCATATTTTAACTAGCGAATGCTTAGCATATTTTAACCAGCGAATGCTTAGGACCAGTTGTTTCGGAAAATTTCGCGTTTGAATTTCCCTCAAATCGACATTCACCGAAAAATTGGGTTGTTTCAACCTCCGTCAGAAGAAATTTCATCAAAAATTCCATAGGACCAGTTGTTTCGGAATTCCCTTCAAATTTGAATTTCTTTCAAATTTGAATTTCCTTCAAATCGTCATTCACCGAAAAATTGGGTTGTTTCAACTTCCGCATGCGCGTGCGCCTCCCATCATTTCTCTAACCGTCCGGACTCGGCTGATCACATTCACATCACATTTCTATAGTATTTTCACTGCTGACGGAAGTTGAAACAACCCAATTTTTCGGTGAATGACGATTTGAAGGAAATTCAAATTTGAAGGAAATTCAAATTTGAAGGGAATTCCGAAACAACTGGTCCTATGGAATTTTCGATGAAATTTCTTCTGACGGAGGTTGAAACAACCCAATTTTTCGGTGAATGTCGATTTGAAGGAAATTCAAACGTGAAATTTTCCGAAACAACTGGTCCTTAGCATATTAACCAGAGAAAGCTTAGCATATTCCAGCGAATGCTGATTATATCTTAACCCGCGAATGCTTAGCATATTTTAACCAGCGAATGCTGAGCATATTTGAAGTAAAAATTTAAATGTAATTTTGCTGTCCGATAATATTGTTTCAATTAAAAAGGATGGGGTCACGTGACACGTAATCTCTCTCCCCTGTTACCGTGCCCCTGGAACGAGACGGAGTGCATATCAAGTGACCCGTGCTGGCTGCACCTGGCTGCACCCAATCATCCATATTTTTGTGTTTTTAATAAGATCAATATCTTCAAACAGCCAAACGACAAGTACATTTTTACTCCAAATACGCTCAGAAACCGCTGGTAAAAATCCTCTAGGTATGTACTACGTACTACATACTATGTAGGTACTTTTACACTCTCTATGGGTACGTAAAAAAATATATATTTTAAATTTTGTACCATTTAGGTACCTATTCAGATAAGTTATTAAAAAATGTATTGCTTTCTGTGAAAATGTATTGAGTAATTAGGTAGATACTTGCCTTGTTATTTATCTAAACCAACTTAAATAATAATATTATGTATCTTATATGTGGTTTCTAATGCAACCTTGTGATCGAGGCAAAAAATTGGGTCACCAGTTAACGTGGGCTTGGATTTGATCAATTTGCAATAAAATGTTTTATGATTTTCGAACTATTATTATAACCACACAGCTTCGTCCGAATTTGAACATTTTTCTCTTATTGGAACAACTAAACAAAATGGAAAAAATAATATTTATTTTTAACAGTTGAATTTCGGTCTTCGCTGATAGATCGTCACAAAAATGGCGTGGCGTCCGAAAAACCACTCCTTATAGAAATTTAATTTTACGCCAGAACTCACCATGATATATAGAAACAATCGCAGGCGTGCCCATAACAAATTACCAAAGTTTCGTTGCAACCGGATGAATGATATAGGAAATAATTTCATAACACCAGAGCTCACCATTATACACAGAAACCTTCGCGGGCGTGCGCACAACAACTCACCAAAGTTTCATGGAGTTTGGATGAATGGAATAGTACAGGAAAATAAAAAAGGAACAAACAAATAAATAAAAAACAAAAGACTATCGCTATTGTAGTATTATCCTTGTCTTCCTCGGGCGTCCCCGATTTCTTCTACCATTCAAACTTCAAGCCACTCATTTACTTAACGGGAGCGTTATTCTGCGGTGGTGAAACAGATAATACGATACTCGACGTGTAGCGCAAATCGTCAGTTTACTGAGAAATATCCCCTTCATAAATCGAACCCACAACCAACTATACCAAACATCACGCATTAATTCAGTTAACAATCGTCAGTCAATTATGTTGTAATGTGCATTTGCGCCTTGAACTAGAACCACGAGTCTATTCCTTACTCGAGACCAGAATCTTAATTAGATTAGTCTACCAAATATTGCGTTCCAATTCCCACACACGTAATATTTTCACCATAATGTGCCAAATGCCTTGGATAAGTGGTACAATGCATAATTATGTTAATGTGGAATCGATTTTGGGTGTCGAAGAGGCGTCGCGTAGCTTCGTGATTATTAAGAAATACTAGTATTATCTTGCCGATTATGTAGATAATTTAGGTTAAATTAATTGCCCAACTAAATTTATTGACCTAAATCCTGGATTAAAAATCGATACTTACGTGATTTACGATTAAATCATACTAGATTTGTCGTATCTATGTAGTTGGGTATCGGTAATATTGTAGATACAAAAACGTAACATAAGTAACAGTTCTTTAGTTGGTCTTATAGAGGCCTGCGGAGGTAAGTAGATATGTCAATCTGTAATCCGATGCCACTATGAACATATCAACAAGTCAACATTTCATCTTTGTCTCTTGTTCCAAGAATATTGTGAACCAACAAGCGTTTACAGGGTTCCATTAGGCGCTTTTGTGCACCGCATGTCATGACGGCATAACAGGAACGCAAAATCTATTGGTTTGGTATAGACGGTAAATTAAAAGCGTCTTCATATTATATGGTCTTCATACAAACCTAACTAACTAACTAACCATCACGCCGTTTCTCCGCAGGGGTGGGCAGAGAGGACGTACCGCCAAACATCTCGGTCTTGGCATACATTCCTTGCCTCGTTCACATTCGTAAACTTCTCATACATATCTACTATTCTATTATTCTGTGACAACATTGCCCGACTCAAGTATCTGATTCACTTGATCGTGTCATGTATTCCTACAAACAAACCTCAAACTGTTACATTTTGCTTCCATGTTATGCCGCCATGCTGTGCCATGATATTGATATGCCGTCGCCGCGCCGTTGCCACAGTAATTATATTGGGCGCCAAAATATTCGGCTCCGGTTCCACACTAACTGAAATTCGGGCTTACACATGGTGTTCGGAAACTAGTGGTACAATTTAATATTTCTATTTTTGAAACTGATAATTCGTGGTGGAATTCCATTACAATAGTATAATAAAACAAATTTAAAACTTTTTCCATTTTTAATTATTGACCGATGGCTTTGACAAGCTGAAACCGGTTACGGTCAATAAATTAAAAGTGGAATAAGTTTTAAATTTGTTTTATTATATTACTAGTGGTACAAGCAGGATACTAATGATTTTACATCTAGTAGCCAGTGGAATTGCATAGCATTGTTGCAAAATTTCTAAAATTTCTTGGGCAAAAGTTGTTTTAGCGAAAGGGTTAGGTAATAGATTATGCCTTTTGGTTCTAGTATCTCGAGCACTTTGGATATTTTCAAAAACAGCTCTGTGTTTCAAGAGTTATGTAAGTTGCCATGTTTAATGTCCAGAACAAAAAAATTCCTAAAGATTTCATTGGAACTGCTTGTGACGGTAGTTTTAGAATAATCTTTATAATTACTTTCTGAACTTTCTGAACTTTCTTACCTTCAGAGTGGAAAAGGTTAATAGGGCACGAGTGGTGTTTCAATATTTTATGGATTTTGCGCATGTCCATAAGAGCACATAAAAAAATGTTTTAGAATTTTTTTTTGTTTCATTCATGTCCTATCCGATGAAATATAATTAAATATTAATTAAAAATACCTATTATTCATTAACTGTTTATAATAGAGCTGATTTCAATAAATCGTCAATCGGCCGGCAAATATTTTTCTTATGTGGTCATTACATCAAGAAAAATAAATTAAAACAATATATGTTAATGTAGAATATATCTCGACACCACGCCATTTACATGTTTTTTATAAAATAGCTAAATAACTATTTGATATTATTTTTAAAAAGCTACATAAATCAAACATATTTTTAGATCATTTATCATATTATAAGCCAAACTGTCGTTTCAAAATAAAATATTAATATAATCCAATAAAACAGAATTTAAACTATGCCAAAAAAATCAAAAGTCAATGATTGGTTTGGCATGCCTCGACGATATAATATAACACTTATTTGGTCGATGGTATATGACTTCATATTTCTGATGCACAAAAGAGTGATATTAAGGTGATCTTAAAAGAATTCGTAATCTACTCTTTCATAGATGGTGCTAGTTTAATTATTTTAGGAAAAAAATACCTACAATTTGTACTTTAAAATATTAAAATGAATTAATTGTTTGCGCCCATACATACGCAATATGAATATTATGTTTAACCATTGGAGCGATTTTGGCTTATATATGCGCCATTTTAAATCTCCACGGTTGCTTTTCGGATAAAAAAGCCAATTATCTCTTGATTCAGCTTTTTTTTAAGTATTTGTAGCTCCCACTTTTATTATTTTGATCTTAAAACGAAGTTATTGAAATGCTTTATCTATTATAACTAGAAATCGGATTATATGCATTTGCATATTTGCATATGCAAATGCATATAACTCTCTAATTAAGGCGTTAATGCATATTTTAGCCTTTTTTCCCAATTCTGCATATTTTGCTGATAAAGTTGACAGTTCTGAGGCCTTTGTAATTCAGACAAGCAAACTAGCATTTGAAATCGCATCCGAAGAATATCGCTATAATGTTGTTGGATTATTCGCATCCCGGGAATGTTTGTCTTTCTTTTAAAAATTAAAAATTTTAAAAAAATCTCCAGAAGTATGCCAAATTTTTAATTTTGATAAATGACGACAGTTGGCGAGGTTGAAAGGTCGTTTTCAAAATTAATGCTGGGTGACAAACGTCACAAATTTGCGACCGAAAATTTGGAAAATTACTTAATTGTGCAAAACAATTAAGTAATTTTCACATAACAAAAACTATGCATAATTTTAAGAATATTTCGCTGTTTTTGTACTTTCTTTAATTAAAATATATAAAAATAAAAATGGTTTTTTGATTTTGCATAATGCATATTTTGGGCATATTAAGGGTTTTCAGTGCATATTTCGGCCTTTTATAGTGCATATTTTGGCACTTTAATAGTGCATATAATCCGATGTCTAATTATAACCATAGATGTCGCAAATCCGAACTTCGTTATAAATAATTTTTTCGGGCAGAATTTCTGATCAGCTGTTTACGGTTATAATAAATTAATTAATTTTCCAAAGATATGTATTAGTATAGTATAGATATAGTATAGATCAACGTCAGGTCGGCATTTAAGTTTGGCGCTTACTAAACATAAGAGTTTTCTGGGTGATCGATTTTGCCCCTTTTGGCAATCTACGAGTGAATTGCATTTTTCGTCCCGTGTCCGCGTATCTTGTGATTGATTTTATTTTTCTTTTCAGTTCCTTAGACATCTTCCCTACGTTCATTTTATGTATAGTTTGCTTCACAATCATAAAATATATATCTTATCCGTGTCTTATATGTTGGGCTTGAGTAGATATTATTCGCATTACTTTATTTTGTAGAATTAACTTTTTTATTTTCTCTTCGTGTCCCAATTAAGCGAAATCTACTGTATTGGCATTTGTCAGGGGGCAAGCACAAATTTTCATTTATTTTTTGGGATAACTAAGGGAAGGATTAATACCCATTAAACTCAATACATATATTTAGATTTGTCACATTCATTGTTAGTGTATTATTAATATTATTTGTCTAACCATCTTTTAACACAGGTATGCCCATTATTTGCTTTTAAATAAACATCATTCCAGATACTTCATTTTAACTTGAACTTTATTGTCGTAGTTTAACGAGCTTATTTTGTTTTCAAATATATATATATTACCTTTCTTTCCGTGAGCCCCTGATCAAGGATTAATCCAAATTTATTGGCAAGCTACTGGTTTTGGAAATTCAAGGCGTTGATAACAATGATAACCTTCAATATTATTTAACCAATTAGCATACAGATTTCGTTTAACCTTAAGCGATTTGTCGACGTAACCTAGAAAAGCTTCTGCACGTAGATAATTGGGAGGACGAACGTAGTGAACGTGCCCCACTAAGGACTCCGTTAAACTTGTGTAGATGTTACATGCGTCTTTTAAGATGATAGACTTCGCTTTTCGGCCCATACAAAAAGGACGCCTGGGAAAAAACACTTTTCTACATCGAAAATTGCACAAAATGAATACATTTTTTTATACTGCCTTTTAGAGGGTGAAAACTATGTCGGTATGTTTTCGAATTTTCGATGCGTTTCGTATTAACGTAAACATTCACTGTCAAACATGTACGATTTATCAAAAAATATTATTTAAGGAAAAAGTGCTGCCAACTCAACTCTCATAAAGAATTATAAAATTATAAAAAGCTACCGACGTAGCTTCTTCTTTCTAAAAAATATTTTTTTTTTAAATTTCAATTTCGTGAAAGTTTCGGTGTAGAAAAGTGTATTCTCCATAAACCCCTTTTCGAGCGATTTCTGTAGGTAAATTTAAGCGTTGTCTCATTCGCACATTTCGCATTCGCATGTATTGTAAGTGTGCGTGAGCTTTTTGTGAGCGGGACAGAATGACAGACGCGGGTGTTCCGCGTGTGGTTTAAAGTCTAGCCTCTTAAGAAAACGAATTAGAGGTCACAACGAAGGTATCGGCGGTATGCCTTATACCTTCATTACGTTTGTTCTCTGCCTTTCAAATATATACGTCGTACTTACCTGTACCACTACGTGCAGGGCCTTTTTAAGGTTATGTCAAGTCTTCATAAGGCTTTCGGTCAAGAAACAAAATTCGTACGCTAATAATTAATAACCTAATAAATAACTAATAGGTACCTATAAGATTTCTGTTACAAGCCGATTATGAGAATGTTGGAGAGGTTACACCGGAGCTATCTGTGGAATTCCTTTAGTGTACCTAATACCCTTTGTCCTCCCCTGCATCTACGCGCGGAGGCTTTGTAGGTTATGTCTCCATATAAGGTTTATGGTAACGAAACAAAATTAGCTGGTATGCTAATAACAATAACTAATAACTAATTATTGTAATGTGTTTTGTGACTATCGGAGAGGTTACAATGAGAGCCAGGATAACTAAGTACAAACTACAAACAACTACCTATACGCAGGGTTGGGCAAAATACATGCTTTGCTGTACCTAATTAAAATACAAATTACAAAATACTTTCAAGTAGTGTATTTAAAATACGAAATACAAAATACTTTCAAGTCGTGTATTTGAAATACAAAATACAGTATTTTAACCATTTTTTTTACAATACAAAATACAATTTACAAAATACTTTCAGAACCTTGATTGCAATAAATTGTCATAAGTACATCATCGAAGAAAAAGATAACAATAATAATCTAAATTAAAATATGAAAATGAACAAGGCACAGAAAAATAATAAAACCTAATGGTCGCAACTGGGACTCGAGCCCAGATCTCACAACTTACCAGGCCGGCGCTTTACCAATTCAGCCATGGGAATAACCTGCAATTGTTAAAAAGAGGGTTTTTCTTATAAAAAAATGTCATAAGTACCCTTATCTAAGAGTATCATATATAATCTTATTTCCACAAAAGCGAAGCAGAGACGTTCAAAAATTGACCAATATATTGCTCAAAAGACACGCCTCATCTCCGCTCCACTTCATAGAGGTTTTGTGGTATAGGACCCTGATATTAGGTAATGTAAATAGAAACAAATCCAGCCCAGCCTATTTTTCCGTAAAATAAGAATTTCCTTTTATGAATACTAGATTTTTAAATGCATTATCAGACGGTTTCTTGTTGCGGAATGAATAAAACCTGCCAAAGAAAATATTATTTCTACAGGTCTTGATGTGCACAAACTTGTGTTAAATTGTATGAACATTTTTTTTAATATTTGGATAGCTTTCAAGAATGGTAAGCTCTTTACTTTTATCGTTTAGAAAGCTGACTAACTCTAACTCCATTGTTGATGTCTTTGGTTGATCACTGTCCCTGTTCACAAAAACAATAAAATCACCATCTTCTTTACTAGTACTGCTGCTCCTGCTGCTCTCAGGCATTATTTCATGTTTTTTGTAATTTGCCTCCAAGGCATGAATTGCAAGATTTTGAATTCTTTGCCTCTCGTCTGATGCGTTCTGGCAGCCAACGCATTTTGTTACTAGGGTGATATGATGACGCCAATATGGCTCCATTTATGTTAGGCGACAGTTTAAAAGACTTAAACGAATATTCTTTCTATGAACTCTTTTAGTTGTGGTACAATAAAGTGGCCAACTCTAAAGATTAATATATTTTGCTCTGGATTCTGGTATTTTTAGTATATGTATGAGTCAGCTTATTTTTAATTATCATAAGATCGCTAAATGTATTTGTGTGAAATGTATTTTGAAGCCATGAGTATTTGAAATACTAATTACAAAATACTTCAGCATCAGGTATTTGAAATACAAAATACAAATTACATTTTTAGGAAGTAGTTGAAATACAAATACCAAATACTTATTTGTATTGCAAATTCGTATTTCAATTAAAAGTATTTCAAATACTGCCCATCCCTACCTATACGTTAAATATGTAAGTACCTATACGCGTTATCGGAGGCGTTGCTACTAGGTATACATATTGTGGATTGAAAATACTTTTCGTGGACACAAAAATGAATTCAAAATATTGTGGAGACAAATTAATGATTTGAATACAAAATAGTGTTTACAAAATATCAAATACAAAGATACAAAATATTGTGGATTCAAAGTATTTTAGATACATAATATTGATGGTTGCGGAATATTGTTAATATAAAATATTGTCGTTACAAAATATTGTGGATACAATAGGTATAATAAACATACCGACAAATATATAAAATACTTATACTATTCAAGTATAAATATTTTGTATATCAACAGTATTTTGAATTCACACAATATACAAAATACTTATAGTGTTTAAAAAAAATAACGTCGTTTCTTGGTTAGTTCGTCTTCTGGTTGTTTGTTCAAAACAATTGTGTCATTCTGTATATACCTACCATTTTTTAAATTTTTTATTAGTAAGTAATCATGGTTTTGCTATTAACTTCTCGTTAGGTCATTATGAAAAGTGCTAGAAATGTCGTTTTCAGCCATTCTTACTCAAATCAATTAATTAACTCACCGCATTGGTTAAATGTAGGAACCGTTCAGTTTATATAGTTCCCAAGAAAAGACCAACAAAACGGTTCACACTCTGCAGTATATACATACGAATAAAATATTGGGAGTCACAGAAATAATAATAATTGATTTTCTATATCTCATCAATTTTTACCATTTTCAAAAGATAAGTCGGTACCTAACATTTACCTATCAATATATTTATAATGACAAGATAATAATATGTGCTCTAAGCATATTATTAATTTCATTGTTGCGATGTTATCACAATAATTATTAGGAGCACGGCTTCGTATGTGCGATTTATAACAATGTTTGGTCAGAGAACCCAGATTAACAATAAGGAAGTTGAGTCCTTTTTTTTTTAATTTTTTTTTATCAATGTTCACATGCAAGCTTAAATACTAGTATTTTTTTTTAAAGTTCGTTTTCATATTTAAATTAATTCTACAAGTTTGAATATTATTAAGCCCGCGAAAACGCCCGGCACGGTACAGGAGAGTGTGTGACGTCATCTGGTCCGTTGTTTGTGTGAAATATAAGGGAAAATATTTACAAAACCGGGACACGCTTAATTTGGACGAAAAAAATAAATTTAAAAAGTTGTTGTGGTTAGATATTAACTAGTACTAATCAATTCAGTTTTTCACCACTGAAATCTCTTCTTCGTTCCACACAGGAGACCCCGAGCAAAACAAATTCCCTCAATCCTTGGGAATGTTGTGTGGCGGGTTTTTTAAGGAAAGGGCGGAGAGGAAGTACTGGGAAAGAAAAAGTTATGAGGGGTGGGTAGGAATGATATGGACGTATGAATCCATCCCTCCTATTACGGTGCTAGGCGATGAGTCGAAAGAGTCCCACTGGAGAGGTCAATCAACACATCCGCCGTCAAAACTCGAACAAACCTCATCCCATGAACCCGGGTACCTCTGCTAAGTCCCTAAACGTAGCGAATCACTATGGGTGACATATGGCGAGGGGGGAGGGTTGATTTTCCAATCAATGGTTTCCGAGACGGGGCTCAGCCGTCTCGCTACCTACCCGTAAGGCGCTCCGCCCACTGAGGCAACTGAAAACCAACTAAAACCGGCTGTTTTCTCTGTCTTGATTGGTCAAAAAGTTATCAGGTTAACCATAGACGAAGAACAATCAGCTGACAGCTGGCAACTATCAATGGCCGCCCAGAGCAACCAGCAGAGCAAGTCGCAAGTCACCGCTTGCGTTACCATATGGTTACCATTGACAACGGGGTTTTGTGTGATTGTGAAGTGTGCGGGCCATCACATTGTGATACAAAGACAGTTGGCAGTTGAGAGTTTTCAGTTGCCTGAGTGGGCGGAGGCGCTAAGTCATGATAATTGAATTATCATGACTTCATTTTATAAATCTATGGTATTGTAGTAGATGGTGTAAAAGCAATCACAAATCGTAAATAGAAATAAGTGATATTATAACACTTTCTCGATTGTTTTTCGTCATAGACCTACCTTATTCGCTCGCTTAAAGTGTCGGGAAAGGAAGATTTTATTGGATATTGTTAATCCAAGAGGACAAAGCAAAAATCTTCCGGAAATGATGCGGCATCTGGATGCATAATTTATTAACAATTAAGTTTATAGCTACTTACCTATTTACTTCTCAAGAAATCAATAATTAAATACAAAGTATTTTGCTTACAACTTATCGAAAACATTCCCATTTTTTCTCAGAATAAAGAATAAGTGCGCCTAGGCGTGTGTTTGCACGGAGAAAAATGTTATTCTAAAATACGATCATTTTATTCGTAAAAACGGTTAAAACCGGGACTGAAGTTCTTACGAACAATTAAACAGGGTTTCAATGTTTATTGGCGGGAACATGTAAGAATAATTTGTTGGTACCTATACGTAATTTCGTCCGCATACCACCAAATTATTCTTACATTTTCCCGCCAAGTTTCGTAAGAACTTAAGTCCCTATAGAATAACATTTTTCTCCGTCTGCAATAAAATATTAGCCCATTTTTTGCCTATACTTCCATACCAAACTGTGTTTTCTAAATTCAAACGCGATAGAGATGTACGATTTCAGGCGAGTGTGAGTGAGACGGAAAGCTGGGCGGTTGGGATAAATGGATAAATTTGTTTCCATTTAAATTTGTATGGACGGCCCTTCTAGTCTTATATTCTTCATTCTATGCATTGTTCAAATAAAATATGAGGCTAAATTTCGAAAATGGGATTTGGAGGCATACATTACGTGATCAAGAAATACGGGGGGGGGGGTCCAGTAAAATCTCACCAAATCTCATTATACCGAGGGGGGGGGGGGGGTCAATAAAAATCTTACGTCAACTTTAAAAGAGTATATATATATTATTATAAAGATAATAAAAATAAATTGTTTCACTTCTTTTGAAATGTTCCATTTGCCCGCCGAAAAAATGGGTTTTTAAAAAAACATTCATATTGAGAGTAAGAAAAAAATCTCACGTCAGGAGGGGGGGGGTCTTACAAAATCTCACTTAATCTCACCAAGGGGGGGGGGGTCTCATATTATTTTTAAACTGCTCACGTAATGAATGTATATCCCCTTGTAGTGTATGTTGAATAAAGAATAAAGGTAGCGACAAACTCGCAGCTCACATCAAAAAGTTATTTATAACACAATAGCGCTCGCCATACAATCCCATGAGACCCGCCAGACGTAAAAAGATGATGCGCTGTGATCGCGGTTTGAATCTTCGCTAATCGGAATTATTTTTCGTATTCGCTACAGTGGCGGTATCAGAAAAGTTATGCGACCCCCTCTCTACCGTAAACAGGAGAGGGGGTCATTTTTAATACACGGAGCATGCACGGAGCTGTCAAGTTAACATATCCAGTACAAAGAAATGATATTCTCTCGACCGCTTCCGATTTCAACTGACCCCTTCTCCTGCCGTAGGAAGGAATATTTTATAACGTAGTGTGTCGGTAGAAAAGATACTTATAACGCAGTATCTTTTTGATGTGAACTTCGCGTTTGTCGCCCGCTTAATACATATCTCCGAGCTATCATAATATTAGATTTGTGGTGTATGTTAAAGAAGTTTTACTTCAGTCGTGTGGTCTTTTTTTTACATTAGGTCCACACAGGAGGCCCTGAGGAAAATAATTTCCCTCAGGGCCTATGTCACCTTTGGGGATGCGGTGTGAAGGGTATTTTTAAGGAAAGGAAGGAAAAAGGTATGAGGATTGGGTATGAATCTGGGGATCAGTGTGTCTAGATCATCCGCCGGCAAGACCTAGACAATGATCCCCATGAACCCGGGCACCCCTGCTAAGTCACCAAACGTAGCGAACCACTTGGGGTGACCTATGGCAGAGGTGTTGGTTATCCAATAAATGGTTCCCGGGGCGGCGGTACCCATTCCCGCCTTCCAAATTGAAAAGGTCTAAAAGCACACTCGTTTTTTTTTTAATTAGCTCCAAACAGAAGGCCCTGAGGAAAAAAAATTCCATCAGCTGTGTGGAGGATATTTTGGGAAAAGAAAGGAGAGGAAGATCTGGGAAGGAAAAAGGTATGAAGGGTGGGTAGGAATCTGGGATCAAACCTCACCCCATGAACCCGGACACCCCTGCTACGTCACCAAACGTAGCGAACCACTTGGGGTGACCTATGGCAGGGGTTTTGGTTATCCAATAAATGGTTCCCGGGGCGGCGGTACCCATTCCGGCCTCCCAAATTGAGAACATTAATGAATAATGAGAATATTAATGTACCTATTTCCTATATGTGTAAACAAATAATGTTTGGTAAGCAATACACAATGATATTATTATTGCACGTAGGTGACGTAGGTCAGGTGCTATTATTTAACGTTGTCACGTTCTAATTCCTTAAATTTAAAATGGTCACCCATTGCTTCCTGCACCTAATTTTGATAACAACATTATTTATTACCCGCTTGGTTACCTCTGCTGTATTGGAGTAACTATTATAGTTCTGATAAGGAAATATATTAAACTTGAAAGTTGGACTATAGGTTGTTGAAACGATCAAAAGTAATCATTTTGTAATAAAGATTCGAGTGCGTATTATGTTTGATAAGCCATATACGTGTAATTTGGGCTTTAGGTACCCACCCGTGTGAAATGCGGCCTGAAATATAACATGATATTATGACGGAAATGCCCTCTTAAAAATGGTCTAAAAACTATCGAAATACATAGCGTCGATCAATAGTCATAGATATTAATTATTGATCTAAATTCAATGATGTTACAATACATCTAGACTTGCTATTGTCTCACATACTCAAAATTAAATGTGGCAAGTAAGAAACACTCTCATGTTTCCTGTAAATTCTTAATTCATACGTTGTTCATGTATGACAAAGATAAACATTCAAAGAATATGTGCGTATGAATAAGATAAACGGTAGGACCGATCGGCGTTTTCGGATTCAAAAATTCCGTCGAATACTAGGGCCGACTAAAGTAGGAGGCCTAAGCGACAGGCTAATTTTGAGGTGTCAAGTGATCAGTTGTAGTTTAGTACCTACTAAAACTACTAAATCGAAAACACTACAATTGATTTTTTTTTGCTCTCCACTTTGAGATTTCTACAGCGTATATTATACATATGATATGGAAATTTGAAATGCTGTAAAGGACAAAATGTTAATTGTTCATGAGAGCTAAAATAAGGTTTTTTCTTTTTCAAGTCATATCTCCTGTTTCTGTAGACCCATAAATATGATTTTTTCAAATCATATCTCCTGTTTCTGTAGACCCATAAATATGAATTTTTCAAATCATATCTCCTGTTTCTGTAGACCCATAAATATGAATTTTTCAAATCATATCTCCTATTTCTGTAGACCCATAAATATGATTTTTTCAAATCATATCTCCTGTTTCTGTAGACCCATACATATGAATTTTTCAAATCATATCTCCTGTTTCTGTAGACCCATATATATTAATTTTTCAAATCATATCTCCTGTTTCTGTAGACCCATAAATATTCATTTTTCAAATCATTTCTCCTGTTTCTGTACACCCATAAATATGAATTTTTATTATAAAATATCATAAAATATCTTTCAGAATACTAAATTTCTTTAATAACAAAATTCAGAAAAAATATTCACGTCGTAAAAGACACACTTATTTTTCTAGAAATATCGCGACGACTCGGATCGAAGAGAAAAAAGACGGAGTAGATATTTTACTCATTTTTGGTCCTTTGGTGATGGAAATTTCCCAAAATCTAGAGGGGAAAAAGTTTTTTTAGGAAAAATTCTGCGGAATTTTACAAATAATCTGGGGATTTTTCTTTTTTGAAATTCTATAGCCACTCCCTTATTATTACCACGATTACATCGTACAAAATTAATTTTAAATTCAGGGAAATTACTCGTGTGATATTAATGGAACATCTTTCGACGTTATATTAGTACCTACGCAATAGCACTTCTATGAATAATCTGTGATTTTTACAGGTCTGCTAAAATTACTGTGACATGCAATTTTTTTAAACGGAGTTACGGCTTTACATTCCATTTTCATTATAAATTAAGAAAAACCGAACAATCATTTATATAGGCATTGATATATGAATGAATGACAGATGATGTAATTTAAAGGGGGGGGGGGTAAGGTTTTAAATGCGAAAAAAATGCATTTTATCATTTTTTTTTGAGATATAAATAATGTTGGTTTATTTATTTTATATCCATTTTATAATATCATATCTGAAGTATCTTTGAAAAAATTTTCAATTAAAAATATCAATAAATAATTCCGTGAGAGCAAATCTCCAGAGGCGCCTCGAAAAAAGGTTGTTATGCGGTGAACATCTCTCGTTAGGTACAAACTTTCAAAATGATCGGTCAAGTAGATTTTGAGTAATGATGTTCACGAACTTCAAAAATTTGTTTGCTAGAAAATCGATTTAAAGTTTTTTATACTCGAAAATCCGGTCGAAAATCGAAAAGGGCTATTCGCTTGAGACGCTGTATCTTGGTTAGTTCTCTGATTTACCGACTTGAAATTTTGACACAATACTCTCGACATGTTGTACATTCAGAAATTAAAAAAAAATGTTTTTCAACCTTACCGCCCCCTTAGAAAAATACTTTTGTTAAATAATAATATTATTATTGTTTTCAGTATGAATCACAAATGCCCCCTCCAGCGACAAAAGCCCAGACCAATGCGATAGAGGAAAGCACCGAAGAAAAGTCTGAAAATGAGGTAAGTCCAAGTACCTACCTTATACGAATTTATATTATTCAAATTCCTGACTATCCCATGCTTCTATCATTTGTGGAACTTTGAATATTGCAAGAAGGTTGCACGGGATTGGTTTATTTATGGGTTGCATGTTCTATTGCTTCTATTTGAAAATAACATCATTGGATGATTCATTTTCAATAAAAATATATAAATATAATACCTCTTAAGATTTTTATATATTAAAGCAATATTATGGACAATAAAAGCGGTCATAAATTATATTTTGACTGTCGTCAGCATTGGTCAGTTGAGTTTATATTTTATTGCGTTGTAGGGTTCTCAATAAATATATTTAAGTAAATGAGGGGAGATAAAAATTATTTTAGCTAGATAAAATATTTTTTTCTCTACTTTTGCACTTTTTTAACTAATTACTGCAAATACTACAAATATTTTTTACCAAAATTATATTTTTTTAATACTTTATAGATATCGACTACTAGCGTGTCGATACGTTTTGCTTTTTTGGTAAGTTACTTCTAGGGTTCTAACTCCTATACCCTCCAAAAATCATAAAAATTGCCTGGATTGAATGCCATCAACAGACGTTCAGTATATGAACTAGACAATGTATTTTTTTTAAAGGCAAAAAATAAAGACAACGAATATTTACTTCTGATACAGTTAGTAAAAAAACCTTAAAAATCGGTCAAATTTTGGAGGAGAAAAATAGGGAATACAAAACCTCTGTACGGAATACAAAACAACTGTACGGAAAGATTCCGATGAGAAAGATGGATTATTCTCCGTGCAGCATTTTTAACAAATAACTCAATATCGATTTTATTTCGTTCAAAATTTGCTTTAATATATACCAACTTCCAAGTAAGCAATAAAAAGCTCAAACGCGTGAAGATAAAAGTATTTACTTTTTGTAATTATTTTTTTAACATAAGTATTTATAATTTTTCAATAATGTCTAAGCAAAAGAAGTGTGTAAAAAAACTGAAGTTTGTTAGTTTGTAATATCGTAAATAAATATGATTTGAAATGTGTGTTGTATAATACAATCTTACGTTTAAAAATTTAACAAATATGCCAACGACCAACGGTATAACCTCATTATATTAAAAAATTTTTTTTTTTTTCAAAATTTAAAAATAACTTTTCCAGATAAAATAACAATGTTTCGAAACCAATATATGTTTTTTTGGAAAAAAGAGTCAATACGTCTAAAATATATAAAAATGTCAAATTTCCGGTATTGTCTGGTTATACCCAGTAATGTTAAATTTTCTACATATTTTTTTTTCTATCTAATGTACTATTTATTCTACATGTTAAATTTTCTACACATTTTTTTTCTATGCAATGTATTCTACATAATTTTTTGTATATACTGCACATGTTAAATTTTCTACATATTTTTTTCTATGTAAAGTATCTACATGTTAAATTTCATACATATTTTTTTTTTTTAATTACTTAGGGATTATTTCACGATTATCTTCATAGATTATCCGTACGATTTATTTATAACAACCATTTGCTACTTGAACCTACGAATAGTGTAATATATATATATGATAAGATTGATAAGTAAGCCGAGTGTTTTACCTGTTGCAAGTATTTATTTGTATATTTATTAATATTCGTTATCGTATGGATAAGCTGCCAGGAGGATGGTGAAGTACCCCCTTAAGATGAAGTTATACGCCAAATCACTATTAGATTTATCTTTACTACGAATCGGTTTACATTATGAATATGAAAGAATATATTTTGGATACATTGAAGCTTTTCCTACCTTTTGAACGAATAAAAATAAAATTATTAATTACGTTACAAAAAATATAAAGTAGAAAATAATTTGTTTTTTCATTAGATGAATATGAAGTTACATAAGAAACAAGTTTTTAAAAATACCCCCTTTATGGCTAAGATTATTTTTGACTTTATTGATTGACTAATTTTTTTTCGTTCTTGTAAAATTATTCATAAAAAAAAAATAAAAACAACTTTGGCGCTACTTTCCTTGCGCACATAATACCAAAAATACGCGGAGTTTTCAAGGGGTAAGAAGTCGAATATTTCTGGCGTTTATATTCCTCCAAATAAAGTACATAATCATCAATTATTTAATCACATTGCTCCTCCTATACAAGGTGTCCGAAAACTCGTGGTACAAGCGGAAAACCGGTGAAACTACCTCACATTATTAGGAGATGATTATGTGGTATAAATTTTTTGATTTAAGCTTTCGTTTTCGAGTGAGTCCAAGATTGAAATTTTAGATTAAATTTGAATAACATTGGTTGCTTGTCAGCTATATCTTTCAACTGTCTAATATTTTTTAAAAGGCATCGAAGCAGTTGCCGAAAAATGAAAATAAGTTTTTTTTTTTTTAAATCGAAATGCTCAAATCGAAAAAAAAGTTTTTCTATCTATATTAACAAGTTTCTCGCTTGCATACTACGAGTTAATGGTAACGTGTACGAACGTCGAAAAATCTCTGATGCTTTGCCATAGTCTCACTGGCTCCAGACGGGAGCAGTTGGGACTCTTGTGCAGTATTCATATAAAAATAAATAAACATTTTTTTAAATCTTATTTTTTGCAGCCCAACAAAGATGAGCGCCCCCTGAACAAGAGTGACGGCGAGAAGAGATTGGGCAACACCTTCGGCTGGGCCCGCATAGAGGTGGTGATGATGCTCGTGGTCTGCGTCTTCTTCTTCTCCCTCTGCTTCTCCGTGGTGCTGGAGGCGCTGCAGACCATGGTGCACATCAGCCACATGGACGCCATGCACAATCCAATGGTGGTGCTGATCATTGGGGCTATCGGACTGCTCCTTAATGGGTTCTGCTACCTTTTAATTGGCGGTAAGTTTTAATAGAAGTACTTTTATTTTTATTTTTAACTTAACGAGTTAAACCTCAAATTATTATATTTTAATTGATGAAGATAATATTAGCGAAAGTCAATCGAAAATCCGAAACAGAAAAATCAGAAAAAGATACGGATACATCTGGGACTCGAACCCAGGACCTCTGGCAATCCGGGCCAATTCCCAGAGGTCCTGGGTTCGAGTCCCAGATGTATCCGTATCTTTTACTGATTTTTCTGTTTCGGATTTTCGATTGACTTTCGCTAATATTATCTTCATTAATTAAATAGAAAGTGTTTAAATTTATCTGTCTTTCCCGCTGCCAACTGGGGTAACCAATATTTCTGAAATACTATGCACCTGAATTGAATTTTGAATTGAATCTGAATTGAAGCTTGAATTTTTGTGTTGGTATTGTTTGTGATCCTACAAAACCTATAAACATACTCTGACTAGGCGAGCAAATTAGTCGAGTAGCGAGTAAGTCGCCACTTGACTGGCCAAAATGCTCCTACTTACTACTAAATGTGTGGTGTTCGGACACGTTTAGTTACTAAAATATTCGCTACTCGACTAAAATACTAGCCTATTATGTACGGGCCATCACAGTGATAAACTGCGTGGGGTATCGCGGTGACCCCTAATGCTAACACAAGATTTGTTTTGCTTACTGGCGTGTCGAAGGTTATAGGTGGACTAGACATTGTTTGGACCATTGGTAATATTCCATTTTAAAATTATTACCTTTTTATAATAAACTACCGACTACCCGGCATGCGTTGAAATGCAACTCGAAGAAATAAAGTGTTTGTGTTTTAATTCTGTTTAATAAAGTTCTTTTGGATACAAAATATTTTTTTTTTTCCGTCTGGTGCGTACACAAAGAAAAGGTTTTCCGACGTGTTTGCAGGCCACATACCTAGCTATAACACATTTTACAAATGTACCCCCAGCTGTCCCCCACCGCACCTCTCCGCTATGTTCCCTTTCCAATCCCTCCCTCTGCTCCTCCCTCGTCCCCCGTCACCCCTACACTGTGTGTCCATTCCCTTGCGTTTCCCGTCCCCTTTCCCTCCCGAGTTCCCCTTTCTGCTTCCCGGCCTTTACCCCCTCCTGCGTCCCCCATACCGCGAATCTCCCCTTTTTACGCGTTCCCAATTTTACCCAAACGGCTTACATTGGCTGCTGGTTTTTGGTCGTTTAATACGTTCCGACAGCAGCCATTTTACATGGTGACAGCCAATGTCAACCGTGTGGGTAGAATTCTCGAAAAGGCACACTTGGAGCGCGCGGGCACACTTCACATGCCGTCTCTCTAATATCAATACTCTTAGATCGTACCCCACCTCCCACTTCCCCCCTCTTCCTTCCTTCCCTCCTTGCCGCTAAGCTATAAGTAATACACACATTTTTCAATGAACTCGTCTGCCACATATAGTAATTTTTTCATACAAATATCATAACGCCAGAGCTCACCATTATATATAGAAATTTTCACGGTCGTACGCACAACAACTCATCAAAGTTTCACGGTAATAGTAATAATGGTATCGGAATGTATGCGGGACAAACAAGAAACATTCATTTTTATATAGAAAGATTATTACCAGTTGTTTGTTACCTGTGAAAAGTCAGAGGTTGTAAACTTGACTTGCTAAGGTGAAAACTGATAAGTTTTGTTTTTTCAAAGCACATTTCAATAAATAGAACAATAAGTAATCGCCTAATAATATGTACGTACAACATAATTATACTTGACTTACTTAACTCAAAAATGTCAATAGATCCAAAAAAATTATTTACGTTTCTTACTTCAAATAATGTCAGGAGTCACTGGTTAAAGTAAGTCAAGTACGTTCCTTAACACCATGTACGAGAAAGTTATTACTAAACTTGTCTGGATTTAAAAATATTGTATGTATAATTTTCTTAACACAATATTAGTTCCTTTTTTGAAAATCTTACACTCATAATCACTTAGGCGCTCCGCTGACGAGGCAACTGAAACCAAACTAAAACTGGCTGGTTTCTATGTCTTGATTGGTCAAAAAGCTTGTTTAACCATAGACGAAGAACAATCAGCTGACAGCTGGCAACTAGCAACGCTCGACCACGGCAATCAGCAGTGCAAGTCGCGAGTCACTGCTTACGTTACCATTGACAACGGGTTTTTGAGTGATTGTGTAGTGTGCGGGCCATCACATTGTCATACAAAGACAGTTGGCAGTTGAGAGTTATCAGTTGCCTCAGTGGGCGGATCGCCTTAGGATGGGTTGTTTCACAGAATTGGAATAATTCGTCAAATTTCAAAGTTAATTTTCAAGATCTGTGAAAGTTCCATTAAATTTATGTTTTCATTTCAGTTAAGTGAAACAACGGAACCATATTTTTTAAATTTTGTTTTAATGTTTCTTTATTTATTGTATACTTAGTTACAATTGAGGATTTTTCGATCACCATGCTAGGCACATGCCCGTGTTATGGTGGTCGATAATGATATGTGTATAGTAGCAGAACTTGAATATAATAGAACTTGAAAAATAAAAAAAAAGTAGAACTTGCAAATTTACTTTGAAATTTGATGAATTGTTCAAATTCTGTGAAACAACCGGTCCTTATTGTTTTCTTTCTTCTCTTTTTCAGGTTACACATACCACCAAGGAAGTTTCCTCCATGTGACAGCCAGCGGAGACGTGGTACTCGAGGGTGTGGTGACTGCAGCGTCAGTCCGACAGGGGCAGCGGAGACTTTCCCGTTCCAGGAGGTCAGCACTGCCGCCCCCGCAGCCCCGACAGAGAGAGGGTCTCCTGGAGGCCATGAGGGACATCATAAGTCAGTAGTTTACCTGGACATTTATTTTTTGAAAATCTGTAAATTCAATTTTTTAAAATTTTTAAGCCTTTTCTATATGTATACCGCACGAGAGTCCCAACTGCTCCCGTCTGGAGCCAGTGAGACTAAGGCATCCCCAATTGGGGTATGTTGTGAAAGCCTGACGTGTGGTGAAAGGGGAATTAAATTAAATGAAACTTGTACCTAGGTATCGCAGAGTTGAGTCTAACATGGTACCTACTCATTCACTGAAGGGCGTAGCTATAGCACTCACATGCGGGGAGGGGGGGTTCGACCCTAAGAGGGGATCCGATCCAGTGGCGGGGGTCCGATCCTGTGGTGGGGGTCCAATCCTGTGGTGGGGGGAGTGGAAAATTTATTAAAATTTTTTTAGGGACCTCTGCTTACCACAACTGATTATTTACATCACACTGGTAAATGAGATGGTGCAAATAATACCATTTTATTTTCCAGGAATACGATCTACAAGTACTATTCTCTTTTTTCCTACGCAATACAAAGGCCGATGATGGGGTTTGAACCCCCTATCCCCGCACTCCAACCCAAAATAATTTTTAAACTCGGTTGCTGATGCCGGGTAGTAATTATTATTTTTAAGAAAGTACCATACGGTAGAACAGATATTCTGGCACAACACAGCATGACGAGAGGAATGGTGCTGTTGAATGAAATCTCAGAAACACTAGATATATATAATTCTTCTTTAAGTAGCCTTAAGTTTTTTTTTGTATATTAATTATCTACCTAGATGTTTAACGATTGTCAAAATGAGAATGGTACAGTAATTGGATAATTAATCTGTTGTACAATAAAAAATAAATATATAAATCAATGAAGTTAGTCATAACTAAATTTCTAAGTATTTTTTTATCTTATCTCATTGTCTTCTCTGTCATAAAAAAATATTTTCACACTTAAAATTATACCTACATACTACATCCCCATGTATAATTTTAAATGTTGTTATAAATTATAGTTTTAACCGCTTGGACACATGAGCTTGTTTTCACGACAATTTAACGTAGGTAGACATAGGAATGAAGTATGCCCCGCACCTGAGTTATTAATGAATGTTTTCTGTTTTGTTTCAGGTTGTCTTTTTGTAATCCTCTGCGCCATTGTTGTATATTCTATTGATATCCAATATGCCAAATACATAGATCCAGCCTTGGCCATTATTTCCGCAATAGTCCTGCTGTGCTTAACATACCCGTACAGTAAGTATAACGTGCCATCTCACATTAATTACATCACAAGATATACCTACATAAATACATATTATCCCCCTTACTCGTAATCGTAGTATAACTAATACACATCATATTACATCATAACAGTGAAAAACTTGACTTATTGTCACTGCGTGTGTATGGTTCAAATGGCTTTAAACCAGGTTTAAGGCCAACTTTACAAAACCAAAGATGAGTCGGCAGATATCGCAATAATAAGTAAGGGGGTATATGTATATATAACTACATTGCAGTCAATTGCAGTGCATAATATTATGTTTTCAAATTACCTACTGTCAGACTGCCACTTAAATTCTCCTACATGCTTACAATGTCAAAGTCAAACACTGATTGATAGCTTTTTAATAACATGCATTTTTCTTCTCTTTAGTGAAAGAATCTGGACTCATCTTGCTTCAGACAATCCCAAACACCATGAATATCGAAACCTTGAATAAAGAACTCTTGGAGGCCTTTCCTGAAATTGTGAATATCCATGATTTTCATGTATGGCAACTAACCTCCTCAAAAGTATTTTCTACCATTCACATTGTCTTTGTCAATCCACTGGTAAGCACTTTATCTCATTCTTTTTTTTCCTATAAAAACTGTTAGGCGCTCCGCTGACGAGACAACTGAAAACCAACTAAAACCGGCTGTTTTCTCTGTCTTTAATGGTCAAAAAGCTTGTTTAACCATAGACGAAGAACAATCAGCTGACAGCTGGCAACTATCAACGGCCGGCCAGGGCAATGAGCAGTGCAAGTCGCAAGTCACCCCTTGCGTTACCATTGACAACGGGTGTTTGAGTGATTGTGTAATGGGCGAGCCATCACATTGTCATACAAAGACAGTTAGCAGTTGAGAGTTTTCAGTTGCCTCAGTGGGCGGAGGCGCTAAAAGTTCATAATCTCCTACTTACGAATCCCTTTTCGGTTTTGGTTTTATTGTATAATGTGGCAAATTAAGTTCTTTAACAAATGATTGTAAAACATTTAAATATTTGTGCCTGAACTTCGTAAAAAAACACGCTTTTTGGCAATGTTTTTTTCATGCATAAATCAAAATAGGCCGCTGGTGTCAAGCGGGAATTTAAAGCTTATAGTCATCTAAATAAGGAGCGTTATTTTTAGTAGCCCGATTCCAAATGTTAGACGATTTGGTGCATCGCCTTAAGGTAGATACATACTGGGTCGACGTACGTACGCATCGCTTAATTAAAAAAAATTCTTTTAAATCAACCAAAAAAAAAATTCGTCACTGGCCACTCAGCCGAGTAACCGCCCTAATAACCTCTTACCCTAACCGCCCTAGTTTACCCCGCCCCTAACTGTTCAACCCCTACTATTTTTTAATGTTTTTGTAGAAAAAAAAAAACATCAAAAATGTCACCGGAGACCAAAATTTCATATACATGTTTTACTCCAAATAATTTCAGGAATCATTGGAATAAGTCAAGTACATCCCTTGACACCTGTATAAGCTAATCTTAAAATTAGAGAAAAAAATCATTTCAGTATCATATCACTATTATGAAGTAGGATTGTCCATAATAATTTTTCTTGTTCCAGGATTATGCTAAGCAATGTGATGATGTTACCGAGTTTCTCTTGGAGCAAGGAATTACCCAAGTTACCATTCAACCAGAATTTACATCTGCGAATCCTACTCCATTAAGCACAGAGGGAAGTGTATGCTTTATGATGTGCAAAGGCAAAGGATGCATTAAGAAACATTGTTGTGTGAAACTTGATTCCGTATCAACCAATGAACCATTAGAGATCATCACAACTAATGGAAAAGTGAGTTTCTTTGAAAAGCAGTTCGACTGTTCCAACTAACATTTAATCATTACATTTATTTTTAACTTAATGAGTTAAACCTTTTAAATTGTAATATTTTAATTAATGAGGACAATATTAGCGAACCGCTATCGAAAATCTGAAACAGACAAATCAGAAAAAGATACAGTCTGAGGATATCAATGAAATCAGGGAAATCAATCAGAAAAAGATACGATCTAGTAAAAAGATACCCGGGACTCGAACCCAAGACCTTCGGCTCCAAGCCGTGGCTTTACCAACTGAGCTTATGTGTCTCTATCCGATTAGGTCATATTCAACTGTATTATACTTTTATACTGTATTAACTACCTAATAAAAATATGCAATAAAAAAATGAAGATTTGGTAAAAAATAATATGGATAAATTTATCCTGACACTATCTAGATAGCATTTAGTTCGAGTTGTATCTTGAAATCACACATAAAGATAGCAGCCAATAAAAAGCGTTAAGAAAATAAAGATAATGTTGGTAGTTCTCAGTCGAAGTATGATACAGATATGACCGAATCTGATTCGACACATTAGCTCAACTGGTAGAGCCGCGACCCGGAAAGCCGAAGGTCCTGGGTTCGAGTCCCAGATGTGACCGTATCTTTTTCTGATTTGTCGGTTTCAGATTTTCGATTGAGTTTTGCTAATATTGTCTTCATTAATTAAAAAAATTAATCATTGATATGACATTATTTGTACGGCTATTTGAAATGTACCCTGATTGTTCCAGACTTTTTGATAAACCAGTCAAGATGCTATATTCTTCCATGTGCTATCTCCATTCTATGCACCAGCGGGGCCATCTTAAAGTCGTGAGGAGGCCCCTGGGCACAATGAGTTTGGGGCCACCCTCAATCTCGGGGTGAGAGGGGGGCTAGAGAATTTCGAAGACAAAAATTTCAGCAGAATACCGCCTTTGCTCCTAGAGCTCATTCACGCCTCAGCAAGTTCGATTTACAGCAAGGCGGGTCTGCGCTGAGTTTGTGGGCCCCTTTTGTAATCCAAAAACATAAAGTAAAACAACAAAAACACAACAGAATGTTTCTATACTTGTACTATGAGTTCCATGTTTGGTTACTATGAGCTCGCTTCTTTAAAGTAAAGACGGAACTGTGCATCAGCAGTAATAACTTTAATCCTAGTTTCAAACCATTATTAAATATCTTTTATTGATTTTCTATAATTAATAATTAACCTTCGCTTTCTTTGCCTGAAAATAATAATTTAATTTACATTGCCTAATTCATAGGTTATTCTGCCTTTCAGAGAATTGTTTTTTAACCTTGTGGAGAGTATGGATGCACCATGTACGACCCTAATAAAATCTGTTCAAAGGAGTATAGACGCCAACGGTGCGGCGGAGTTATCAAAGATTCTTCTTATAATAACATTAATATTTAATATTGGATTAATTTGGTTATTTTGTTATTATGTAGCTAGTTTTTTTAACAAGGTTTAATTTTTTATAAACACACATACAATTAAAGTTTATTTTGGGTAAAAACATCTCACTCTTTTGAACACTTTTTTCTCTCAGAAACTCACTATCTTAGAGGTTAAATCGAGTTGAAACATGATTGCCACCCACCACACCGTAGTATGCCATTTGTTAAAGGAAAATATTTGTATCAACAGACTAAAATATTAACAATCATCTTAACTCTGTCCTTAATACCAATTAGTATACCTTTTTCACACTAATTGTACCTTTAGTATACCTATTGTAGACCGATTTGATTAATAAAAATAATATGTTTTGTTGTAGGAACAAATTGAGAAAGAACCAAAAGCAGAGGAGCCTGCTGAATGCTCTAATCATCACCACCATTGATGATCTATATTATGTGAAGAGTGCCCAAATTATGACAATTCCAACGGCTGTATTTGTCTCGTTACAAAGCTTACATTTATTCAATTCTAGTGATACATTCAGTATTATTATACTGACTTTAGGAAATATACAAAAATGTACAAATAATTCATGTTAAGTAAGCCTTGCGTTGTCAATACTCGTGCTGTGATGTTTGTGTATAAAATGTATTATGTTTGATTTTATTATTATTGTATATAAGACTGGTAAGATTTAATGTATAAAGGTAGTTGAAGTTGAATAAAATATTTGAATAATATACCAAAGTTGACATATTTTATTTACACTCCATTAGAGGTGGAACCATTATTCATTTATCAGTGAAATAGTGATAACTCCAAGGTTACAGTTACGGTTAATAGGGTAAGCCTTTTAACCGAAATTCCAGTAAAAAAAATCATAAAACACCCAAAAAATATTCGTAGAGAAAGACGAGGTCGTTTCTTGAAATAAAAGTTTATAAACTAAGTTTTTTAAAAATAACACTTTGATTAAACTTCATTACCATAAAAACCAACTATATACATCCGGGGAATGGAAAATATTGCATTTAAAGTTACAATAATGTGAAATGAAAATTTGCTTTTGAATGGGACAACCATAAATATACCACCACTCATATCGCCATATTGACGCTTTCCAATCATTTCTGTCCATACTTTGACCTTTTGATATGTTGTAATATTTATTTTAATATATATTTCCTAAAAAAAAAAGTGATTTTTTTTTGCTTTTACAAAATATCAGGAATACAAGCGTACCACAATATTAATGAAGCAGTTGTGCTATACAATGAATGTACCGCTCCAGCCAGGGGCACTCCTGTCTTGGTGAGACCAGGGGGCACTGATTTATTAGGGTTTGGAATATATGCTCTGAGGAAGGGATGGAGGTTGGAGTTTAATCGACCGGTATACCTTGGTAACCTAATAAGACAATATTGGAATTTAGGATGGGCAGGAATAAAGGAATTGATTCAGCATTATTGTTTGTTTGTTTTCTCCCCTATTTTTAGGCCTTTCTTCTTCTTGTCTCTTCTTGGCTCTTCCATGTTCTCCTGGACTCTTCTTGCTCTTGTATTTTATTAATCTGGGTTCCTCTTGCTTCTTCTTGGCTCTCCTGGTCTCTTCCTACATCTTCTGGCTTCACCCTGCCTTCTCTTGGACTTTCTTGTCTCTTCTTGACTCCTTCTGAATCTTTCGCATCACCCTGCCTTATTTTGTCTCTTCTAGTTTATTCTTGCTTCTTATTGGGTCTTTTTTCACTTTATTGCTCCTTTTTTGTTCTTATTGCCTGATTTTGTTTTTTTCTGCTTCTTGATTCTCCTGGCCTCGCCTAGCTTCTTCTTACTTCTTCTTCTTGTCTTTTCTTGACTTTTCTTGTCTATTCTTGGCTCCTCATGTTTCTTCTAGCTTCCTGTAACTTTGTCGTGCTTTTAAGCGTCTCATACCCAATTCTTGAAAAAAATCCCTGTACAAAATTTCTGTATAAAAATTGGCGAGTCAATAGTGAGGTTTTTTATCCAGTTACAAGTTTTTCCTCATGACAACATCAATGAAACATAAATTCAGTCAATTAAAGACAACCATCAGATGGTGATAATAAAAAGGCCGAATGAGCCCCAGTACTAGTTAGTTAGAAACATGAAAGGATATAGTTATAAGCCCTTTAGAGCAGTGTTTCCCAACCCATGTTCCCCGGACCGGTACTAGTCCGCGAAGATTTCCTACCGGTTCGCGAAAGATTTGGACGCTACAGATAATTAACCACTCACTAGCTTAAATAATTAAGCATTCAAAAAGGCAAAATAAAGTGTACAAAAATCATATGTGATTCTTGTAATACCTTCAAGCCCACCCACCTATGTTTAAGTATTTCTTAGTTTACTTGATAGTATTCAACAATTCAACAACCTATGGTGTCCAAATTAAGGTACTGATGCATGCATGCGACGCAGTATAAATATTATGCGGCGAGTAAGGTCAAAATAGTGAAAAACTTGACATATGAACTTATTATCACAGCATAGATATTACAGTTAAACCTACCTGAAATCGAACTTAAGGCCGGCATAACTATTTAAAGTTAACTGGGGAATGTTTTCTTTCGCAGAAATTATGCTACACGCTATAATTAATAATTGCATCCGAAATATGGGTATAATTTCTCTTTCAATTTTTCGTTTTGATTTTCGAGATTATAAAATATTTTATTCAGAACATGGGCATGTTTTTTCATAGAAGTCACAAGAATGTAATTAATTAAAGCGAATTCACATAAACTTTAACAACTCCACTAAAAGGAAAAAAATTATTCCCGAGCTCGATCGAAAGCCAAGCTTTTTGATGCCTAAATAACTAGTCCCGGTTTGACTGGGATTATGCCAGTTTACAGGTTTGTCCCGGCATTTGAAAAATAGTATCTTTTCAAATACAGCTTTTTAAAACAAGAATAACTGCAGCCAGGACACTAGAATGCATTAGTTCTACCAGTGAATAGTGCCATTTTAATTCGTATTTTGTGGAAATTAAAATAGTACTTCGTCAGAACATGAGAATGGTCCGAGGAAACAGGTTGAATAGCTGAATCAACTAAAAAAGATACAAAGTTAAAGCATGCGCTTCTTAGTCTCAGGCGACAGGCAGCATCCGGTCCGCGAAATAACATTTTGTTTTGCCGGTCCGCAGGTCTAAAAAGGTTCGGAAACGCTGCTTTAGAGGATTAAAAAAACAAAAATAGACAGTTCATATATTTCTTAACAGTGGCGGCTCGTGACTTTTGGTGTGCTAGAGTGCTAATATTAAAAAAAAAATGTCAATATTGGTGTTGTTGTAGCCGAAAAACAATTGTTTTCTAAATTTCGGTTTTTCTATGAACCTTTTAAGGAAATCCGTGTTCAGTGCACTATCAAACTGAAATTTCCTGAAAATCTTCATATAAAAACCAATTTTGAAAAAAAATCATTTTCAGCAACAACATTAACACACAAATATTAGCACTCTAGCACACCGAAAAGTCACGAGCCGCCACTGCTTCTTAACCCTTAAATTATAATTTTTCGTCTTCGAGTATTGTATCAAAAAAGGACCTAGATTATCTTAGAAGTTAAACCCCCTAATTGGAGCTGGCGGTCTCAATTTAGAGCTAAAACTAGCTCTAAAGGAACTCAGTTGGCAACACTGGTTGCTTAACATTTCGGTGTGTAAATTTATAAAAATAAATTTATTTCTCTTCCTTTGTATGGTTCATTACCCCCACATTAGTGCTCCAGTCAAAAAACTTTACGAGTGGCGGTTCGTAGACAAAAAAAATACGAATTTGCTTACTTTATTACAAAAAACAATAAGTTTTACATATATTTTTTTAGCATTTCTGTACAGTAAACTTAAATCCCGACGAACTTGATACGATCCATTCTCGCGCAGGTACAGTTACTGACTTTATAATGACTGTTAGCGAAATGGAAGATGCGTAAAACATATGTGCGATAGAGAAAGACGTGGGAGGGGAGGCATATCGCTTTTCTGACCTCAAACTCGCCTTTTGAGACGATTTCTGTATCAACGTCAGGTCGTTATTAAAGTTTGGCGTGTACTATAAAGAAATGTTATATGTGTTCCCTGCATAAAATTTTCACACTTGTTGAATTATTAAATTTATTCTATGTCAAGAATAAAAGCAAAATGCGATTAAGAATTACGTTATTCGATGGAATTCAATATCCAATTTATAATAAAAAATAAAACACAATATATGTGTAATTAATTACAAAGAAAAGAATAAAGAGGGAGTACAACTTGACTCACTTAACTTTACAGGCGGCCTCTAACGATGTACTAACAACGAGCGTTAACATATTTTAATGTGTCCACAAAATCTACCCTAGCCACACCATCAACTGCATAATAAGTATGTAAATCTGTATATATATAATATGTATCATTATATTTTTTGCGCTGATTGACTCACATTGCAGTCAATGGTATCATTTTGGGAACAAAGAAAAATCATTAGCTTAAAAAATATTCCATAAGTTCTCATTTGACAGACTTCATGCTTTTTACCATAATTTATTAATTTATATTTCAAAAAAATTATATATTTCAAAGGGTTCCCGATGGAGGTAATATTATGAGCTAGCTAGCTGTATGATGGAAAACAATATATTTAACAAGACATTTTTTGTTAACTTTACATGAATACGTTTTTCTCATTTTAAAAATAAATATTATCACCGTAAAATTATTTTGAACACTTATTTTTTAAATTTTACTTTTTATGCCGAGTGAATAGGGTTAGTTTCAATGATGGGCAAGTACTTTCTATTAATCAACAAATTAACCAGCCATAAAAAAAATATAATATAGCCATAGACAAGAATATCAGGTTTTGTTATTTGGCAACCCAATTCGTTCTTCGTATTCCTGTTAAAATGGTGAGTTGACGTACGGTTTCGGTGTTATCCAAAATCTAGTTATATTTCGATAATCCTTCAACATTTTCGATCGTGAAATAGTTTTCTGAATTGCTAATGAACGTGAAGTTTTCTCTACATGTGAATTTCTTTCGGATTGTCCACCGGAAAATCCGAAGTTTTTGACAAACATGCGCATGGAAGTGTTTTTTCTAATACTAACATAATGTTTGTTTCTTTTAGTCGACCGCTAAAAAGAAGACCAGGAAGTTGAGGGGACACGTCAGTCACGGTCATGGCCGTATTGGTAAGTTTATATCTATAGTATTTGTCACTTTAACACCAATTGTCAAATTTTTGTGGTTATGTTTCTACTGCTTTCACCGAAGCGCCAGTTTGCTGTCATTTTTCATCTGTATACAAAATGTCATCAACTAAAACCATTCAATTGTGGCTGTCACTGCGCTTTACTATTTATCATGATTTTCAATTATCGCTAATGATATTTTGTTGTTTGTTTTCAGGCAAACACCGTAAGCATCCCGGAGGTCGCGGTAACGCCGGAGGTATGCACCACCACAGAATTAACTTCGACAAGTATCATCCCGGATACTTCGGAAAGGTAACAACATATTTTTGTCAAAGCAAGGATTTAATGTCAGCGAATTAATTAACCTAATTTGTTTTTAATGATGATTTCTCGAACGGGCGGTCGGAATGCACTGTACAAATGCTTCAATTAATGTCGATTGTTCTCCTCTGATTTCAATTTGGCCCCATTTTTGAAAAGTCTACTTTTTAACTCTTTTCTAATAATTCATTTTTCCATTCCAGGTTGGTATGAGGAATTACCATGTCAAGAAGAACCAGGAGTTCTGCCCAGTCCTCAACCTTGACAGGTTATGGTCTTTGGTTAGCGAAGAGACCAGGACTAAGTACAAGAACAACCCATCCGGCAAGGCACCAGTTATCAACATTGTTAAATCTGTAAGCGCAATTCATTATTCTCAAGTGTTATTAGTTTGTAGACAGAATTTTCAAAATTATTTTTGTATTTAAATCAGTTTCAGTTTGGTTGTTGTGAGTTGCTTTATGGACATTTTGTGAAGTGCAATAATAGAATATATTTCTAGGAAAGTTTGGTTAATTTATCATCCAATTTGAGATTATTTAAACTAATAAGATATTAAATTAACCTTGTTAAATGATGAATTTTGAACGGGCGGTCGGAAAGCATCGTACAAATGCATAATAAGATGTCGATTCGTTCTTTTCTGATTTTTATAATTTAGTTCATAGTTATTTCTTTCTTTTGTGCATTATGGATTCTAATAAAGACTTTATTTTGTCAGGGTTACTACAAGCTCCTTGGAAAGGGAGTTCTCCCCAACCAGCCCGTCATCGTCAAGGCCAAGTTCTTCTCAAAGACCGCCGAGAGGAAGATCAAGAAGGCTGGAGGATGCTGCGTTCTAACTGCATAAGATTTTAATAATAAAAATAACTTTAAACTATGTTTACTGGTTTTATTTTGTTCTTAAGTGTTCCTATTCCTGAAAAATCCATAACAACTAGCAATGCCTGCCCAAATTTAGGAAGGTGAATTTTTATTTTGCTTTTATAATAAACCTTGGGGGATCAACTTTAAACTGCAGTTAGCAGTTCACATGCTTCCATATCAATATGAGTTATGATGTTAATTAAATTGAGAACCGAAATCCCCATTGCTCGAGTGGTGTTATCTCTAAAGGTGGCTGTAAACGATCAAATTTGTTTGTCAAATTATTTGAACGCTGCGGCCTCGTTTGATGTGGTTGTCAAACCAACTACGTGTTTGTCAGAAATTCTGATTAATGGAAAGTATGAAGGATATTTGACAAACATGTTTGAAGGTATGCGGGGATGTTGGTCAAACAAACGTCAGTTTCGTGGTGGCATCACCATGGAAAGTACGGCGTCATTGAATAATATAAGCGAAAAAAAACTCTTGTTGTACCTCATATCTCTTTATCGTGATCTGCTGCAGCTATTTGCGAGGCGGTAATAAGTACCGCCGCCCCTGCAACCGTTTATTGGATAACCAACCCATGCCACAGGTCACCCCAAGTGGTTCGCTACCTTTGGTGACTGAGCAGGGGTGCCTGGCTTCATGGGGTGAGGTTTGTCTAGGTCTTGGCGGCGGATGATCTGAAAACACTGAACCCCAGATTCCTACCCAACCCTCATACCTTTTTCCTTCCCAGAACTTTCTTTCATTAAAAATACCCACCACACAGCATCCCCAAAGATGACATAGGCCCCGAGGGAAAGTATTATCCTCGGGCCTCCTGTGTGGAGGTAATGAAAAAAAAAGCTATTGAAAGATAAAAGTAGGGATTACACGGGTAAGAATAAAGGAAACATTTGAAAAATATAAATTACGGAATTATTGAAAGTATGTCGTGTCAACATCATAGAAGACGTGAAAAAAAAAAAACTTCACTATTCACCTGAATTCAAACTGGATTCAACAGACAATCCACGGCGAAAGCTGTAAATAAATGAACTGATTTTGAAAAACTTCGTTTGAACGTCTGCGGCCTTGTTCATCAAACGCTAGACAAGCAAACCTAAAATTTGATCGTTTACAGCCACCTAAATACTTTGCAGACAGTCCTTCCCAATGTCTGATAAATGAAGGGTCAGAACATTGTAGTGATTTCAACCACGTCTAAAGCTCTGCAAAAAATATTTACCAAAATTAAATAAAAGGAAGACTGCGGAAAAGTAAAAATAATGATGAATACCGTTTTTCATGGTATTTTTTTCAGTTGTCTTGTGCAGAAAAATTAACATTTTTACACATCAAAGGACAATTTTGGATCTGCTAAAACATGAAAATCATTTTGTAAAGCTTATTTTAATTTCGTTTTGATGATAGTCTGTATTTGCAGATGAAATGTAAAATATCAAAACACTATTTCTTCATATCTCAACAGTGAAAATGCAGAAAATATGAAATTGCTCATCCGACATTGTTCTTTGGGATCGTCGATATTGGCTTAAAAAAATATCATGTAAACACTGATGATTATTGGATAAAGGACGAAAGCGATTGCAATGGGGTTGCAGATGCCGAATTGTACACAGAATAAATAAGCCCGCTCCCCAATCTAGGGAGTGGTATATTTATGCTGCTCCCTCAGGTCAGTATGAAATCAACATTGAGGGACCCACCCAGGAACCTGGGTGGGTCCTCCTTAGCCGCACATGTCGGGACTTAAATTTTTTAAAAGGAAGCAACATTTATTTTTATAAGATTCTTGACACTCCAATGTGCCTGTGCGCACGATTGTTAGTAGGAAAGGAAAATGTATGGATTATAGACATAATTTAGGAGTCAATGGTATACACACTGCATTTACAGTAATTCAAGATGAGCCACATCAGAGATGTGTTCGCCTGATGGTTCAGCATCTTCATAGGTAAAGTGAAATATTAAATAAAGGAAACAATGTTTACAGGTGTAAGTATAATTAAAACAAAAGCAAATGTACAAGCCGAATATCGTGGGCGGTTTGTCTCTCCTGCAGGTCCAAAATGTCGCCGGGGGAGGAACCGGCGGTTAGTAGGACAGTCATGGCTGGATGCAGGGACCGGATCTATCCGGCCCCATGATGGGAAGATGGACAATGAGATGATGATGCACAGATCAAGGTGTTAATAAATAATAAAACCAAAAAGGCAGAAAATATGTTGTGATCAACAACAAATTGACGCAACTTAACAGAGAAAAAGAAATATTTACCTAATTGTAACAGCTAAAAAAGTAAAAGAGATATAATAGTTAACAATGTTGTAACGGACGTGATGAGCTTGTGACCATGATAGGTAAAAAATTGTATTTTTATTAATCTATTAATATTTTTATTTAAAACATAAAGTCACATCACAAAGTATCTGCTTCATATGAACAAACAAAAAATCTATTAGAATATTACTCGTAATGTAAAAATTCGTTTAACCAGAAGGGACCCGCCTCGTCACAATTATAAACCTATTGTGGCAGGAAACCCTCACAATCTACAAGCTTCTTGAAGTCGCCGATGAGGTTCTCTGCTGCCTTTGTGTCGGAGCTCGCTGCTTCACCGTGCCTCACAACACCGTGGATTCTGGTTCTTCTCTTAAACTTCTGGAACCATCCTTGACTTCTCTTAAAAACTACGGTCTTTGATGATTCTGGCGTCTTCTCAACGAGATTGGCGAAGATTACTTTTGCCTTTTCACAAATAATTTTTTCGTTAATACTGTCGCCTTGCAATTGCTTTTCGTTTATCCGTATGACGAGCAACCTTCCAACATTTTTTTTTTTAATTTTTCTTTATTCACTAAACTGCTGGTTACATATTTTGAGAATTTTACGGCCACCACGCTAGGCACATGCCTGTGTTGTGGTGGTCATTGTCGAGAATATGTAAATACCGTTGCGTAGATATTCTTGTCAGTCTCTTTGAAGGGATTATCTTTATCTTGAGGATAGTGCAAATCGTTGTAGAGTACGTAGACCGGTTGTATAAGCGTGCTTGATAAGCCACGCTCACCCCTCGTTCTCACTATGCAATAATTTTACGTTTCATTTCTACAGTTATTTTTATTCTCAAGGCTGTCTTCTTGTGGCTTTTTCTTCGGGGACATTTTTGCAAAGGTTTTTAAACTTGCATAAAAAAAATCACTGTGAGCGAGTACTATACACAAACTGATAGGGTAAATACAGGTACGCACAAGCAAGTAATGTAAAGAGGGAACTTTCTCTTTCCACGTCACTCGTTATGCGAAATTTCGCTCGTTAAGGGAGCCATTTTTTTACAATTTATTTTGTTCGTAATACGTTAAGCACGGTTCCACTCATAAATAAACCAAACCACTGACGTTCCACTATACTAATTTCGGTTGCTGGTGCAATGAGTAAGTAACGGGGAATATTCCTGAATAATGCGTAACATTATTCAAGTCCAATGAACTATTTTCAATATCGGAACTACTTATTTAAATATCAGACAAGCGATAAAGTAGGTATCAAAATTATTTCATGAAATAGGGCATAGCGTTTGGGTTCCACCAAGGCGTTCCGTGTTCGATTCTTCGGCTGGCTAAGTCCTCCATCACAACACAAGCAACATCTTCCGCTTAGTGTGGTGGTAGTAGGAGATTTTCAAATGTTGTTGGGTTATTCGTAACCCGGGAATGTTTGTCTTTCTTTTAAAAAAAAAAAAATGATAATTCTTTATTCGAAATGCGAATTTAATTTGTTCAAATGTTTGAAAGATGCTTAATAGGGTGAGGATACGTTAGAGACAATGCGCATACTTTCACTAAACTGGGTCAAATGAACATACTTTAGTGGCCCATTTATATACAGTCTTTGAACGGCTATCCTTTTCATAAATGGTGATTCATTTTTTGTTCAATATAACATAACATGTCTTGTATATATTATATGCCATCGGATAGAATCGTAATTTTTCAAGATTACTAACATCTGATAAGTAAATTTCTTTTTATGAAAGGCAATGATCCGGAAGCATGTTTTTATTTTATTCTAAATATATAATAATTTAATATTACTTTCGGCTTCACAAATTCTACAATCATTAATTCTGTGATTTTTCACAGGTTTTTCAGGATAATGTTTTTAAAACAAATTAAGTAAAACATAAACCAGACGTGTGAAATTTTTTAAAAAATTGTAATACAGAAATTATTTTTAGCTTAAGAGGAATATACATAATGTCATACTATCAAAGATTTCATTATATCATAGGGGGTGGTGGGGGAATTGATTGAGAAAGGAGTGGTGGAGGAGGAGGCACAGGGTTGAACATGGGCGGGCGAGGGGGAGGAACCCCCATCATGGGGGGCGGCGGGGGCAGGGGAGGACGCAGTCCGGGGGGAGGCATCAACTTGGGGGGATGCTGAGAACGCTGAATCTCTACCATCTTAAAGGCAAACTGCAAGAAGAACTGTTTGGTATCCTTGTTCCAATGCGTCCAGAACTTCGTGTCATGTTTTTCCACTTCTCGACTGGGCACCTTGAAAGCGATGGTCTCGTAGGGCTCGGCAGCAAACAGGAGGTATTGCCATTTGCGATCTGGCGGTTCTACCTTTTGCTCGTAAGCGGACATGAAACGATGGCGAGGCTGGATTCCTTCCGATATTTCTATTAAAAAAATAAAAACACAAAATCAAATTTTAAGAATTTAAACTATCGTCTGATAGTTTAATACACAACATAATTAATTTCCTTTGTGAGTACGTTTTGTTGTTGTTGTTCCATCTGTATGACTCAAGGTTAAGAAAAAGCATTTAACAAGATTAGCTCGTCGAAGGGGTAGAGCGGTGATTGGCTAAAAATTCGTGATGTAGCTTGAAGTCCATGTTCCACTGGGAGATTTCAATTAACTGCAATATAAGTGGTAGTGTTTTCACACGTCCCAAAAAGAATTATGACTGGTCACCCGGTGAAAGAAGAAAAGTGGGAAGACCCCGACTGAGGTGGAAAGACGAGGTAAGAGGGGATGCAGCACAGACAAACTGAAAGTCAGACGCTGAGGACAGGAGGAGTTGGAGGCGAATGTTGCAGGAGGCCAAAGCTCGATATGGGCTGTAGCGCCATCGGAGAGAGAGAGTGTTTTACTTCAAGCTATGTGTCTCTTGTTCGAAATTTCTTATTTTGATAATGGTTATTCACCAAATTTTTAAAGAGATTACAAGTGTACCTACAGTAGGTGTGTTAATTATTTCAACTTTTGAATTCAGATATGCCTGGGGTCTCAAAAGCTGCGTCTTACAAAGAAAATAAGAACTGCATATAATTTTTTTTTTTTTAATTAGCTCGCTACAATGCATTGAAAATCAGAAAAAACACCTAAAACATGTATTTTTAAATTATGGTAATTAATATTTTTTTCACAATAATTACTTTGGTCATAACATGTTATGATTCAATTTTGAGCATCCATTATTTATCTGTTGTATTTTTTTTTTTCGGGCAGTTATTGTTTAGTATCTTGATATTATCCAGAAAAAGTGTTATTTTCCCTTTTTATATTTTTAACACAACACATATGTTTCAAATTTTTTTTTTTTTGAAACATATGTGTTTTGCATTCTTTGGACTATAGCTATGGAATAAACATTAAGTTTGTTACAAAATATAAAATATGGACCCTTCATTTTATTTTTTTCCCGAATCACGAAATCTAATTTTTTTCAAAACTTCCGGCCATTTTAGTGAGCTAATAGTGAACACCAATTTCATTAATTTTTACGTTTTCGAATAGCTACAGATCATACGCAACATTTGAGACACCGGGCGTTTAAAAATAAGGCAATTTTTTTCCTCTCTACAGAGAGCGACACGCTAACCTACAGCTAAAGAGAAATGGTACAATAGGTACAATATAATAAATAGTAGAAGTAAGTTTTGTGTTATGATTATACATACATAATTGGAAAAGGTTAATAGGAAAATAAAACAAAGAAGAAATAAACGAGGTTCACGGGAAGAGCTTTACAGCTATTTGACGATGTGCGTCAAAAGATTGAATGATCAATAGTTAACGCGGCATCGTAAAACAGTTGACCAACAGTAAGTAGTAATAAATCAAACTAACCAGGATAATCAACTTGAAATAGGAGACTTTGCTGGCCGGATTCGGGGTCTCTTTGCTTCGTCACTCGGTAACCGGGTCTCCCAATTTTAACAAATTTTTTCGGCTCTATTCTGGGTTTTTCAGGGGCCAGTTGTTGCGGTGCTTCTTTGGCCTCCATGGCCACCCTACGCGCCAAGTTGGCCTGATGCTTCTTGCCCTGAGTGTGCGCCAAGTAACTTCCCTCATTGTTGTGGAGCGTAAGACACAATTTACACTCATAAGTACCTAAAAATAAAATATGGAATATTATAAACGAACAACACAATAGGACTAGTGTTTTCGGGGGATTTTTAACTTAAAAACGAGTGCTTTCTTCTTATGCATATTTAGGAATTTTTCAACTTCTGCACAATTGTACCTTCAAACTTTTAGAGTAGTACTACTGTATAATATTATTAACCTAATAAATATATATATAAATATATGGATAAATTAACCTTTGCTTAGTACTTATCTAATTTCGGTTTATTCGATTCGTAGTCTCCTGTGTACAGTGAAATAAGATATTGTGGTTTTAGGATGACGTGACATATTTTACGATATATTTTAACCAAATAAATAGTTCACCTAAATGATTTTTCATAAAATAGGGATCCTTATTTAGGTCGATAGTCTCCAGAGCAAGAAGTCTCAATCTTTCCCTCCGATCTCGATTACTTTCGGACCAGCTGGCCACTCCTCCTCCACCCGTCTTGCCACCAGGACGGTTTTGAAAATCCATGCTGGAAGCTGTAAAATACAATAATTATTATATTACATCCGAGCAACTCTTGGTTTTGTAATCCCCCAAACAGTGATTTGGAGGTTAACTAACAAAGGATGTTATTATGATTTTCATGCATCTATTAAAATGACGTAAAGTTGATAATTTCTGCTTACCGCTGTTATTACAGAGCGTGGAAAAACTGAGAATCAAAAGATACAATCAGAATACAACAAAAATATAACAAGCCGCTTTGGAAACGTTTGACCATAAACAAATCCCCGTTTGACAGAAAACTTGATAATTAACCATAGAAAATAAAAATAGAACCATAAAAAAGTAACTACGAAATACTAGTGATGGGAATGATCAAAACTTTTATATAATCGAAACATCGCAATAGTCGAATGATTAATCGACTTTTTGCTCGGAGTTTGGGAGCAATAGTTACGGTCAGGGGCATGATTATTATGGTGCATCATGTATGGCAGCGCTTATTGTTTGTTGTAATTTTATTTGTTGTTTTAATTGGTATGCATTTCACAAGATAAGAATTATTGTTAAGCTACTTAGTTTAGCCCGTAGATACAAATTCCCATGAATAATATTTATCTACGTTTAATAATATGTCAATAATTATAATTATGTCATTTTTATTTTTAAAAAAATCTCTAAATAACATGTTTAAATAACGCAACCTTAGTAAGTAAGTACTGCAACAAAATTTCAATCACCGTTTTTCTTTCTTGGCAATGATATCCTTTTTGTTTGATGGCAACATTAGTATTGTTCCTTTTTTTACGAATTCCAAATATGTGGGCATCTCACAATATTAATAAGTTATTTAGTTTAGCCGGTAAGTACAAATTCCCATTAATAATATTGACAGTGTGTCTATGTTTAATAAGGAGATAATAATTGTATGTCGTTTTTGTTAAAAAATAACCTCTAAATAACACGTAGGTCGTAGGCACCTTTTAGAATTTTTATTGCATTCATTCGTATGCAATTAACAGATTATCATTAAATAATGTTATCTTACTTCACAAAACTTTTCATTTTTATTACACCGAAGTTAATTTCAAATGAATTAAATATATTTGTTCATATGAAGCACATATGTTTATATGGACACATCTTGCTGATTTTAGTGCAGTATTGTAAACTGCCCTGAAGAAGTTACGATTGTAGCGGTACCCGGTCGGCATCAAATATAAAAATTGGGTTTACTAAGTTATTGTTTTATTTTAAATTAAATATACATTACCCAAATAGATTATACGTACGCTCATAATAAACCTTTTTAAATTGTGAAAAACTATCATCATTGCAATCTTTTACACATAAACTATACTGGAAACGTAAATCGTTAAAACAATCATTCATAATTTACAATTCACAAATCAGGTTAGTTATAACATCAACTTCACCAAGCAGCTAATTATGTACCTATAAAATATTTCGTTTGTCAAGCAATCGGATCTGAGAATCGATGTCAACGTCATAGAATCACTTTCGATGACGTTTCAAACCGATTGTCTCGGACTGTGCAATCGATTGAATTTTGACATCGAGAAACGAGAATCGATTTTTCTATGGAAATGAATCGAAATCATCCGATGGTAAAAAAGATCGAGTAAATCATCGATGATTCATCAACTGTGCCCATCGCTACGAAATACGAAAGTACTGAAAGTAGTGGGGGCGTAATCGAAATATATAATGAAGTCTTTTCATTTGTTTTTAAAAGGTTGCTCTCGATTTAGATTTTAGATCGTTTTCCATGCGATTTATAATCAGCTATCTTTTATTAAACCACGAAATTTATTATCTTTAACGTCAACCAATTTAGCTAACACTTTAACCTAAACTGGTTAGCAAGCTTAACTAGTGCAATAATTACAATAATTACAATAACGAAATACTAAGATAGAGTTTTATTTATGTGTAGATAAAAATACAGATAATACATTGTGTGTGATTTTATATAGTGCTTAAACACAAATCGCTTCTGATTAAAAAAATATTAATGCATTATTAAATAAGGTTTGGAAAAAGTTTTATATTAAAAACAAGAAAATGGACCTCGAAAAGAATTCATAATATTAGTAATGGTCGTGGTAATCGTTTCATTTTAAATCGGGTGATTATCTCGAAATAAAACTCATTGATGGCTGGAATCAGACGGTTCACTAATCGTTCATTTCTGTATTTCTTTCCACCTATTTCACTCGGAATGACACGTCTGAACAAGAAATGAAACAAAAGTGAAACGAAGATGGGAACATTCGCTCGAGTAACCATAGAGAAAACCTTCACTCGAGAGAAGAATATTTCGATCATGTTCATCACTAGTGAGAAGCCATAAACAAAGAAGAAGGCGGGCATTAATTTGTCTATGATGACTTCTTCTGTCATAAAGCATATTTATGCAATTTATGTCTATGACATTGACCAATTGACGTTTTGTGACTGTTTACCAGTTTACGTATTTGCCAATTTTTATAAATATTCAAGTTTGCCAAAATGCCGAATTTAACTGATGTCTTTTTGGAATTCCAAGAGCATATTAACAGTGATCAAGACATAAGAGAGGTACCTAATATTTTCTGTTGAAACTTATCGGCTGAACAAGCCGGCTACTAATACAAGTAAGGTGGTGCGCTGTCATTGGGAAAATAATAATATATGTATGTACAGTAAAAAATAAATGTTCCATATGCCGCCTCACTTTTAGCCACAGGTTAAGGAAATTACACATTATTTCAACAATTACTATAATTATGTGCACAAAATAGGTTATTAGTTCTTAGTTTGGAAAAACTAAGTAATTCATGTGCATTTAGATTGAAACGAAACTTCGCAAATGTCAAATCCATTGTAGTACTACGCTTCACTTGGCCAATAATGGTGTCGAACACTTCGCATGAGTAAATTAATTTTAACAAAATAAAAAAAATAAAAACTCGTTTTTTTTCGTCTTCCCCGGTATAAATACTCACTATTATAATAAAGCTAAATCTAACTATTTAATTAAGAAATATTCCTTATTAACCGAGAGGCAGAGTACGATAAGTTTACCGTTATCCATATCGACGGTCCCGAAGAACAATGTCGGATCTGACAAAAGTTGAAAATCGTTCTGTTGGCTTAATTATTGGCCTATTTTGTTGATTTAAAGGTCTATATTTTCGGATTTTTTAATGCAATGAGATGAAATGCCAAAGATCAAAACAACATTATGTTTCTTGATACCAAAAACAGTAAAATTGCAGCAACGATATTTTAAAAAGCTCTACTACAAAACTACAAAATCGCACATCCGACATTGTTCTTTGGGACCGTCGATATTCAGTTTGTTTTTTTGGTAATTATTGGATATAGATAGATGGAAACGGTTGATACGCACTTTTTTTGAAAAACTCTTTTGATTCACCTTAATTACATTAAAAGACAACTATTTGCATTGGGGGCAGTGGAAAATATTTAATTTTATATTTCAATTACGTAAAATTAAAATTAGCTTCGTCTTGTGAAATTTTGCCCATATTTTTAATCACTGTCACATTGGTATGTTGGTATTCCTGATACATTTTTATATATAACGATCGGCTAATATATTTGGAAGATACTACGAAATCTGGGCGTATTAGGTAAACACTAATTTACCGGAATTTTGTAAAAAAAACATGCTTTTTTTTCTAGTAATAATTTTTTTTTAAATAATACATCCACTTTTGTATCACAAACCATGTTACACAAACCTAGCGTAGCCGCTAAACTACTTGAAAACTGGGATGTTTTCCTTGCCTTGACGTGAGCAGGCGCTATAAAGGGGGCACTTTCTTTTGCATCACAAACCATATTACACAAACCTAGCGTAGCCGCTAAACTACTTGAAAACTGGGATGTTTTTCTTGCCTTGACGCGAGCAGGTAAAAAAAAAAGTTCAAGCTAATAAATTTTAATCGTAATAATAAACAACGCACGCAATGCATGCGTATTAGGTGAGTACTAATTAGGCGGTTCTAGCCGCTCGTGTTTTTCGTATAGTATCAAGAATACCAACATAACAAAATGACATTTGACAAAAAAATTTTAAAATGTCTCACTTTTCACAGAACGAAAGCTGATTTTAATTTTACGTAATTGAAAATTAAAATGAAATATTCTCCACTGCCCCAAATGCACATAGTTGTATTTTAACGTAATTAAGGTGAATTAAAACATTTTTTCAAAAAAAAGTGCATACCATTTCCATCTATATCCAATATTTACCTTTTTTTAAAAATCATTTTATTGATAAATCATTGATAGATGACGGTACTCTTCTTTTGATAAACGTAAGTATAGAAAGAACATTTAAAAAAATGCAGTCAGAGGCGCCAAAAACTTATATTTTTTCCATATCTATTATGAATTTCATGACAGTGACCATAGTTGCCAGTCTTTTGTTTTTATTCATGGCTCTAAGCCAATTTACATATTTTACTTATTTCAGGCCATCAAAAACATTGTCAAAAATATCGAGCAGACTTCCAGGGCGATCATTACCTGCTTGCAAGTGATCCATACTGATGAGGCTCGCGGTGAGTGCATATTGATTGCCGGCTTGTTTTATTACTTATCATATTTGGAAACTCTGGGCTTTGTGTGAGGTCATTTTAACCGCTTGGGCACATAAGCTTGTTTTCACGACAATTTAACGTAGGTAGACATAGGAATGACGTATGCCCCGGACCTGAGTTATTAAATACAAATATACTATGGAAGTTATCACATGAGGTAAATACCTACTCGTGTGATAGCTTCCATCATTAATATTAAGCGGGGGTGGGGGATGATTTTTTATAATTTTAATTAAATGAATTGCAAGGAATGGACGGTTACTTCGAAAGAGTTTCCTCTTGGGTTAAGAATAACCATGTCGAACTTAATGTTTCAAACACACATTCATGTCTTTTTACGTTACATTAAAAGTGATCAAAACGACAATCTAGTCTCCTTCAACAGAAGCGATCTTGCCAACACTCCTTCATTGATATGCTTGGTATTACTCTAACGCCGTTCTTCCATGGAGCTACGTTGAAGCGACGCGATCGCCACTCGTCTGTATTTTCAATACTATTATTAGTGTTTGAAATCGCCGCTAGGCACTGCACTAGCAAAATTGTATGACAGGTAGCGGTAGCGTCGCTTGTAAATAGCTACGTGAACGTGAATGAAAGGGCGTAAGGGTGATATTTCAGTTTTATGAAACAACTGGTCTGTCATGATATAATAACAGAACTTGAATAGAACTTACACCAAATGTGAAAATTAACTAAAAAAATTTGATAAATTGTTAAAAAAATTTGAAACAACCTGTCCTAAGTGACAAGCTCAGGCACGGGAGTTCCATCGAAGCCAGACTTAAGTTAGACTCTCAAATGCTGAGCGCACTGTACAGGGCCCACAGATACTTAAATAGTACACAATTGGTGACCCTGTACAAATCGCAAGTACGCCCCACTATTGAATTTGGCAGCCACTTCTGGTCTGGAGCCCCAAGGAACTTGAGGAAAACCCTTGACTCTGTGCAAAAACGGTCTGTTTTGTAAAATCCCCCATCCAAATGAACTGCAATCTTTAGAGCAGTGGTGCCCAACGTATATATGTATATATCATCCTTAAAAGCACAGACAATAAAAGCGACGAAGTTGTCAAGCTCATGGACCCTTTTAAATACAAAAACGTACGTAACTGTGCTCTCATCGTTAAAGTATTTTTTGGGTCAACCTATCTATGTGAATGTGCTTTTTCTCAACTAAAAGTAATTAAAACCAAATACAGAAGTATGTTAACTATCGAACACGTCAAAAATTGTATACTTTTGGGTTGCACAGAAGATTACCAACCAGACTTTAAGATGCTTTCTGAAAATATGGACAGCCAAGTATCGCATTAGTTTTTTGCTGTTCCGGTCTATTCTGTTTGAAGTGTAGTAAGTGTAAACATAATAAATAAAAAATGGAGTAATTGTAAAATGTAGTTTCTTTTATATCACTTATGTTTTTTTATTAACCCTGCGGTGCCCGCGTATCGGGATTTTCAAAATAACCCTTGGAGCAATATCAGTTGGGCACCACTGCTTTAGAGCACAGACCGGGAATGCTATCCTTGTTCTACCGATATTTCAATGGAAGATACTCCAAGAAACTAGTGTCATTGATCCCTTCGGCACTCGTACATAGTCGGGACGCACGCCCAACATTTGTACACGGTTGCCTTGTCACATGAGAACAGGTCGTTTTTATGACTTTTCTTTTCTCGAGTTCAACCGCTCGGCTGTGGAACTATTTGCCGGGTGTTTCTTCCCTCCTACAATATGTATATGTTCACTCCTTCCTCTCCTCTAAAGACCCCCCAACACAGCTTCCCTAAAGATGACATAGGCCCTGAGGGAAATTATTTTTCTCAAGGCCTCCTGTGTGGATTTGATGTAAAAAAAGTTCACACTTTGTAAAACATCACTTTTATTTTGAATTAATATTTAACAGCCACTGTTTACTACGCCAACTACTGTCTACAACTACACAACTACGTCACTGACGAAGCTTGAGCTAAGCGATACCTGGGTGGCTGACAAAGCACTCTTCTTAAAGTGAATTCCCTATTTCAAAAAAAAAAAACCTGGTTGGCTGTTAAATATTAATTCATAATGAAAGTGGTGTTTTACAAAGTGTTTTTTCATTTAATATATAATTTCACACCACAAAGTATTTGCTTCCTTCTATAAAAAAAGTTCCTCTAACTTTATTTTGTACCATTTTTGGTTCTTCCGTGACATTCTCACCTTCTTGTAAAATATATATTTTTTTAGCGGGATAGATCATTTGTAAAATTGCAGTCTTTTGATATTTTCAGTCTCTGAAGCTTGCGGCAAAGCAAGGGATTTGTTTAATGATGTTCGAGCTGGGTATCTCAAATTGGCAGATGCTTTTCCATCAGAGGACTACTATAGGTATTGATACCATTTATCTGTATTTAGGATACAGGAATATTCTATTATTTAAATCAAGGAAAACATTCTTAGATACTAATATCATACGGAGAGGCATGCTGACTGGTTTTCCTTGTTTTGTTTTCTAGATACCGTGACCATTGGAAATTTGTAACTCAGCGCCTTTGCTTCTCTGCAGCTTTGATTGTGTGGCTTGAAGTTGGAATTCTGATTTCCCGAGAGACAGCGGCAGCAATATTAGGAAGTATGCATTTTATAAATATTACTATTATAGGGTGTCTCAATAAGAGTGCAAGATTTCAAGGTTCAATAAAACATGGTTTTCTGTAGCAAAGTATTGAAATATTTATTGAGTTATTTATTACACATTTGGGAATTATGTATGAAACAACTTGTAAAAGGCCACCACGGCTTCACTGGATTGCATTTTGGATTAATTGCTTTCTGATAAATCATTTGTGGATTTTCTGAGCCCCCAAATGTGGCAGTTTTGCCTATTAACAAAGCCATCATGGTGAAAATGGGCTTCATCACTAAAAATGATTTAGTCCTCAAAATCGGCATTCTGAACGACCTCTATGAGCTTATACCAGTACTTTTTATAATTATTTTAATCGTTGATGAATTAGGAACATTATTTCAACCGAATATTGCACGCACTTAACGAATCGTGGCACCAACAACTTTCACCATTTTGATAACAATGTTTAACAATCAGGAAGTGTTATTCTATCATTTATTGCTCCATTTGTTTACAAACTCCTATCTGTCATAATCATGTAACAATATATGACTGGCCAAACTGGCAAGCAATTCAAATCTTGCGTGCTTTATGATACCAGCCGGTTTTGGACGCAAAGTTTGAATTTGTTTACAAAATATTTTCCAATGTATTTACATTTTTTTGTTTGTTTTTATTTCTTCTACGTCTTTTAATTGGATTATTTATCTTTTAGTAAACCCCAAGGCAGGCACTGGTGAATTTCATTTGGATATTGAAGATTTTTTGATGGGACTTCTCGAACTGTCTTCAGAATTGGTTTGTTTTTATTATTTAACTACCGCAAACCCACGAAAGATTATTATAATTGCATGTTAGCTACAAAGCATGCAGACCCTTGAAAAAAAAAATCACAAAATCTTGCTTTAACTTGTCAAGATTAAACCTTAAGTCCAGTTGTTTCAGAGAATTTAAAAAATTATTGATCATTTTTCAAAGTTTCATTTTCAAGTTATGTTATTACATATTCCATTATGAGTCAGTCGTTGCACAGATAATAATAACGGAACTTAAAATTTAACTTTCATATTTGGTGAATAGTTAAAATTCTGTGAAACAACTGGCCTTAAGAAATTTAAGCAAAGAAATACACATTTCAAATATAGACATTATTACACGGGAGAAAAATAATTTCCATCAGAGTCTCCCATGTCATCTTAGGGGATGCTGTATGGAGGGTATTTGTAAGGAAAGGAAGTTCTAGGAAGGAAAAAAAGTATGATGGGCCGAGCTCGGTTGAGGTGGTCACAACGCCGCCCCTAGCCAGTCTCTCTTGATCCGGCCTTTAGGATACAGGAATATTCACGCAGCAGGTGGGTGGGCACAATCGCCACTAAGACCCGGACAAACCTCACCCCCGTGGATCCTGGCACCCCTGTTAAGTCACTAAAGGCAGCCCACTTGGGATGACCTATGGCAGAGGTGTTGGTTATCCAATAAATGGTTCCCGGGGCGGCGGTACCCATACCCACCTCCCAAATAAATTATTAACAAAATAATAATATGGTATAGGTATTTTATCACTTGTCTGAATATTTGACACATTTCAGTTTCAATTTTGAAAAATGTTAACAACTACACTAAATTTAAAACAAATTCGAGTTTATTTCAATTACTATCCTGACAAATACAAATGGATTGCAATTTTTAGAGCACAGTTGTTAGATGGAAATACTGTCATTCTTCTCTGCCTGGTCAAGTCCTCCATAACTGGAAATGCAACATTTTCTGCTTACGATATATGCAAATATTATCAGGTTATCCCAGTACGTTGATTTGTATAAGATGATTGCTTAATAATTTATCGATCCTAATACAAGTATGTATTAATTTAGCTTTATTTTTATAAAAATTACTATTACAAACATAAATATTTCAGGCGAGGCTTGCAGTCAATTCTGTAACAAGGGGAGATTACAGCAAACCATTGCAGATATCTCAGTTTGTTATGGAGCTCAATTCTGGATTCAGGTGTGTATCATTTCTTGAATATTAAATTTCATTTCACAAAAGTATTTGTACTTTTTTCTGTAAAGAATGTATATATATATAGGAATCCAAGCTGATTTTAAAAAATGGGACAAAATGTAACATCCACGCATCACACTCAAGAACATTATTCAACTTATGTACATGCAGTGGCGGTCTTTCCCTTCGGACAAAAGGTGAATGACCTCCCAAAATTATAAGATGACAATAAAACAATATTAGAAATATTATACAAATCAAAACAACCGATATTATTCTAATTTATTTGAAAAATCACCGGGAGATACCGAGCCGCGGCGAGTAGTGACATCTAACATTTGAAATAGAAGCTTCCTTTCCCACACACGCTCTGATTGGCTAGGTCATTTTATGGTTTGTCCTGATGGCATATCTTCTGTCCTTTAGCGCCATACAACAAACGAAATGGCACAATTTCCCCCCAATAACAAATGCTTTCGCATTCTGAAGGCAGCTTCGGTCATTGCCGTGAGGGAGACAGCATTATGAATAAATAATATGCGTTTGAAAGAGATGGTTTGATAAACGTAGGTTGAATTTGCATATTGCACGCCTGTCGGATGAAATAATTTACTTCCATTCTTTGGTATAACTGAAATTGGTCTCATGGAAATCGGTGTGTCTCCCTTACTATCATGTTTAGAAATATGATCTAAACGGCGTTAGAAAGATAAAATATCATTCTTTACATTCAAATGTAAAATTTAACCACAAAATAAATAAAATGTACACTTTTATGAATCCAAAGTGTCTGAGTTTCTGAAAAAAAAAATTAGAATCCTTGAGAATTTATAATTTTTACATGAAACGATATAAAAGTGATTTTAACGGGATTGTTAATATGGACATACATTTTAATAAAAATATTGGAGGAACGTTATCGGGTCCTGCGGATTTATTTTGTTTTAAAGAGGCAATTTTCTTTTTAATATCAGTTTCATTAAATATACAATTGTTTAAATCAATCGAATCGTCAAAATTGATATCATGTAATGGAGAATCAGTTTTAGTGTCGTAGACTTCACCAAAGCAATCAGCAAATAAGTTTACTATAGTTATCTGCTATTCTGTGCATAATATAATACATTTATCTAATAAAATATGTATGTGTTTATATTTTTTTTCATTATCAGTAATTTTAATTAGAAAAAACGTTAGGTGAGTAATTTTAAAAACTTTTTTATTTGTATGCAAATTTTTTATATTTTAAAAACTATGTTTATTTAGAAATATAAAATTTGAAGGCGCATTTCATTATCCTTCTAAAACAGTTTATAGTTTTCGAATCCATTCAGAAATATTCAATTTATTTGGATATAATCGCAAAATGGAATATATCGACCCTCTGAAAAAATACGGTCGAAGGTTTGCAATTTCTGTAATTTGACTCTCAAATTCGTGAGGTACCTACAAATGAATATTGATAATATGAACTTATATCACACTATCGAGTAAATTTTATTTGTACAATTTTTTTTAATTGACCTTCCACTTCTGGACCCCTAGAGCCGCCTCTGTGTACATGTGTCTGTAAATCAATAAAAAATTAAAGAAGTGTTTCTCTTATGAAACGATATGTCAATCTTGTTACAGGCTTCTCAATCTGAAGAATGATAATCTCCGGAAACGATTTGATGCATTGAAATATGATGTGAAGAAAATTGAAGAAGTTGTTTATGATCTTAGTATCCGGGGACTCACTCACGCAACAAGACAATCGACTGCAGCCCCCTCTCTACCATTAAACCCAGAGGGCATGGAAGGTGTATAACTATATACATATTTCACCTGTATTGTAATTTAATTCTATGATATTATTGTAACTTGAACTAGTCGCCATCTGAAAATTCAGATGTGAATGGGTTATTTTTGATAACAGAGAGAGTTAAAACTTTTTATAATTTGCACATTTTGTTCACAGTACAAAATAGTTTTGTAAGAATGAACTATTAATTATTGTGATAATACTGTATTATTTAAGTGATAAATAACTATTATAAATAATAAAGAATTAAAAACAAAGTTGTTGGGTTTTTCATGTTATATTTTTGAAAAATTACATTTTAACTTATTGTGGTGCAGGCCTTCCTCTGCCGAAACCTCCTCGCTGAAAATAGAAGAGATAAAAGATATTAATTTAAATTGGAGAATAATTCACAAAACAAACATCTTTTTTCATAATAAATTGTACATTTAAAGAAAATGATATTTTCCAGCTGTCACATTCTCTAGGTTTAACACAAGTTTGTGCAAAATAAATATTATTTTCCCAGATAAAAAAGGCTTCCTCGTATAATAATCAGAAAAGAACGAATCGACATCTTATTATGCATTTGTACGATGCTTTCCGACCGCCCGTTCAAAATTCATCATTTAAATAATAATACTTGGCCAATTTTTAGTGAATACCACCTCAGTATTGTAACATTATAGGATTAATATATATTATGGACTCATGGTCAAACTGACATCCAATATAAACAAATTTAATGTAAATTATGAAAACATGATTCATCCCAAAAGATTTTTTTTTTTTTTATAATATGCACTGTCTGTACTTAGGTTTTTGTATAATAATGCTTTCGAGAAGAGGGTCTATCTATCTATAGGTATATATAATAATAAAAATAATAGTCGACACAGTGACACCACGAAATAACTGTTCCTTTATTTATAATGTTAAGCCACAAGTTTTCTTTAATAATTATTTATTATTTTATATCAATACTTTTTATTAACCCTCCCTTGCCTGCGATGTGTATCTACTACACATTGCTTCTTGCACCTTTAATATCTCCGTAAATATGGAAAATTCTGGGTTCAGATTTTAGGTAATCCTCCGCTATACATTTACTCATTAACCTCTTGAATGCCTGGTGTTTTTGGAAAAAATCGCGCGAAATTATCTTCCTGGCTTTTGCTCAAATATCGTATAAAAACAAAGGAATTGTTTTTTTTTGTGATTGTTTTCTGTTTGCCAGATAATGTACCTTATTATTCATATATATTTCATGATAATATCGTTACAAGTTTTCCCAGAATAGCTATTTTTAACAAAAAAATGTGAAAATATTTCCCATTCGACAAAAAAATGTAAAAAAAATATATTCATACGAAAATGATAATTTTTTTTTTATTTCTCTACAAACCTGAATAGACACCCTACATGAAAAAAACCAATTCAAAGGTGTTTTCGAAGAAGTAATGACATAATACTTGTTTGAAAATGAAATGACAGTTGAAAACCGTTTGTAAAAGTGACGCCAAGTTGACCATAGATATTTATTATAAATTATTCAGATGGGTTGGAGCTATGCGGATTTTTGCTATGTCAAGACCGAGAACGGCGCAAGCGATTCTGACCTTGTTTTTCATACAACTTCTTTATACATAAGGAACAAAATCGCTTAAAAAATTTTTTTTTTTTAAATTTCGACCCGCGGCCACCGGTGGGCGAACGGCAGTCGAGAGGTTAAATAAAAATTATAATCAGTACCTTTCGGGCACATCAGGGGTATTTTGTGAGAATCGAAAACAAATTCACCAATACAATCAAACGTCTGGCGTATGATCAGTGCTGCGGGTGAGATGTACAAATACGTGAAGCGTGCGGCTAGTGCGACACTATGCACGTCTCACTCTCACCTACTTCGATATAAGTGAGCCCGAGAAAGAGAACCGTGTGGTTACTGGTCAGTTGTCAATTGTGTTCGTTCCTTCGGTTTCGCCCGCGGACGGCGCTGCCAGTCGCCGCTCGGCATTCATCCGGAGTGGTCTCTTCGCATGTTGTATGAGCATCGTTTCTTTGAGCTACCAATGTTTTTTTTTCATGTTTTCAGCAATTAAATTAAAATTAAAATTATCAATTATTATCATTTTTGACTTCCAACTATAATAAAATATAGCGATTTGCTATGAATGTTAATTTTTTTCGGCTTTTAAATCGACCATTTCTGCTTGTCTAGTGATTACACAGCACCGGAGCGCGCAGATTTTTTTCAGCACAGTAAGGGAAAGGTTAAGAAAAACCTTTGCCCAATAAAAAAAATGTTTACATTTACGAATTTTAACTAAAAATGAAAGACATTTTGTTACTTATTAACCTTAAATGATTCAGCCCTTGTTCCCAAATGAACGTGTATTGGTTTGTCGTGACGGCATTGTATTCAAATTAAACCAGCACCTGAGAGAAATAATGAACGCTCTCCACTAGTTTCGCATACAACTTTATAAACTCGTACGACAACTTTACACTAAGATCATGGATTGAAGGTTAGCTTTGTGCTGTTTTATACTGTAGGGAATGTGTGTTTCTAAGTGAGGCGGGGGAATTCTAAGGAAGTTGTATTGTGAAATTACTTTTAGGTGCTGTTATTTTTAATACACATGTTCCTATGGTACCCTGTCTGATCCATAAAATATCACTAAAATACATCCATTTGTCAAGACTAGTAACGCAACAGATTGTATTAACAAATCCAGCATAATAAAAGTGACATTGAAAGGTTTAAAGATAACTTACGAATTCAAGATCTGCGGTGCCGGCGCCAACATCGGCCTTCTTGTCTGATGGCGTGCTGGGGGGTGCACGTCTGTAGTCGGCGCGGTGGTCCTCGCGGGGGCGGTTGGGACCTCCCTCGGGCCGGGAGCCTCCGCCCACGGTACGAGCGCGGCTCAGCTCCGAGCGCACCTGGCGCTTCAGGGTGGCGGGCACGATCTCGGGGGGCAGGTGCAGGTATGTGCGCAGGTACTCGATGCCCTCGTTGGTCAGGTACCTGAAATTGTGGATAGTATTAGGAAAATATTTTTTTTAACCCTCAAGGGCATTGGGGGTCCCCAGGATCCTCCCTCTCTATTTACACCTGGCTCCTGGTTGTCTCAGTTTCGTCCTACATTCTGAATTAGATTGTGTAGAAGGATAGACAGTTCACTGACATAAGTACAAAGTCTATTTGTGGGAGTCACATTGTGGTGTATACAATTAGGTAAATCCCAAATCAGCTTTTTGAGTACACACAAAACCATACATTATTTCCTAGCCCTTGTGTGCCACAAACATAAAATGTGTCTGTGTCGTAATATTGAGTTGTAGACATGGGTAAGAAAAAAAAGGTTTGGTTTTAAGTATCTCGAACAAGCTGATTTCGGGGTAACTTAGTTGTAGTAATGACACCACAATGAGTTTGTTTTTTTTTCACCACGCAACAAAGATCCAAACTATGTAGACCTTTGGAATAACAAGGTTCCATCTGTTGCGGAAACGTCACGCGGTTATGGGATCTATGGTGAGCTACCATCGGTTATGGCATCCCGATTTTAAGTTAAGTTGTAAGTTAGAGTGTAAGGTACCTATAAGGAATCGTCTTTACTGTCAGGAAAAGTGTCTTTTTGTTCCTTTTGTTTTAGAAGAATTCCCATTGCACATCACACTTTTTACAGCACAACGGATGTTAATTCAATGGAGCCAATAGAACTACGGCAACGGCACTTTAGGTATGCTGTGAGGGTTAGCGGGTACCAAGCTATTTGGACCTGGAATATAGCTAAGCCATTTCAAGCAACATTAAGATTCTCATCCATGGTCTTGTCAGGGCGGTATTGTGGGTATCCAGTGTTGGTAATCAATAGGGATACGTCATATATTCAGGGAAATTACCATGAACCCATTGAAAAAAGTTAACTTCCAAAAAAGATTTCAGTTCTACCTAATGTTCTCGAAGACATTGCTAATGGTCCATGATGTGGTCATAGATGAATAATAGAAGAGTATTACCATTTATGTTAAATTATTATTTTGATGATCACACCTAAGTTTCATTGCATTTTCAATAACACCATTTCAGATTCAGTTCCGTAACACACTAAAAATATTTATTTATTAATGAATACCACAAAATAAAATAATTCTCAATCAAAAATACATTATTCATTAGGTTGATTAATGAATTTCCAAATAAGCTTTGGAGAAGAAATAATATTATTATTCTACAACAGTGTCCACAATTTCAAGAAAAACACCTAATTATTATATTATGAAAAAAAAAAATAGTGCTTCACAGTGATATTGATGTTCACTAACATAAGTTTTAAGAAACATACTTATTATAAATTAAATGTAGTTCAAAATCATGTTTGCAATGTTCAAATGTTATTATGAAAAAAAATCTAAATAGTTATTTGATGTTCCTAAAACCATACATAACACTTGACTGTATTTTTCATAGCCTACAGTTTTTACTTTTCGTAGCGTAAATACGCCTTTTTCAGACTTTTGACAGTTGAATCGTTGGTGAAATTTCATAAGAATAACCATGCATAACATTACGATGTTCACACATAAGAATGGACGTAGCTTCCATCCATAACCTACAATAACATGAAGTAGTAAATAAAAAAATAAATAAAAAGACTGACCAGTAGAAATGTCTCCACGCGAACTGTTCCTTGACGTATCCACGAGATTTCAAGGATTGCATGGCCTTGATGACATGGAGGTTGGGGATCTGTTCCAGTTCAGGGTGTTTAGGGGCATGGAAGTCCTTCTTGGCCACCATAACACCCTCCTTGAAAAGGTACTCGTAAATGGTGACCCGGCTCTGCTTAGGCATCAACATCCTGGAAACACAGATACCGTAAATGCAATAGAACTAAGTTACTTTAATTATAAGCCCGCAAAGATAAACAAGACACTTTCATTGACGGATAGCCCACGAATCTTGCACGTCAAAATTTTCGGAAAGTAAGAAGTTTAAGGGAAAACTAGCGTTACACAGAAATAAATAAGAGCCAAAAGTAATCAGTTTTTAAATAATAATAACATTTAACACTAAGATTGGCTCAAAATAAATCGGATAATTGTAAAACAGACATACTTGATGTTTTTGGGTTAACTCGGAAAACCGGAAAGAGTAAAAGATGGATTTATTTTTTCTATGGTTCGTAATGTCAAACTTATTGCCATAACAAAAATAATGAAGATTATTTATAACATGAATTGTTTAAATATAGGGGCGTGTTGAGACGCTATGGCAATTCGATTTTTGCAGTTTCACTCAAAAGTAAAATAATTCTGATAAATATAAATAAATAATGAGATAAGCCCGCATATAAATAATCAACAATCAAAACGGTGACCAGAATATTCAGTGGAAACTTTTTAAGTGTATTAGTACAAAGTTTGTTTGAATATCGAGTACAAACTTTTCATCGGATGTTAATTCCTCACATGATAATTCATCATGTCTCGAAGCATCGAAAACTGATAATTGGGGTTTTAACCTAAGTTTAGGTTAGGTTAATGTGAGTTATGATGTGATGAATTATCATGTGAGGAAGTATCGTGTCTGAATAAATAAAAAAAAAAAAATTACGGGAGAGTGGTATAACAATTGTTTGAAAACATGTCGTGTATATACTTCTACGTAATAATTGTAGGCAACTGATAAGATAAGCGCCGAATCAGCTGTTCGACATCCGCCATGTTGAAATTCGGAGTTTGGAGTTGGAAGGTTGGCCGCAGCTACCACACGATCGGCCAACCTTCCAACTCCAAACACAGTAAGTGTAATGAATTTATGCTGCCATTCTCAAAAAAACTGTGATCAGCACAGTTGTCTTCCAAGCAATTGATCGGGGTTATGTTCTTAATGTTTAACAATTTTATTTAAATGTTTACTCAAAGTTTGTAGAAAATGCGTTTAACAAGGTTAGCTCATCGAGGGGGTAGAGCGGTGATTGGCTAAAAATTCGTGACGTAGCTTGAAGTCCATGTTCCACTGGAAGATTTGAATGAACTGTAATACAAATGGCAATGTTTTACTTCAAGCTACGTAACGCGTTCGAAATTTCGAAAGCGGCCCGATGATTTTTTTTTTCGAAAAAGGCCCGTATGAGTTAACTTTCTTAACCGCTTGGGCACATAAGCTTGTTTTCACGACAGTTTAACGTAGGTAGACATAGGAATGACGTATGCCCCTTACCTGAGTTATTTTAAACGGATTTTCTGCGAACCATATGGGGCCAACAGACCTAGCTATAAAAGCTCAAGCGTTATTTGGCTCGACCTACTTCAGCATATCGCTCGTCATACATTCCCATTAGGAATTTACGGCAACCGATATGCTAAAATACGCCAAATTAAATAACGCTTGAGCTTTTATAGCTATGTTTTTTGGCCCCATAATGTTTACTTTCATTTAAAAAAGAATATCCCTGTTCTCGTGATTTTTCGTGGGTCTGCGCGATTAAACATTTTTGGTCCTACCACCCATCTACCACCTACCGACCTACCCAGGCTTGCGGCCGAAAGCCCAGAAAAAAGATAGGTGCTGATTTTTCCATGGCAATTTTTCGCTGCCTAGAAACATGGCGGCCCTAAATATCACCGGCGGTTTTAAATTCGCCAGTATGTTAATTATATTTTTTAAATGACTGGCTTATTGTTAAATTATTATTGAAATAGTGAAAATTTAATTCTTTATACATGTATTTGCCTTTTGCTAGAATCCGTTTGAGGGCCATTTCTGAAAGAAAATCAATGTTATATAATAGTGTTCTTGACGTACAGTATTATATCAGCTGTCAAATAATACAAAATTATTGTGTACTATTTTTTATTAATTAATAGAAATGGACAACATTATTCGATTAGTAAAGTAGGTTATTTATTTCAATTATTTCTATTTTTATTTTATAGAGAAACACGCCGGTAGCATCAGTCTTTTATACATCCAGTCTCCCAAATACAGCACAGAAGTTGAAAAGAAGTTAAATCAAGCTGCCTGGAAGAGGGGTACTGGGGGTAGAAGCAGTTTCAATGGAGTTGTTGCAACCGTCTTTGGCGCTTCAGGATTTGTTGGTCGCTATGTTTGCAACAAACTTGGAAAGATTGGAACCCAGGTACATACTGATCCAAATAAGTTTTTGATCGATCATATCTTGTTCTCTATCTCCCGCTCGACGTGATTTGACAGTGTGTCATAAGGCGCTTTAATAAGGGTGGCAGAGCAGGACACATGTGGGTTGCCGTGTCCAGTCCGACTTTCAGAGCATACGCATTATTTTGTACAACATACAAATGATTTTAGATGTTCACAGCCAAAAGTATTTTTGTTATTTATTTTTGGGGTGTTATGCCGTGTTACGCTATCTACTTCTTTAGCCAACGTTTCGGACAACGTTATAGTGTCCATCATCAGGGCAGATGCATATCATGGTTTTTACGTTGTATTTTTACGTTGCAAATTTATAGTTTCAATAAGAAAAATAACATAGAATGTAGAATATATAATTGATATTTTAAAACATAAAAAAACCAAAAATGAAGGTGGCATGAAATAAAATTAGAATTTTTCACTTATACAAAAAAAAAAAAAAATAATAATTTCCAACTTTTTTCATTAGTATTAGCGTTATTTTTTGTATATATATATAACACTGTATTCCGCCATTGTGAAAAAAAAATTGCAACAGAATATTCGCGACAATCGATAAACGCAACCGCTTTCAATATGAAAGCCGAAACAATGCTGGAGAAAGCTCAACACAAAATTGCATAACTAGCGACGTTTACCGAAACTTTAGTAAATGTACTCGTAACTAAGGAATATAAAAACTTATCCAAGAAAACAGAAGTCAAAATCGGTCTACTTCAATAGTAGATTTACAAATGCCATTAGCAAAAGGTTGGAGAAATGCAGAAACAAGAGAATAAAAAAACGTACCAAAATGACTACAAAGTTAAATACCATAATTTAACTTGCATCCATATTATGGTGCAAAGTGCAAAGGTCAACCGTCAGCCGGTCATCCTGCGACAATCTCGGGCACCGCATCGGCGGGACTCGTCAATGTTCGGAGGTCACTGAACATCTGCGATTGCCGCACCGAGCTGGGTTAATATTGCTTAGTTTTGTTCATTTCACCGTCACAGGGATTTGTATCGCCTATGATTTTTTTGTATGGACGATTATTTGCGGATTGTTAAGCGCACAAATTGGGAATAGGTATCGTATTTTTCGGTGGCGCAAGTTTTAAAGGCGGAATTTTAATGTCGAGCTATCTATAATGTGCTTATATTATTATACAACAAGTGTGTTTTATTTTCTCATATTTTTAATGGGGGTTCGTCGCACAAACGCACTTTAGAGAAAACCGCCACTGTCCTGGACCTGTCGAAAGATTATTTTCTTTAGCAGGTTTTATTCATTCCCCAACAAGAAACCGTTTGTCTGATGATGCATTTAAAAATCTAGTGTTCATAAAAGAAAATTCTCATTTTACTGATAAATAGGCTGGGCTGGATTAGTTTCTATTTACAACACCTGGGTCCTATACCACAAAACTTTACAAGTCTACAAAGTGGAACGGAGATGAGACGTGTCTTTTGAGCAATATGATTAGTCAATTTTTGCACGTCTCTGTTTCGCTCTGCTCAGCTTTGCTTTTATGGAAACGCACTCTTAGATAAGGGTACTTATGGCAATTTATTAGCAATCAAAGGTTCTGAAAGTATTTTGTAATTTGTATTTTAAATAAAAATGGATAAAATACTGTATTTTGTGTTTGTATTTCAAATACACAACTTGAAAGTATTTTGTGTTTCGTATTTTAAATACACGACTTGAAAGTATTTTGTAATTTTAGTTTTAATTACAGCAAAGCATATTTTGCCCAACCCTATTTACAAATTTATGATTTCAAAGAAAATTTTGGTTTTTAGTTTATTAAATAAGGGAAAATTAGAAATGTACTTGGCTTGGAGGGCTTTGAAGCAAAGAATGGATGGTTACCTCGCGAGTGTTTTCTCTTGGGGTAAGAATAATCACGTCAAATTTAATGTTTCAAAGACCAAATCATGTCTGATTACGTCTAAAAGGGATCAAAATGAAAATCTAGTCTCCTTCAATGGAAGCAACTCTTTGTGTAACTCTTAGGCCCTCCGCTCATGGAGAAACTGAAAACAAACTAAAACTGGCGGGTTGTTATGGTTTCCAACCAAACTTCTATCATGGCACTACTCAATTTAACGATTTCAGTCATTATCTCAACTTGTTCAACCATAGATGAGGAACAATTCAGCTGTCAAATCAGTCATCTGTCGCTGTCGCATTGGCGCTGGCGAATAAAAAAATAACTCAAAAACTGACAACAAAACTGGCACAACCATGACAACCAAACAAATGGGCAAACGGCCGGCCGCGGCAACTCACACGGCTTGTTGCGAGTGACTGTTTGTGTTGCTGTTGAAAACGGGTTTTTGAGAAATTGTGTAGTGTGCGGACCATCACATTGACATACACAGGATAGCGAGTTGAATTGTTTTTTTTTCAGTTGCCCATGAGCGGAAGCACTAAGTGATCAGCCCAGGTACGGGGGCTCCATCGAAGCCAGAGTTAAGTTAGCCTCTCGGAAACTGGGCGCACTGTACAGGGCCGGCAGATACTTTAATAATACACAACTGCTAACCATGTACAATTCGCAAATGCGCCCCACAGTTGAATTTGGCAGACACCTTTGGTCTGGAGTTCCAAAATACGGGGAAAAAACCCTGGACTTTGTGCAAAAATGGGCGGTCAGTTTGATAGATTCTCCTGTCTTAACAAATGGATTGCAACTAGCGTCATTGATCCTCTCGCCACCGGTGCATTGTCGGGAATCACGCCAAACGCGCATCCAACATATGTACACATTTGACATTTCGTCGCTCTAGTTCGTTTTTGTCCAACAGACCATTTTTCGTGAAATTAAGTTAAGTATGCAGTTGTTCTCAAAAACCCTTTATCTATACGATACTCGTTAAAAAAAAAATTATAAAAGATTATTTAAGGGGTTTTCAAAACGCACATTGTCTTACATCCTCCAAAATTTATCTGCATTTATGGTAAAAAAAACTTTAAAGCGCCATTTCGCCCGATTTACGTTTTGGTCTGTTGGATTAAAACGAACTGAAGCGACGATTTGTCATATAAGAACGGTCGCTTCTACGATTTGTTCTTGAGTTCAACAGTTCGGGTGTGGAACGATTTGCCGGCCTCTGTGTTTCCTCCTTCCTACAACATGGGTCTCTTTAAGACCCATGTTCATTCCTCCCTCTCCTCAAAAAGACCCTCTACACAACATCTTCGTAATATCTGCTATTCACACAACCACTAGTACTAAAACCACTGAAACTGCTCTTAACCGCTTAGACACATAAGCTTGTTTTCACGATAATTTAACGTAGGTAGACATAGGAATGACGTATGTCCCGTACCTGAGTTATTAATGTTTGGACCTCCTTGAAATGAGAGTTATAATAAATTATTATTTCACTCAAATAAGAAAAACAGACCGTAGCTCATCTTACTTGAGCCTAGATATTTAATATTTTTTTAAAAGATTCTCCAGAAGGTAAAACTAAACCTAAACTTCTTGTACCTAAGCCCAAAGGAATCATTTATAGCCATAATATCTAAATTATTTTTATTTATTTATAGAATACATTATAATATATAAGAACATTTACATATATATGATACATTAAATCATCATACTAGGCGACTGCCTGTTTCATATACCTGATGTCTGTTTGGCATTCGGACATATCTTTTTAAAGTTTTATATAGTAACTAACTATTACTACTTACAAATCAGGTGAACATGTAAACATTCTAATATCCTTGTTAGAACTTTTTGCGGTGCGATTTTAACCTTTATGTTTTGAAAAATGTATAAAGGACAAAATCAAAATCGCTTTGGCTAATAACACTTTTTATTTCATGAATGGAGGCCATAGTGAACATAGTGATATTTCTTATTTCAAAATATTTTTTCTTTTCAGTTGATCCTGCCCCATCGCTGCGACCACTATGACATGATGAGGATGAAGTTGGTGGGAGACTTGGGCCAGGTGCTATTTATCCCTGACTTCAACCTCAAGGACCAGAAACAGATTGAGAACGCCGTCAAGTACTCCAATGTGGTCATCAACCTCATCGGGAAAGACTATGAGACCTCAAACTATTCATACGAGGATGTCCATGTCACGGGAGCAAGGAATATTGCTAAGTTAGTAATTAATAACATGTTTTAAAGTATCAACTTGCAATAGCACAGAATTCAATCTTATTTTATACTAGCTTCTGCCCACGACTTCGTCTGCGTAGGATTAGTACTTCGAGTAATCTATTTTCTTTTCCTAGGTCCCATCTATGTTTATACCAAAATTCTTAGCCTATTTATTTAAAATATGTATAATTCTCGATTCGATTCAAAGTATTAGGCGAGTACTTCAAATAAATTCACTAATTTAAATATTTTCTAAAATAGAATTTTGATTTAACAATCATTGTTTTGCAAAATGTCATTCTCAAATTTTGACATTTTTTATTAAACAATAATTATTATTTTCAATATATTGAAAATAAATAGCTAGCTTTATAAATTATACCCTATATGTTATTCTGATGTATGAGCTATATTACTGAGTCTAGTTTTTTAACTGTTAATTCATGGTGGAATTCCATTGTATTCGATATGAAATTAAACAATTTTTTTCACTTTGTTCCACTTGTTTATTTACACCAGGACCGGTTTCGTCCTACTACGGACATTTTCAGACTGGTAGTTGAAATTCTTATGCTACGGAATTTATACAAACTTAGGCAGGGGCGCACAACATTGTCTCTATATGATGAATGTTTCTATTTTGTTAATTTAAGGTATTATCAGTTATTTTGTTAAGTTAAGATACATATAGATAATTATAAAGTTTATTATTAAAATTATGAATGATGATACATAGTAAAAGGTTATTTTTAATTGACATGAATCTATATGAATTTATATAATTTATAAATTTATAAATTTATAAATTTAAAATTATATAAATTCATATAGATTCATGTCACATAATTTTAATAATAAACTTTATAATTATCTATATGTATCTTAACTTAACAAAATAACTGATAATACCTTAAATTAACAAAATAGAAACATTCATCATATAGAGACAATGTTGTGCGCCCCTGCCTAAGTTTGTATAAATTCCGTAGCATAAGAATTTCAACTACCAGTCTGAAAAAGTCCGTAGTAGGACGAAACCGGTCCTGGTGTAAATAAACAAGTGGAACAAAGTGAAAAAAATTGTTTAATTTCATATCGAGCTATATTACTGTAAAGTTTTATTAAAATCCATTCAGCAGTTTTTGCGTGAAAGAGTAACAAACATACATACATCCATACAAACTTTCACGTTTATAATATTAGTAAGATTCTATTTAGAAATTCGCAGAAAGTTTGGGTGTAAATTTCAGGCAAATTGTTAGCCCAAATAAAAATATGGTTCGATTAGAATTCTTAATTCCTTTCGAACTTACTCGCTGTAAAACATCGAGTTTGGGCCACGGGCTCATGAGTGGGTACGTTTCAACGAGTAAGTTATTAGCAGCAAAGCTCTTACGGTTATGGCGGTGCTTTCAAACATGTTACAATTTACGATTCAAATAGTATTAAATTAATTTTTGTTGCTAAACTCGTTTTATGAACGAGCCATTTGAGGCTCGTCAAAAAATGTTTTTTCGGCGTTGTAGGCTTGCCAGGACTTAAACTCATCAGTAAAAACTAAACTTTGAGACAATCTTGTAGAGTAAAACAGAATGTGTGAACATAGACTTGGCCCTTTGTTCTAACTCATCATTTTTATTGATTAAGTACGAATGCGAATTTATAAGGCCCAATTGTTTCACAGAAATTCAAATATAATATTGTCATCAATCAGCCATTCGGCTCCATTTTGTTTTTTTGACATTTGAAAGGTTTCCATTATACGCCGATTATAGGTGCGTTTCAGTTTTCTATCAAATTGTAATAAGCTGATTAGCTTAACAACATGGTAGTTGTCCTCTTCTGCTGATCACAATTTGTAGAAAACCTGAAAGGGACTTTTTAACGGGGACCTTTCAACTGTCAAAAAATAAAGTGGCGTTGATTGGCCATGTGATGACTGCGTCCAATGTGAATTTCTGCGAAACAACTGCGCCTAAGCTTTAGTTGTTAAGTTTCATAACTCAAGGAGAAATACATTATTTTGAACATGTTAGAACGCTGATTTGCTGAAAAAAGCTTGTGGTCTTAAAAAACTTATTTAAATTATTTATAAAGGGCATGCACCAAGATGGGAGTGGAGCGGCTGATCCACATGTCATACCTCAACACGGCCCAATACCCCAAATCTGATGTCATCAGCGGTGGCAGTCGCTGGAAGGCCACCAAGTGGCAAGGGGAGCAGGTGGTCAAGGAAGAGTTCCCAGATGTGACCATCATCAAGGCGTCCGACGTTTATGGTGCGGAAGATCGCTTCTTGAAGTAAGTATATTTTTAATTAATGATTTCTCTATCGCACAATGGAGTCCTTCACATAATGCCAAGAACAAATATGCTTATCATCATCCGATTGTTGGTTTGTTCAGTAGACGATTGGGCAAATTATTGTGGAGAGGCATTTGAAGATTTAGGAAATCTTATTTATTTAGGAAAATTTATTTAGAAAATCTAGATCTAGTTTTGGACGAGAAAAATGAGGAATACAAAACCTCAATTTTGATGATTTTATGTAGGTATTATCAGCCTGAAGAGCAGTTGTACCTTTCGCTCAGTTTTTGGGGGAGTAAGAGTGACAGTGACAGCAACAGTTAGGTGAAATACCTATTGTTCAAATTTTTCGCCAAACGGGTTTCCTCTTAATGGCATATTTGCATGAAAATTAAATTTGACTCTCCTAAAATGAGAAATTCTTCCTAGTTGGACACTCAAATCATTTTATTTGTCAAATATGTTTTTTTTACTAAATAAATAAATAAATGAACCAATATATTTAAATGACGTTTTATTGGTTCCAGGGCTATAACTCACCACTGGCGTAGATCCTACTACTATGTGCCCCTGTGGGACAGCGGGGAGAACACCTTCAAGCAGCCCATCTATGTGTCTGATGTGGCCCAAGGCATTGTCAATGCTGCCAGGGACCCCGATACCAAAGGACAGGTGTACCAAGCCGTGGGGTAATTATGCTTCATACCTAGCTATTACTTACTTACGTTACTAATCAATAATAATCATGAAATCGGTTTGAGAAATACATAATGTTAAAAAAAAAAAATGATTGAATAATTAATGTAATAATTTAGTACAACTGCTTACTAGGATTTAATTAATATCATACCTCCAAATATTAATACGAAAACATATTTATGAACTGATTACTGAGGTTTAAAGCCAATTAATCCACCTAGATTTCACCATTTATCCCATATTTTTCTTATGGGATACGTAAATAAAAGTTTAAAAATAAAATTGTTAAATTTATAATTCATAAAAATTACCTACCTAAATTTGGGTACTTATCACTCGAGTGGTTAATTATGAGACTGAAAAATCCGCCATGAAAAATGTACATAATTAAGATTTCTGAGGGGACACCTCTAGATATCCCGTGTGGAGTTATTAATACAAGTAATCTTATCGGGTAAACAGGGTGTACCAGCACATACCCAAAGGATTTTAACCAGTAATTCCTTAGTATATTTGAAGTTTAGGACGTAGATATCTTTTATTTTCCCAATGATATTTTTCCAGTACACGTCGCCACTGGGTAGCCTAGCAGATCACATGATATGCACTTCGTCTCTTTCCAGCAGCACAGTAACAGACGCGACAGAGTGCGCATCACGTGATTCGTTGCTGTTGTGTGATTAATTAAATGTTGAGTAATTGTGCTCAGTGGCTAGAAGATTGACGTGATGATTGCTAACCTTCAATAGAAGGGTGCAGCAGAAGAAGCAGAAACTTACAGCTTGATGTTTTCAAAGCAAGAGCACAGTTTGATAATATGTACTGTAGTATAAATGTTTGTCTGAGACTTATTTAGTATTCTTCACCAGTATTGCTAACTCAGCTCCTTTAGAGCTAGATTTAGCTCCAAAATGAAGCCGTCAGCTCCAAAACAAGTGGGTTAGCTACTTAGCTCGTTTTTCAGATTCTGAAAAATATAGCTCCCTTTTTAATACAAAACTCATGAATGAAAAATGAAAATTTAAGAGTTATTTTTTTAGGTACCGGTTATTTTCGTATTGAAAACTTGTTTTTATCTCAGAATTATTCTATCCGCCACCCTCTCCTCTCTCTCAGGATATACGAAAATTTTAAAGAACCAGTTAAATTTCTTCTCAGAATTTCTCTAGCCAACTTCCCACCCCCAGGATGGAATTATTGGTCCCAACTTAGGCTTTATAAGATTTTATTTCGTTTTTAGCCCCTTTCCGGGTGACGTCTGGTTTTATTTTAAAAATCGAGTTGGCAACACTATTCGTCACAATCATATGTCAGTTTAGGATTCACTTAAATTAACATAAAGTTTAATAGTAAAATTATACACCTCTCTCAATAAAATGTCGTATAATATGTATCTTCTTTACGGCAGTGTTTACTTGTATGAAATATGTAGTTGAATATATTGTATTTGCAGTCCGAAGCGCTACCAGATGGGTGAGCTGACGGACTGGCTGTTCCGTCTGATGCGCAAGGACAAGGAGTGGGGTTATGTCCGTTACAATATGCGCTACGATCCCTTCTTCCAAATGAGGGTCTATTTCAACCAGAAATTCTCTCCCGGATACCCGCTTGGATATTTGCACTGGGAATCTATTGAGAAGGTAAACTCTAAACTAAAGGTTTTATAGTGAAATAAGATATCATGTTTTTATTCTGACAGCATGTTCATGTCTGCAGAAAAATGGTAGATATTCTAATATGCAAGTAATTTTGCTGTGAAAGTAAAAGAAACAAATTATTACAATGCATACACATAATAGATTTATGTAAATCTGGAGAGATGCGCGCAGCACTGTGATTTATTTACTCGTTTATTTAAAAAAATTATTCTTTGTACAACAAATTACTTATCCAATTACAGTACAAGATTTGTTGTTTTGACATTCTTAACATTAAAGTTTTATGGTTATTTAAAGAGTAATTAAATATATACATTATTGTTCAATTGCATCTTTCCTCTTGTAAAGCTATGCTATTCTAGAACATCTGTTCTGCCGTGTGGTATCTTGAAGAAGTTGTTGCGATCACATGTTTAAGCCATAGCATTCCAAGAGGAATGGGCTATCAGTGGAGTTATGCAGAGTATATATGAAAATGAAGTACATATTACAAAATTATGACGCATTTAGGCAATGAATAGATTATCTGTGTAAATATTGGATTTATTGTTTCATGTATCTTTTTATGCTGTGCAGGAAAACACAACTGATATAGTTGTCAAAGGTGTTCCCACTCTGGAGGATCTGGGAGTAGGACCCCTTATGGAGATAGAGCACCAGGCCCCCTGGGAACTCCTCACCTTGCGAGCTCACGCCTACTACAACGAAGAGCTGGGAGAGTTTGCCAAACCGAAACCCCCGCCGGTAGTTCCAATATTATAAGAAAAACAATAGCAAAACACAAAAAATATATAGTTACTTTTTAAAATCTTTGAGAGATTAAACAATTGACTTATGGAACTTCAAAATATCATAAAATTGTCAGATGTCCGGGGTCGAGACGCTTTTAGTAGGGTATTTATTCGTTATTATTATTCAGAACATCCAAGAAAGAGTGTACGAAATGTAAATAAATAAAATGTATGATAATCAGGCTTTTAATTCATCTGATAGTACACTAGTGGACCTCAATGTGAACATTTTTTAGAAATTGCTTGTATTCGATATTCATTCACCTTTTTTTAAATCCCGTTGTTGTTTAACTATAATTATGTTAGCTAATATTAATTGAACATCATATTAATTGTTATATAAAGAATTTTTTAAATATATTTTGTTAGAAAAATAGCAGAAATTCTGAATAAAACAATGACAAGGCAACTTACAAATTATTGGTTAATTACAAGGATTTTGCAAAATATTTGATATTAACATTTAAGGTTAGTATTTCGTTGGAAATCCTTTTAGTTTAACAACTTGATCAATCCGTCGAGGCCTGGAGCTCACCAAACTTCGCAAATTTTCAGGTTTGATGACTTGGAACCATCCTTGAATAATCGCTTCAATTAATTTTCTTTTATTGCTGATCAGAGATTTTAAATAGGATTCAAGCCTGGATTTTCCCTGGCCAAGACAGAACATGGCCCTGTAACCATTGCATGCTCGTTTTGGCTGTGTGGCACGGGGCTTCATCCTGCTGGAACGAGCTTCTACCACTGTTGACCTCGAACAAATCATTGAATATGAAGAAATTAAACATAACATGCAGAAACTTCATATATGATCTACGAAGTGTAGGCGCTCGGGCGACGTTCCAATCACGAGCTACTATTCCTGGCACTTCTGCGGCGCGATTAATGCACGGGACAGACGCGAAGTCCACATAAAAAGATACTTATAACACAATATCTTTTCTACCGACACATTGCGTTATAAAAGACTTCTTCCTACGGCAGGAGAGGGGGTCAGTTAAATGTGGAAGCGGCCGCGAAATACCATTTATTTGAATTGGATCTGTCAACTGACGGCTGACAGCTGCTTGAGCACGGCGGCTGTTTATTGAAAATGACCTCTCTCCTGTTTACGGCAGAAGGGGGGGTCACGTAACTTTTCAAATATCGCATCGGGAGCGGTTACTACCGAAGACCCGAACTGCGCTTGAAACACATCAACTTTTTACGTGTAGCGGGTCTGTATGGGATTGTATGGCGAGCGCTATTGTGTCATAAAGTATCTTTTAATGTGAACTTCGCGTTTGTCGCCCGCTTAACCTGTCATTGGCCGTACGTACTCCGGTGTACCATCGATTTTGGAAGCGACATTGTCCCTTATGTATAAAGAAATTGTATCAAGAACAAGGTCAGAATCGCTTGAGTTATTCTCGTTCTTGACGCAACGAAATACTGCATAGCGTCTAGCATTCTCTGAATAATTTTAATAAATTGTCTATGATGCGGCGGGCATGAAAAATGGCCACCGCGATAAAAAAAAGGAAGGAGTTGGTTTAGAAACTCTATATTCTCTCATTGTTTTTGCTATAAATTCATTGTGGAGAGAATAGATTTCAGGTATTATCAGAAAGATCGTTTTATCTACATTATTTTCATGTAATTTTTGTAATATATCACAAAAGAAATGTTATAAATATTGGATTCGCAAGAAATGTCAAATTTCTTACGTCGTAATGAAAAAAAATATTTTTCCGATGCTGGCTTTCAAAAGGTTAAGTATCACACCACGTCAACGAATTAACACACATGTAAAAAGTATTGACTTAGGTATTTCAAACTTTTGCCAATTCCGGTTCATGTTTTAATAATTTTTAGTTTACAATGTGAAAAGTAATACAAGTATGATCGCGTTAATTTTTACCCAATGCACACGGAGATGATTAAATTTTTAACTTAAATATATTTGAATAATTTTGAACTTTGAACTTTTTGATCAAAGACCTTTTTAGATTTTCGAATTTTTAAAATCTGAACATTTTGAAATATGATTTTTTTTTATAAATTCAACTTTTAGAAAATTAGAATTATTTTGACAATTTTAAATTTTTGAAATTCAAAAGTTTTTCAAGTAGCCTTTCTGTAGGTAATAATAATAATGTACCTAATAATAATATCATTTGGGAAGTCGCTGGTTTAGGTACCTACCATTTCTTACAATTAACTTGTTGAAGGCCAGCATACAAAAAATATCTTTTTTTAATATGACGTAAAATATTTGACAGTTCTCACCTTTCTTACGAATTCAATTTTTATAACATTTCTTTTGTGATATATTACAAAAATTACATCAAAATAATGTAGATAAAACAAACTTCCTAATAATCACTCAAATCTATGCTTTCCACAATGGATTTATATAAAAAACAATGAATAAATATAGACTTTGAATGTGAAAGCTATCATATTATCAAGTGGCAGCCATTTTGTCCACCATCTTTGGTGCCCGGTTTGTCTTTAGCAATTCATATGAATTATTCGGAGTGGCTAAATGCTATCCAGTAATTCGTAATGTCAAGAACGAGAACAGCCCAAGCGATTCTGACGATTGTTCTTCATACAATTTCTTTATACATAAGGGGCAAAATCGCTTCAAACATCCGGACCCGCCGGGGGGGACTGCGGCCTACGAGAGGTTAAATCAAATTAATTTCATAAGCTGTGCTTATAGATCTTAGAACTGTCAAAAATATACGCATCTTACGACTTCTATAACTTGCCATACATTACAGTGAGTGACTTACAGTGTCGTTTCATTGACAATTTTGCCATAAAATTAGCCTAAGGCGATCCGCTCACTGAAGAAACTGAAACCAAGCTAAAACTTGCTGGTTGCTATGGTTTCCAACCAAACTTCCTACTCAATTTTACGATTTCAATAATTATCTCAGCTTGTTTAACCATAGACAAAGAACAATCAGCTGTCATCGTAGCAACTAGCAGTGCGAGTCGCGAGTCACTGCTTGCGTTACCATTGACAACGGGTTTTTGAGAAACTGTGTAGTGTGCGGGCCATCACATTCACATACACGTTTAGTTGCAAGCTGTTTTTTTTCATTTGTTTTTCTTTCGTCAGCAGAGGCACTAAGAACAATAAGGCAAGACCATAATTAAAAGACAAAATGTTTGGTTTAAGTGCATTTTTTTTTATTATTATTAGTAAATATAATATATTATCTTATAATATAATAGGCATGTTGGGTTAGACATAACATGAATACATTTTAAACATAAATATTTGACTTAAATGGAATAAATGCTATCAGTTGTTCACTTAAAGTAAAATAAAATACGCACTGAGAGAGTAGAAAAATATTATGCTATTTCAACAATTTTACCTCTTGTAATTACAATTACAAATTATGAAATTGCGCAAATACATTGTGTACAATAATAATTAAGTGTGTTATAAAGTTATAAAAGAGATAGGTAAAAAATAGAGTTACCTAATTTAATTTGTAGTGCTAGAAAACCACAAGGGGACATTTTTTTTTTGAAAGAAAGACAAACATTCCCGAGTAATGAATAACCTGACAACATTTGAAAATCTCCTACTACTACCACACTAAGCAGAAAATATTGCTTGTGCCGTGATGGAGGACTTAGCATGCCGAGGAATTAAACGCAATGCCTGGGTGGGACCAAAACGCTATGCCACTCAGCCACTGACCCGTCTACTAAAAGTACTTTATTATTTTTAATTAATTCTCAGTACACAATGTTTACACAAATTATTCATGCACATAAAGACAGGTATAATAATTTAAAATGTTAGTATTATTATTATGACTAGAAAGGAATACAAAACCTCTATTATCATTTCATAGAAAATATTGGGATCAGCTTTTTCATTAAGGGAGTCTAATTTTTGGTTATAAACGGTGAAAATATGGTAAAAGGAGAAAGGATAATTAATTGATTAAATAAATATGCAAAGATCTTACTATGTAAACCCGTCATCCCTTGGATCGGTAAGGGTAAGGAAATGGGAAGGAAACAACATAAACCGTAAAGGCCCTGCCCTGATAAGCCCCACAATGGCTGCGATGCAAACCGTAGCTAACTTAACATTTTTTGCAGGGTCTTACCGCACCCGGTTTAAGTCGGTTCTTTACTGGACCATAGGACGGTGGGTTAAGTTTGCTCTTGTAAATAAACATATTTAAGTAGGTACTGTACATAGGGTACTTCGATTTGTATTGGTCAAAACCGACCTTCAGTGAAGATTCGATATTATTGATTATATGGTAATCAAGTTGTACAATAGAACTAAGAATAAGAGCTAATTTAGAATTATTTAGATTTTAGATGGACTCATCATCATTTACAGCTTTCATCTACCACAAAATATGTAACGTTATGTTATCTATTCGTTATATAAATGCATTAATTTATTTGACACATTAGTACAATAATAATATATGTAGTGCTATTTATTTCATATAAATTGGCATCATACTTAAATAATACAAACAGACTTGTTACTTTATTTGTGACAGTTTAATGCAAGTCAAGGAATACATATCACACTTCATCAGATAATAATTGTTCATTCCACTGTTGCCATCTTGTTTTTCCATAAAAATCTGTCAAACCTTCCTTTGAATTCCAGTTAGTTTTTCTTGATAAACGCATTATTTAGATTTTTTTCGGGCAATTACCTACTTTGCATAAATTGATAAAAAAATTGTTCGGCGAGTAACATTGTAAGGCAAACAACTTCTGACGTTTCAAAGGCACTCCAATGCACCAAAAATGATGGAAAATCTGTCAAGTTAGCAACACTCGCCCATTAAATAATTGCACGGATAAAATAACAATTCGATAGTGCTATGCCATTATAATACATATAGACTTGTTAGGCGATCCGCTCACTGAGGCAACTGAAAACTGTCAACTGGCAACTGTCTTTGTATGACAATGTGAAGGCCTGCACACTACACAATCACTCAAAAACCCGTTGTCAATGGTAACGCAAGCGGTAACTCGCGACTCGCACTGCTGATTGCCGTGGCCGGCCGTTGCTAGTTGCCAGCTGTCAGCTGATTGTTCTTCGTCTATGGTTAAACAAGCTTTTTGACCAATCAAGACATAGAAACCAGCCGGTTTTAGTTTGGTTTCAGTTGCCTCGTTAGCGGAGCGCCTTAAGAGACTGAAACCAAACTAAAACTGGCTTGTTGCTATGGTTTCCAACCAAACTTTCTACTCAATTTTACGTTTTCAATAATGATCTTAATTTGTTTATCCATAGATGAAGAACAATCAGCTGTCATGTCACGCAACTGGCATGTCGAGTCGCGAGTCACTGCCTGCGTTGCCATAGACAACGAGTTTTTGAGAAGTTGTATAGTGTGCGGACCATCATATTTACATACAGAGGATAGCGAGTTTAGTTGTAAACTGGTTTTTTTTCAGTTTCCTCGTGAGCGGAGGCAGTTATTGTCTCACAAAATGTGGCAAGTAAGAAACATCTCATGTTTCCAGTAAACTCCTAATTCAAACATTCATGTATGACAAAGTTGGACATTCAAAGAACATGTGTGGATGAACGTAATAGACAAGAGGACCGGGCAGTGTTTTCGTATTTAAAAGTTGTGTCAAATACTACATTCTACATCACGGGTATGACTGTAATGACAAGATACGCTTACTCGTTTACACTAAGACGAATATGGAATACGGTATGAGAATCTACTACTAGTAGGTTATCTTTATGCATGTCTGTCTCTAATGGCGCTGAAAATCTTCAGGAAAAAAATTGCATTTTTTATAATAATAAATAATTTGCATGTATTTAGTATTTATGAATGAAACATATTCCCTGGCTTTTTCTAGTGTTGCCGTGTAATGCAAACACTTTCTCATCACACAAGAGCATTTTGACACTTTTTATGCAGTTGTCAGGAGTCCTGACGTCACTCGTGACAATTTAGTACTAAAACTACGAAATCGAAAGCACGACAATTAGCGATTCATTTGGTTGCCACTTTGAGAGCTCTACAACCCGTCCATATTCTATATGTATTATAATGTCATTGGGATGGAGCATGTTATTTGAATAGGAGTACCCCTAAATGTTGTGGGACCATTCATATAAAAAAACAATTTCTCTTCACTCATCATATCCTACCCATCAAACTTTTTGTTTTTGTTTTTAAGAGCGGAGACAGTTTACTTGTAGTTCCCGTGAGCACTTAGGCCATAGGCCCATTGTGCTATCTCCTATTTTACCTATTTCCTTTGGTAAACGTCAAAAGAATTCATATTCTACGCTTTCGTAGATGGCGCGCGGATAGTATTTTTACTTATAAACGCTTTTTACAAGTTATGTTTTGAAATATTAAGAAAATTTTATTGTTCACGGAAGTACACAAGCAATATGAATATTAACAAATAGTTTTGTCAATTAAAAAACTCTAATCTTTCAAGAAAGGCTAGCAAATACAATATTGGATTGAATCACCGATGAAATATTGTATTTCTTAGCCTTGAAAGATTTGAGTTTTTTAATTGACAAAACTATTTGTTAATATTCATATTGCTTGTGTACTTCCGTGAACAATAAAATTTTCTTAATATTTCAAAGCATAACTTGTAAAAAGCGTATTTATATTGCTTGTGTACTTCCGCGAACAATAAAAGCCTAACTTGTAAAAAGCATTTATAAGTAAAAAATACTATACGCGCGCCATCTACGAAAGCATAGAATATGAAGAGGGCTTAATCTCTCTTCTCCACTCCTCCTTGGTACCCTGACGGCCCCACAAGGGAAGAGAACCTGATCTCTCTCCTCCACTTAGTTCCCTTAAGGCTCCACAGGATGACAGGAGAGTTCACTCCCCTTTGGTTCCCTGAAGGTCACACAAGGGGAGAGTCCACACCACCTTGGAATCCTGACAGCCCCACCATCAAACTTACATAAGTCAATAAAAAAAATTGCCCATTTGCAACCCTCAATAATTTATCTTTCTTCATTTGTTCAGTTGTCTGCCTGTGGAACTAAGTATAAGATTTGGACTCTTGACTTACACCTAACCTTGCTTACTATGTAATAATTTATGCATTGTGTAGCTGTTGGTTGGGCAGATCTTCCTGCAGCTGCAGAATGTGTTCCACGGGCACTGGCTTTCCATCGGGCCCGATTTTGCATGGCTGTACGATGCCAGCTCTATTCAGTTGGTCCATCAAGTTTACCAGCTTCATGGCCTCATACTCTTTCTGCAAAACATGAAAGCTTCAAATGAAATATCACAATATACTAGAGGCAAGGATGGAAAAGATACAAAATGATGATTAGGTTAGGAATTTTGATTGTTTTTAAACTAAAACTATGGAATATAATTGAGACTTCTTGATATATTATGTAAAGGGTTGCCAACGTTCCCGATATATCGGGTCTATCATTGTTATCGAGCCCTCTGTTGAAAAAAAAAACACAAAATGTCCTGACAAAACTAGTAATGTGCCAATTCAAACCGCCACAATGCACACACGCTGTTTACTAATTAACATTTTCAGCTGCCGTGCTGACAACGAGCGAGTAGATATTCGCGCCTAGGAGAGGTCGCGCTGGCCGGGGTGAGGTGCCACCGGAGCGACGGCATATTTATTTTTATTTTTGTGTTGGCATATTATTTCAGAACAAACATTGAAAGTTTTGGTTGGAAGACACTGCCGCTTGTTAGCTTTTTATTACTATGTATGTAGAAGTAGAGAATATGTGTGTACAGTCAATTCTGTTTTTTAACGGTTTTCAAATAATATGGTCCACAAAGCGTAATGGTTAACATATCGTTGGTGTAGTCCAATACTCCAAAAGAACCAATTGTAAAAATTTTCAGGAGGGACAACAAATATCTAGGGATATAAGAGCTCTTGCTTGCTTATTGTACTGGGGAAGGTTTATTCATGGTATTTACTTAAACCAAGTATGTACAAGTAGTTTATTGGTCAATTTCAAAATTTGAAACCACCAATCAATGCGGCTTGTGCTATTCAACTAAAAGCGCCAAAAAACGTATTTTGAAATTATTGGCTCATACACCTCACATTGATTTTACATAGACGATATATAATAATATGTATCCTTATAAAATTAAGTCAGAAAAGGATGGAATTGAGATTGATTTTCAAGTAAAGAAAGTGCACACACACACACAAACACTATTCCCCCTCTCCTTCCATAATATACTAACTTAATTTAGGTATAATGTATAATATATCATATACATATATATAACAGCGACATGTCATTGGTACCTATTATTGTATTATCTTACTAATATTATAAACGCGAAAGTTTGTATGGATGTATGTATGTTTGTTCCTCTTTAAATCAAAATTTTATGAATGGATTTTAATGAAACTTTACAATAATATAGCTCATACATCAGAATAACATATAGGCTATAATTTATAAAGCTAGCTATTTATTTTCAATATATTGAAAATAATAATGATTGTTTAATAGAAAATATTAAAATTTGAGAACGACATTTTGCAAAACAATGATTGTTAATAACTCAGGTACGGGCCATACGTCATTCCTATGTCTACCTACGTTAAATTATCATGAAAACACGCTTATGTGTCCAAGCGGTTAAACCAAAAATCTATTTTGGAAAATATTAAAATTATTAGTGAATTTATTTGAAGTACTCGTCTAATAGATACGTTTTTAGATTTTCACGGCCAAAAGCATTATCGTTGTTTGTTTTTGGGGTGTTATGCCGTGTTGTGCTACCTCCTTCTTTAGCCGACGTTTCGGACAGCGTTGCAGTGTCCCAAGCATCGGCTAAAGAAGGAGGTAGCACAACACGGCATAACACCCCAAAAACAAACAACGAAAAAAACTCGTCAAATAATTTGAATCGAATCAAGAATTATACATATTTTAAATAAATAGATTAAGAATTTTGGTATAAATGTAGATGGGACCTAGGAAAAAAGAAAATAGATTACTCGAAGTACTACTACGAAGTACTGTTTGTTTCTGCAAAATAAAATAAATTAAATAACAGAATGTAACCTATTTTCCTATAAATACTGTATCTTTTTAGCTGGTCTGTGGAACGTATCCCCCGTAAACACATAATAAAGTCAATGACATATGTAATAAAGTGTGTAGAGTTAATGAATATTATGTTTTTGAAGTTTAACAAACCTGTTCTTCAGTGCAACCTGCCATAGGATCGGCGTGAGGAGGCTCATAGCATCCTGTGACAGGGTTGACCGTGTGCCTCATGGCGCGGTACTCTTCCGTGTCGCTGTCATCACTGTCAGACGAGTACAGGCACTCTCCGATGGCCTGCTTGTTGGGCCCCAGGAGCCCCCGGGTGGCAAACAACCCGGCCGCGTTCCCGTAGCCGGTGTACTTCACCATTCGGGAAACTGGAAACCAAAATATTAATGATAAATCTCTAGAGAAATTATCTTTATTGTTCAAACTTGATGATAAGAAAAAAAGAAAGCTTGACAACTGAACCATGGAAAAAATTTACAAATTTTTAATCAATAGATGCCAGGGGATGGTTAAGTTATTAATGTCAAGTTGTACATTGGAGGTAAACTAGTCCTAGAGAGGTTGTAAGTGATGTCATCGTTCTAGTATCTTCCGTCTTTTTGGTTTTCGTACAAAATGTATGAGAACGAAGAGGATGATCATATCGATGATGTAAGAAAGTGCTCTTGCTGGGACTAGAATAACCGTCAGATGGTTCAAAGATGTTTGGGCTGTTTATTTGGTTCAGTAGTTTGCATGAAATTTTGGATAATTTCTTTTTTACTGTAAAATTAAATGAAACATTTGTTTTACATACTAACTTAATTTTATAATTTTAATAGGAGATAGAGCAACAATGAAAAATAAGACTGGTTGGCAGCTGAATGGTCCAAAGCATCGGGCTCTCACCAAGGCATCGCGGTTTCAATCCTTCTCGAGCTATGTCCTCCACCATTGCACAAGTAACAATTTTAGCTTTGAACTTTTTCAATGCTGGCTTTTCAATGCAATCAATCCTACCACGCAGCACGTTTTGACACAATGTATGTTACTTTAGTGAAAATTCATGGATCACACATGAGACAATCGCATATGGGGATAGCCTCCAATGGATGACATATGCGTCAGCTACGTAGATAAAGTTAATGATGGGAGTAGCGAAGTAGAGAATTCAAATGTTGTTAGGTTATTTGTACCCCGGGAGTATAAAGAAAATTATGGGTTATATGAAACCATAATATTTACCATTTTCCTTGCACAAGATAAACAAAAACTGTGCGGCCAGATCTCTGACATGCGTGATGGGAGTGGTCAGGAGTCGGCAGAGCTGATTCCTCACAGTGTTGCCTTCCTCAGGGCGGCTGTGGACATCCTTTAACGGAGGGAGGATCACAGCACGCAGGTATTTACGCAGGTAAACATTGCTGCTGGCCGCTTTGTGCATCACCGTCAGAATGGGAGACAGGTTCTCGTATTGACTGGTCACATTCTGAAACCAATAAAATTATTATATTGATAAGGAGAGTCGTGATGAACTCAGTGACAGACTTTGGACGTGAAAACCACACACCTTCTTGTGGACCCTACTATTAAACAGTTAGGGTTCTCTCTCCCTCGGACGCCGTGGATCTCATTAAACCATAAGCTGCCCTGGGAACCATTTATTGGATAACCAACACCTCTGCCGTAGGTCTCCCAAGTGTTTCGCTAAGTTTGGCGACTTGAGGTGCCCGGGTTCATTGGGTTAGGTTTATATAGGTCTTGGCGGCGGATGCCGACCGACTGCGTGGTGGGTCGGATCGGGAGACCTTTGCCTTCTCCAGCGGGACTATCTCGACCCATCACCTTGCACTGCAAAGGGAGGGATGGATTCATAAGCCACGTATAATGAATACACCGATCACCAGATTCCTACCCACCCCATATATATGTATGCACATGGTTCCACCACAGAGAGATTGCCTGTTGTGAAATCAGGAACAATCGATCTGATGTCAAGATTCATTGCAAAACTTTGAATATTATTTAGTACCTAATAATGATCCATAATGAATAAATAATAAATATTACTTGTGTCTTGGTCATTTTCAGTTGAAGAAATTTAATCAGGTCATGGACGGCCTCCATGTTCCTGCCTTCGAAATGGTGGTGTTGGTTGGTGGACGTCTCTTCTGTTACGATGGGTGCCAATTGGGAGTAGCAAGATACAGGAACGCTGAAAAGAGCAACAATATGAAACAAACAAAATTAAAAGAGAGACAAACATTCCTGGATAAAATTTCTATGTCTCCTACTTCCATCATTATTAGTGGATAAAGTTGCTTGTGCAATAATAGAGGATTTAGCTAGCAGATGATTGAACCCGCAATGCCGCAGTGAGAACCCAACACATTTGTCTGATCGGCTAATAAATTAAAGTTACAATTTTAAACCTATCATACCCAATATTTTCTAGATAATTTATCCTATGGTTTTAAATGGTAGGTGTAGCGGAATTGCAACGTTTTTCAAGAGATCATGAAGGTTAAGTAACATTTGTAAAAATAGGCACTGATAGCTCGTTGATATGGCAATACTTTGTATGTCACCCGACGACCTGACAAGCGTGGAATTGGATTATCCATGGTGAGACCATCATGAGAAATAACAAATTGCCATTTAATCTTTAGGTATATTAATACTGTTTTTAGACATACAACATTTTGATACGATGTAAATATCAGAAATTTAAATACTGTCCATCAAAAAAACTAAATGTTTTATTTTTTACGTACGACCTATCGCAGTATCAATGACGTTATGTGTTTGATACTTTATAGAAAATTATGAATTATGAAATTGTCTAGAAAAGTTAAACAAAAAAAAATGTTCTTCCCATTCCATTTGCAACAGCAATACACACCAATGACGTTTTTTACAGACAATCTGAGTACCGCACAAGAGTCCCAACCGCTTCCAACCATCAGGAGCCAGTGCGCCTATAGCATCCCCAATTGGGGCATGTAGTGAGGCTGATCGTAGTGAGGAGGGGAACGAGATGGGAAGAGGAAGTTGGCAAAATACCTTGCTATTCAGATCTGGTGACGAAACACGGCCAAACATGGCCACTTGAAACAAAGCCATTTCAAGCAATGTTTCGAACTCGCGACCTCTGGATTCATAGGCGAGGATTGTAACCATTCAACTACAGAGACCGTGAAGTACAAATGATGTATTAATTTCTTGCATTACCTTGTCAAGAAGTTGACAACGTTATTGTGCAGTTCTTCCTCCTTCACTCCGGACTCAGATTTGCACAGCAGCAAAGTATTGCAGATGGATACCAGCCGTAGTATATAACCTTCCTCTTGCTCTCCTAACTCTGTATCTACCTTGCACTGGAGGAGTAGGTTGAAAAGAATTTTCAGTATTTCGCTGACCAAATCCAATTGCGTATCCTTGAAATTAAGAAAAAAGTAAAACGTTAACAATATTGCATAGAAGAAGGAAATAAGAATAATGGAGGAAGGACAAACAATACAAAATAGTAATTACTAACAGCACGTACCTGAAGGATTTTAACCATCAATTCCTGAGCGTATTTGGGGTGTTTTTTAAATTAAAAAGAATAGAAATATTTTTCCATCACACGTCGCAACTGAGTAGTCAGGTGTAGCCAAGCAGGTCATGTGATAAGAACCCCAGTCTCGTTCCAGCAGCACGGTAACACACGAAAAAGCGCACGTATCATGTAATCCCGTTGCGACTTAAAGGAGTATGATCAGTGGCGACGTGTGATTGAAAAATATATATTTTTATGTTTTGTTGGAAAAAAAATCATTGGACAGCAAGATGACATCTACTTTTTTTACTCCAAATATGCTCAAGAATGGCTGGTTAAAAACCTTCGGGTACATGATGTTACACCCTGAATACACAATAAAAATATGTGAATTAGGTGATACCACAAGATACCTTTAGACTTAAGTAAATATTTAGGTATCTATGCTTAGTGACAAAAATCAGCATAAACCTAAACTACACAGTGCATAATAGACTGCTCTGAATTAAGCCATGATAAAGGTGGAGTTTCAAGCACAGGGACAGGAGTATCAGTGCCCCTACGTCAGTATTGCCACGTCAAGAGCGTCTGTCAGCATTACGTCGCTTTAGTTAGTTTTTATCCAATTCAGGCCAAAACGTAAATCGGGAGAAATGGCGCTTTAAAGTTTTTTTTACGAAAAAAGTAAATACATTGTGGAGAACGTAAGACAAAGTGCGTTTTGGAAACCTCTTAAATAATTTTTTTTTGAACGAGTATCGTATAAATAAAGGCTTTTTGAGAACAACTGCATACTTAACTCATTTTCACGAAAAATGGTCTGTTGGACAAAATTGAACTAGAGCGACGATTAGTAACGCTGCGATGGTATACACTCCTGTACATTTCCATAGTGCATCATAATTTCGCTCTGTCATGGCAATGCTAACACAAAAAGATAAAAATACCCATGATGGATAAAATTAGCTTATCAGTTAACAAGATAAATGTATTTACATTCATAGTATAGTGATGGTCCCCTTCAACCAAGGCACTGGGTAAGAGACACACAGCGCCAGAAGGAGTTATTTCTTTGATTATATCATCCAGACACTCAATAAGGTAGGCCAGCCCATGCAGCTCATCCTTCACCATGTCTCTCATATCCTTCCTCAGGGCCGTGATGATAAAAAGTAGCTTCATATCGAAGAACTTGATGCTAGGTGGAATATTTAAATCCTTGTAAGTCCGCAGACGACTTATGATTCCTTCCACCATACAATTGCTGGCGCATAAGCTTGTTGTCGCCGGGCTATTGAAGACCAGGTTACACAAGCATTTCAGAGCCTCAACCTTTACAGAGTCGGGAGGTGATTCAATCGGAAGTTGTTCCTCATCTACAACAGTTAGCTGGTAGAGACCGGTCAACTCGAGCAGAACATTTATCCACTTCTCACAAACAACATCATCGAGGTTTGCTTTATCACGGCTGCAAAAAAGAAAACAAATTCTAATTGCATCATCAATAAAACAAACTGCATCCATTTTGTATATGCATTTTAATTCTTACATGAGGTATATTTATAGAACGATGAGGTCTTTGTTTACCTTAAAATTCTGATGTTTGCCAGGCACAAGTAGTGAATAGAAGAAGCTGTGGAATTTTGTAAATACTCAAAGAGAGCAGACCATAGTTGAATTCTTAAGTCATTAGAATTTAATTCCGGAAAACTAAATCTATCAGTATTCTGAAATAGTAAATAAAACATTAAACATATAAAACAATCTGAAGGGAAGCCTTATAAAGTTAACGTCAATATCTGACTTACCAAATAAATAAGACGTTCTAAAACTGCGGCAGCAGATTTAACATCTCCTCCGCTTAAACTTGCGATTAGTTGCTCGTCCATAATAATAAACAATGCTTCGAACGATAATAATATAAATAAAAAGCGCTTATTAAAAAAATTTCTGTCAATATTTTATCTATGATCACAATAAAGTGACATCTGACGGGCGTGATCTTAGACAAGAGTGCTACCAGCCTAGAAATTGTAAAAGGCTGCCATATAGAAAAAAGGGTGCTTACGAAATAAAATCAAAAGATATTTCAAAGAAACATAAAGGTGGATAAAATAACGAGTTTAGTTTATTTGCTAATAGGTACCTACTTCCATACTTACACATAATTGGAAAAATTTATTTGCTTTGATAATAAAAATATAAAAACTGCATATGACAAACTTGCTTTTATTTTTCAAGAACGCTTTGCTTGTAGTATTTTTTTTTACTTTTTCGCCTGTCGATGGTTATGGATTTCCTTCGTCCCCAAAGTTATCATCCCCGGCGACAACTACTCAATAACATTTTTTTTACGGTAAATTTAAGACTTAGATATTATTAGATAATTATATAGGTAGGTGCTTTCCTAATGCCGGATTGAGATTTTTCCCAAACGCCATTTAGGCAGTTTTCTTTCAATTCGGCCAATCATAGGTCGAGATGGACAACCAATACTAGGTTTAGGGCCAGTTGTTTCGGAAAAAATCATAAAAATAAAAACACACACACACACGCACATATATATATATATATATATATATATATATATAACTAAACTAAACCAGGCAATTTGACAGTCCTAAAACGAGAAACTTATCTAGTTGGACAGTCAAAGCTTCCTTAGAATGAATATGTACATTTTTTGTATCTTATAAAAAAAACATTATTTTGAAACAACTGGTCCTTATACAACAGCTCCATAAAAGTGTTATATATGAAACAAAGTGATGATTAGCTTTTTTTAAAAATGCTATTTATTACCAAAGCATTATGTTATTCTAAAACATCATTGTTATTTCGGTTTTTCCAGCAAAAAATGTTGTGATTGTGATAATTACATTATTCTATCTTTACCATGGACATCGTTTTTACTGATGGAGTCACCTCATACGTCATATGACCATCAAAGATGATGACCGACTGTGAGACAAATCATACATTTTTCAATCAAACTTTGGCCGCATAGATTGAAAAAAAAAACATTTAATATTAGCGGAGGGTTGGCAAGTTTTAAGTAGGTACCTAATCGCTTTTCACTTAATCGCAAAAAATCGAAATCTATTCAAGACTCAAAAATTAGTAAAGACTATAAAATTAATTAAATTTAACATTTTTGAGAAACAATATACAAAATAAATGTAGGACCTTCACTCAAACATTATAGGCAACAAAATTGTAAATAACGTGGCTGTGAAGTTCATAGAGGTTGCAAATGAGTGTATGTCGATGTCAAGAAAGCAAAAACCTTTAAATTTATTAAAAACGTTTTTTTTATTAAATGTCTTTCTTCTTATCTTATGGCATGTAAAGTTTTACAGCCACCAAGGACTGTACAACCTCTAGTCGTGTATTTGTAAAGTGTTTTTTCTGGTTGTCGGTCATTTAAGAGATAAACTAAAATGAGTTGTACGAAAGCTATATAATATTACATCAAGCGTGATTCCAGTTATTTTTTCTACTACACCGTAACGTTGCCGAGTTGTTGATTCTCTGTGGGGATAAATGACCCGGGGACTCGGGGTCTATAAACGAGCGTATAACTAACTAACTAACCATCACGCCGTTTCCCCGCAGGGGTAGGCAGAGAGGACGGACCGCCAAACAACTCGGTCTTGGCGTACACTCCTCGCCTCATTCACATTCATACATCTTATCATACATGCTCGTCTATTATTCTGACTCTTGACATGGCCCGACTCAAGTATCTGATTCACTTAATCGTGCCATGTCTTCCTCGGGCGTCCTCGACTTCTTCTACCATTCAAATTCGTATCATATATTCTCTTGACACTCCTTTCTTCATTCATTAGCTCTACATGTCCAAACCATCTAAGCGTCCCTTTTTTAATCTTACTTATGACGCTCACATCGGCCTTGCATTCTTTTCGGATCTCCACATTCTCACACGATCATACATGGTTTTACCACACATACGCCTCAGGGATCTCATTTCTACAGCATTCAGTCTACTTTCATCCTTTCACTGCCAGTTCCATGCTTCACTGCCATACATCAGGGAAGGTACCAGCACTCCATTGTGAACTGCTAGCTTCGCTTCTTTGGACAGCTTTTTGTTGGCGCCAACAGCATTCAGTCCACCATTAATGGACCTACATTTTACCTGCATTTACCCTTCTTTCAATATCCCCATCAGCCTTCCCATCTCTCGTAAACATACTTCCCAAATACACAAACTCATCAACTTGCTCTAAGTATTCATCATTCACAACTATATTGCACACTGTTTTCGTACTCTCTCTTTCAAACACCATTACTTTTGACTTACTTACATTCATCATCAACTCATTCTTCATACATACTTCGTTCATCCTAGATACGAGTGACTGCAGATCTTCTATGCTATTAGAAATCAGCACCGCATCATCAGCATACAACAGACAACGTACTTTCAGATCATTCAATTTCGCGCCCAATCCCGCCTCTTTCAATTCTTGCATACAATTGTCCATGTATAGATTGAATAACCACGGTGACAATACGCAGCCTTGTTTAACACCTTTTATGATGTCAAACCACCCCGTAAAACCTCCGTTTACCCTAATGCATGCAACGCTTCCCTCATGCAGAGACGCGATTGCCTGTATGAGATTTGTATTTACTCCATACTTGGACAACACCTTCCATAGCTTTTTCCTGTCGACGCGGTCGTATGCTTTTTGTAGATCTACGTATACCCGCTCAGTAATTGCACTGAGGTAGGAATTAAGTCCGATCTGCTTCAACAAAAGGTTCAACAACGCCTTCAATATGTCGAGAACATTTTTTGTTTTTTTTTTTCCAATTGTCGTCTCCTGCGTTTGTTTGTACATTGGAGCGCGCCCTAAACACAGATCAACAAACACCGCTGTGGCCGTGGCTTCAAAACATGACGCGTCTAATATCATATTTGTACAGAGTTCGAAATATTGCCTTTTTGAAATAAAATCCAAATAAATGGAGTATTTCTGAAATATTTTTTTGGAAAGGTGATGAAATACGCTTTCAAATTTTATGATTCAAAATAAACATACGAGTATTATAACAACATTTAAAATATAAAAATTTTACGTGCAAACATAAAAAAGTTTTAAAAATGACTCACCTTACGCTTTTTCCAACTAAAATTACTGTTAATGAAACAAAATATAAACACATAAGTACATATTTTATTAGAAAAATGTATTATAAACGTTATTGTCATCTCACTTTTTAGTCGTTTGATGTAAAAATAATTAATAAAAATTTCTTTTTCCAACACCGCTTAGATTTAGATCATACTTCCAACCATGATAGTAAAGCTACAGACACACATGCTCATTTGAAGCCAAAGAGCATGCTACCTAGTAGCAATTGCTACCTAGTAGCATGTGTGTCAGTGACGTTGCTAGTAATGAGCATGCTCATTTGAAGCCAAAAGAGCATGCTCTCAAATCGACAGCCGTTTGATTTGTGAGCATGCTCATTGGATTATCGGATGGAAGGGGAAGCATCTAAGCATGTGTGGACAGGCTGGCTTATGAGCATGCTCATTTCAATCCGATCTCAGTTCGGAATAGCATTCTGCATTTGAGTATCTCGTTTTTGTATGCAATTTTAGAGAGTAGCTCGTCAAATACTGCGGAAGCATTCGTAAATGATTTTTATATCCGTTGACATCTCGCAAATAAATGTAGGACCTAGTAGTATTTCTACTAACGTATTTCTACTAACTATGTAGTATTTCTACTAACAAATGATTACTTGCTTCAAGGTTTGCTCTTCTAGTGATCCGATTACGAACCCAAATCGATCTTTTAATTTTCTTATCCCTTCAAAAATTTGGCGATTTTTGTCAGAGGCTAAAAATATTCCCGCTTTGAGATAAAATCCAAATAATGGAATATTTGTTAACGTATCCGAAAACTAAAAACTGTTTTCGAAAGGTGATGAAATATGCTTTTAAATTATATTATTGGAAATAACCATGTAATTTTATAAATATAACATTTTTGGATGAAAACTTTAAAAAGTTTTAAAAATGGTAACCTCACTTTTTTGTCATTTCATTTAAAAAAAACTTTAAAAATTCACAAAATTTCATAATTTTTATTCAAATTCTGATCGGAAAGTTTGGTTTCAAAAAGGTATACATTTTATTTTTTTGTTGTTTAATTTTAGATTTGAATATATAGCGTGTTGTATTATCTTTCCAATACCATTTAAATCATACTTCTCACTATGATAGTAAGGGAGATACAACGATTTCTATGAGACCTTTGAGAGCTGGGACTAATAATATGGTATCCTGTGATTAACCGCGTTAATAAAATAAAATCTTTTATAATCCTTATAATTTACTTAAATAATTAATAATTGCGTTGCAAGTTGCAAGCAATAAGATGTTCTGGGCGAACGGAATTGTCTCTATAGATACGATGACAGTTATTTGACATGAGCTTGCTCATTAAAGAGCATGTGTGTTCAATTGTTGGCTTTGAGCGTGCTCATTCATTAGAAAGCTCAAGCCAAGCCTGTTAATTTATTAGCAAATGTGTACAGTTGTGTGAGCATACTCATTAATGAGCATGCTCATAAGCCGGCTTGTAATAATGCCGGGCTTCCCCGCTTCACCCGGGTGTTATCCATCGACCACGGAAAACAAGAACATTGAATCTGTGTGTAAGGTCACGCCCATATTGACGATGTTCTAAGTCATTTGTTGTAAGATTGTCGTCGCAGGAGACGATAATACTGAAGTAAGAGACCCAGCTCTATATGTACCTACATACATAGCATACGATTACATCAACGACTACGTAAAATTTTTACGGTTATTAAAATATTGGAATGCCGAAGGAAAAAACAGATTTTTTAAAAATATGTTCGTCCATGGAGCTACTTTCAAGCGACTCGATCGCCGCTCGTCTATATACCCTCCATTCTATTATTAGTGTTCGTAAACACTAGTAAAATAGTAATCATTTTTGTAAAATTCAAGTTGCTTTATGAAAGTCATCCACGAACATTTATGTATGGAATGCCATTCATGTAGGTCAATGTAGGTGTATTTTATAATTGATTATTTTGGATGGTATTTATAAGGAAAGAACATTACACAATTATTGCGACAATTCTCAAGGCTCCGTGTTACTACGTGTTCAAAAAGAAGAAGAAGATTACCGCAGGTCATTGGCCGAGTTGGTATCGCGTTTGGATCCCACCCAGTCGTCGATTGTTTAATTCCTCGACTGGTTAAGTCCTCCATCGTGACACAAGTAATGTTTTCCGCTTAATGTGGAGGTAGTAGAAGCTTTTCAAATATTGTCAGGTTAATAAACCGGGAATGTTTTTTTTCTTTTTATTTATTTGAAAGGGAGATTTTATATAAATTTGAACGCCAGAGGGAACGCGAATGTAAAAAAACACAATTGTAATCACCCCATATTCCGATCGTCTACCGAATGTAGGTATAGCGTACTGATTTTAAACTCATAAAAAAAATAATTGTGTTATTTTTAAGGACAATCTCTGTTCATTTTTCGAGATGAAAAATTAATTATTTGAAAACCCCTCCATAGAAAAAATCGCAGAGTTTTCTCCCAAATTATAAAAAACACATCTTGTTCTGTTATTCATGTTAAAGGTATGAATCAATTCGCTACTACTTGACATTTTTGTTGAGATATATATATGTTAGATTTTTTTTTAAATCTTAAAGTGTTCAAGGGAAGTATGTTATATTTCGGTATGTGGAGCTATAACATGTTTAGTGTCCGACCGAACTTTCGGTTTCGGTTTCGGTTTCGGCCTAGCTTCGGCAAAAAAATTGGTTTCGGTTTAGTTTCGGTTTCGGCTGCCATCCAGCCGAAACTACGGCCGAAACCGAAACTGAATTCGGGAGGTTTCGTGCTGCGATCGGATATGTTCGGTACACGGAGCTGGGAGCGACGAAGTGTCATTTTGCTGTGTTAGCACTCATAGTCGTGTCAGGACAGTCAGGACTTGTTGATTTGCATACGTCAAAGGACATCCTGCTCTGATTACTTCAACATTATTGAATCCCAGATTAAAAATTACATATTTGAATTCTGATGAAGTTGATAATTGTGCGTGGGCGTCGTTAGTGCAACAATGAGCAAAAGCTGTAATTCTGGAGACCCATAGCTATCTTATCTTGATCATCTAGAATCGCGTTTTGTGAAAGAGGAGAAGGGCTATGGGATGCCCATGACTTTTAATGGAAGCAACTTCTGGTGTGGATAATAGTGATCGCACACAAGTTGAGCAAATTATTCAAGCCTACTTAACAGAGCCAAGGTTACAAGAAACGCAGATATTTATTCTTACTGGAATTCTAGTCCATTTCTGTCTTTGACAAAGGTTGCAGTGAAATTCTTGTCGGCTTCACCGACGGATGTTTCCAGTTAACAACTATTTAGTTCTGCTGGTCAAATTTATTAAAACCGGAGAAAAGATTTCTGTGGCAAAAAAGTTGATAAAATTATTGTTTCTCACTTATAATATGAGATTGTTTAATTATGAATACTGATAATAATTAATTCATTAAAATTATTAATGATTGCAGCACATTGGAGCTTTTCACAGTTTTTTTTAGTTTGAGTTCAATTCTGAATGGTGATCTTACACCAGGGCGATACTGAGAGTATCTTCCACTCGGAACGTGCCGCAAATATACTATATCATTTTTTTATATTAGATTTTATTTTTAATCAATTAATTGTGAAACAACACAAATTAATCAAATGAAATTTATTTGCGCACGTCGGGTACGAACCCCCGACCTTCGGATTGTAAGTCTAGAGCCTTACCTCTAGACAACGCCGGCCGTATTATTTATAGTACAGCTATTTGGTTCGAAAAAAAGAGGTTACCTGGAAAGTTTTCCGGGAGTTTTGAAAATTGGTAATTTTTGGCTGTTTTCGAATTTCAAATTTGCCAACTCGTATCTTTGCCGGTCGGAAAGTAAAATATTTTGGAGAAATATACGAAAAAACGTACAAAATTATTGATTTTACCAAAAAAAATTGTTTGTACGTTAATTGTAGGAAATTTTCTCTAGTTTTATTTTGTACATAGATACATATTTTTATCGTAAAATGAGTCAGAAAGGAGATATTGTCAAAAAAATTCTATTAGGTGCCATTTTTCCAGTATGGCGGAGCGAGCGGCAAAGATACGATGTGGCAATGTTGAAATTCGAAAAGAGCACATCGAAATCTATAAAATTACCGATTTTCAAAAACTCCCGGAAAAATTTCCAGGTAAAACTATCAAATAATTGGGCTATAAGTATTATTTGTATAAAAAATATTTAGTTGTTGAACTCAGTAGATAGGTAATTTTTATTTTTATTTTATTGAATTTCATTAAAAAGAGTTCCTTACAAAATGACCAAAGTTTAGAAGAAATTATTTTGTTCTTAAGATGTAAGATATTATAAAGTATTTTTTGTTTAGTGTACCTAAACAAATTAGAAATTTTTTTTTTTTTTTATGTAGTTCGTAAATAACGTTTAAAAAGAAATAACAGACCTACCATTTCTTATTTTAATATTATTTACCAAAGAGTTCATTTGAAATAAATATACCTAGAATAAGTAGTTATATGTATTTCAAATCAGTATACCTAGAATAAGTGGGTATATTTATTTTAACTATTTATTTCAAATCATTATTTCAAAAAGCACAAATAATTTATTTGAAATACCAAGAGACAATTTATGTTATGTTTATTATTAGTTCAAATATCCGAGACAGGATGTTTAATATAAGGCTCTAAAATAAAGGCTGACTGATTAAGATTGATTATTTTTTTTCCCATGATAACATGACCTTATATAGAAGTTTCGGTTTCGGTTTCGGTTTCGGCCGAAACTGAGATCAAAACCGAAATTCGGTTTCGGTTTCGGTTTCGGCAGTAAAAAGTAGTTTCGGTCGGACACTAAACATGTTATAACTTTGGAACTTTATAACTAGTTTCTGCGCAATTTTATATAAAATGTTCTTCGCCTTCGTCGGTAATCATCTCAAAATGAATGGAATGTTGTTTTGATGCTGCAAAACCGGTAAATTAGGCATTACGCAATAAGCCAGTAACTACGAGCATTTTGTCCAATAGTAAAATATTCACAATGAAAGACATATTGTTAAGAATGCAGACATTCGTCATCACCTCGTGGGGCCAGCGGCCAAAATGAATAAAGCCCGAGCGGTGGCGGTGTTTGGGTTCGGGGGAAACGCCGAGATGTTTTTGTACCGACCCGACGAGGTTCGGCGAGCCGCTGGAGCCTACTTCCGCAATAGTCGACCGTGATAAGCCTCCGGAGCCGCAATCAATCTACCTCAAGAGGGAAGATTTTAAAGTTGAATGTGCTTGCATACATCAATATATACAACTAACAATTATACCGGATTTTAAGTGCGTTGTGTTCATGTGAAGTGCCTTCCAGACCATGAAGACCCAATGTTTCTTGTTGTCAATGTTTATAGTTCTGTCAAAAACATCTAATGTCGTAATAAGAAAATGCTGTGATTACAATAAAGATTTAAACAGATCATTCGTTTGCTCTAACGAAACTGACAAGCAGACGTCTGATTGGATACCAGCGGATCCCTTTATTATTAACTCCGGAAAATCGACGATAAAAATCACCAAGGATACTCTTTTGGCGACGTTGAAAAAACTATACAACGGGAAAGTTGACATAGGATTTCCTAAATGTGATCCGATGTGGAGAGACTCGGCAGTCTCCTGGAAAGACCCAGAAATAGAAGATCAGTTTTATTTGATTTATGATAGCGATAAGAAAGTACGACTTAATCTGAAGCGAGATTCTGTTTACCATACTAATGTAACACTCTCCTTCAGTAATGCATTTTCCCCGGACTCGTATTGCGTTGACAGAGGTCCAGGGGATTCGTACTTTGCGATGCTGTGCCCGTGCAAAGAGATCACTTGCATTAGAAAGTGTTGCTACCAGAACATGGTGTTTGATGAAGAAGGAAAACGGTGCGTCCATATCGATGCGCTTAATCTGACTGACAGCGAATACGATACCTATAGGGATTGGAGGCCCAACTTTGAGGTGAAGTATTGTTTTAACTATTTATTTGTAATTAAATAGAACAAAACAGGAAAACACGGAAAATACTCGAGGCCCGCTGGAGTGTTATAAATGCAGTGGGTTTTTTTCAATATAAATTAAAAATCATGTATTTGCATTAATTTAGTTGGACTGGAATTCTCAGTTCCTACTAACTTTATAATCAAAAAGTTGCCATGCCATAAGTAGGTACTTGGAGGTATATTGTTGTTATGAGATGTGCAAATTTTAAAACACGTTTTTAAATAAGACCGTTTGTGTTTTATTCTTAGAACTCCACTTGATTTAAAAAATAAAGTAGTCTTTACAAAGAAATTATTTTTAATTCTGCTATACATTAACATTTTTGGTAAAAAAGGATTTACTTAAAAAACAATTGTGTGAGATTTCTAATGAAAAACATGATGGTCGGTAATACCATGACATGTAGAGTGCAGAGGTATCTGAAATGTTGGTAAGATTACCTACTGATGCAATAACGATTATATTAGATGCTAGTGGGTTGGTTGGTACTTAGCTCGAGAACTCGTGTGGAATATAATACATTTATTATTATTGATACACAGGCTAATCTATTGCTGCGTCTACACGCTTGCCAACTTGTTTACTAAACACCAACTGTTTTCCCAAACTGTTGGAAAAACGGGTTGTTTTGAAGCAATTTGTGTGAAGTTGAAATAGGTTGGGACCGTATACTGGGTAGAGTAGAGATCACAAACTTATATCACACAAATTGCCTCAAAATAACTTGTATTTTTCTAAAGATCTTCTTTACACGTCTTTTCCTTTTTGTCTACACGCTTGCCAACTTGTTTACTAAACAATATTTAGAAAATGAAAACGAACTTTTTTTTATAAAACACCAACTGTTTTCCCAAACTGTTGAAAAAAAACGGGTTGTTTTGAGGCAATTTGTGTGAAGTTGAAATAAGTTGGAACCATATGCTGGACAGAGTAGAGATCACACATTTATTTCACACAAATAGCATCCGAACAACTTGTATTTTTCTAAAGAACTTTTTTTTAAATAACAAAAACACCCACTTCTGGTGAACGCTTGCCGAGCTTGGCAAGCGTGTGGACGCTGCATATGGATCGCGTGGGCAAGTTATTATTTGCAATTTGAGTAATGATGATTTTAATTTGTAGTGAAAGCAATGGCCAGGTACCTACTATAAATAAAGAAGAGTGCTGTGGGCGTGTCAGCGTGCCCGAAGTAAGCAAAATTTTTCCTTACTTCTGTAAAAAATGATCATAATATGTTAAAATATCGATATTCATTCATAAGCAGTTAATTCATTTAATTGGCCTGTTGGTCGAGTAAAAGTACTTGTGTAAATTAGGACGTCAGTTTTCTGTCTCACAAATAACACTCCTAGGAATTGTCTTCTATTCAGTGTTCCTACGCTAGTGATATATTTAGGCTATATAAATATAAAATATTTCTTATATCACACCGTGGGACAATTTTTGCTACAACTCGGTAACTCTGAATTCAGCTTTGTTGGGAAATAGAATCGGTTGTTATATATTTATAATGAAAAGTATTGCTAAATCATAGATTGATGTGTTGGGAACCGTAATACTTATAATTTGGAAATGAGAAAACGGCTAATCATTTTTTATGTATTTATTTTCACCATGTAGAATCAAACGATACCGTTTTTTGGAGATACCCAGAAAAAACATATCCAAATAACTTGTTGATTCCAACGCTTTAGGAATGTTCTTTTTGTAGCATTCATGCACGGTACAGATTAGACATGGGCAGATTTATTCACAGTAGTGAATCGATTCAGTCTGATCCCCTCGGCCTTTTGATCTGATTCCTTTCATTCGATCCTTTAATTCATAAAATTCCCAAAAAAAAAAAAAAAAATATATATATATTTATATGTAGATATATATATATATATATATATTTATATATATTTATATGTAGATATATATATATATATTTATATATAGATATATATATAATAATAAAATAAAAAAAATTAGACACTGATCGACGAAAACCACGACGACGGGGTTTTGAATTTTTTAATGTGATGTTATGACAGCAAAACCGATAGAAACATGTATTTTTATAAGTAGTTATATCCAGAATATAATAAATCAAATAAATCATCGAATTAAACAGTTTTACTATTTTTATTATATTTATTTTAAACTTAAAATAGTTCCGCTTCGTCTGATCGAATATAAAACGCATTCTACCCAAATTACGCAGGGCTTGAAATCGGAAGTTTTCGACCTACGATGTAACTAAATTGACGGCTCGGCCCACGGGGAAATCGCACTGCACTCCCAAACGGATTTGCGGCAGGCATTGAGAATGAATTGTATCTTTTGAGCAGTGTCTTGTGTCTTGCCTGGGACTTGTGACTGGGAAATAAATTGACGGTTCCGCTGCGCGGGGACTAACGACGAACCGATTCGCAGCGGTCGTTAAGGATTGGATTAGGAACTTCCGACTAGCAAGTGTCTTTTGACTTGCTGTGACCTAATTTACTTGCGTTCCGCAAACCTAACGACTCACTTCAACAGAGGCAGTACATACTCGATCATGGGAGCGGGATTTGAAAAGAGGCGATCATACTAATTCGCTCATTCGTTGAATTAGTGGAACAGAAGTGACACAGAGATTGGGTTTGACCGCTTCGGTCCGGACTGACGTGTAGGACTGTGACGACACAACTGAATAAGGAATACATTTATTAATTCAATGAATGAGTGGGACATATGGGACTGTAAAAGAGAGGTGCGTTGTTCGGAACTCGGAACTACTTCGTTCGACTCGCAACGTTTTGTCGCCTGGGCTGGAGGTGTGGGGACTCTCTGACCTATGGGTTTTCGGCGCGGGATATACTATACGTGATAGAGGTAGTACAATGCATATAGCACATTACCTCCGGTATCTTCGCGGCGCGCGCTTATAGGTAACTTATCAGCGCAGTAAACATACAGAATAATATTAAATAAAATTTCTACGAAGCATTAAAATATGTAAATCGTTAACATAAAATATTTTTTTAATGTAAAATAAATAGAAATAAAAATATGGTGCCGTTTAAAAAATCTGTAAGGAATGAAGATTTAATTCCTTCTGAAAATGAGAATCAGATCGAGTGTGTTACAAGGTTGAATTGATTCATTCAAATCATTCATTCAATTTTGCCCACGTCTAGTACAGATGCGAAGCTTACATCAAAAGATACTTTATAACAGAATAGCGCTCGCCGTACAATCCCATACAGACCCGCCAGAAGTAAAACGACGATGTGTTATAAGCGCGGTTCGAGTATTGGCTATTTATTATTAATCTCCGTAACCGCTAGCGGCGCGATTTCAGAAAAGTTATGCGACTCCCCCCCCCCTCCACCGTAAACAACGTAAAAGGAGAGGGGGAATGATTGTTAATGATACATAAAATAGGTAAATAACCTACAACCAATCGTATTTGCATACTCAAAACAATATAAAGTTGATTACGTATCAAAATATACCCATTCAAAACTTTGAAGCCCTTTTTCTCAGAATAGGGTCGGCACTAGATGGAACCTTGTTATTCCATACCATAGGGTCGATATCCAGTACAAATAAATGATATTCCCTCGGCTGATTCCGAATTCAACTGACCCCCTCTCCTGCGGTAGGAAGAAATCTTTTATAACATAGTGTGTCGGTAGAAAAAATACTTTATAATACAGTATCTTTTGATGTGAGCGTCGCGTTTGTCGCCCGCTTCATGGACGAGGAAATAGAGTTATGCTTTTTACCCTCTTACTTATAATCTTAGTAAAATTAATACGCATCGTATTACGAAGTAACAGTGAAAAACTTGGCTTATTATCACTGCGTGTGCATGGTTAAAACGGCTTTAAACCAGGTTTAAGGCCAATTTTACAAAACCAAGGATGAGTCTGCGGATACCGTTATTATGAATAAGGGGGTAGGTGTGTAACTCTAAAACGCTGATTTTGGAGTAATAAAATTGTAGTAATTGCACAAGGATATAAAAATTACTAATAATGTAAATAGAAACTAAGAATTATATATATATATATATTTTTTTTTTTTTTTTTAATTGCGTTTCTAGTTTTTTTATCGTAACAGAGTTGGACCTGTAGTCATTGATAATGAATGATAACTGATTACATTTGTATTGCAAAATCCTGTTTTGGTTTCGTTTCCCCAAATAATAAATATTAAATATTATAATATACTTGAAGACCTGAATGAGGTAAAATTCTTTTAATGAATAATATTAATGGATTGGCGAAGAAATAAATTAATATTTTGGTAAGTCCCGTTTTTTTTATTACCTTGTTTGAAATAATTGAAATCGCTGACTTGTAAAGAATTTTCAATAAATGTTTATTTAAGTATTTTTCATGCGTCATGGTAAATAAATGTATTTTATTGATATTTAATGATAAATATACATTTAATATTGTAGAATAAATTAGTAAAAGGTCTTTACTAACAGTAGATAGGTCCCGAAACCACACCGATTTCATACTCTCAATGTCATAAAACCAGTTCTTGATCACAGTGATCCACAACCCGCGGTCTATGTTGCCGAAAAAAATCTTCTAAAAGTGTTAGGAGATCTAAGATTCAACCGAAGATCTAAAATATCAGAAATGCAACTATACTATCCAATCTAATCCAATATATATATATTTTAACAACTTATTTGTCTTAATATATAAACATGAATGTTTTCTTTAGTCCCTTAAGCGTTAGGTAAAAAATTCATCCGATTGCGATGATTGAAATTTGTAGTGTAAATGCACGTGATGATTTCAGTATATAGTGCAAGTGGGCTCTAGCATTATGAAATTATTTCCTATACCTTTCATCCGATTGTGATGAAACTTTGGTACACGGAGAAAAATGTTATTCTAAAATACGATAATTTTATTCGTAAAAACGGGACTGAAATTCTTACGAACAAATTAACAGGGTTTCAATATTTATTGCCGGGAACATGTAAGAATAATTTGTTGGTATACGTAATTTCGTACGTATACCAACCAATTATTCTTACATGTTCCCGCCAATAAACGTTGAAACCCTGTTAATTTGTTCGTAAGAACTTCAGTCCCGTTTTTAACCGTTTTTATGAATAAAATGATTGTATTTTAGAATCACATTTTTCTCCGTGTAAGTTTGTGCACTTAACAACGTACCAGCGAATGTTTCAACACATAATAGTGAGCTCTGGCGTTATGAAATTTTAGTATGTATGAAACATGTATGTATTACATATAGTTTAGCGGCAGGGAGCAAAGGTGGGAGGGGGTGGGGAATTTATGGAGGGTGAAGGGGAATGAAGGAGGGAGATTCGCGGGAGGGAGAAGGTGGAAAGGGAACGCAGGAGGTTGAGGGAAACGCTAGAAATGTGGTCGTGGGAAAGTTGAAGGCGTGAAGGTGGAAGGTAACGCAAGAAGGTAAATGGACTCGGGAGGACAACGGGGGCGCGTGGGAAAGGATACGCTTTTTCCTCACCTATAATTGAAATCATCCCTACAATCATGTTGAAAATGTCAACTATTGTATTAATTATGTGATTTATTCTGTTGGCGAGCCAATAAATAAATAACTTGTACAGCAGTGGGAAGGATGGATTCATCCGTCGCTCCTGGAAAAACTGACCCCCTGATTACTACACCCCTCAAACCATAACCTAACTACTAACTACTAAAGGCTAACAAATACAATATTGCGTCGATGATTCAATTCAATATTGTATTTGTTACCCTTTTTTATTCAAAGTCTTGAGTTTATTTATAGATAAAACCATTTATTCATATTCGTATTGCGTATGTATGGGCGCAAATAGTTAATTTATCTTAGTATTTTAAATCATGACTTGTAAAAAGCGTTTTTCCCTAAAATAATTAAACGCACGCCATAAGCAAGACTAGAATATAAATTCTTTTAACAATCACCTTAAGATGTTCATTTTGAAACATAAAATAAGAATGGTCCGATGTTCTGTAGGAAACCCGCTTGTACAGCACGGGTGATAACTGTGCGCCCTAAATATTAAGTTTAGGCTTACGGAATTCAATACTTCGTTTGTGCGAAAGCACCATGAATTTAAATATGGTAATTGATAGAAAATGCATTATGTAGGGAAACAGGGTTGAGTTTCCGTTTTTTCTAAAATCTTAGATTATGTTATACTTTAAAATAATTTGATCGCTTAATGTCTAGCTAGGACGTTGAATTTTTTTTTGCGGTACACTTTGCCTACTTAAATGATTTGATAATTAGTACTTGACTTGCAGTGTACCTATCTATAAATTATTTTTTGATAATTTTTTCCATACTACGCGTGTTAGTGTATGTTTTAACAGAAGATGTTTGTCATTGCACAGTGTCTCATTAGAAATATTAAATACTTGTACCTCCGAATAACTGAAAAATGATTAATTGGCCCTACTGTTAAAAAGGTTGTGCATCACTATTTAAACTGGCTTGTACTTGATTTGATTTTGTAGCAAAAGAATGAAGTATTGAAGGTTACCAGAGTCAGGTAAGATTTTGTTTATATTATTGAAATTATTTTTATAATGTACATACCTTATTCTGTACTGTTGAAGTAAATACAACAAAATCAAGCAGATAATATAATAATATTGCCACGAAAATACTCCAATATAGTGTCAAAAATGCATCGATAATTTTCTACTTAGAGAATACCCGAAATTATTCCCCTTTAAATCAAATTCTAGACGTATTGACTCTTTTTTACAAAAAAACCTAAATTGATTTTGAAAGATTGTTATTTTATCTGACAAACGCATTTTTTAAATTTTGAAAAACTAAGTTTATTTTTAATATACCTAAGATTATACCGTTCGTCGTTGGCAGATTTGTTCAATTTTCAAATCATATAATCATACAACAAAATAAACCAATGCACAATAATTATTATTACAATATAATTTTCAGAATTTTAATTTTAGTTAAATTAAAATCATTAAAAAATAAATCCGAGAACGTGTTTTATAACGAAAATACCTCAGTTTTTCTATTTATTTAAGGTCTTACAAACTAATATATTTTAGAATTTTTTACACACTTATTTTGTTTAGACATTATTGAAAAATCAAAAATACTAACAAGAAGTACACAATATTTAATAATTTATCATCGTGCGTTTTGAGCATTTTTATTGCATAATTGAATGTAGGTATATATGCAAGGAAGTTTTTAATGAAATAAATCGATATTAAATTTTTTATTTAAAAAATTTGATACTGGGCATAATCGACCTTTCTCATCGGAACCTCCCTGTACAGTTGCAAGTATTTAAAACTTTTATTATCAGCCGCTGGTCAATCGCTCTTAAGTATTCTACATAAATAGTGTTATTGTCAATTTACAGTCAATTTGACAGTAAACTTGGTGTTGCCAGCCTACAATTTTTTTAGTTTTGCTTTTCATATTTTTCTCAGCTGCTGGTCAATGGCTCTTAATAGGTTACCTATGCGAAGGTTATAAAATTAGTTTTAATATCCGGTCTCGCCCGTGATATGGATTCTTTATAATAATGGAGTGTTTTTAGATCATTCCTTTATAATTAACTGACAAACGCTGAAAATATTATTGTTTTTATTAGTAACTGGTTATTACTTTTTGTTTAGATATTGAATAATTAATTAAAAAAGTGAACGATATGGCGTATTTTTTTAAGAGCTCCACACAGGAGGGCCCGAGAAAAAAAATCCCTCAGGGCCTTGTCATCTTTGGGGATGCTGTGTGGAGCGTTTTTGGAGTTGGGGGAGGGAAAGGAAGCAGAAGAAGTTCTGGGAAGTAAAAAGGTAATAGGATTGGGTAGGAATCTGGAGGTCAATATGTCCAGGAGACGGACGTGTGATTTCATCCCTTCCACTGCGCGGTCCAGAGTCCGGCTGGAGAGGTCTAAGTTACCAAATGTAGTGAATCACATGGGGTAACCTATGGTAGGGGTTTTGTTTTGTAAATGGTTCCCGGGGCGGCGGTACCGATACTCACCTCCCAAATTGAGATATAATGAATGTTTCAATTATTTAAGTTAAAGATTGTTGATCTAAAAATCCCGTACGTCAATACAAAAACAAAGTCCAAATCTCACGACATCAGAGTTCACCAATCGAGAGTTACTACTTTGATATCAAACAACAAATTTTCTGCTTTGTGGTAAATTTAGATAATGTAATATCATTCGTGGTAAAGATGTGACACAAATGGATGTTAACATACCAGTAAAATCGTTTAAATAATTCACTTTATATATGTGAGGGCTTAGAGGGATTATATTGTGAGGGCAAAGGTTATTGACCCTCCTATGTGGCAATATTGTATAATAATTATCAAGTCTGTAATGTTACTATTAACATAATAATGTGTTGTACCTGACGGAGATAAGAAGTAATAATAGATTCAACTTTCCCGGTGTTTCCCAGCGGCAGCTTTCAACACAATTATTACTGGATCGTAATAATTATTCCAAAGATACAAATACTATTAAAATATATATAAACACACTTCAAAATATTATGCTACGAGCTATTGGGCATATAAGTGGAAGATACTCTCAGTATCGCCCTGGTGTAAGACCACCATTCCGAATTGAAACGTTGCTTGAAATGGCTTTAGCCGTGTTTAGTGACTAGATCTGAATAGCCAGGTACATCCCCTCCTTCCTCTTCCCATCTCCTTCCCTTCCCCGCTTACCTTCAGCCCCACAACATACACCAATTGGGGATGCCATAGTGTCACTGTCTCCAGGGGGCAGTTGGGACTCTTCTGAGATGTTCGCTATAAAAAAATATATATATATATGTATACATGAAAACGAGACATGAAAATAGAGGTTTTCATGGATCACCTTTTTTTAACATCAACTCCAAACAGAAGGTTCCGAGGAAAATAATTTCCCTCAGGGCCTGTGTCATCTTTGGGGATGCTGTGTGGAGGGTCTTTTTGTGGACTTGGGTCTTGAAGAGGATGTTGTAGTAGGAAGGAAAAGCAGTTCCCGGCAAATTGATCCACAGCCGAACTTTTGAACTCAAGAACGATTCGTAGAAACGACCCGTTCTCATGTGACAAATGTCAACTGTACACACATGTATGACGCGCGTTTGGCGTGTTTCATGCCTGTGCACCGATGTCGAAAGAACCAATGACGCTAGTTCCTCGGAGCATCTTCCATTTAAATACCGGTAGAACAATACCAGCATTCCCACCCGACGAGCAAGGACAGCATACCTACTTGATGCAAGTGATCAAAAGATTGCAATCCGCTTGTTAAGATAAGGGAATCTATCAAGACCTCCCGTTTGAGGCAAGGATTTTTTTCATATGAATGGAAGGCGTGTTGGAAAGATTGTTTCCGTTGAAGGAGACTAGATTGTCATTTCGATCCGTTTTGTTCGTAATCATTTAATCAGACATGACTGGATCTTTGAAAGATTATATTGGAGTAGGTTATTATTACCCCAAGAGGAAACCCTCTCAAGGTAACAGTCCATTCTCTGCGTCAAAGCTCTTCGAGCTGTTGAAGGTGGTCTGGTGTAGTACCCTTTTTGAAAATATTTTATATATCCTCTGACTGCTCTTATTTTTAAAGAGGTTTTGGAAATAAGACCATGATCAATTAAAAGCTTTATTGTGTTTTTATTAATTGATTAAATTTGATCTCTTCTACAATTTCAATATCTAATTCCGACACAGAAAAATCATATTTTAGAAATTTTATTTTACATCTTATTTTCGAATGATTTCGATATGTTAGCAACCATTGGGATTATTATCGTTTTGTTCAAACGCTCAAAATTTATCAGTGGGTCTAATGTGCAAAAGCTGATAGAAAAAAGATTCACTAGTCCGACGATCAATAATTATTCGACTAGCGAGTGACTCTTTCAATTGAACCACTTTTGCTCAGATTGTTCATCATGAAAGAAAATATTGTGTCAGCCGACAGAAGCATTACCTACGTAATGTCTACAAAATGCTTCTACTAGTTAAAATTGAGAAGTAAAAAGCCGTCTTTCTAAACAGTCCCGGGGTAGTAATTTCAAGAATGTTTTGTGAAATAAACTCAATGCTGCCAATTAAAAAATAAGATATTCCCACGCTTGAACCAAGGCCGTGAAACCAATAAAAATCCCGTAATCCCGGTATTAAGGGTGATTTTTCCACACAAACGTATTCCCTATTTATCTCTCTGGATTTTAACCCTAGAGAAAATATTATTTTTAGATAAAATAGATATCAACTACTAGCGTGTCCGTACTTTTTGTTTTTTATGATAAGTTACTTTTTATAGAAGTTATGACCTTCCAAAAATCAATAAAATTGACTGGTTTGAACGCTGTCAAAAGACGTTCAGTATACAAACTAGACAATGTTTTTTTTTTAAAAACAAAACGTACAGACATAGAATAGTTTTTTCTTATGTAGTTGGTAAAAAAAAAAAATTGAAAATCAGTCCACTTTTGGAGGAGAAAAGTGGGGAATACAAAACCTCGATTTTAGTTAGGTATTAGTAGCCCGAGATGCATTGTCTCTTTCGCTCAATATCCGGTGGAGTAAGAGCAACAGTAACGGCAACAATTTAGTAAAATCTATTTTTCAAATTTCTCCACCACCGGGTTTCATCTTAAGACAAGAGCAGCACCAGGATTACGGTGCTGATAAAAGTCCCGGTTTCCCGGGACTCCGGTTCTTGAGATCCCGGGATTCAAAGTACTGAGCAAACCAGTGATTTAGAGGTAGGTAAGTAATAATTATTATAATCACCTGGATATTCTCAATGATGCTATTGATTTAAAATAGTAGGTGGACGAGAAAAGTAAATAATCTTGGACAACGGAACAAATACATTACTTTTTCTAGATCTTTGGTAATTCGTGGAAAGGAATGTATGTATAATTGTTTTTATTGGTACCAGTCACGTAACGTGTTTTATTCAGCATCTATTTTTGAACAACTGCGGCGCAATTTTTAATGATTGACAACAGATTTGGTACGTCACCGATTTATTTTACGTAATATGGAAATCCCCGTATAAAAATGCTATTATTAGGTGCATGAACCCGTACATTAATGTTCATTGCATCTCAATTTGGGAGGCGGGTAGGTACTGCCGCCCAAGAACCAATCATCGGATAACCAACACCTTTGCCATAGGTCACCAAAAGTGATTCGCTACATTTGGTGACTTAACAGGGGTGACGCAACTCGGAGTCCAGAGTACCTAGCATGGTTGATCGATATAGAACTTATCGATAATGTCGACAACTTATCATCATTATGATTGCAGATGACTAACGTACAAACAACTCTTAACGTCGAATAAATTAAGAACGTAGTAGTTTCGCACTGTTGTTAAATTTGTTGTCAATCTGCAGCCATGCTCGGAAAAGATGACAAGTTACCGACAATATAAATACAAGCTTTATCGGTAATATATAATAATAATACTTTATCGGCCAATACGGCCAATCGATAATTAAATATTAATATCGAATAATATATCCTGACCACCAGCTGTGTGGCGGGTCGGATTGGGAGAAACCAGTTGAGGGAGACCCTTTCACCTATTCAGCAGGACTCTCACAATCCATCGCCTTGCACCTCAGTGGGAGGGGTAGATTCATACGTCCGTAACTTCTGGAAATACTGACTATTAGATTTCTACCCACTCGAAATATCTTTCCTTTCAAGATCTTCCTCTCATTATTTTTCTCAAAAATACGTTCTACATATCATCTCCAAAGATGATATAGACCACGAGGGCAATTATTTTTCGCTGGGCCTCCTACCCAAGCTTTACGAACAAGTCCCCTCACCACCAAAAAAACTGGCTAGGTACACGGAGAAAAATGTTATTCTAAAATACGATAATTTTATTCGTAAAAACGGTTAAAAACGGGACTGAAGTTCTTACGAACAAATTAACAGGGTTTCAATGTTTATTGGCGGGAACATGTAATAATAATTTGTTGGTATACCTACGTAATTTCGTACATAGGTATACCAACAAATTATTCTTACATTTTCTGTTATTTTGTTTGCAAGAACTTCAGTCCCGTTTTTAACCGTTTTTACGAATAAAATGATCGTATTTTAGAATAACATTTTTCTCCGTGTACTATTACGTTATTATTACATGCAACGGGTGAATTGGTTTACAAATATTTATGCGGAGATGAATAAGTACTTAGTGGCTTATTAGCTAATTTGCATAAATTTATTAATACTTGAAAGATGTACGTATTAGTTTGCTTCAGCATTTTGATAATGACACTTCGAAGACAAAAAATACGTGTTTTGCGTGATACGATCATCTATACACCTACCTATTATACTTACCTATACAAACAATAATATTATTCAATGATAGGTATACCTATAGCCTTGAAGGTAGATAAGTGGGTACCAGGGGTGTGCCGTGACAATTTTAAACGAATCTTCCACGAACTTATACAATGTGCTCGCATGATAAAGATTCATCAGCGAGTGGTTGAACGTGTGAAAGACTGCACACCTGCACCTAATTTTATGGAACATCAAAATACTGGAGTCAATTTTGTCTTTTAACAACTTTGTATTTTATATAAAAAATATTCCTGAAGTGTTGGTAAAAATACACCGGGTGAAAGCTGTTTTAAATCTAAATGAGAAAATACAAAAAAATGTTACGTCAATTTGCAAATCAAAAAAAAAGCAATTTTGTACCTTTTTTTTAAAGAGAAAGACAAACATTCCCGAATAACGAATAACCTGAAAAACCTAACCTAACCTAACCTAAAACTGACCTAACCTAACCTGACAATATTTAAAATCTCCTACTACCACCTAAGAAAGCGGAATAAGTTGCTTGTGTCGTGATGGAGGACTTCACCAGCCGAGGAATTGAACACGGGACGAATGGTTGGGACCCAAACGCGTTGCCAACTCAGCCACTGACCGGTCATTTAACGATTTGTCCATTTAACTTAAAATATGTAAAAATATCCGAAAAGCTTTTCTTGGAGAGGTTTTTGAAGAAAGCCGCAAATAGATAATAATTTTACATAATTTTTGCCAAAGAAGACCCAGCCCTGCAAATAATACTGCAATTTTTATTTATTGATTAGTAAAACATGGCACTTAAAATATAAATAATTTAGTAATTAACGTCGTGTTTTTCTCTTATTAACCTGCCAACAATCACTTATAATGGACGCCACTGCAATATTATGTAGGTACCTACTCGTTAGTGGTAATAAAACACGTACCTTTGTAATAGTGTGATTACTGTGTTTTGTAATATCTATCCAAAAAAAAAAATACTTATAAAAAGATATACTATTCAAAATCTTCTGTAATAATGATTAGAGAGGAACGTGAATTACGATTTAAAAAAAAAAGTTTTTATAAATTAAATAATAATGGTAATGAATATATAAAAAAAAAATAAAAATGGAGTTCTACAAATTAAACTTGATAACAATAAATAAGTTAATTACGATATTACTTGCGTATTGTCATGATTTAGTTAGGTACGTACCAGAGATGTTACGGATATTCTCATCCGCATCCACATCCGCAAATGCGGAATATTCGCATTAATTCAGACATATTCATCAGCATTTACGTCAATTAATGCGGATCTTTTACGGATGCGGATTTATATCTGCAACAAGTAACGACATGTAAAGAAAGTGGGCGGGCCAGAGTTTGCTGGTTGCTAATGAAGATCGTTCAACGAGTTTTGCGTGGTTGATGAATATTTCGATGTAAATATTAAGTGAAGAAGTAAATAAAAATGCCGCCAATAATACAAAGCAGTCTCTGGATTTATTTTATATTACTATTTATTAAATATAATTCACCAATTATTAAATTCTTTTTTAAATATTTTTTTATTATATAGCTTTAGATTTAAAATGCTAATAAGTAAGACGAAAAACTGTTTTAGTTTTGTTCTTAAATGTGATTAAATAAAACATATTAAAATTAAATCGATTTTAATTTATTTATTTACCTACTTAAAATTGAAATATCTTTAAAAAATCATGAAATCCGCAACCGCGTCCGCGGTTGTGAACCTCTAATAATCCGCATCCGCATCATCCGCAACAACCCTGGACATACGAGCTGTTCTTGTATTCTTTCCTTGGATATAAAACAGGTTAATTATGTCTTCAAGAATCTATTAATGGAATAAAGTACATTGTCGTACGGAGTCAGCATCAATTGTCTCTTACGAATACCATTAAATATGAATATCGAAGTTTATTGCCCCCTAGTTGTTCTTCACAAATAATAATATATTTCTTGGGGCCAAAACATTTCCTCTACGAGGCCAATCTTTTGGACGGGTTGTTTCGCAGAATTTGAAAAATTACAAAGTTAAAATTCGAATTTTGTCAAAGCTCTATTCGAGTTCTGTAATTATTTCGTTTGAAATTTGATGAATTGTTCAAATTATGTGTAAACCCATCCTAAAAAAATTTGAATCAAATCAAATGGAACTTTTTGAACAAGGAAATATAGCTTCTGTTGACGTATAACGCTGTTATACGTCGCCATAGTTCTTCACCAGTCAGAGAAGACATTAATCACTCTTCACTTTTATTCACACTCGATTACACAACAAAATCACATAAATACCAGACGTATTGCCTTCAGATATAAACCTTGATTGGATTTTCCACAAATGCTCGGATCATAAAAATAATTTAAAAAATGAATAAATGTATCGAGCTAGATGCATATTTTGAATTATTGAACAATGATCATTAATCAAGAAATAATTTACAAATTTCTAAGGATTTTTTTTTATACTTTGAAAATTAGAATTTCAAGGCTTTATTAGCTAACTCGTGATAATGAAATAACCCGTTTCCGTACAAGCCACCAAAGACCTTCGAACCCATCGAGAAAATAACATATTTACACTAATTTTGGTAATAATTTACTAATAGCTTGCGCTAGATCCCACTATTAAAAAACTGCTTTGACAGGTGTACTTAAAAGTAATTGTGTAGGTAATAATTATTATAGACTTAACATAATTTTTGAAAACACGTATCTCGGTTAATTATTGCATGCACTAAAAAACCGACAGAATGATATTTTCTTCTTCAATAATTGTAAAATCACTTAATAATTAACAATAATTTTGATGAAATGTTTGATGAAAATAAATAACTTTGCATAGGTTCACCACAGTTTAATCAAAATAATCGACATGTTTCGAAACTAATAGTACAATATTATACCTAAGTTTATCTTTAGGAAGCAACCATTGGTTTCGAAACATATCGATAGCGGAAATTTGAAATGATGTAAAGGACAAGAAATCCAAAAATGAGTTAAAATTTGTCATTTTTCTCAGTTTTTTCTCTCTTTGGATTTACATCGTCGAAATATTTCTAGGAGAAGAAGTACATATGTTCTTCACGACGTGCATTTTAAGAGAATTTTTCCTGAAATGTTAAAAATAAATTAAATTCTATTATTAAATAAATTTCCAAAAAAATGTTAAGAATTCTGAAAGATCTATTCAATATAAGTTTATAATAAAAAATCATAATTATAGGTCTACAAAAACAGAAGATATAATATAAAATCGTAATATTCCCTAAATTGGGGATACCACGGTCGCACTGGCTTCGGCGGTGCTGTAATCACATAATTTATTTTTTTAAATACATTCATAAATATCCGATGTTTATGTTTTTTTTTTGTCTTGCAGAGGACGGAGTTTGACATCTTCGACGATGTAGTGGAAGTGGAGTATTTCCTAATGTCAGGAAAAGTTCCCCCTTGTACCACCGTGAGAGGGATCCACTTAGAGAAAACAGACAACTCCAGCTCATTCTATTTTACTGCAAGTGGAAATGTTAAAGTAAGTAAATTTATTCGTTCAAACAATTATTGTGTAAAATGACGATACATGAATCATTGACAAACACAAGACAGATAAACGTATAAAATAGACAGAGGGAAGTCCTTAAAACGTAATTTTCCTTAAACGTTTTTCCTCTTTTCAATTTGTGTGATGCATCAAAATTCAGGATAAATATCGACAAATGCATTCTTCCATTATAATAGAGTTGTTATAAAGCGGTTTCAAAAGAAAACAGCTTTTAGGCAAATACCATACATTTAAAGTGAAAACATATGTTATTTTCATGAAAAATGTATGGTTGCTAAGTAGCCCAGATATTGTATAGCGATGAGATAGATGTACGTCGACCCGGTTTGTATAAAAAAGTCAATAGGTGTTACATATAAATAAAATCGGATATATTTATCCGAGACACTATCTAGGTAACAAATACGTTATTTGAATACTTGTTTCCAATGAAAAAAGGTAGCTGCCGATAATATGGAATTTTTTTTTTTAAAAACTAAGTTTATTGTTAATATACGGTTATGTCATTGGTAGTTGGCAGATTTGTTCAATTTTCAAACGATAGATTCTATTAAACAACACAAATTTCAAATCATATAATCATGCAAAAAATAAATCAATACATAATCTAATAAACAAAGTTTTCAGAATTTTGATTTTAGTTAAATTAAAATCATGAAAAAATAAATCCGAGAACGTGTATTGTGACAAAAATACCTCAGTTTTTCTATTTATTTAAGGTCTTACAAAATAAAATGTTTATTTTTTTTTACACACTTATTTTGTTTAGACATTATTAAAAATCATAAATACTTATGATCGAAAAATACTTACAAGAAGTACAAGATATTTAATAATTTATCATCGTGCGTTTTGAGCATTTTTATTGTTTACTTGAATGTAGGCATATATTCAAGCAAGTTTTTAATGAAATAAATCGATATTAAATTTTTAATTTAAAAAAAATGATACGGGGAATAATCAAACTTTCTCACTGGAACCTTCCTGTATAGCTGCAAGCATTTTTAAACTTTTATTCTCAGCCGCCGGTCAATCTCTCTTAAGTATTCTACATAAACAGTGTTATTGTCATTTTGACAGTAAACTTGGTGTTGCCAGCCTACAAATTTTTTAGTTCCGCTTTTCATATTTTCTACTCTTATTTGACAAATTGTATATTTGCTTTTGCATTCGAAATGCCCCGAAGGGATGTCTTATATTTGAATTTCATATTCATTTTTACAGTGAGCAAGTCGAGCGCATTATAATTCAAACGCTTACACCACTTACTATAAATCTCTTTACCAAAGGAATACTGAACATGCTCATTTAATTTCAAATGAATGCTGGGCTTACCATTATGGAGGAATTAGAATCATTACATTGAATACCAGCAATTTTAAAGAATATTAGAAATAGACAACAATCATCCTTATGCATATACAAATTATTATAATCAGACATTCGGATCTCAGTAGCGTTATGGTAAGCTTTTGATTTTAAGTCTGGAGGTTGCGGGTTCACTAATTATTGGTCAAAAATTTTTAAATGATGGATTGTTTAATTAGTGAATTACTGTACCTACCAGGCCCCCTAGCACACTCGATTGTTAAGGATTGATAGGATAGCTTTCGGTAACTTCTGATCGTTCCCTAGCATGAATGCAGAACGCCAATGAATAAGTGTCAGTGCACAATGACTAAGTGTCCTTAATATACCTGACATCAACTGTTATTTGTACGTTAGCGATCTACGGTTGTTCTAGGGAACAATGAGAAGTTACTGAAAGTTATCCTATCAATCCTTATCGATCGAAGGTGCTAGGGAGCCAGGTCTGAGTGTTGTAATGTAGTTTAGAATGATAACCATTACATAAACGGCATTACAGTTGTGTTAAGGGGTTACATGGGTTTCGATGGTTAGAAAAAAACATATTTTCTCAATTATTTTTAAATACAACAAAAAAGTATGTTATTTAAATTTTAAGCATATGAAAGTGAAAACATTTAAACAATATTTTATAAAATTTTCATCCGAAATTTTAAAAAATTCAGCTGGTGGGACCTGGTTAGTAGATTAGTATGGCTCGTGCTCGTAACCTAATAACAGTTTTTTTTTTTAAATTTTAGGTGTACCTATCATGAGTTATTCTGTCCACCGCAAGGACACTTTTTTTAAAGGGTCTCCGGAAACCAGATTATTATTTTATTATTGTCTTATTCCGTTTCAAAATGTGTATAGGATTAAGTGATAGTGAAGGTGCCATTCCTTATTATTATTATAAATGCAGGCGGAATCATCTAAAAATAAGATTTTGGGTTCAAACTTTACTGAAAAAACTAAAGAACAGACCTCAGAACATTCGTTGCCGCAAGGGAACTAAAGCAAGACGATGTCTTTTTCTTTTCTTTTCGTGCACAATAAGAAAACCTATATTCATACATACCTACAAATGTATTTTCAAACCCAATGATTTTTTTTTCTTGCTCGGACATGGTGCAAATTTTTTGAAAACAGCATGTAACTGAAAACTGCAACGTGCAAGCAACTAACACGGCTAGTTGCAACTTGCGAGCGATTGGCTGTTGAAAACTGGTTTTGAGAAGTTGCGTCGTATGCGGATCGTCCTTGAAATGCATAGGAGAGCGACTCGAGTTGCCAACTGTTTTTTAGTTGCCCCGTATGCGCAAGGTCTTAGCCACAATACTAGCCCAGAACCTATAGTGTATATATATATGAAAAATGTATAAAAAAATAAATATTTCGATAAAGTAAAACGCATTACTGGACTTGACGGTTTTAAAAATGATCGATGGTCGAATATTCTAGCAAGTGTATTTTAAATAAAATTATTACGTCATCGGTTACTTGTTTATATCTTAGTTATCATATATAACACGTTACGTATATCTTATTTCTTTTGATGCTAGTTATTACTCGTAGTTGTTTTACCTAAGTATTCGAGTTGTTATAAAAAACTGACGTGTGTGGGTTAACTTTCGTCAGCTTACTTGTAAAGCCTTCTACATAAGTCCGGGTTCAGAGATTCCCAATCACAATGATTCAATATTAGAAAGAAATGATAATGATCATAGAGGTGTAATATTGATTAGAAATTATAAATATAACTATCTTCCCAAATGTTCAGAATGTCAAAATAAGAAATCTTCTACTGAGAATGGAAAAGTAATCAGTCGTATAATTAAAAATAAATTTGGAGACAAAGTTTTAGACAAATAATTTTGATGAAAAATAGTTTTTTGGGCTAGAGTTCAAATATATATATGATTATTTTAATTTTATTTTTGTACCTGTGCTGAACTAAGACGGAGATTTTTTTTGGATATTTTATTAACTACTCTAGCCCAGACGTGGATTGATAATTGAGAAATCGAAAAATTGACTTAATTTTGATTACATATATTTAAAAATAGCTCCCAAATTTCTCAAATGAGCCTGAGTAAAACCATGACGCCGCGTCGTGAGCAGTTAAAATTTTTACCTGGAAATTCCAGACAGAAAAGCTATGCCAATATTTTAGACTCTTTAGTTTCTAATTTGGGAGGCGGGTATGGTAACCGTTGCCCCCGGAACCATTTATTGGACAACCAACACCTCTGCCACAGGTCACCCCATGTTTGGTGACTTATCAAGGGTGCCCGGGTTCATGGGGTTAGGTTTGACCGGGACTTGGTGGCGGATGCGTTTGCCCACCAACTGCATGGCAGGCCGGATCGGGAGAGACTCGTTGAGGGAGACCCTTTTTATCTCTCCAGCTGAATCCTTTCGACCCTTTACCTTGCACGGCAGTGGGAGGGATGGCTTCACATGTCCATCACTCCTAGACGATTCACGGCGAGTTCATCGAAAACGAGTTCAACCTAACCTAACCTAACCTAACCTCTCGTTGTAGATAAATTTACTTTCGATGAATTGATTTTTGATGAACTCATCGGTTACCTTCCTAGACATATTGATCTCCAGATTCCCACCCGCTTTTCAAAACCTATTTCCTTCCCAGGACTTCCGCTCTTTCCTTTCCCTTAAAAGCCTCCACACAGCATCTTAAAAGATGACATAAGCCCTGAGGGATTTTTTTTCCTCAGGGCCTCCTGTGTGGAGCTAATGTGAAAAAAAGTTAAAACAATCGTATTTTCTGGTTTAGAATAATGATTGTAAAAGTGTATCCAAATATGATACAACAGTTTATTACAGAATGATTGCACACAGTACGACTGTACGACTAGTGTGCCTACCCAAATAATAAATTATTATTACGTATTGTTATATTGAATTGTTATTAAGGTCTGAAAAAGAAGCAATTCCAAGAACGTATTTATGTACGCCATTTGTGTTTATATATTTTTTATAAAAGAACCTACTAGATGATAATTATTCATTGCGATGACTTTTAATCGAATTACTAAGTGATAAACTCATTGCAATTCAGTAATGACGATGCATTAAAAAGAGATAATATTTTTATTGAATAGACCATATACTTTGCATTGTATCTTATAATGTTCTCTGTGGGCAGGGCCAGACTTCTGTCAGAGGCCCGAGAGGCCCGGGACCAGGGCCACAACGTCAGAGGGAGCCCCCGGCCAGGGACCTTTTATTACGACGAATATTTCAATACATTTCCTAAGACCCACATAAGGTACAGGACTTGTAAAGATGTATTTCAACAAATTTACTAAGACCCCTTCTTTGGAGGGGCTCGGCTTCGTGCCAAAATGGAACACATTAAGGAAAAAAATAATAAGACTTCCATTCCCGAAAGAAATACAACCGATTTTTAAGATTGTTTTTAACATCTATTTCCTATTTTAATATTAGCTGAAAACGTTGCTTGTACAATGATGGAGGATTTAGCTACTGGAGTTCCAACTGCCCCATCTGGAGCCAATGAGACTATGGCATCCCCAATTGAGGCATGTTGTGGGGCTCGGGGAGTGGGGTGGGATAGGAGATAGGGTAGAGGAAGTATCTGGCTATTCAGATCTGGTCACCAAACACGGCTAAAGCCATTTCAAGTAACGTTTCAATTCTGAATGGTGGTCATACAACAGGGCGATATTGAGAGTATCTTCCAGTCTGGAATGTGCCGCAAATACACGTACTATATATTATTTGTAATTAATTAATTGTGAAATAACAAAAGTAAATTAATAAAATAAAATTTATTTGCGCACTACGAGATTCGATCCCGCGACCTTCGGATTGCGAGTCAAGAGCCTTACCCCTCGACCTGATTTTATGTTATGATTTTCGTTTTAAACAATTCTAAAAGATTTCCATTAAAAAAATTCTAAAGGATTCCGTCTATACATATATTATTATTGGAATACTGACTATCTGAAAAATAAAAATCGATGGTTTGCTCTCCGACTTTTTTCGCCTGTGACGCTTTTTCTGTGTCTTTGTGAATGTAATAATTTATATTTTACTCTCTTCACCAACAACGCACAGGCATTCCATGGTATTTAATTTTTATCTGACTTTTCCAAATGCGAACATAAATATGTTATTACACTTAGATTTTTTTATTTTGTCCTCTAGTCTGGGCCTCTAAGTCCGAGCCTGTCGGTGGGTAGCCGTTAAATTGCGCGTGTGTGCAAAAACGAAATTCAGCGGTGTTTAGAACTGTGAACCAACCCGCGGCCTGCTGGCTAAGTGTTGATTAATTTTACGTATAATGATAATGTTGCAGACCAATTGGACCAATATAATTTAAAAAAATATATATATATATATACTGATCAAATTAATTAACACGGCCGCCGTGTTCCATGGGCAGGGCCCTTGACTAGAGATCCGGAGACCGAAGGTTCAAATCCCGGCGTGCCTCCATTAGTGTTTTCATAAATTAATCATTTAAAAATAATATAAGGAATATTTGCGGCACGTTCCAGAGTGGAGGACATTCTCAGTATCGCGGTGTAAGACCACCATTCAGAATTGAAACGTTGCTTAAAAATGGCTTCAGGCATGTTTAGTAACTAGATCTGAATAGCCAGGTACTTCCCCAAGACAATGGGACGCCATAGTCTCACTGGCTCCAGACGGGAGCAGTTGGGACTCTTGTGGATATATGTACATAAAAAAATTCTATTATTTAAGCGCGGAGAGTTGGTATGCATACCTATACCTATTACACTTTGGGTGTGGTGTAATTTTTGGTCTGTTACTTAAATTTTATTTTATCTTTTTTTCACAGTAATTTTTTACATAGTTTTTAAAAAAGGTTATAGGGTGTCTCTACATAATTTGAGGCCCGTGAACATTTCGTAAATTGGTTCCAGCTTCATTTTTTATGTGAATACCGCTTCAAACTACCAACTGCCAGTAGAACGTGGGACTAAATACTCGTATTTAGGATTGCGGTATGTCAGAAGGAAGTGGGGAGGGGAAGGATATGGGGAAGGGAAAGGATAGAAAGTACCGTAAATTAGTCCCACTTAAATCAAATTCTAGACGTATTGACTCTTTTTTACAAAAAAAAAATAGATTTTGAAAGATCGATATTTTATCTGGTACAGGCAGTTTTAAAATTTTGAAAAACTAAGTGTATTTTTAATATACTAAGGTTATATATACCGCTGGTCGTTAGCAGATTTATTATATCTTTCAAACGATAGATTCTATTAAACAACACAAATTTCAAATCATATAATCATACAACAAAATAAATCACTACATAATCTAGTCAACACAGTTTTCAGAATTTTATTTCTAGTCAAATTAAAATCATTAAAAAATAAATCCGAGAACGTGTTTTGTGACAAAAATACCTCAGTTTTTCTATTTATTTAAGGTCTTACAAACTTAAATATTTCGAAAATTTTTCACACAAATATTTTCTTTAGACATTATTAAATATTTATGATCAAAAAATACTTACAAGAAGTACACGATATTTAATAATTCATCATCGTGCGTTTTGAGCATTTTTATTGCATACATTTTTTTATTTATTTAGGAGAAAATACAGATACAAATGTCAATTCATAAAAACAACAACTAGAGAACTCACCTGCATCCAAACTATTTCTCACTAATTGACTTTGACAGCAGATAAAAACAGATAAAAATAATTTAACTTATAAATAATAAGGAAAAAATATATAAATGAGAATATTATTTTACAATTAGAGATGAAAAAGAAAGAAAATGCGCAATATCCTTAACTTATAAAGGTTTACAAATTATTTTTTAAAAATTCGGAGGGTAAGACAAAAAAAAAAAATTTAAATATATATATATATAGATAGAAAAAAGCAATGCTATACGGATGTGTCTAAAATGTTTACTTTGTACTATGTAGGAAAAGAGCCTTTAATTTTCTATTAAAAGTACTTTGTGTATCAAAAAATAAGTCAGAATCCTTCAGGTCTTGATTTTGATTAAAAGATTCGCACATCCTTCTGATTGGATCCCTGACACCTGCATTTGTACGAGTCCGGCTAATGTGGAATAAGTCGTTAAACCTTGTTACCCTGGGTGGTATTTTGAAATTTATTATTTTCAGTAAATCAGGACAGTCAATAACGTTGTTGCAGATTTTATACAAAGTCATGAGGTCAAGGTATGTTCGCCGGTTAGATAGAGTGGAGGCGTTATATTTTGAGAGAATATTTATAATTGAATGTAAGTATATATTAAAGCAAGTTTTGAATGAAATAAATCGATATTAAATTTTTAATTTTAAAAATTTAATACGGGGAATAATCGATCTTTCTCATTGGAACCCTGTACAGTTGCAAGCATTTTTAAACTTTTATTCGCAGCCGCTGGTCAATCACTCTTAAGATATTGCCATCAAATACAGTTAATTTATTTCAAGCAACGTTTCTGAATGGCTGGCGGTCTGTCAACAGCTCGGTAATGAGAGTATAATATCTACACTGCAGTGTAGAGATATTTTTTTTTTTTATTTTTTTTTTTATTTATTAATAAGAAAAAGATTTTACATACAGGTGGTTATATATTGACAAGTTATACAATTATACATAATTATTCTACTACTCCATAAGTTGAGCTCAATGAGCTCGTGTTTATGGGAGGAGTATTTACAGCAAAAAATAACGTTCTAATTAAATTTGTAATCAATAATCAAAAACTTATAAGATAAATACAAACATTATTACATAGGTTTACAATTTAGAAAGAAATTTTTATTGAAAGACAATAATACATATATATTTATTTTACATTGAATAGTGCAGATTAAACTAAGCGTAAACTAAGTGTAAATTAAGGTTACAATATATCATTATCCAATTTCAGGGACTTAATTTGTTTTTTGTATTGTTCATATTTCAAAGTTTCGGTTATACTAATTTTGTTTTTGGACAACAATAAATTGTACCATTTCACACCTAAATACAGGTAGTGATGCTGAGCCGTGGTGGTTCTAAGCATAGGGATGGTTATTAAGCCTTTAGTTTTGAATCTATTGCTTATGTTATCTGAGGGGTGAATTTTTTTAATAAAATATTCTTTATAAATTTGATATAAGGCGTTTCTTTTATACAATTCTGTGATAGATGGTACATTAAATTCCCGAAATATCTCTAAAGTAGGGAAGTCGTATGGTTTTCTCAGGATGATTTTAATAATTATTCTTTGTATTGTAATTATGGGCTGTAAGGAAGCCTTAAAGGCCCCTCCCCAACCAATAATGCCGTACTGTAATAAGGACTGAATTAATGCATAATAGACGATTTTGATAGTTTTCTTGTTTAAGATGTTTCGTATGTTATAGAAAACGTAGATAAGTTTTCTTACTCTTTCTACGGTGAGATTGATATGATCTTTCCATTTAACGTTTTGATCTATTAAGATTCCAAGATATTTTACATTTGATTTATGATTTAGCTTAGCGCAGTCCGAATTACATGTACCGTCATTTACACAATTTTTGGAATGAATTGTTATGTTAATTAAGTTATTTGGCACTTCTTCTTGTAGAGAGAATGGGATATAATATGTTTTTTCTGTGTTAAGTGATAATAAATTGTTATCGAACCATTTTTTTATAACCTTCATGTCTTGATTGGCTGCATTGGTAATATCGTTCCACGTCTTTTTTTCGATAATTATTGCAGTGTCGTCAGCAAAAGATATAAGTTTACCATTAAGTGGTAACTTAAACATTTGGTTAACGTAAATTATAAATAAAATTGGTCCAATAACAGTCCCTTGTGGAATTCCAAATTCTAGAGTTTCATCTACACTTAGTGAATCATTTAATTTTACTTTTTGACTTCTTTGAGTTAGATAGCTTTGTAGCCAATACCTTACCTTACCAATAATACCAATATCATTTAATTTGTTAATTAATTTTGAATGGGAGATACTATCAAAAGCCTTTCGTAAATCAATGAAAATACCAAGACATTTGTTTTTTTTATCCAATGCATTATATATTGTTGAGGTTAGTTCAGCAATGGCATCGTGAGTGCCTAGTTTCTTTCTAAAACCAAATTGGTTAGGACTTAGTATTTTATTATTTTCAATATAGTGCATGAGTTGCTTTTTTACGATTTTTTCAAAAATTTTTGCTATGTTTGAAACAAGAGATATGGGTCGATAATTTGATATTTCTTCAGAGTTGCCTGATTTAAAAACGGGTGTTATGATAGATTTTTTATAAATGGAAGGGAATATTCCACTATTCAAACTAATATTTATAATATGTGTAATTGGAATGCTTAGTAAATTATTGTATCTTTTCAATATTTCCACTGTGACTCCATCAAATCCTGGTGCAGATCCACCTTTTAAATCATTTATAACATTTTTTATATCGTTTATTGTTACTGGTTGAAAAATTGACAGATTATTTTGTCTAAGACAGTCCTTCTCGAAATTATCTATTTTATAATTTTCCTCGATCCGTGTAGCTAAATTTTGTCCGACGTTAGCGAAATATTTATTAAAAGCATTAGCACATTTTATTGGCTCCCTTATGGCGTTAATAGAGTTTTTTCCGATATAAATTTTATTAATTGGAGTTTTTTTGTTTTTTCTACTATTTATTTGATTTATTGTTTTCCAAATATGTTTTACATTTTGTTTAGCCAGGTTAATTTCATTTTTGTAAAAGTTTTCCTTAGTTATTTTTATTAAAGATGTTAATTTGTTCCTAAACTTTTTATAATACGTGAATATTTTTTTATCCAAGGGAAATTTCTTTGTCAAGCGATATAACTCTTCTTTTTTTCTAATAGACACAACTAAGCCATGTGAGATCCATGGTTTTATTTTTTTGAATTTTGCTTTAATTTTTACAGTTTTAATATCAGTTGATGTTGTTATATAATTGCAGAGAATTTTATCAAAATTATTTGCGCATGTTTCAGCACATGTGGATTCCAATACGGGTCGCCACGTTTCCGTATTTATTTTTGTACTTAATTTATCATGGTTTAATGATTTTTTTATGAAAGTTTTGCTTTCTGATTTTGTGTGATTATTAATATTAAGTTGTTGTATAGAGATGCAAGTGTGATGGTCAGTAATATTATTTTTTAATACAATCGTAAGTAATTTGTCAGTATGTTTAGTATTACACCATATATGATCAATACATGTTGGACGTTGACCCGTAATTTCTCTAGTATAATTTTTTATACATAATATAAAATTCATTTCAGACATAAGATTGATAAATTCTGTTTTTATTTTGTTATTATTTTCATTAGAAACGTCTATGTTAAAATCGCCAATTACAGTTATGTTCTGTTTATTTTTTTTTGATAAGATAATGCTTCTTAATTCATCCATAAATGTATACTCATTTGATCCGTGCGTTCGGTAAATAGCGATAATATTAAAACATACTTTATTTATATTTACATTAATATCTAAGCAGTTGACTCGCTGCATAGGTACTTCTTCCACTGTGGTGTTTGAATAGCAGGATTTAACAAATACAACAATACCACTATTTCTGTTAATAGCATAATGTGTCATAAAGTAACTATAACTAGGTATACAAAATTTATTGTAGGCGCTGGTGAATGCTTCAGTTAACACAATAACGTCCGGTTTGTGATTTAATAAATTAATTGAAAGTAAGAATTCATTAAAGTTTTGTTTCATTGATCGGATATTTAGATGTAATATTGAGAATGAATTCGGTATGTTATCTACTATGTTGTTGCAATCATTTAAAGTGTGACAAACATGTTCCGCAATATTTAGCGAATCATCTAATTCTTTAGTGAAGAAATTATTCATATTTAAGAGAATAAAAAAAAAAAATAAGTATGCAACATGCAAACTTACTCGTATTCAATTCGCATTTGCGCATTTTTTAACATTTTCTTGCGGAATTCACATAAGTAACTGTTACCTGGATGGTCATTTTGGTAACCCTTTCTGTTTGTGCAGTTGTGACATTTGGCAGGTTCTTGTTTTTTGGGACAGTCTTGTATTTTGTGCTCTCCTGCACAGTGAAGGCATCTGGGACTCTTCAGGTTTTCAAGGCATCTTAGTGATGTGTGTCCATACCCGATACAATGATAGCATTGCATGAGTGGATCACAGTCTTCTACGTGTGCTTTTGTGTATCCAATGTTGATCCTTTCTTTCGATATTATTATTTTTCTTAATTTTGGTGTTGTTTGGATAATAAAATTTGATAATTTATCAGATTTTTTGTTCTTGAGCTTTTTTTTAATAATAATGGGTTCATTATCAGTTTCTGAGGTCATGGCGTTTTTTATGTCTTCATTTTGATTTATCAAATCTATTAAAAGTTCTTCTTCTTTGTAGCAAGCATCAATTCCTTTAATGATAATGCAAGGTTTTTTTTTCTTTATTTCATCAGCATGTATTCCAATATCTGGGTTTTTGTTTATTTCATTTATTATTTTTTCGGTATCATTTTGTTTCTCACATGTTAGTATTATTTTGTTTTGATATGTTTTTTTTAGTCCAGAAATTCCTATTCCTAGTTTGGATACTTTTATTTTGTCTTTTAAAATTTTTTCGATTTCATCTGCAGACTTGTCTTTTTTTGAGGAAATTAGTAGCGCAAAATTAGCTTTAGGTATTGGGTGCGATTTCTCCCTTACCACCATTGCATAGCTTTTTTCTTCATATTTTTTCTCTTCATTTGACGCTTTTTTTATCAACGTTTCTAATTTGTTTATGTAATCCTCTTGATTTTGAATCACTTTATTTTGCAAACCAATTATAGTGTTTTGTAGTGATGTTATTTCAAACTTCCATGAATCTTCGATATTGATTAATATTGTTTCAATTTCGGTTTTAGCTTCTTTCGCAGCTTTTGTACTGCCAATTTTGTTAAGTTCCGTAAGTATTTTTTCGATGTTTATTTTGAGTTCCATATTGGAACATGGTCCCGAATGGGTTAAATTTATGTTTGAGGGGAGTTTACTTTTGCAGTGTCAGTCTCGTTAAACGACCGCTCGTCGCGAGACTTGCGACAATACTGAATATTAAATGTAGAACTTTTGAGTTGGTATTACGATTCTAAAAAAATGGTTCTTTTAAAAATAAGACAAAAGGTTTTGCACCACTGATTGGAATATGTAGACATTCAATTATTTTAATTGTAAAATGACGGCAGGAACGGATATGTCAATTATAGTTTTTTCAGGATAAAAAAATATAAATTATTTGGCACACAATTTATAAACATTATATTCATTTTCACATTCAAGGTAACTTCAACGTTGATTAAAAATATTGATTGTTTGTTGAGAAACTGTCAATTTTTTCATCAGTTTTAGCCGCCTTCAAAAATTGAAAGTGAGCTACGTTTTGCCTAAGTAAATATTTATTATTGGAAAATTTTGGGAAAGATTACTCAAATCCGCAATTCGCATGAAAGTTTTTAAAAATATAATTTACTGGAATTTAATATATCTGGATGGTCGCCGCATCATCTGCATCCATCGCCCATAGAAAGGAGAGCTGAGATATTGAGATGCAGCCACGGCAATGACTGTGGTTGAATTCGCTGTCCTAACCCAGAAGCGGGCTAGTCGGAGGCGAAGTAAGGCAAGTCAGTAAATGCACCCTCCTTTCTGTGAAGGTCGTGAAGGCACTGCAGAACTTTGGAAGTTACCTGTAGACATTATAAGCATTATCTGTAGCACACCACGACACAAAAGTAAAACTTCTAATTACTTAAGAGGACATTACCAGAGAATAAAAAAAAATTGTTCTTTTTAAATCTAATTCTAGATGTATTGACTACTTTTTACAAAAAAAAACATAAATTGATTTTGAAAATTGTTATTTTATTTGGTATGCGCAGTTTTAAAATTTTGAAAAACTAAGTTTTTTTTAATATACCAAGGTTCCATTAGTCGTTGGCAGATTTTTTCAATTTTCAAACGATATAGATTCTATTAAACAACACAAATTTCAAATCATATAATCATTATACAACAAAATAAATCAATACATAATCTAGTAGATACAGTTTTCAGAATTTTATTTTTAATAAAATTAAAATCAATAAAAAATAAATCCGAGAACGTGTTTTGTGATAAAAATACCTCAGTTTTTCTATTTATTTTAGGTCTTACAAACTAAAATATTTCTAATTTTTTTTACACAATTACTTTGCTTAGACATTATTGAAAAATCATAAAAACTTATGTTCAAAAAATACTTACAAGAAGTACACGATATTTAATAATATATCATCGTGCGTTTTTAGCATTTTTATCGCTTACTTGAATGTAGGTATTTATTAAAGCAAGTTTTGAATGAAATAAATCGATCTTTCTCATTGAAACCTCCCTGTACAGTTGCAAGCATTTTTAAACTTTTATTCTCAGCCGCTGGTCAATCGCTCTTAAATAACTGAACTCGTTTTTTTTTTTATTTTACCCTATCAAATAAAAACAAAGTGTAAACTTCTTTTGATCTTACATTGTATGAATGAGTAGTTGATTATGACCTGCAAAACTTATCAATAGTTCAGTACGTAGCGGAGGTTAATGTAATCGGTTAATCAAATCTATATCTTAATTTGAAGTAATTGCTCATAAGAACCTCTGAGTGAAAATTGCGCTCAATCATGTTTGTCAAACCGACAGACATTGGGAACTATATTTTAACTCGGCGATCTCTCAGACCAAATTTGTGAAACTTCTTTTAGAGAACAACTGAAAATCATGGACCAATTTACACAATCAAACATCATTATTTAACGACACGATTATTCCAATGTTTGTTGACATCAAATGATATTTTGAGAACTTGTTTTAAATTACGTCTCTAATGAGAACCGGTTTACGTTGCTGTCATGCTGATATTTAATGCTATTATTACAGTTCAAGAGAGTACAGAAGGTACCCACATAGATAATTTTATTAAACCAGTTTTTGATTGTTTCACCAAATGAAAAGAGTTTTTATTTCAGCGAGATCACAAAAGCATTAAATCAATTTAAAAGTAATTTTTCTTTTATGAAACGAAGTAACAAAATGCGCCATACTTTTAAAAAGTAGGTAAGTGCGATTATTTTTACCTGCAGTCACGTTATTTGTAGTGCAAATGTAGTAATTATTCATTTTGGGAGACGGAAATAGGTACCTCCACTCTGGGAACCATTTATTCGATAACAAACATCTCTGCCATAGGTCATCCCAAGTACGTTATTAGTTCGCTTTGTGACTTAGCAGGGGTGCCCGGGTTCATGGGAAGAGGTTTGTCTGGATCTTGGCGCCGGATGCGTCTGCCCTCCTTCTGCACGGTGAGTTGTGAGCCGGATAAAGAGAGATACTGCATTAGGGAGGCATTTTAGATCTCTCCAGCTGGTCAATTTCGATCGCTTTGCACCGTATTTGAAGAGATGGATTCATATTTCACTTCTTGACACATTGACACCCAGATACCTACCCATCCACCTTCCCAGAGTTTCCTATCCTTTATTTACATAAAAAATCCCCCATATAGCATCCACAAATATGACATAGGCTCTGAGACAAATTATTTTTATTTATTTATTTTATTTTTTATTTATATAATACATGTTACATAATTGTGACATTTACATAAAGTTGATATATTAAATCACCATACTAGGCGGCTGCCTGTATCATGGTGACCAATATAGTATAGTTACATTGTATGAAATATGAAGTCTAGTGTAAACTAAAGGAGTTAATATTTACAAAAAAAAATATGCACAAATGAAACATGAAATACGCAAGAAAATAAGATTTCTATAACTTAATTGGTAGGTATCTACCTGTATTAATTTTATATTAAAATATTATCGGAATTATCGAAGAGTTAAGGAACGCCTTGGTAGTACCTACAGTCCGTATTTTTTCGAAGCGTCTTTCAAGTACCTAGGTACATTTCGAATAACATGTTTCGATTATTAAATATAATTTTATAACATCTTATTGGTGACCAAACGAGTATTAAAAGCTAGGTGATGTTTTGAGAATTTAATGTAAAACAGGGTCTTACTGTTGACAATATAAAATGCCAAGATGGGACACTAAAAAAAATCACATTAATGAAATTGATAGCATATGGTCAAATAATAAACACAAAACGTTAGAGACGAAATAACGCGAATGTTTATGAACGACATAAACAACAACGAGATTTTAATACAATCTCTTGTGAAGTGTTGGTGAAGATGTTCAAGGTGATTGAGTAGATGGTCATACACTCGAATAGTGTAAAACAGGATTATAATTTCTCGATAAGTTCAATCAGAGAATAATTCAATCCATAAATAATTAACATTTAGTATTCCTTAGTAGCTTCTTATCGATTCATGAAAATTCCAATGAAAAATACAAGAAAACAGTCACGTTTTATTTGCAGATTCCAGTTATAATAAATGCAACTTGATTTCCATGTGCATATAATTTCAATTATTATGTAATAGCAGGCATACTGTGAGCCTTTCCCGATTATGCGATTTGACTTGCGCGTTTTGTCTTACGCGTTTGCTAGGTATAGTACACTTAGGGTCGGCGTAAGCTGGGAGTCAGAATGTGTCGCGCGTGCAGACGACGCAGGAAATGTATGGGCTTATACGAAGCATGTCATACAAGTCCATATATTTCCTGCGTCGTCTGCACGCGCGACGCATTCTGACTCCCAGCTTACGCCGACCCTTAATGGCGACTAACATGATACGATCCAATATCGCGCAGGTATGTGACAATGACCGTAAGCGAAAGAGAAAGATGCGTAAAACATACGCCCGACAGAGAAAGGCGTCGGTTGGGAAGCATGCCTTGTAACAAACTTTACGTACGAAGATGGTTTTGCGTAAGGCGTGGCGTCAGAGATATACTCGAAGTCAGGTTCTTAAATTTCAACCGTACAGTCTCTAAGGTAATAATACTATCCGATATATGTTTATATGAATGTTTTGTAAACTGCACAGAAATAAGATATTTATCATAAGTTTTTATTTTGGCACCCATGAAAAAAAAGATAATTTTTATGACTTAGTTTTTCATGAATAATTATTACCCCCACATTTTCGCGATATGAGCCTGTAACACGGTTTATATATCTTTTATAAGATTCATAGGTAAATCAACAAGCACACACATAACTATAATTCAGATAAGCTTTTTCAAAGCAATTTTCCGACAAATTTATTTAAAACAGGTTAGGTATGTTACTCTACGAATGATTAATTTTACTGAAAGTACACAAATTTGCAAGTTTTTTGGCTTGTCATCATACCAAGGAAAGACGGTTTTTACCAACTTACACTACTCACTTAATCACAATACCATAACATAATTTAAAAAAAAAATTAATTAATGAAATTTCATACCATCATTTTAATAATAAAAAAATCAATAAAAGGTTCCTAGCATAATACGAAATAAGTATAATTAAGTTTAAAAAATCAATCATATTTTTTTCAGTTGCCCTATAAACAATTCATAAACAAATTTTATTCCTGACCTAATCAGTACGGGATATTCCCCCCTACAACATTGCATCACTGTTGTCTTTTGTGGATAAACGTGTATATAAAGTCATATCTAGTTTCCTTAGTGTTAACGGCATCAATTTGTAAACGTAATTGTACTAACTCATGTTTTCCTCTTACATTAGAATGTTTTGTTTATCTTGTATAATAAATTATATCAACTAGTTTATTAATTCCCATTAATATATAAGTAATCAATCACAATCTCCTTGGATTGTGAGTGTTTAGCTTATTATTTTTATTATTATTATATAATGTAGATACTCCTGTCTATTACTGTCAAATTTGTATACTATATTTACCCAAAATTACACTTACAATCATTACATACAAACTCATTCACTTGACACTGGCCAGAACACTCCCTTGGGGTGAAATGCCATGGAAAAAAAAGTTAAAAAAATATTTTCATTTAATTTAAATCATACAAGTGAACATACTATTAAATAGGAACTAAATAAAACATGTTAAATTAAGTTAGCATTAATCTTCCTTTTTGCAGATTTTGAATCTCAAAAGTTAAATAAATTAATAGGCATACCGCAGACAGATCCGTTGTAGCATTTTAGTCTTAAAAAAAAACGACACATTGTTTCTTTGCAGCAGCTCTCATTGCAGTGGCTGGGTCGTACCCACTAGTTGTAGGTTAGGGCAGAAAATGATTACTGATTAAAAATGTTTTTTTTTTGTTTTAGATCCAGTCGTCCTCGGGTAGTGTAATCGAGATCCCCGCCGGCGAGCATTGCGGCGAGCTGGGCTGGCGCTCAGGGCGGCTGTCCCCGCTCCTGCTGCGGTGCTACAGTGCCCGCGCCGCAGAGACCTTCGCCGAGTCCGGGCTGCGGGCCGGCCCCTACAGCGCGTCCCTCGCGCTGGCCGGGCTGTTCCTGACGCTGGCCGCGCTGGCTATAGCCACGTCCGGGGAGCTCGAGGAGCGGATGGGCGCACGCCCGCAGCTGGCCCACGTCGCCTGTCTGGCTGTTGGGCACTTTGCTGCTTCGCTCGTGTATTTGATGAGCGTGGGGGAGAATAAGCCGTTGTGCGTGCTTGGAGGTAAGTTCTTTTTTTCATTTCAGTTTTTATTGTTTCGATACACCATACAAAACTCCTTATTATGTCATCAGTGTCATCACGGTTTGAGGAATTTTGTGAGACCGACGGAAGTATATTATCGTTTTAGTGCTATGCTCATTTTGCAAGTATGTATGTAAATTGCTACAGATATTCTGTGTTTTTAAGTAAAAAAGTATGGTATTCAATAAAAATGCAATAACTTTGACAAATATCAATCAATTTTAATGATTTTTTAAAAATTGAACAATAAAGAATGAATATTAGTTCTAATAAAAAACTACATATTTACCACTACAAACATATTAAAATTACAAAAATATAATATTAGTTCACTTCACAATTGTCCATGTAGATTGCTGTACACAACACTGGTGTAAATTGCATCCGGACAATTGATGTTTTTGAAATTGGAGGAATAATAGGAAAAATCTCGTTTGCACAGTCATCTGAAAAAGAAGAAAGTGAATCTCCGGATTCATACTAGCAATGTACAAAAGTGTCATTTTCGTCATCACTGTCTTCACTTTCGTCATAAAAAATTTTTTATTAAAAAAGCACACTGAAAATTGCAGCGCCATAGTGCTTTACGCAACTATAGCTTGCAGCGCGATGGCGCTCGGCCGCACTCCAACGGTTAAGGAAAGGCGATCCCATTTCAAGCACAGTCGACGTTTTAATGCTGATCGCAGGAGGAGTACTATTCTTGGTTCATATTTCGGCATGCAATATGTGTATTGTTTATATATATATTTTTTTAAGAAAGACAAACATTCTCGGGTTACGAATAACCCGACAAAATTTGAAAATCTCCTGCTATCACCACACTAAGCGGAAGATATTGCTTGTGTTGTGATGGAGGACTTAGCCAGCCGAGGAATTGAGCACGGAACGCCTGGGTGGGACCCAAACGCGCCCACTCAACCACTGACCGGTCAAAATATAGTTGTATAATTTTACAAGTAACAGGTCGAAACCAAAGCGATAAATTGACTTGAGGGTGCCTGAAAATTTTCAAAGAAATTCGTCATAGTTTTCCGAATTCCCGTTTAAAAGAGCGAATATGACAAAATAACAACTTTATAGTGAAAATGAGGCATATTACTTCCATTTGACGCCATTTGAATAACGGTCATAGGTACAACTATTTGCATATTTTCATATTCTGAGTAAAAATTATAAACTTGGAAAACCTTAGTCAGTTTTTGGAAGCACGCGATATTTAATATGCGAATTATATTACCATACATTATTGATTTGACTGTTACTTACTCTAGTATGAACTTAGTCTTCTTAACTCCGGTATGAATTACTTTTAAAAGACCAAGTTAATTATTATTTATTTTTGGGAACTTTTAACTTCTCATAATAATTAAACAAGCCCATTCGAATTCAGCGGAAATATTTACATTAGTGAATCGAAATAATAAAATATGCAGTTGTAGTAAATGATGAATCTTATTTTGTGAATACACCATCATTTTATTTACTCCTCCATAACCAGTTTCATTCCTCAGTCAAATAAAACAACGAAATGTGGTTTCGCAAAGTAAATGTTGCAACATAATATTAAAGGTCACATTTATATTGTGCTAGAAACATTTTAACTATGTTTTTCTTCATTCATAACACACCTAAAAAAGGAGAAACATGTTCAAAATACTCGTAATCTAATAAAATCGAATTTAAGGAAAGACTTGCTTTTTGTAGTGTTTTATATATAATTTTATTTAATTTTAATAAACAATTTTAATATGAAATTTAACTCTAAATGAAAAATATTGGTTTTTGCAAATGAGTTTTTTTATATCTCAGAAATGATTAAAAAATGTCACAAAATTAATTATTCGGCAAGGAAAAATCTATTTATGAATGGCAGTAAAACATGAACATCTCTATCATGGCGAGTGAAAAATACCTACCATTAAATGTTAATTTTTAATGAAAATAAATAAATGGTAGCAAATATTCTTAACAAACGGATTGCAATTCTTAGATCACAGGCGTCGGGTGGGAATGCTATGCTTATTCTACTGGTATTTCAATGGAGGATTAGCGTCATTGATCCCCTTGGCACCGGTGCATAGTCAAGAAACACCCCAAACCCGCGCCCAAGATATGTACACGGTTGACATTAGCCACATGAGAACGGGTCACTTCTACGACTCGTTCTTGTGTTCAACAGCTCGGCTGTGGAACGATTTGCCGACCTCTGGGTTTCCTCCTTCCTACAACATGGGTCTCTTCAAGACCCACGTTCACTCCTTCCTCTTCTCAAAAAGACCCTCCACACAGCATCTTCAAAGATGCCATAGGCCCCGAGGGAAATTATTTTATTCAGGGCCTCCTTTGTGGAGTTAATGTAAAAAAATATATTGTTTATTATTTAATAAATTATAAACAATATTCATTTGCTAGCAAGATTTATGAATAGATTTTTTTTTTCTTTGAAGAAGAATATAAGTCTCATAAATCTAAACGAAACATGAAACAGAACCAGACACAGAAAAATAAAAAAAGGCGGCAGTTACAACTGCGACTCTAACCCAGGATATTTTGTTGAACGGGGGCACAGCGCTTTAACCAACTCTGCCATTGGGACCTATATTTTTTCTGTAATTTTTGTCGATCTCATATTTCAAATTTAGAATTAACAATTTTATTTTCGACTGATTTTCCCATATCTTTGGCATTTTTTAAAAATGATTTCTTTAACGAATTTGTTCGTACCTAGATAGTGTATTGAATAAAAATATTCGATTTTAATTACCTGTTGACTTTTTATATAAGTCTAAATGAATATTCAATTTTTATTCGAATATCTTTTCATAAACTTTTGAAGGATGTACTTATTCATGTAATATGCTACTGAAAAAGAAGATAACACTAATAATTCTTACCGAAACATGAAGTAGAACAAGACACAAAAAAATAAAAAAAAAAGGTAACCGCATATCTAGGCGTACCGAGAGTCGCAGTAATCGACAAATTTAGATTTTAAAAATTAAAATTATATTTTTATTTGTTGTATTGTTTGAAATTGTTGTTACACCGGCTATCAAGTTGACAGGAAAAAACTTTCTTTAGTTTGAATTTAAACAATATATAATGCGTGTTATACAGGTGAGCCATAATAGATTGCGAATTTGAAAAAATCACAAAAAAAAACAAATGATCATATTAACATACACGAATTTGAAAAAATCACAAAAAAAAACTAATGGTCATATTTACATACAAAAAACTTTTATTAGAGTAAAAAAAACACGGGAAATTTATTTTGTAAAAATTACATCATTAAGGTGTGACCCACTTCGACGCAAACACTCGTCGGACCTGGAGCGCAAATCTGCAACAACTCTTTCGCGTATTGCACGTGGAATGACAGCAATTTCTTGGATGATGGTTTCTTTCAATTGGGCAATTGATATTGGTTTCCCTATGTATACCTTACTTTTTAAGTATCCTCATAAAAATAAGTCAAGGGGAGTTAAGTCTGGACTCCTAGGAGACCATGGAATATCTCTCTGGCGCAATATCATTTTTCCTGGGAACATATCGTTTACAACTGCCATTTTTTACCAAATTATTACAAAATAAATTTCCCATGTTTTTTACTCTAATAATTTTTTTTTATGTCAATATGACCATTACTTTTTGTGATTTTATCAAATTCGCAATCCTTTATGGCTCACCCTGTATTATAAAATATTGGCATTGCACAAACACACAGATTAGATATTAAATTAAATGGGAAAATGTTGGAAAAATACGGGTTTGATATGAAAAGAATGTCGAGTGATGTTACATTATAACTTGCAGATAAAAACATAATTTGCTCATCAAATATGGATGGAGGCAGCGTTGTAACAGCATATAAATAAGTAAAAAAAATATATTGCACAAGTTAACTATTAATTACTCTAGTTATTTTTTTTCCATTATAATCTTTGAAAAGGAGATATATATTTTTAAGAGACATACTGTTGTCATACGTACTAAACGTCTGCTAGCTGTAAATTTTATGCTCTAATTTTTTCTCGAATCTCGAATTTCTCATTGAGCCTGTGGGATGTGGACAAAGCATGTGCACATAGGGATAGTCCGATGCTTTCTATAGAACCTGCTTGCACAGCACTTCTTGAATGTGGGATGACATTTGGCAGCATGATAACCGTTCTCCTTAGAAAATTAATTTAAAATCATTCCGAGAAGCTACATTACTGAAATTAAAATCAACACCTGGAATGATATTGACGCAAGCGATTCTGACCTTGTCCTTGTACAGTTTATATATACATAAGGGTTAAAATCGCATTTCATTTTTTTTTTAAATTGTCCCGGACGCCGGCGTCCGAGCTACAGGCCACAGAAGATAGGTTACGTTTAGACTTACGTAATTCAATACAATACTGGCATCTATTTCGCTGAAATCACTTGAGTAATCCTAAGGTAAGAAATTTTGTGTTCTATGTTACCTTCTCTTACCCCAATGTTATTCATTTCAACATAGTGCAGTATTTTGTCCAGAAAACACTCTGGTCTTATAGACAATTAAGTCAATTTCAGAGTACTCTTTTAGAATGCAATAGTTTGGTTGTCACGGAAAGCCAAATAATCAATTCGTATAACACGGTTATTGCACCGTCCTCAAAAGATTTTATTGGGCGACCTTAAATTAAAAAAAAAAACATTCGAGATATCAGAGCCCCTAGTACAATCAATCGATAAGGAATGATAGGAAAACTTTCGGTAACTTCTCATAGTTCTCCAGGACAACAGATCGCTAACGTAGAAACAACAGTTGATTTCAAATACATTAAGGACTTAGTCATTGTGAACTGTCACTTATTCATTTGTCATGCTAGGGAACGATGAGAAGTTACCGAAAGTTATCCTATCAATCTTTATCGATCGAGTGTGATAGGGGGCCAGATGCCCTGGCACACTCGATCGATAGGACACGGTACAAACGACAGTTGGTATCGAATATATTAAGGACACTTAGTAATTGTGAACTGTCACCTATTCCTTTGCGATCTGCAGTCATGCTGAGAACGATGAGAAGTTACCGAAAGTTATCCTATCAATCCTTATCGATCGAGGGCGCTAGCGGGCCAGGTTGCCTTGCCCCAGGCCACATAAAACGCCAGAGTTAAAAATCTCAACTGTTCATTACCATTGCTTTAGCCTCAAGCAGGCTGGCTCACGTGACTTGGTTGAGCTTTTCGACATATTTTCATGTAATATACCATACTCTTCAATTATGTCCCATGGACCGTCTCTGCAGCGTTAATACATTTGTGAATCTCCCTCTAATTCATAGAACTGTTCCTATAAGCCTTCGGCTTTGCTTTCATTTCTGCCATTACGCCACGTCCCCTTGTCATTTTTCTAGTTAGTGTAGATAAGTAATATTTTTCCCGGTATTATGGGTATCGCATATTTTTTTGTAGAATTGTTTGAATTTGCCCCTAGCACACTCGATTGATAACGATTGATAGGAAAACTTTCGGAAACTTCTCATCGTTCCCTAGCATGACTGCACACCGCCAACGAATAAGTTACAGTTCACAATGACTAAGTCTCCTTAATATGTTCAACATCAATTGTTGTTTCTACGATGAGAAGATACCGAAAGTTATCGATACATTCCTTATCGATCGAGTGTGCTAGGGAGCCAGAGATCGCAGTCATTGTCTGATTCATCTAATAGGTTACTAAATCCCAATTGTTAATTCAATTCAATCCAGTCAAGGCTTTACATGTTAATGTAGATTTAATGCCGTTTGTTCACTGCTACGTGTTCTATTTGGTTGACGTGCATAACTGCATATACCATTCGAAAACACAATGATTGAAATTATCATAAATTAAAGATAACACTTTGACCCTATTGTAATTTGTCTCATCGGGAAGTCCATCTGATCCAGTATGGTACTGCAATCTCATAAAGTAATTTTAGCACCGCAATTTGATAGTCCATAAGACGTCTTCAAAAAATTACGAGCACTGGTAATTGGCGCTAGTTACATTGTTGAGGCAAGTGGAAGGGGACAAATAGGGGATTTCCCCAGCACTCCTTTATTATTGTTCACAGTGGGAGGCAAAACATCTTCAAACATTTGACGTACTCTGTGGACGAGGGGCGAAGCTCTCGACTAGCGATCCGGAGGTCGCGATTTTACAATTTAATAATTTAAAATGGTTCACGGCGAGTGCATCGAAAACGAGTTCATCGAAAACGAGTTCAACCTAACCTAACCTAACGTAACATAACCTAACCTAACCTAACCTAACCCAACCTCTCGTTGTCGATGAATTTGCTTTCGATGAATTGATTTTCGATGAACTCGTCGGTTACCTTTAAAATAATATAAGGCACACATTTGCGGCACATTCCATGGAAGATACTCTCAGTATCGCCTTGGTGTAAGACCACCAATCAGAAACGTTGCTTTAAATGGCTTTAGCCATGTTAGCTCTAAACAGCCAGGTTCTTCCCCACCTTCCTCTCCCCCATGCCTTTCCCTTCCCACTCACCTCCAGCCTCAAATAATACCTCGATTGGGGATTCCATAGTCTCACTGATTCTTGTGCGCTATTCAAATGAAAGAAATCTTATAAAAATTAAAAATATTAAAATTATCTTATTAAAAGTTATTTTCCGAAGATTGAAGAAAAAAAAATCGTAATTACGTGTCATGTTATATGCACTACACTAATACAGGGTGTCCAGAGGGTAAAGTGCATTAACTTCAGGTGGTGATTCTACATGATGGTAGGAGTAAGTAAGGAATGTAGGTAAGTAAAAAGTACTTTTTTTTCTATTAAAAATCCTTAGTGTAATGTACAAACTTGCCCGATAAATTTGCTGTCAATCAGCCGGGCGCACTGTGGCGACGTTGGTTTTGATTGGCGCGTATCGTAACAGCGGAAAATACCTAATAGTGCGGGCCGCACACGCCGTACTAATTTTATCTTTTTACCCAAAAAGTACCCCTAAACGTTGGAATTTCGAAAGAAGTTAATTTTTCTTTTTTAACTTACACTATCACGTAGAATCACCTCCAGGAGTTAATGCATTTTATCCCCAGACACCCGTATAATTAATCATGCGAATGTCTCCTACTGGTTTCCACCGATATGGCGCTAAAGCTTTTGTGATTTATATGGCTGTTTATTTGTTTTTATGTGAAATTAAACGTCAATGTGTCAACGTCAACGTGTAAGTCAATTGGTTTTATGGTTTGTTCGCCACAGTTTCTTCGCTTTACGCAATCACAACGGGACCTTGTTCGGGAGCTAGTTAACAAAACGCGGTTGTAAACTTTAAGTTATTTAATATTTCGTTAGTTTGAAGGAACCATGAAACAATGAAAAAAGCAAATAGCATAAAATTATTGATTTTTAATTGCCTATTTATTATTTACAATACAAGTGAAACAAGAAATGTTTGATTTTAAAATGGCAAAATATTTCATACGTTCATATAAATTGTACAGGTGTAGGCGGGAATTTGCCAAAAGATGTTCAAAGCAGGTCAGATAAACGACGCCCCGGGCATGTCAATGACAAAACTGGTCATTTGGTTGTTTGGTAAGATGCCTCGAAGTTAAAATTCAGACAGTGGTGTAAAGGCTTTGTTACGTCACTGACGTGTGTAAATAGTAAGGAGTAAGCACCACGTTCATATATTCATATTCACAATCGCGTGAGTCGTCTGGTGGCGAGCGGTATTTCCCAGAGCAGCAGAAGTGGGGACGAGTGAGAGTGATTATAGCGAGGCGAGGTGGCTAGTGGCTATGGCTAGTGGTAGTGGGTGTGCTCGTCTAGTCAGACCATGTGCGACCGGCCAACACTGATCGGAATATCCACCTATTAACTTCACTTTATATTCAGTATTCAGTAGTCGCCGTGACAGATAAGAACGCGGTCACATTCTCCTCACCTCTTCCCATGTTGTATCCGCCGTTACAAAATGACCGGTAGAGCGGAAAGAATGCCAGGGCTCCTGCCTTTGCTGTTTTTTATCTTCTTTTTTTCGTGTGCCGGTGCTCAAAACGTAAACAAGTGCTGTTCTGGAGGTGAAGAGTTTAACGCATATATGAAATGTGCAAGTGTAGATGAAAAGGAAAAAAATATCGGAATATCGAATAGGTTAGCCATCGATATTGAATACGATAAATTTAATTTTTCGAATACTACTATCGGAGTGCTTCCTTGTAGCCGGCCCGATAACATAGTAAGAGCATTAGATTGGTTTAAATTGGATTATAATGGAAACCTGCATCTTCAAGATGAACCTGGAGAAATAGTGGCGATGTACACCAAGAAGTCTTATTGCATCGAGAGATGGAACGCGGGACCCGATGAGGTCGATGTCATTGCCTACTTGTGCCCTTGCTTGGAGCACTTGTGCATCAGAAAGTGTTGTGAAACTGATAAACAAATTTACTTGCACACTGAAAGTAATGGGAAGGTTTCCCGATCCTGCGGTAGAGTGGGAACAGGAGCTGAGGATTGGCATCACAGTGTAATAAATGGAGCAAACGTCACAAAGTACCACGAAATGATTTACGGAAATCGGGATTGCGGAGACAGACCACAACTACAATTGTCAGGAAAATACACTCTTCAAGAAGATGGCTCCATCAATTCTGTAATTGATGGATTAATACAACCTGAAGATTATTGTGGAGACTTCACTTGGAGTGGAAATGGAACTGAGAGGGTTGAAATAGTCCTAGCGTGTGTGGTTGGCATTGAGGGTTCACGAACAACGGTATTCTTTGCAATTTTGTCAATTATCGCAGATCTCTTCCTACTATTAACCATAGTGTTACATGTTTGGCTGCCGGAGCTGGCAGGGTTGAATGCTCGCTGCTTGGTGGCTCACACTGTTTGCTTGCTGTTAGGATTTATCTGCAACATCCTCGAACAGATGTACATCTCGATTAACCATGCATATTCGTGCCAAATCATAGGTAACTACATCATTAATATATACAATTTCTTCAAACCAATTTTATTAAATATAAGTTTATTAAGGAAACATACAGTTGTGTAAAAGATCATTTAACATAAAATAGTGAACATGATATCAACCAATTAAGTTCCATTTATACATATTATATGTTGTGATTACTGATTAGGAAATAGTTTTAAAAGTATATAGTGTGAATGAAAAAATATTAAAAAGAAAAAAATTAACAATACAGAAGTACAATAATATAATAAACAATGCATAGTTTTGATTTAAGAACATTGTAAAGTTAATTTGACTTTAAAAGATTTAAGGGTACAGTGGAAAATGTCAATATCGCTTAAGGCATTATAAGATTTACAGATCTGATATGCCCGAGTAGGGAGTTTTGTGCGTATTTCGATTTAAAATGTTGTATACAAAATAAGGTATTCGATCTGGTATTGCGTTCAGGGCAACGAAATGCAATCTTTTCAATAGGGCTGGAAAGTCAACGACGCAGTTCACAATTTTGTACAGAAACAGTACGTCAGAAAATTTTTCTCCGTTTGTAAAGAGCAATAGGATTACACTGTAGATTTTCAAAACGATACGACAGGTGTTTCAGGAATTTTGTTTCAATGTTTTCAATTCGGTTAATATAAGTTTGGTATTGAGGATTCCAAATGACAGATGTAAATTCGAGATGAGATCTTACGTACGCCATATAAAGTAGTTCAAGTGTAAAAGGTTTATTGAATGGTTTTGTGACGAGTAGAATGAAGCCCATTTGTTTGTAGACTTTTCCTAAGACGTTTTCAATCATCTAATATTCAAAGACATATATTTGGATTTGCTTATTTTCTAAAAGTATAATCATATTTCTTTATGCAAATATGGAATGTGTACATAAATGTTGGCATTTCGCCTTTATTTAGCGGGGTCAAAATACTGGTTTGGTTTTGTAAATATGAAAGCAATGACGTAAACTTGAGTGGGATTCCTCAATGAAAACTTTCAAAATGTTTTTTTTTTCTCAACAAGCGAAAAGTCAATAATCTATAACAGTAGGTAAACAATTTTTAGGAGTCCATTATTTGATCAAATATTTTAAAATATTTATACATTGATATAGATCATAAATTATTACCATCAATGATATTTATTGAAAATGCTGGACAGAGATTCAGAAGCTTTAAAGTGAACCAAGTAACAAACAATATTTTACTACACATAACTAAAGATATACCACACGAGCGTTATTGTAAACAAAACAATTTTTCAACCAACAGCTGCATGATTTATTTTTATAAATTGTGGAATTGTGGAATGTGGAATTTTCTGGGTCAAAATAGCGCGACTACATATTTACGTACTAATCGAATTTTCACTCCAGACTCAATAAATTTTTTGATTACCAAATTAGATCGAAGAAGAATTTTTGCACAAGAATTTAATCTGTCAACAGTTATACATAAGTAACTAAATATGATTTTAGATTTTCACGGCCAAAAGTATTTTTGTTATTTATTTTTGGGTGTTATGCCGTGTTGCGCTACCTCCTTCATTAGCCAACGATTCGGACAGAGTAACGGTGCCCATCATCAGGGCAGATGTGTGAACAGAGCACACATCTGCCCTGATGATGGACATTGTAACGCTGTCCGAAACGTTGGCTAAAGAAAGAAGTAGCGCAACACGGCGTAATACCCCAAAACTAATAACAAAAAAGGAAATATCTACATTAAATAAATAACTAAAGTTTAACTATTTATTATGGGTTCCTCGTACCCATTGTTTAAAAGAGATGTAATTTTATATTTTCAAGACGACAGTCATGTACTATGTATGCACGAAATGATATTTTTAAACTACCAAAACGAACATATATATATTTAAAATTTATATCTGTATAAGTAAGCGTGTGTACATTATTCCTCTAAGCTTAGAACATAGTTTTGTGCCATAAAAATCTCCAAAGCCAGAATCTATCCGATATTTTAAAATTGGAGTCTAACTAACTAACTAACTAACCATCACGCCGTTTCAGAGCCGTAGGCAGAGAGGACAGACCGCCAAACAACTCGGTCTTGGCACACACTCCTTGCCTAATTCACATTCATACATCTTCTCATACATCTCTCTTTCTGGTTTCAATCCTGGGATTGGTTTGCAGCAATTTCCTTTATTTTTTTCTTCCATTCTTCCCTGTCTTGTGCGGCTCTTTTGAGGTCTGCATATGATGAGCAGCGCATGTCCACCAGCAGGTACTCTCGGCGTGGGCGTCCCCTAGAGTTTGTCCCCTCGGTCATACCCTCCATTATGGCAAGAGGCCTTCTTGTCGTATTATATGACCGATCCATCTTGCACGCCTTTCGGACAAGGTTCTGAGCAGGTGCCTTCCTCCTTCGATTCTTTGGAGAACCTCCTCATTTGTAATGTGGTCTCTCCAGGAAATTCCTAATATCCTCATACATACTCTTCTATTATTCTGACTCTTGACATGGCCCGTCTCAAGTATCTGATTCACTTGATCGTGCCACGTCTTCCTTGGGCGTACTCGGCTTCTTCTACCATTCACATTCGCGTCATAAATTCTCTTTACACTCCTGTCTTCATTCATTCACTCAACATGCCCAAACCATCTAAGCGTCCCTTTCTTATTGGAGTCGTTATATTATTACCAATTTGGGAGGCGGGTATGAATATCGCCGCCACGGGATCAATTTATTGGATAATTCAGACCCTTGCCATTGTTTGCCCGAAATCTTTTGCTACTTGTTGCAAGAGAATAGTTGAACTTTCCAGCAGGACTTTATCGATCCATCACCTTGATAATAATATTTTGATTTTGATTTCTTATAAAATTACAAATTTAAATTTAATACATATAAGAAATAATTCTATATAAATATTTTACAAAAAATTGAATATATTTATACATAAAGAAATTTAAAGGAATATACATATATATATCTAAGCAATATACGTAATTTAAAAAAAAAATACATCAGGCAGTGGTTATGGTTTTGTCAATGTGAAGAGATCCTTTCAAGAATCGAAAGAATTTCTCTTTTGAACTTCTCCTCACCGACGCCAAATACATCAATCTCGGAGGAGATTTGGTTCAGGAGCAATATACTCCTCCCCACCGGGAGAACATTGGATCTGGGAGGGGTGGATTCATACGTCCATCACTCCCGGGGACACATTGAACCCCAGACTCTTACTACTTAGACTTTTTCTTTCACAGACCTTCCCCTCCTTCCTTTCCATAAAAAGACCGGCTACTAAAGCATCCCCAAAGATAACATTTGAGTGACTTTTTTATTAGGACCTCTAGTGAGGAGCTAATGTAATAAAGGTCAAGTGTGCATTACTTAACAAATAATAGTCGCATATTATTGAAAGCATTTTTTTCAACATTGATTATTTTTTCTGCCCATCGAAAAAAACACATCATTCAATTGTCAACATGAAGTGGGCTTCATCGAGTTACATAAATACACAATTACAATATTTGTGTTAACTGTCGATAAATTGAAAACTTTATCCGTAATCGAGTTGCTCCATTTCACTGATGTCAAATGTATATTGTGCTTTTTAATACAATTAAAAGTGAATATTTGTAATAAAATGCGATTTAACAACAGTATTTTAAAATACGCAACAGGTGAAATAAATGCCGTAAAACACAATTTATTGACAAAAAATCTTGCGATAAATCAACCCGTAAAATACAAACAATTTTCAAATGTCTTAACAGAATAATTTTTTTTTTTGGTTTGACTGAGAATTGAACCTTCCTACGTAGGAACTGAAGTCAACCACGCTCCCAACAGCCAAATGCCGAATGGATTGGATCGATATTTATTCAGATATGTTTTGAGGTTTTCACGGCCAAAAGTATTATCGTGATTTATTTTTTGGGTTTTATACCGTGTTGCGTTACCTGATGCAGGGCACTGCAATGCTGTCCATTGGCTAATAATGTAGGTAACGCAACACGGCACGATAACCCAAAAATAAATCACGATGACATTTATTTGGTTTATTGTTTATTGTTTCTTCGTCACATTTTAGGTATAACAGTTTACAATACAATTTTTAACCTCACTAGGACAAGCCTTTGTTGAGGTTAACAATTATTTACTTAAAGTAACAAAATAACACAAAAGGAAAAACAAAAATAATACTTCAAAAAACACAATAATACTTCAAAAAACACAAATAATATAGGTAAAATAAAAATGATACTTCAAAAAACAATATTGTTACACAGATAATGGACAAGCTAAAGGCCCTTGGCACATTACAATGTAAACAAAATAGGGTGACCATAGTTGATTTGAATTTTGAAGGACTAAGATAAATAATAAATATATGTATATAATATATTATGCTATTAATTTAGCACGACAAAGATAAAAAAATGATTTAGACAATAGAATATACTTTTAATTTATGAAGGACAAAGATGAAAAAATTAATTGGAAATCCTCGGCAAACAAAAATAATTTGAGATTCTTTTTAAAAGTATACAAGGAATTAGATGACTTGACATATTCTGGAAGGCTATTAAATAAGAGTGGAGCCTGGTAAAAATCTATGCGAGTTTCAGCTTGATCGGATGTCGGGAAGTTGGTTAATTTCCACTTCCAAGATTCCACTTCATTCGTATATTCATTCAATCATGAAAACATAAGTGAAATTCGAATAGAGGTATTTAAAAATATGTAATATAAATTTAATATCGTTAAAAAAAGAGAAAATAAGTAATTATGTAGGTTAGGTGAGTTCGTTGCTTGTTTTTTGTTGCTTATTTTTGTTTTGTTCGTTGTTTACTTTTCATAAATGTTCTGTTTTGTTACGGAATCTATGTACATAAATTTTAAGATGTTTTTTGTTTACTTTCATATTATTCATCATATTAGTTCTTTATCGCTAGCAGTCCACAATGGAGTGCTGGTATCTACCCTGATGTATGGCAGTTAAGCATGGAACTAGCAGAGAAAAGATAAAGTTAGACGGAATGCTGTAGAAATGAGATCCCTGAAGCGTATGTGTGGTAAAACCATGTAAACAAACGCGATGCCCACTCAACCACAGACCGGTCAGGTCGCACGGGAAATTAAAATATAATGCTAATTTCGATAACTAATTAGCTATATTACATCCTTTCCCACGATATTATCGTTGAGTGGAAATATTCATATCATTGTTTTATAATTTAATAAACAGCACCTATCTCCACTGTACTGTTTTAAAGATAATCATAGTTAACTGAATACCAAAGCCCTGCAATGGTTTTACTATAAACTACAATATTTTCTAAGGAACTCTACTTTCTATGTCTCTGGAATAAACTTTAGACCCCAGATATTCAGAGTCGGTTGTCTACTTTTTTAGAAACGCGTCATGTATGAGGCTTGTTTAAATGCCCCAAAACAAAATGTTTGTGCTAGATTCGCTCCTTCGATAAACTTAAAAACGTATAATTTCTCACGGCTGCGCCAATTTGTAGTTATACTAGATCGTCGTTTATTGAATACAAATGGTTACAAAGTAAACGTCCAGCCTAGCTGGCGTTAAGATTATTAATGGAAGCGCGGAGCAGCGCTCGCTAATATACATGTATGCATAGACGGTTCTCAAACGAATATTTTTTTATCTAGGAATATGACATTTTATTAAAAATGTCTTTTTTTATTTTTTTAAACATTAACTCCAAACAGGAGGCCTTGAGCGAATTTTTTTTCCTGTTATGTCATCTTTGGGGATGCTGTGTGGAGGATCTTTTTTGGAACGGAAGGAGTGAACCTTGATGAGTCTTGATGATATCCATGTTGTATGAGGGAGGAAACGTAAATAATTCCACAGCCGAGCTTTTGTAATAGAAACGTCCCTATCTCATGTGATTAATTATCTACTACGTACAAATTTGACGTAGAAAGAAATCGACCGTACCAAAAAAAAAAATATATTGTACAAAAAAAAAAAAAAATTAAAAGAAAATACTTTATTTTAAGTCACATTATTTTTATTTAACGTCTACCGGTTTCGGTACCTCCGTACCATCATCAGGACTGTTACAAAAATAATGTCTAAAAATATAGAAGTACACATAATGTTATGAAAGAAAGGGACAGTATACTAGAATAGGACAGAACTCAGTTGTTGGAGGGACGAGGGGAATGGGGGATAAGTGAAGACGCGGGGAACATACTTAAAATTGGACTGATGGTTAAATTTAGTTGGTTATTAATGATTTCTTTCTTTGAATTTACTGTGATACATAAATCTGTCATGAAAAAAGAAATCAGTGATGAATAAAGTGACTTAAAACAAATTATTGTCTTTTCATTTATTTAAAATGTCAAGTCACAATGTGTTTGTTTCTTTTGAAAATCCAAAAAAATAATACTGTTGAAAGAGTGAGTTCTATTATTGTTTCTTACGGCTATTCTAGACACAAATGAAAATGTACGAGATAGATAAATAAAATAAACACTTAATAAATTAAGACGTTATATTTAATAGAAACAAAACAAATCAAGACACTTACTGAGATAAGAAGTTGAGTTTGGTGTAGAAAATGCTTATTTAAAACTTTAATTTGATCGTTATCAAAAGTTAAGGAGTTAAACACACCAACCTAAGAATTTTTTGAAAGGTTATTTATTGTCTTTGCAAGTTTTATATTTTGTGGTAGGTTATTCTAATATTTAATTGCCAAGCAATGAGGTCACTTAAGAAGATGCTTGTGTTTGCTTCACGTATCGGGAGTTTTCTGTGAAGCTTGTTTTATGTTTATCTTACGAGTTAATGAAGTTAGCGGATTTCAAATATTTTTTAGTTAGATAAGTACATGACCTTGTGTTGAAAAATAACCAATTTTGTTTTGATATACGTAAAAAAATATTAAACAATGATGAGAAATATTTTAATTTATTTCAATATTATTTGATTAATTCACCAAATATTTAAGACAATCGACCTTTGACGTCTGAAGAACTAATTTGATATACGATATCGAAGTGAAGTAATTTTATTGCTTTGAATATAAAGTAGGTTCTCGAGTAATTATTTAAATTTCCTTTTGTTGAGGTTCCCGAAAAGAAGTTATTTGATTTAAAAAAAGTTATTAAGAAAAAGGAAAAGGTACAAGATGTGCACAGAAATAGTTCATTTTTTGGTTCCTTCATCCTTAACGCGTGTTTAAAGTGTTGACGAAACCCGAGTTTATCATAGTTTATTTTTAAACAAAATTGGCAGCGATTGTAGATGTGTCGATAGCTCAGTACTTACTTTAACGAAAGTTTAGTACCACGGATAACGGAAGGTTCCCGTTTTTTGTCGAATGAATTTTTGATTCCTTTTATTGTTTTATTGAGAAATATTGTTGTAATATAAAAAAACACATTCTAAGTATCTTTATTCTGCAACCTTTTTATTGACTTCTTATTATTCTTTTTATATATGTCCTACATACTTATTTGTGAGCAAACTGGTTTGAAGATGTGTAACCGGTCCTGCCTCAAATAAATAAATGCGAAAAAGGTTAAATGTTTTAATAACAATCTATTAAAATGGGGTTCCTCAACAAATAATCAGTTTAAAAATAGAAATAAAAGATCTGACTGTTTTATCAAAAAAAATCACGAATTTTTACTTCAATCGCTTTCTTTATTGACATTTATGTAGCTGAGATCTAAGAAAGATAGTGGAAGATAAGGTTAATTTTAAAATTGCTGTGCGTTTAAGAGGCTAGACTTTGAACGACACGCGGAACACCCGCGTCTGTCATTCTGTCCCGCTCACAATAAGCTCACGCACACTTACAATACATGCGAATGCGAAATGTGCGAATGAGACAACGCTCAAATTTACCTACAGAAATCGCTCGAAAAGGGGTTTATGGAGAATACACTTTTCGAACCGAAACTTTCACAAAATTGAAATTTAAAAAAAAAATTTTTTTTAAAAAGAAGAACTACGTCGGTAGCTTTTTATAATTTTATAATTCTTTATGAGAGTTGAGTTAGCAGCACTTTTTCCTTAAATAACATTTTTTGATAAATCGTACATGTTTGACAGTGAATGTTTACGTTAATACGAAACACATCGAAAACATACCGACATAGTTTTCACCCTCTAGAAGGCAGTATAAAAAAAATATATTCATTTTGTGAAATTTTCGATGTAGAAAAGTGTTTTTTCCCGGGCGTCCTTTTTGTATGGGCCGAAAAGCGAAGTCTATCGTCTTAATATCAATATGTAGTCAAGTTAACAACCATCTAAGCGTTACCAAACCTAACATGATTCCCATTAACTTGATGCCCATTAACTTGATGCCCATTAACTTGATGCCCATTAACTTGATGCCCATTAACTTGATGCCCATCAACGAAAACTGAAAAGAACTCTATCCATATAGGTGTAATTAGTAGATAATTAGTAAATGCCGAGTTTGTATCATTACGCATATCTATCCATATGCATCAACTACTCCCAACAAGTTGCTGATAAACCTGTAATCGTAATTGAACCGAATTTATTCACCTTTATTCCCCTTAATAATTAATTATTTAGGTGTACACTCTCTCACGGGAACTGAAAATTTGAATATTTTTTAAACGAGTAGATAATAAATTAATTTACACGGATAAGTAAATACTCATTATCTAGAAGAGCACTCGGAGGATTACATTTTGCATGGGTGGGACCTTCGCGATGAATATACAATGGGACAGTACAAAGGATCCTTGTATGTTTTAAATGTTGCGTGCGCTCACTGATGAATTCACAATAAAATGATAAAAACCGGGGTCATTTTATAAAATTAATCGCACCAGAAGTGTATTGTAGAAGGTAATTACGTGATAGGCTCAAAGCTGAACAAGTGAAAAAACTTTAAAGAGGTCATTCAAGGTTTAACACAGAATGTTGCATAAATACCTTCAATACAATCCGCAGCGATAAAATTTTCAGAGACTTTTGATTTTGATTCAAGATGTGACAGGTACAAATTTTGCTGTGACTCAATTTTAATTATTATTATTATTTTTTTTTTTTTGAAATACATAGGTACATATATTTACAAAAGGAAATCATAAGTCTTTAAAGCTAATTACAATAAAAATAGTTTTTTAACGAATCTACCCAATTCAATAAAGAAAACATTTCTCGTGTTTGAATTGGGTAGTAGTGCCATTACAAAGGTAAGAGAAAAAATAAAAAAGAAGAAAAAATTTGAGGTAACAAAATACATAAACTTATATAGGATGTTAACAAATATACATTGCTTTGTATAATACTCGTAGTAATATGCAGATATAAGGGGATGCAAGAAACAAGGTAAGAAGAAGATAATTAAGATCTTGTCACCACAAACATGTGCCATTTGAAGTAATATTTTAATTTTAAATGGGTGTATTTCATATTTTGGGTGATCTTGAAAGAAATTAAATTCCTTTTTTATTGTGGGTGTTTCACAAACTTTGAATACCATTAAAAAGCTTTAAAAAGATTTAAATAATATTTTTCCGATTCTGATAATTGTAGTAAAAATGTATAATTTTAATATTTTCATTCATAATTATTATTGATTTTAAAACCCATGTACAACTTTTCATTCCGAAACGGTCCAACTGGCTACATCGGCATTATGGCGTAGAATTTCGTGTGAAGAGAAGAACATAGATGCAATTAACAAAACAAACGAAGATCTACAAAATTTAGCAAAATGGGTGAAATTAAACAAGTTGAAACTGAACGTAAACAAAATAAAGTATACTTAAAAAATCAATAAAACGCATAGCGGTTAAATTTGACAACTAATGATGAAATAAATAATGAAGCTCATTTATAAAACTATGGTTAAAACAATGAAGGAAATTTTAACAAGCTAGAAGTTATACAGAACAGAGCTGTGAGATCTATACTGGGAAAAGACGAATACGCAAGAGTTAATCAAATGAGAGAAAATTTAAATTTGATTCCAATAAAAAAAAAGACTTTTATTAAAAATTTTTTTGCAAAAAGTCATGAAAAACTAAATGCCGAAATATTTTAAGGATGAAATGGTTTTTAGTAGAGATGTACATAATTACGAAACCAGTAATATAAATAGAATTAGATTGCCACATATGAAAAAATTAAAATCACACAACTGTCTAATGTACAGACGACTAAATGTATGATGAAATGCCTGAAAGTCTGAAGAATTAATGTATATAAAAATAAATGTTATGCTTACTTGAAAAATATTTTAATTTATAAAATGAAATATTATCTTGTGTATATTAGTTTATATTCTAACGTAGTTTAAAATAAATCAATAAATAATAAAAAAGAAAATAAAGACGGTAAGACGGCTGTCACCAACGTTGCCCGGCGTGATGTCAACGCCGCCATATTCACGTTTGAAAATACTTTATTGTGACCACACTGAAAACTGTCATCTATCTAACGACTTCCGCTAATATGTGTTACCTCTTTTGTCCCATTCTAAAACAGATTAAAAATAAAAAAAACGTAATTTACATACTTGTTATATAGATTACTAAAGGGCTTTCGATAGTGTCTCGCACTGATTGCTGATCAAAATATTAAATATATATATAAAATTAACCCAATAATTATTAGCTTTTTGAAAAATATTATGTACTTTTGGAATACCGATTTACTTATCAATTTAAAATGTAAAAAATAGTAGTACCGGGCATTAACAACTCAAAAATGCACGAAGTAATTTGCAATGCAGATATAAACATTAGATACACCTTTAAATTTATACGACGAGAATCCCAACATTTTTATAAATACCAACGATTTAGATTCCTGGTCAAATAAAATTATTCACGCAAAACACTTCAATTATTCCAACCAAACATGTATGTTGACAAACTTTCGTCAAACAAATGGTTGAGTATTGGAGAGTTGGGCGCAGAAATAGAAGGATTTATGCTTGCAATTCAAGATAGAGTCATTAGTACTAAAAAATATAGGAAGCCTATAATCAAAGATTCAAATCAAATTGATGATTTATGTCGAAAATGTATGGCTTTTCCGGAAACTATAGAACATATTATATCGGGATCTTCTGTATTAGCGCCGTCCGAGTATACATTTAGGCACAATCAGGTTTTAAAAATAGTTCACCAAAATTTGGTAATTAACATAACTTGATTGACTGCCATAATATAGTTACCATATTATGAATACGAACCAAATTCATTTTTTGAAAATGAATTTCATCAAATATATTATGATAAAACTATACTAACAGACAGAACAATTAGTCTTAGTACACTTGATATAGTTTTTGACAAAATGAAAAAAAAACTTATATCATTGATGTAGCTATTCCAAATTCCTGTAATATTAAAAAATCTGTATCTATAAAAATAAGAATACATACAAATTTAGGAAATGAGATTAAAAGAATTTGGCATTCTCAGACTATAAAAATATTACCAATTATTATTTCGGCTACTGGTATTATACCTAGCTCTCTCATTAAAAATTTAGGCGAATTAGATTTGTCAAAGAATTTATATACAAAAAAGCATACACGTAGGATCAGGAAAGATTGTTTAAATATTTATATTGAGGGATCAGTAGAATTTATCGGTCTAATTGGGAATTCCACCGAGCCGAACCCTATGATATGAAAATATCTGGAGTCGGTGAATTATTTTCCCATTTGGTACTCTGGTAGGTTAACATGTTGTTCTTGTATTGTTTTGTATTAATTATACTTATGTAATACAATTGTATAGCGTTGATTTACTAGATGATCGATCATTTGTGGGAAAGTGTGTGAAAGGGTTAAGTTTTTCCTGTGGGGAAAATTTTACTCGGACATAAAGTTTGGTGAAGAAAAAAAAATACTATATTAAAAATTTTCAGGAAAAACCACAAAAACAGTATCCACATGAAAAACCAAGCAATATGAATATTATCAATATAGAGTATCATTCTGACGCACGTATTTGTTATTATGCTAAAACAAGTGGGCAAAAAGCCCCTTCCGATTTAAAACAACCTTAAAAAGTTTTTCACGAAGCGTTAAAAACATCAAAATACAAATAAAACATTATTTCAATGTTTTTTTTTACTGATATGGATGTTGAAAATGCTATCGTTTAAATGTCCACCGTTTTTTCACATTCCATCATTTTCGAAGCATTTTGCATGACATTTGGCAAAAAAAAATTTATCCTTGTAATTTTCCGCAACTTCAAATAATAATAATAAAACATTATTAATTGATTTAGGTAATTAAAAATAAATGTATTTATAATTGTTATAATAAAAAATGCGAAGATTGAAAAGAAAATAAAAATACAAATATAATTTATAATTGTAATCATAAAAAAAATTGTTCCTGCAAAATAATGTGACATTTTTGATCGCACATTTGGCAAAAAAATAATTACCCATGTAGTTTGGCGCAACTTAATGAAATAATAATAAAAAAACATTAATTGATTTAGGTAATTAAAAATAAATGTATTTATAATTGTTAAATTAAAAAATGCGAAGATTGAAAAGAAAATAAATAAAGATATAATTTATAATTGTAATCATAAAAAAAAAAATTGTTTCTGCAAAATAATGTGACATTTTTGATCGCTCTGCAATGATGTACTGATCCATACAATATATGGATCAGTACATAATATGATGTACCTCCTCCAAGATTAATGTTTAGAATATTAATAATAATTATAATAAAAAACTATCACAAAAAAAGTGGTTGATTTTTTCAATCGGAATGGTAGTTTTTGCTAAATCTGTACTAGTAGTCCCCACTTACCTTCGTCAGTGTTCAACACTCGTTTGGTGTTTTATATTACTGAATAGTTAAATAAAAATAAAATCAAACAATTTGGGTCTGGTTTTCTGCTTATTTTCGATTATCTCCAGACGCAATTTGAAAACACAAATTTTCAATTAAAATAATATCAGTAATACCTTTGAGTTTGGCAATGGTTAAAAATTTGTTCCAATTTCTATTGAAGCATGTAAACTGTCTTCATTCAGCATTAGTTCGAGTATGGCAGGTAAAAAATCATTGTAAAACCACCTCACCACATTTGTAACTAAACATCATTAAAAAGAGCGGCTGTTGGTGATGATGATATATATTGCACAGTAAATAAAACTCAAAATGTCAATTAGGCACGCTCAACCAAGTGTATCTAATTTCCAAAGAAAACATCAAAGTTTTGGATGAAAATAACTTTTCATTTGCATTCATGTGGAAAGAGCAGACCACAAAAGTTTACGTTGTTATTAATTCAACGTTCTTTAAACATATTTCTAATCGTGACCATGACCGGACTTGAATACAAAGAGGATTAATTTATTCTCAGAAGGGAAATACCCAAATAAAACGCATATAATATTTAAAAAAAAAGTACAAATAGATTCAAGTTTAGTGTTTTACTCACAAACAAGTGATTCCTCAAACAAATAATATTGAACATCTCATCTCTGGTAAATATTGCACACACATAGGTGGCGACACATCACGCGATATACATTATATATATAAATTAGTAGGTGAGTATTTTAAAAAATGAATAAGGAAACGTATCGCTTGGTAATTTCGTAAAAAAATGCTTTTTGCAAATTTAATCTTCTGCACGGAAAAGGCTGCTACATAAATCGCTGAAACCAACGAATATATATATATATATTTTTAAATTTGTTAACCATTTTATCTTTATCACACTGACAGGTTAAATACTCGGGCTACCGTGATTTGATTTTATTATAAATCACGATAATTGGATTTTCTGGACGTGTTTGATTTTTGACACAGGTTGATTGAAAACGCTCAATTTTATGTTAGCAAATTGTATATTGTTAAAATGATTCACATTAAACTTGTATTGAACAAAATGTCGTACGTATACGATGGTTATATCATAATATGTATGGTGATCTAATTATAATTATATCGTGTAAGACAATAGCTGTACACGCACGCGATGTGTAATACAGAGCAAATAAAGCGATGCTTGTTAGTACAAATGTGTATAACATGGGCTTGAATTTAACGTTGTTGCCGCCTAAATTCAACAAGTTTTCAAATGGTAAAAATGTTGCCCCTAGAAAAAGCCATTAAAATTGAAAGACGTGACTTGGGGGAAACCACTGTTTATAGCTATAAATTTAGCATGTTGCCATGCTATAAAATTCTTATTAATTTTGATGTTTTATTTCAATAAATTCATTTGAAGTTTCTGAAGAGTTTATTTTTTATAGATTTATACTATACTTTTACAAATTTTCGAACTGTTTTAGACATTTTAGAAAATTGCTGAATGTTGTGTCCTGGTAATTTATTTATTTATTTATTAACGCTATTTTTAGTTGCTGTTACATAAGGATACAGTATTATTATTAGTATTATAGAGTACATAACTGAATTGCTTCAGTAATAACATTTTGTTCAATTACATAATTTAATATTTTATATAAAAATACAATGTCAGTGAAAATTCTTCCGTCTGACAATTTAAACATATTCATATCATTTAAAAAAGTGTCGTAGTTCAAGACAATTGGTGAAATACCCATTTTAAAATTTATAAAACGTAATAACAGATTTTGTACTCTTTCTATAGCTTTTACATGAATATTATAATGTGGGCTCCAGACGGGAGAATTGTTTTCAAGTTGACTTCTAACAAAAAGCAAAATAACAGTTTAATACATTTAATATTGTAGAAATTTCCAGTTAGCCTTGTTATAAATTTCAACATTTGTAAGCCCCTATTAGATATTTCCATTATGTGGTTACGAAAGAAAATATTTGAATGAAAGGGATGCCTAAGTCTTTAATTTGAAAGAATTGTTATCAATGTTGATTTTTTATTCAAGAAAATCTGACTAATTGACATTTTTAGATATTTAAGTAAACCCTATTTTCATTGCACCAAAATATATATTTTTATATTTATATTTCACGAGAGACGGTGAAATATTCTCATTTCTCGTAATTTTCATGCTTTTTTGTTTATTTATTTTTATAAAAGTATTGGTTTCATAGTTCTTTCACACAAACGAAGTATTGAATTCCGTAAGTCTAAACTTAAGCTTTAGGTCGCACAGTTTATATATTAGCAAGCGGGTTCCCTACAGAGCATCGGACCATCCCCCTATTTTGGTTATCCCCCAGTATTGTTATTTACTTTTAACCTAATCTTATTATTTGTGTAATTTCTTTTTGGTTATTTTTAATATGGAATGTATTGCATTGCACTACCCCTGCATACATTCTGGAATAAACAAATATTATTATTATTAAATGAAAAATTTGTTGATTTTATCTTGAAGAATATTACAATGGGAAATATTTTCAATAATTCTAAAAATTTTAAGGTCATCAATGAAAAGTAAGATTCATACATCACGAAACATTTTTGTGACATAATTTATAAACAAGATTGTTATTAATAATTTAATCATAGCATTTACCATCGTAAGAAGGTAAATTCGGGAAAATAGCCTGTTAGAGCTTCAATTTCGCACTTTTTACAATAAACCAAAGATATATTTAAAAGTTACATGTGAAGATGTTTTTAATTCGCAGGATATCTGATGCAGTTCTTCTTCCTGGCGTCCTTCTTCTGGCTGAACATAATGTGCGTGACGATGTCGTACACGTTCAGTGCGTTGCGGCCGAGCAAGGGAGGCAGCAAGCGGGAGCGGGACAGGCGCCGGTTCCGCTGGTACTCGGTGTACGCGTGGGGCTGCACGGCTGCCCTGACGGGGGCCGCCCTCGCGGTGGACTTCATCCCTGGCGTGCCGGACCAATCCCCGTTCAAGCCCAACGTGGGGAGGACCCAATGCTGGTTTAACAGTAAGTACTCTTTTAACTATATTTTTAACCAAACACCACATTACTTCTACTGCAGGTTGAAAACATGAACATATTAATATTTTAAATCATTACATCATTATATTATGTTATTACATATTACATCATAATATTCCCGTAGAAAACCCTAAATAAAGTACTAGACTGCCCTGAACTACTGTCTCAAATTAATGAAAAGTGTTACTTACACGTAGAAAAATGATATTCGAAAAAACGATCATTTTAATAGTAAAAACGGTTAAAAACGGGACTGAAGTTCTTACGAACAAATTAACAGGGTTTCAATGTTTATTTGCGGGAATATGTAAGAATAATTTGTTGGTATACGTAATTTCGTACGTATACCAACAAATTATTCTATTCTATTCAGACTCCCTAAAAACGGAGAAAAGTGTAAATATATTTAAAAGAAAACTATTTAACCTTAAGTTAAAAGAACAAAATTAATATTATTACTTTATATGTACTTAAGTTAAGAAAGTAAAATGTAAATTTCTTTTAACTTAATAAATGAACCTATGCGTTTATTTAAAAAAAAAAAGAAACACCGTTCAAAACTTCAGTCCCGTTTTTATTATTAAAATGATAATTTTTTTTAATAACATTTTTCTCCGTGTACCGTTAAATTTATACTTGAAAAACGTTTTATAAAAATTTCAAATCGTTTTATATAAAATATTTTAATGGTAAGGTGCTGTTTTTATTCACATTCAATATAAATAATTTACATTTGTGGGTTTGTTATAGTTACGAAATCGTCGGAATTAATTCATATGTGAACCTTAAGCAAACCTCCATTATTGGAGTATTGTATCGCCTTAAATTAAACATACCATCTGAACGTACCCGCCCTATTTTACATGTTTTCTCGATTGCTGAAATAAATTTTCACCGTGCATTAGCGGATTCTATTTTCGTAATAACTTACTTGTTTTTTTGCAAAATGATGTTTTTGTGAATTGCACCATTCTACCAGATAATTTATTTACATATTAAAAAAAAAATGTATATTATAATCGACCATAAGTAGTTTCATTCGTAGATACGTTAAGGAAATCGGCTAAATGATGAGATAGAAAATATAATTAAGCCTGAGACCAATTTGAGAGAGTGTAGGTCTTAAACACTGAGATTTGCTGGTCGTGTAGAATTGTAGAAAGAATGCCAGATGACAGGAAAACGAAAATCATTACCAATCGGATGCGCCAGTGAAGTGACCCACATATTTATAATTCAGATTTCTCTTCAAATCCTCGTCTTTTATACTTTGCTTGTACAAATTGCAATATATTTTAATCAACCTGTAAACTACTAATTTTCTATATTTATTTATGTGAAAATTTCTTACAAATGTAGCGATTCATAAGCCTTAGTCAAAGAATCAACCACATATAAGAGTAAATTTGAATGGGTCAAAAGTAGTAGGACGACCGTCCGTGGTCGAGTGGTAAGACACTTGATTTCCATTCGGAAGGTCGCGGGTTCGAACCCGGCGTGAGCAAATAATTTTTATTTGATTAATTTGTGTTATTTCACAAATTAATCAAATAAAACAATTAATTAATAAAAATAATATATGTTATATTTGCGGCACGTTCCAGAGTGGAAGATACTATCAGTATCGCCCTAGTGTAAGACCACCATTCAGAATTGAAACGTTGCTTAATAACGGCTTTAGCCGTGTTTAATGACTAGATCTGAATAGCCAGGTACTTTCCTACCTTCCTCTTCCCCATCTCCTTCCCTTCCCCACTTACCTTCAGCCTCACAACATACTCCAATTGGGGATGCCATAGTCTCACTGGCTCCAGAAGGGAGCAGTTGGGACTCTTGTGAGGTTTCTCTATAAAAAAAAAGTACTTTGAACCTTTTTTATGGCATTGTAATAATCATCATTCATTACATTGAAATAAACTTACTTTGAAATTAATTTAAGTTAATACTTAACCACAAGTACTTACCTTAAGTGCGTACTAATTTAAAGCACCTACCAAACATACATTAAGAATTATCAGTGACTGATTAAAAATGACCGATGATTTAGTCACCTACGGTCCTACACCACATCTGATTCCTTATCTAGACCACAGTCACTAGACTCACAAACAATTTGCGGTACAAATCCGGAAAATCATACAGCCTGTATTGACATTGGATTGCGACACAACTGAAATAATAATAAATCATAAGCTTTCCAGAAAAGTCACGAATTGTACGAATATAAGTTTTCGTGACGTGAAGGTTTCATTTCCGGGACGATGTCCGGCGGAGTTAAATATGTTATGAATAATCTTTTACGTATTCTGAACGAGGTCCAACGCCCTTGAGGCCTGAGGATCTAATGCTCTTTGTTGAATAATATATTATATAGCTTCAGTTTTCTATAATAAGAGGCGTTTATACAAAAACAGCTATACTACCCGACTTCGTCCGGGTTTCAACAGACTTTTTTTTGATGAATTTGAAACATATGGATCGAACAATATGGTTTTATGTCTCACCAGATAAACGAATTTTTCAAAGCGTCATTGCTCTTGATAGAAGTGAAGATAAATGCTGTTAACACTTGAAATGACTGCTATTACGTATAGAAAAAGCAGTGAAAATTTCACGACGTCAGAGCTCTCTGTTAAAGAGTTTTGGCTGCTTCTTAAAAATGTCTGCTCTCTAGTTTACATTAAGAGCCATTGACCAGCGGTTGAGAAAAAAAGTTTAAAAATGCTTGCAACTGTACAGGTAGGTTCCGTTGAGAAATACCAATTTTTCCCAGGATCAAATTTTTTAAATTAAAAATTTAATATCGATTTATTTCATTAAAATCTTTCTTTAATATATACCTACGGAAGCAATAAAAATGCTCAAATATCGTGTACTTCTTGTAAGTATTTTGGATCATAAGTATTTATGATTTTTTAACAATGTCTAAAGAAAATAAGTAGGTAATTTTTTTTTTAAATATTCTAATTTGTAAGATCCTAAATAAATAGAAAAACTGATATATTTTCGTCACAAAACACGTTCTCGGATTTATTTTTTAATGATTTTAATTTAACTAAAATTGAAATACTGAAAAAGTGTTTACTTAGTTTATGTATTGATTAATTTTGTTGTATGATTTATATGATTTGAAATATGTGTTGTATAATACAATATGTCGTTTGAAAATTGAACTAATCTGCCAACGACCAACTGTACCTTAGCATATTAAAAATAAACTTAGTTTTTCAAAATTAAAAAAAATGCGTTTACCAGATAAAATAACTATCTTTCAAAATCAATTTATTTATTTTTTTTGTAAAAAAGAGTCAATACATCTAAAATTTGATTTAAAAAGGACTAATTTCCCGTATTCTCTGGTAATACCCTCTTAAAGATGCGCAGGTAAAGTTCTTAGAAAAGTCTTGTACCTATAGGTACGATTTTATTTTTTTACAGAAATAACAAAATCAAAGTTTACAAAAGTTTATAGAATATTATTCGGTTTGGTCGAAATTTAAAATATCAAATTTAATTAACATGTTTATAGAAAGGCTGAGTTAGGTATATAAATATATACCTAACTAAATATCATGGTATTAGCTACTTAGAAGAATTAAGCGAAAGCATTTTTTCACTGAAAATGAAAAGTGAATACAAAAATTATAATGATAACATACAGGTAGGATATTCTTATCTCCTCTGGTAGTGTAGAAAAATAGTATGAAAATTTCTTCTGCGAAATAGTAAATATTTAATGAAGAAAAATACGAAATAAAGACAACTCGTGTAGTTATAATTTACAGATGTTTCATTCACTTATCTTCAAGCAATAAGTTTTAGATATTTATTTATAATAAATTATGTATTTATTACCCATTACATTAGATCCGCATAGGCACAGTCTTAATTAGTTATCATTTTATATTCATGATTGATTCTTGAGAACATTCAACAGTTTGAGTCATCATCGATGAACAAAGCATTTCAGTAAAATTGTAATTTGCTACAAGAGTCATCGAGTCTCGAGACCTCGCTTCTCGAAGCTACTGAAGGCGAGGTCAAGATCTAGTTCAACAACGAAACGAATTCGGAGTCCAAAGTACTCTTTTGTACCGGAGCAGGTGAAATGTTCCGATTGAAAAGCGGATGCCTGACTGTTTTTGTTACTTTTCTTGCTGCTAAATAGGTAGTAATATATAATCAATTTTATTGATGAAGTAATAGTACATTTAAAAATGGTGGTTTCGGAGTCCAAAGTACTATTTTGTACCGGACCAGGTTTACGATTACAGTGGTGTTCGATTATTTTTGTTATTTATGCATTTACTGATACATTTCATATATTTTAGTACTTATAGTATAAAGGTGGGCTATTCCTAATTTGTTCCAACTAACTCAGCCTTCTAGATTAAATTAAATCTCGGAGCTGTGGACCAACTACAACAAAGCATCTCTAAAAAGAATGGAAGTACAGTACAACAATTCATACCGAATACTTTTTGGGTTATCCTGGTACTGCAGTGCCACTGAGATGTTTGTAGAAGGGCGTGTTCCTGCATTCCGAGCACTACTCAAAAAACGGATCACCAGCTTTAGAACGCGACTAGCCACGAGTGAAAACGATCTTATGATGGCAGCACTGCACTTCTGGCAGGGTCCTATTTACAAGCGATGGAGCCGTCATAGTTTAAGTGATGTCATAGTTTAAAAAAAAAACTTTATTTTCATGTTTTTTTAATTTTTTTTAATTTTTATTTTTTTATTCTGTTTTATTTTACTATGTGTGCAGTATCTCACAATATGTATATATATATATTTTTTTAATATTAATTTGATAATATGTTCTATGTATAATATGGAGCTCGTGGGATTGCACCACCCTCCCCGAGATCTGGAATAAAGAATAAAAAAAAAAATCTATTTTAAGTTTTGTTCTCATGAATGCTGAAATAATATAAAGAAAATATTTATTCTACCGAAATAAGAAGGTTATTCCCATCAATGTAATATATCATTGAATAATATTTTTAATTCTAAAATTTTAAATATGTCTTTGACAAATACGACAGTCTCATAATAGGACGCAATAGCTGAATTGGTTAAAGCGTATGTCCCGGTTAAACGTTCGAGTCCCGGTTGCGACCATTATGTTTTATTATATGTCTGTGTCTTGTTTATTTTCATATTTTTAAAAATTAGATTATTATTGTTATCTTCTTCTTAAATGATATATTACATTGATGGGAATAACCTTCAAAAGTTAAAAAGAGAGTTTTTCTTACAAAAAATTAGATGTTAAAAATTATGGTTTTTTTCTAGTAATTATTATTTTTTAAATAATACATTCACTTTTGTATCACAAACCATGTTGCACAAACCTAGCGTAGCCGCCAAACTACTTGAAAACTGGGATGTTTTTCTTGCCTTGACGTGAGCAGGCGCTATAAAGGGGGCACTTTCTCTTGTATCACAAACCATGTTACACAAACCTAGCGTAGCCGCCAAACTACTTTAAAACTGGGATGTTTTTCTTGCCTTGACGTGAGCTATAAAGGGTGCACTTTCTCTTGTATCACAAACCATGTTACACAAACCATGTTGCACAAACCTAGCGTAGCCGCTAAACTACTTGAAAACTGGGATGTTTTTCTAGCCTTGACGTGAGCAGGCGCTATAAAGGTGCACTTTCTTTTGCATCACAAACCATGTTACACAAACCTAGCGTAGCCGCTAAACTACTTGAAAACTGGGATGTTTACTTGCCTTGCCGCTAGCAGGCGCTATAAAGGGGCACTTTCTCTTGTATCACAAACCATGTTACACAAAACCATGTTACACAAACCAAGCGTAGCCGCCAAACTACTTGAAAACTGGGATGTTTTTCTTGCCTTGACGTGAGTAGGCGCTATAAAGGGGGCACTTTCTCTTGTATCACAAACCATGTTACACAAACCTAGCGTAGCCGCCAAACTACTTGAAAACTGGGATGTTTTTCTTGCCTTGCCGCGAACAGGCGCTATAAAGGGGCACTTTTTGTATCATAAACCTAGCGTAGCAGCTAAACTACTTAAAACGCGTGTCTTTTTTTTTCGTTCTAGGTATTCAAATAATTACACAAACCATTCAAAACCTGGGATGTATATCTTGCTTAAATAATCTTCCTTTATTACTTTCGTTCTTAGTTTAGGTTATTAGATTAGTTTAGGTTAGGTTAGGTATATTAAATAAGACGTTCTCCGACGACATTCAGAAATTACCAATTGAGAATTTTGAAGCTGTTTTTATAATAAAATGTATTAGAACACATATCAAGACAAGCACTGCTCTCTGTACAAAACGAAAAAGTAGAACGATTTTTCTTTTGTTTATGGTTCGTTATTTTCGAAAAAAAATTCCTATGTGGTTTCTATGGACAAGATCAGACAAGATTTAATATGGCGTCCGCGTCAAAACGGAGAATTAAAGAAATAATACGTGTATAAAAGTTTTTACGAATATAAATTTCAATGAATATTTTTCCGCCTTTTTCGACTGAAACTGATGCTTCTTGTGGTAGTCAAGTTTATTTGTAGTTTAGATTTTAAAATATATGCCTATTAAGACGATAGACTTCGCTTTTCGGCCCATACAAAAATGACGCCCGGGAAAAAACACTTTTCTACATCGAAAATTTCACGAAATGAATATATTTTTTTATACTGCCTTCTAGAGGGTGAAAACTATGTCGGTATGTTTTCGAATTTTCGATGCGTTTCGTATTAACGTAAACATTAACTGTCAAACATGTACGATTTATCAAAAAATATTATTTAAGGAAAAAGTGCTGCTAACTCAACTCTCATAAAGAATTATAAAATTATAAAAAGCTACCGACGTAGCTTCTTCTTTCTAAAAAATATATATTTTTTAAAATTTCAATTTCGTGAAAGTTTCGGTGTAGAAAAGTGTATTCTCCATAAACCCCTTTTCAAGCGATTTCTGTAGGTAAATTTGAGCGTTGTCTCATTCGCACATTTCGCATTCGCATGTATTGTAAGTGTGCGTGAGCTTATTGTGAGCGGGACAGAATGACAGACGCGGGTGTTCCACGTGTCGTTCAAAGTCTAGCCTCTTAAGAGCGTAGCGGTATGCGGCGGCTTATCGCCAATTTACCAATTGTAGATACTGTTCTTAAATTCAGATTATTACTAGGTAGCTACTTTGAATTAATTTTTGTTTTTTTTTGTTTGTTTTTAAAATTTAAAACCTTTTTTGCATTGTTATTATTCTACTAAACTGAAACAAAGACGTTTGAAAAGTGTTCTCCAAAACAACTCGCGTAGAGAATAATTTATTAATAAACAATCCATGTAAAAACGTCATTTTTTGCGTAAACTTTTGATATGATACATTATACATACATGGTATAATATATGATGATGATTGCGTTGCTGTTTATATATACTTTGTTTTTGTGTTCAGGCCACATTTTTTGTCGTTGATTTTTCAAGGTTCGTTTTTTAACACGAAGAAACACAAGTCGACATTTGATTTATCTCGATTTAATGATGAGGTACCATGTAACTACTTTTATCAATTAAAAAATAATTTTTAATTCAACTTGGAGGATTGTCTCATTTTAGCATATTACTAACAAAGAATCCCGTGAAAAATCAAGGGATTATTACAACTCCACACGGAGAAAAATGAACTGTTAAAAACGGGACTGAAATTCTTACGAACAAATTAACAGTGACTCAATGTTTATATTAAAATACGTACGAAATTACGTATACCAACAAATTATTCTTAATGTTCCCGCCAATAAACATTGAAATCCTGTTAATTTGTTCGTAAGAACTTCAGTTCCGTTTTTAACCGTTTTACTATTAAAATGTTCGTTTTTTCTATTAAAATGATCGTTTTTTCAAATAACATTTTTCTCCGTGCAGGATTTGTGAAAATGAAAGTATTTCTAAAAAAAATATGCATTTCGGATAAATTATCAATTCACAAAAAACTGATACCTACTTAAACTGAAATTATTGATAAGTAGTTCCAATGTTCAAAATTAAAAGTTCACGAATTAATCCAAATATCACTTTATCACCGACTACCCAAATCAGTATGTGTTTATTACGTACATTTATTTTAGTATACGTATGGTTTTGATGTTTATCACGTACATTTATTTTAGTATACGTATGGTTTTGATATATCGGGAGATGGGAAACTGAATTTTAGAATAACTAAATTATACGAATGTTTCCATAGTGTATTTATTTAAGCTTACAGTATACCAAATAACAGGGTGGGGTGTATTTAATCTTCAAATCTAAGTTATAATTATATAAAAGAGTAATTAAAGTTAGTGGTTGGAATGAATAATATTACCAGGGAAAACATGTCTTGCAGATTCTTGGAAAGATTCCATAATACTGATTCCAGGAAAAAGATGACAGATCACTGTATTTCATATTATTTGTTTAAGAATTATATGGTTTTCTGCTGACCGACATCGTGCATCAGGGCGTGACGGAATTAAAACTGGAAATAATTCTTAAGGTAAAATAATATTTTAGATAGATATTATTAATATAATAAAAATAATATCTATCTTTTAACGACCTTTGACTAAAAAGTGGGTCTTTTTAAAATAATTGTGTACGGAATCGGTCTTAAAGTCGGTCTGAAGAAAAAAATCCGTTTTTATTGCACAAAAAGTCTGAAGTTTACATATGTTTTGTTGATTACTCGTATTTAGGTTTTAGTTAAAGTAACTTACTCTGAAGGAAACTGATAATTTTTAAAGTTTGAAACTAATTGACGGCATACAAGTGATGAAAACAGAACACATATTGTCAGAAATTAAGTGAAGATTCAAACAAAGTGAAATTTGGTTTGGATCTAGGTTAGAACTTAACATAAGATTTAGAATAAATAGTTTGTGATTATTAAGATAGATGGCAGGCCAGTAAGTTTTACTCCTCTCAACAGAACTGAAGTTAATATATTCTTTGTAAAATTAATTATTAATCTCTTCTGCATCAAACTACCTAGAAAGAAACACATATCAGTTCCGTTGGGGGGAAATTAAATTCCTTGGGTTGTATTATTTCGGTATCAATAAAAAATGTAAACTTGTTCGCTAAAAAACAAAGTATATTATTAAAAGAGTCTCCTTTTTAATCTCTAAGTGAATCCTAAAACATTACACTTATAGTTTTTCATAATGGTTTTACTAATGTATAACTTTATTTAAATGAAACAAATAACTTTTGTGTAAACCACTGTAATCAATGTTATAATATCTACATGTTTCAAAACCGATCGTTTCTTCGTCAGGATAATAACATGAATAAAAATAACAAAAGAAACAAACAAGTTTAGACAAAATATTGCAGAGAGAGGTAAATAGGTAGAAAAAAGGCATAATTTAAATAAAATGATGCCACAAAGTGAGTTTGCAAAGATAGAAAAAATAATATATAACTATTGGATAACCTAAAATCACACTTCAAAAGTCAAAACTTTTGGAATACACTTAGATTTCTGGTAATTACCATTATAAATTAATAAATTAACCTTATTACGTTGTTAAAATTTATGTCAAAATAAATTGATAGGGTTGGTTGTGCATGGAAGGGGCTTGAAAAGTATAATTTTTCAGCAAATAGACGAAGCTCGGTTAACCAAAACCAATATTTCACTGTGAATTCAAAGAAAACTTTGAAGCTTCCACTCAATTTAATCCTAATATACAAACCTTTAAATGCGTTTAGGTATCTTAGTTTTTCCACTGACGCATGGCGGCCTCAAAACAATCAATTGTGAATGGGAATTACTATATAAACTATGTCTATAGAATGTTGTTAAATACATACAACCATGTTGTGCAAAGAGTTTTGGTGTGAGTATTCTCATGAGTTATTCAGAAGGTAAAAATAGATCATTGAAAAAGAAGATAACAATAATAATCTTCTTTTTTTTTTTTTAAATATGAAAATGAACAAGACACAGAAAAATAATAAAAGATAACGGTCGCAACTGGGACTCGAACCCAGAACCTTACGTCTTACCGGGACATACACCTCTACCAATTGGGCTTCTACGATCTTATATGAGACTGTCGTAATTGTCAACTTCATATTTCAAATTTCAGAATTAACAATATTATCTTCGACTAATGTTTTTTTTCTCCATATTATTGGAAGCTACCTTTATTATTGGAAACCAGTATTCAAATAATGTATTTGTTACCTAGATAGTGTCTCGGATAACAAATACATTCTTTTTTTCCTAATCTTTATTTCCGTTATCTTTTATTATTTTTCTGTGTCTTGTTCATTTTCATATTTAAAAAAAAATAATATTAGATTATTATTGTTATCTTCTTCTTCAATGATATATTACATTGATGGGAATAACCTTCAAAAGTTAAAAAGAGAGTTTTTCTTATAAAAATGTAAAAATAGAGTTTAATATGTCTAAAAACAGCGTCAGAATATTTGAGGAAGCCATAATTATTTTCTATAATATTTTGCCGTTTGGTTACAAATTGTTTGTGTTGATAATGTGTAGTAAATGTCCTAAGCCCACTAATTAGGCATCGCCTTATCAATAGTATTCGGGAATAGGGCTCATTATTGTATCATTACGGGGTCTCGAACGTGATCACATTATCAACAAAGAAAAGCAATTTGCCAACAATGTACCTAGTATTTCGGCCATTAGAGCTTTCTTAATTAACTATTTCTCGGATTCCTACAGAATACTATGGATACATTTAGGATCAAATATAATCTCTTCAATATTTGCAAAATTACTTTGTGGTATTATTTTAATTTATTTTTAAATATAATCATTTACACAAGCCTGGCATTAGCTGTTATTACCATACCTACATAACAAAAATTAACCCACACGTATGTCTACAGATTTGGTACATATTTATAAAAGATTATCTTTAAATACTTATTATCTTTAAATACTTATTAGTACTTCATTAGCCCTAGATCCTGTCGAAAAGGCGCAGAAAACAATTATCAAAATTATTCTCAAACTTCCTCAAACCACAAACAGTGACTTAATTTTCAACATAATGAGAGTATTTGATGTTCGACAGATCTATGTAAAAACAATCCTCATGAATCTCTTTAAAAACAAACACGAACTTTATGAACAAAAAATAAACTTAAGATTTACGCGAAATTCGAACAAAGACATACTGCAAGTTCCAGCACTTTCTACCACCTTTGGCCAACGTAGTTTTAGATACTTTGCAACTAAAATATTCAACATGCTCCCAGAAAATATTAAACTGAGTCAAACACTGAAAGAATTAAAAAAAAGTGTTAAAATTTGGATATGTTCTAATGATCGACCCTTTACTGCTGCCCTCACCCAAACGCCTTGTCATTGACAGTTATTGTAATAATTATCTTGCTGTTTTTATATTGTATAGGTACATGTACATAATATGTATTGTGAATATGAATAACGTAACTAATATAATGTATTGCTCTATACTATAGGAACCATACATTATATGAATACATTATAAGTAAACTGTAGACAAAATGCGAGAAACAATTTACTAAAAATTCTGCCTCAATACAGGTTCGCCTAGTGAGGCAGGCTATGCACAACATAAAATATATTTATTATAATTGTTCTATTTCTATATGACCGTTCTTACATACATATTTATTTTTTTCTCCTATTAGATAATGCTCTAGTGACATCAATTATTATAACATTATTCCTATAACAATCTTATTGTTATTAACTTATAGTTATTAACTGACTAATGAATATGTTATTAACTTTTTAATTGAATGTTATTGTCACTAAAATATATTTTTAACTTTACTGTGTAAAATAAAAGTAAGAAAATAAAAGGTAAAAAGGAAAAATATAAAAAGTAACCAATACGACTATGTAATAATATGATATTATATTATATATTCATGTTATTTTCTGGATGAAATAAATATGTAATAGTTTATATAATAATGTATTCCTGTTCTTTTTGATAAATAAATACTTTATACTTTATAATTTAATGTACGCTGACCTAATTTTTGACGAAGAATGAGGTTTATTTACTTAAATGATTTTAAAATTGTAAAATTTTAATTTGTTAACTTTTATTTACTTAGTTTATTTATTTACTTACCAGTTTTTGTTTTTTGTTTTTCAAACCAAAATGTTGTAATTAATTTTATAGAGCAGCTACATATTGTAGTAGGTAGTAGGTGTTAAGTCTCCAATGACACCGTGTGGACTGTAAAACTAAATGTGAAGCGAATTACGAGTGTAATGTTGAATATTTTTTATTAAAAAAACAACGAGGTGCAAATATGTTCTTTTATCAAGAGTTTTTTATTCATCTTCTTTTGCTCCTTGGGTTAGGGCATTGATGTGAAAGGAGGGGAATCAGAAGGAAGGAATATTTGGAAAGGAACACTGGTAAAATGGATTAATGTCCTAAAGTTATTTCAACACTAAACATTAGATATAAATATTCAACGTACTTGTGTTTATTTACTACGTAATGGGTTTTTACTATGTAGTATAAACGTTTTTTATAATTCATTTTATAGAGTAGCTATGTACATAAACGAAAATATATAATAGAAAACTATGTACATAAAATAAAATAAACGTCCGGGTGGCCGGCACTAAACTGAACTGTTATGATACAAAATAATTTAAAATGATGATGGACGATCAACCTCTTTCTGGATTTGTTCTGATCAGTCAACTTTAGAAACGCATTTAATTTGAAGCATTTTTCAGTGTGGAAGATAATCTCAGTATCGCCCTGGTGAAAGACCACAATAAAGAATCAAGTTGCTGAAAATGGCATTAGCCATGTTTGATGACCCGATCTGAAGAGCCAGGTTCTTCCTCATCTTTCTCTTCCCCATCTTCTTACCATTCCCCAATTCCCTCAGTCTCAAAACATACCCCGATTGAGGATGCCATACCGGCTCCAGATAGTCGAGAGCAGCATTTGGGATTCTTATTTGCGATATTCACGTAAAAAAAATATTCACGTAAATTGACATTAATACCTTGTTCGATCGATTTCAGGTACTAGCTCCTTGATCCTCTATTTCTACGGCCCTATGGGAATCCTGCTGATTGCTAATCTCTTCCTCTTCATCTACACGACCTGGAGGATCATCGTCCTTAGCCGAGGATCTGATGCCCTGAGGCAGGGAGACAGCGCAAGACATGGGGGCTCGCAATCTTCTAAGGAAAAACAAAGGTTGGTAAATCAATAACAAGTTTCATAAGAAAAGTATTTTGGTGTTCGGTTGGAATCAAAGATCTGAGGTTGAATGAAAGGTAAAAATGACTATTCTAAGGGGAACAGTGACTGGCAGGCTATAAAGTGCAACATATCGACCGTATGGAATAACAAGATTCCATCTGTTGCGGAAACGTCACGCGGTTATGGGATCTATGTCAAGCTACCTTAAGTTAAGAGTTTAGTATCGCATGACATTAAATCAACAGATGGAACATTGTTATTCCAAAGGTTACATTATGCGAATGCTCTCCCTCGAAAGTGTAGCGATAGCATTTTAATCACCAAAAATTTAAATTTAATCACCAGGGTGTAAAGAAGATGAGATAAACTAGGATTAACAGTACAGAATATTAACAGTAATATATTTTTTCCTGTGTGTTCGTATACGCTTTCTGTCAACATACTCGTTCTTTTGAACGTTTTATTGTTATTCTTCACCACACCAGCAAAGCATGAAAAAACTAATTGGATATTTGAATTAATAAAATGACGATAATCGTATTTTATAAATGTTTCCATTCATAATCAACATGTTTTTTTAACATTTTGTTTTGAAGAGTTTTAATTTTCAATGTACTATCGTTACTTAAATTTTAATTTTTATGCTACCGGTTTCGACACATCCGTGTCATTCACTAGCAAACTTAAAACTTAAGTTTTAAGTTTGCTAGTGAATGACACGGATGTGTCGAAACCGGTAGCTTAAAAATTAAAATTTAAGTAACGATAGTACATTGAAAATTAAAACTCTTCAAAACAAAATGTCTAGAAATTGTTACATAGTTAATGCCCAAGAAATACAAAAAATGTTTTTTTAATGTTATCGTTTAAAGTTACAAATTGATAAATTAATTTAATGATAATGACTTAGAGCTTGTAATGCAATTATTATCTATGCAAGTCTGTTTTACAGTGGGCGTTATATTGTTCATAGAGTTAATTGGCGAGTATTTATTATAACACGCAAGGTCACACCATAGGTCTACCATAGATCTTCCATGAAAGGCAATAGAATTAGTGGGCTCATTGCAGTATTTGTGTTTTGTCTATTCTAAAACAATATCAATCAGTTTATGAACTGTGACTTGAAAATCAACATGTTAGTATGTTTCCTTTTGTAGAAAATGGATGACCGGATGGTCGATCGGAAGTAAAGCACAGAGTGTTTATGAAATAAATGCACGCTTTTATAGAAGCTAAGGGTTTCATATTTACTACGCAAATAAGTTTTATAATACATTTTGTGAGTTAAATATTACGGTAATAACATCTTTATAGACCACCACAACACGGCCGTGTGCCTAGCATAGTGATCGAAAAATTCTCAACTTTTGTAATTAACAACAAAAATAATAAAAAAATAAAATATTTTAAGGAATTTGAGAGTATAAGCGAGCCAACTCTCAAATAATTAATTACATTCTGTTCTCTCTTACAAAGGTAATTACTTATTACAAATTTTCTGAAAGAATTTTGCTAAATGTTATAGAATTGGAATGGCTTAGCTCTTCTGGAAATCACATCTCCGATCATACCTAATAAAGCTTACATATTTGATATTAAAGGCTTTCTTACTTTTATTTTGCAGAAGAAGTATCAAAATCTAGTACAAACAAACATTTACACATACTTTTATTGAAATTGGGTTTAGAACAGATCCAAAAAAGATTTCCTGTTATTAAATCCTAAAGTTGAAAATAACATAAAATAATCAACTCCCAACGAGTTCAGAGGCCCTAGCACACTCGATCAATAAAGATCGATAGGATAACTATCGGTAACTTCTCATCGTTCCCTAGGACAATTGTACATCGCTAACGTACAAACAACAGTTGATGTCCAATATGTTAAGGACACTTAGTCATTGTGAACTGTCACTTATTCGTTGGCGATCTGTAGTCATGATAGGGAACGATGAGAAGTTACCGATAGTTATCCTACCGATCGTTATTGAGCGAGTGTGCTAGGGCCTCTGAACACCAATATTTCAACAAACATATTATTTGCGATTATTAATATTTTATCAAATAGGTTAAAGTGAAACACCGAATGGGTGCGGTTAGGATTTTAACTGAACGTAGCATATTATTAGTAAGTTTTCATTTCATAACCGTAAAAGAATATTACTCGAAAAGTTAAAATACCGCAAGATTGATGTTTTGCGGTAGATGTGTAGTAATATTTTTTATTGAACGGAAACAGTGAGTTACTGTGGTCTAGATGCATTACCTTGAATTTATTAATTCTCATTTAATTACTGTTAAGTACTGTATTAATGATGATTGTGTATTTTTATAATATTATAAATAAATATATAATCGTCGCCATATTAACGACGTGCCATGAAGACATCTACTTGCGAAAGTGATATTCTGCAAGAGTTAAGCTTGGTTTTTTACCGAAAATTTCGAATAATAACATCGTTATGAAAAAATCTCTCTTGGATTACTTCGAAGATACTCTCTCAGGAAACTGACTTTTTCCCTTTCGAGCGTATAGATTTGCGGAATTAAAATAATGAAAAAGATTTTTTAATTAAGTCTTTTTGAAACAAAATTATTGCATTCAGCGCCGGAAATAGTTTGACCAGACACTTTTATAGCTTTAGAAGATCGTCTCTTTAATGTCTTTAGTTCTGTCATTACACTATTTAATATCTTTAGTACTGTCATTAATCTCTTTAATATCTTTAGTACTGTCATAAAACTCTTTAATATCTTTAGTTCTGTCATTACACTAGTTTAGGAAACGATGTATCTGTCTCTCATACATTTTGTCTATTTATTTAAAATTTGTCATCATTTCCAGATACATTCTTTACGCCAAGATGTTTTCTCTAATGGGCGTGACATGGCTGACGGAAATAGTATCCTGGGCGGTAGGCAGCCCCAGCTACATCTGGTACATCACCGACTGCATCAACCTCCTCCGGGCTGTCTTCATCTTCATCATCTTCTGCTGGAAGCCCAGGGTCTGGCAATCCGTCAAGAGGAAGTTCGCTCACATCAAATGTAACGTCATTAAAGCGCTCGGTTTCAAGCGGAATGAGGAACACAATATAGCAACGGACCACTCGGAACCTTCGACGGATTCGTCCAGATGTGAGAAGAGCAATTCTGTACGACTTGAATTAAAACCTCCGAAATGAACAAAACAATTTTCATTTTCGGAATGCAAATTGAGTGAAGAAATTTATCTGAAAAGAAAGATTCATTTTGATAAATGAATGCGATTATGTTGACAGAATACGTAAAGTTATTGCGTTTCATACAGAATTTTGCACATTACGCGTTACAGACATAGTAATGAATAACATTCTTTAAAATATTTTGAATTATTGAGTTCCAGACAGAGATTGTGATCTTATCTACGCCTACCCCCTTAAATATGTCTTTATGCAACTTACAGATAGGAGAGCTCTTAATATTGTATAATATTATATAATATTGAGTTCCAGACAGGACGACGAACATTATTGAGCTTTATAAAACTAGTATTGTAACTACATTGTTGAGTTCCAGGCAGAATATTGTATCTACACTATTTAGTTTCAGACGAAATATTTAATATTATTTTATTTCAGACGTCATAAAGTGCAATATGCACATGTAAGTTAGTTCTATTTAAATATCTGTGGTGTTTTGGAAAAGGGAGATGAGTCAGTAAAATTGCGATATGGAGTTTATATGATATACCATTGTTAATTTACTTCTTTTTTATGCCAGTACAGCAAGCCATAAACTCAGAAATTACTCCATAATATTTATATATGACAACGCTTGAGATAAACACCTATTATAATTAAATATATTATGTAATACAACATACTTTGCGTAAACATTGCGCCTCAATGCGTCAAGATATCTAAAAATAGGTCACAGAAAAACATTGTGCTAAAGCATAACTTCCGCACGAGGCCATTGGTTGCGCGGCCGGTTTCATAGAAAACGTAGTTTTGGATTTTAGGCCAAAATACCCAATCAAACTGAAAAATAATATTTAATCAAAAGGTTTATTAAATGTCGATCTCGGACAGGAGCTATTTTATTTATTTTTGCTTTAATTTATAAAATATAGGCTATTAAAGAGTTTAATATTTTATGATTTTACAGGCAACTTGGATAATTATTTGCGAGTAAATGTAAACATTTAAAAAAATTATTTTACTATATTTTTTTTATAATATGATGAAATATAAAATTTAAAATATTGTTTTTTTTCAGAAACAATTTTGATGGGTGTAAATTTAAATTACAAATTACTTATTTACATCGGAACAAAAACTTTTCGTTTATATATTAAAATTACTACCATTTAATTATTAACATTTGAAATTTTTAAATTTTGTTTTTCATTATATCAAAACCAAGGATTAGGGAGATTTTTTAAAATAATTATAAATAACTCACAAAAAAATTCCAAAGTTGCTTCCAAAATGGACCAAAACTGATTTCTTTAATTACCTATACGTTATCATTTAAAAGCAAAAAAAGTAGTTCCTCTCCGAGATCGACATCTGACCTACCTTTTTATTAAAAAATAATTTTTCAGTTTGGTTTGGTATTTTGGCTTTAAATCTAAAACTACGATTTGTATGAAACCGGTGGCGCAGCCGTTCTTCTTAAGCAGATAAATGTACCTAATTAATATTTGTATAATAAAAAGGGTCAATTAGAGACCTACAAAAATAAATGTCATAATTCTAGTAAGCAAACTATTTACTATTTAGTAGCCGCACGAAGCTTAAGCACTAATTATCAAATGTTATATTATTTGCACTTACTCGTAAATTACATATGTTTAAAAAACACCTCTACTAAAATTAATGTCTATGTTAAAACTAATTATCTCTAATATATTACGATACATTGTATTCAAGCCAACGACAAAGAGATTAAATTCATAGACTATAGAAGTAAAAAATAGGCACCAGTCAAATAAATTTTAAAAGCCTCATGAAAACGTGTCATATTTATTGTAATAAATTTGTGTTCGTCTCAATTATATGTTTGTGTGTTGTTGGAAAAAAATTAGGTATGTGTTGAAATAGTTTTTAAGCGTGGTAAATAATGTCTGGTTAACCGAGTCGAAATATTCAAACGTTAAAGACTGAAATCAAAGTGAATGACTGAAAAGACCATTTGACTAATAAACATATGTTTCTTTATCAGTATAAAATAGTTTATTACATTATTTTGGATTTGTCGACCACCATACATACTAGGCATATGCCCGTGTTGTGGCTGTCGGTAATTATTTATTCCAAAATGAAGTTATTTGAATGCGACAAACCATATTTAGGAAATAATATTTTATGTTTATCAAATATGTAATAGCTTAGATTATTTTATTATATAAAACAAACTAAAGGATACCTGTTGCATGTTCGTAATTATTAAGTGTATGATAAATGTGAAAATAAATAAAAAAAGCTCGAAAATACTATTTTGTTTATTGCAACACGAGTTTTTTCTAAAACTAAACATGTATATTCCCATTTCTAATTATTATAGCACGGCATGATGATATGGAGGGTCTTTTTAGAGAAAGGCAGGAGAGAAAGTTCTGGGACGGATGAGGCGTGTAGGAATCTTGAGGTCAATGGGCCCAGGAGTGACGGACGTACGGATACATCCCTCCCACTGATGTAAGACGAGTCAAGAGAGTCAGTCTGGAGAGGTCTAGGTTAGGTCTCGCCCAATCCGGCCCACCGCGCAGTAGGTGGGCTAATGAATTCGCTACCAAGACCTAGACAAAACCTCACCCATGAACACGGGCACTCCTATTAAGTCACCAAAAGTAGATAACCACTTTTCGTTAATAAACAATAGTTATTGACGAAAATTCTGTTTTGGCAAACCAGGAAATTGGAAATGTTTGGACCTAGCTAATAGTCCAGTCAATGAAAGGAACTATTTCCCTGGAAGCTGAATTTTTCACAGATGATACAACACATTTAGACACGTATATAAAAATAGTCCCCGGTTTTTCACCTTGCACTTCCCTCCCCATCCCCCCTTGAATATATTTTACAGCTTTCCGGAAAACGTTAATACCTCCTTAACCACTGAATGAAATCGATTATTTATTTTTCTTTTAGTTTCTAATTAGTTGTTCTAAAAAAATGTTCGTTTCAATTTTGTGATAAAAGTCAAACGTTCTTTACAATTTATTAATAGAGTAAAAATATCAGTGTTTAAAATAGTATTTCAGAAAATATTTGCAAATATAATTTATTTCTGAGCCTGTTAAGGAAAATTTTGTTCGAACAAATTTTGTTCCGATCTTAACAATTATGTAATAACTAGTGAAGACAATAATTATATAATAACTAGCTTTAAAACGATGTAAATAATGATAGACAATAATTAACTGTGAGGCTGTGTGACAGCTAATTCTCCAGTTGGCCCCCGGTATACTTGTATACAATATGCAGTCGGTTTAGGGGAAATACAGTATACCTGTTACACAACTTCCCTATATAGTGTCACCGAAGCGGTATGCAGAGAGGATATACCGCCGAATAACCAAGTATAAGCGATATTTTCGTTATACTGTATACAGGGTGTTAAGGTACGTACCTGACTTACTTTAACCAGTGATCCCTGAAATTATTTTGAGTAAAAAATGTAAAATGATATTTTGGTTTCCGGTGACTTTTTTGATATTTTTTTTTTTTTTTCAAAACTTTTTTCTTCAAAATTAAACAAAAAAGAAATTCTTTCACATGAGGTCACTGGTCACTTAGCCGAGTTACTGCCAACTGTCCAACAACTACTATTTTTTATGTTTTTGTAGAAAAAAAACATCAAAAATGTCACCTAGACAAAAATTTTATTTAAATTTTTTACTGCAATTAATGTCAGAAATCACTGGTAAAAGTAAGTCAAGTATGATGTACTTTAACACCCTGTATACCCACTAGCATATAAGTACAGAAATTCAACACTGTAAAAAAATTCCTTTTATATTATATTATATGAAACTCCGAGAAAAGATAGATTCTCCGATCTTAACAAAAGGTTTTGCAATCTTTAGAGCACTGGCGTCGGGTAGGAATTCTATCCTTGTTCTACCGGTATTTCAATGGAAGATGCCCTGATGAACTAGCGTCATTGATCCCCTCAGCACCTGTGCGTAATCAAGAAACACCCCAAACGCGCGCCCAACATATGTAAACAGTTGACATTTTCCACATGAGAACGGGTTGCTTCTACGAATCGTTCTTGAGTTCAACAGCTCAACTGTGGAACGATTTGCCGGTCTCTGTGAAATTCAAAATTTAAAATTATTTATTTAAAACTCACCTTAAAAATTATACTGAAATCTTGATCTGAATCATGTCAGATAAAAACAATATAATAACACCCCCCACACGCACAAGCCCTGCTTATTTATGGGGATACATCAAACACACCTGTTAAAATTTTTTATGTGTTTCCTCCTTACTACAACATGGATCTCTTCAAGACCCATGTTCACTCCGTTCTCTCCCCAAAAAGACCCTTCACACAACATCCTTAAATATGACATAGGCCATGAGGGAAATTATTTTCCTCAAGACCTCCTATATGGAGTTAATGTAAAAAAAATATCTTGTGTTTATATCATCTGTCTATCTCTGTATCTTATGTCTACTTAAAATTTATTCTTTTGTATTTATTTTATATACCTATGGTGGTATCTTGTTATGTGTGAGCTTTGGTATAATATTGATATTGTTGAATTGAACCGCTGATAAACTGCTTTCGTAGTTTAGCGAGTGTTAAAAATGAAGAATAAAAAAACATTATTATTTTTTAATTGACAAACTAATGTTTAAGACAAGATTTTTTATGCATAGCACAAAGGGTAACAATTATTATAAGCAATAATTATTAGCCTGAAACACTCATCAATATTGAAAGAATCTTAAAAATAAAGGTGAAAAAATGTAATAAGCAGTAATTGTTGAACGGAAGATTCTTTCAATATTGATGAGTATTTCAGGATAATAATTATTGCTTATAATAATTTTTACCCTTTGTGCTATGCATAAAAAATCTTGTCTTAAACATTAGTTTATCAATTAAATAATAATAATTAATATTTGACGAGTTAAATTATTTCACCAACAAATGTAGTCATAATATGTTGGTTGTTTGCAGGTGAAAAAATGTAATAAGCAGTAATTGTTGAATGAAACACTAAGTATATATTGAATCATTTGGCGGGTAGGAGGTAACCCGCCGTAGCTTAATGGTAGAGCACTTGACCGGCAATCAAAAGGGTGCGGGTTCGAGTCCCGTCGGCGATATGTATCTTTTCTCGGAAGATTCTTTCAATATTGTTGAGTGTTTCAGGCTAATAATTATTGCTTATAATAATAAAAAAAACAGCTCATTATTAAAGGTATTTTTGAAGTCGATTTAAATTTGGTAAATAATGGACAAAAAATTATAACTTTATAATAATTATTATTTCTGGTAGGCCAACCGTCAGGGGATCAACAGTCGTGTCACCAATAGGTAGCGATAGCGATTTTTTTTCATTTTTTAAGTGTTTATTTTAAAAACAAAATAATATTTTACATACTTTCGAATGTATGTAATCAGAAACGTGTAATTATTTTAAAACAACACTAGATATAATCTGGAAGAGTACCTAGTAATTTAGTTTGTCCATGAGAATGAGCGGAATGCGTACCGGAAGGATGCACTAAGTCATTTGTTCACATCAAATACAGACTCATGTTACGGAATAATACATTCAAATATTAATTTCAAACAAATAGACGTGAGTTGCTGAAGGTTAGTTCATTTGTGGAATGTTTTCCACAGGAAATTAGTATTTGTGTATTTCAACAACGTCCAAATAATATCGTATTTTACTTGCAGTTGACAGAATACTTTTATGTTCGTAAAAGCACAAATTTGATTGTAATAAAATATGTTTTTTAATGCACTTACCAACAAAAAAACTGCATTATACCACATAGATACATTCATTATCTTTATTCTATAATAAGAATGAACTCGATTAATACTTAATTTCCTGCTTCGTTTCCCTACTACGCTCCGGTGCCGAAGGGTTCATTGACGCCAGTTTCCCAGAGCATCTTCCATTGAAATTCAGGTAGTACGATACAGCAATCCCACCTGAAGCTAACGTTATTAACATTGCAGTCCGTTTGTTAAGATAGGGAATCTATCAAACGGACCGCTCGTTTATGCTCAGATTCAAGGGTTATAACATTCTAGGGGTTCAATATAATATGACGTCCTCGTAAGGCTCTCGACTTGCAATCAAAAGGTCGCAGGTTCAAAACCCGGCGACCGCAAATAATTTTTTACTAAAAATGATATATAGTATGTTTGCGGCACGTTACAGAGTGGAAGATATTGTCACTATCGCCCTGGTGTAAGACCACCATTCAGAAATGAAACGTTGCATGAAATGTTTAGTGACCAGATCTGGCCAGCCAGGTACTTCTCAACCATCTTCTAAACCATGTCCTCTCCTTCCTACTACCTTTAGCCTCACAATATACCTCAATTGAGGATGCTACAGTCTCATTAGCTATAGACGGGAGCAGTTGGACTGTTGTGTGTATTTACATTTAATTTTTTTAAAATAAGCCCTCTTGTGATATGCACATTCCAAGTATAATAAGTACGTTTTAATTGTCTTTAAGTAATGCCAAGTATGCCCACGCACTGGCTTTGTAAATGTGGGCATTAAAAAAAATGTATTACCGTTTTTATTATATTAAATGTGGGTACGTATTAAAAAACTATAAAAACATGATTTTATTAAAAAATCGCCTAGTTGTACACTGGTCAAGTGATGTGTCGTTTGCTTTTAAATTATGTAAGATTTAAATCGATCAATCATCTGGTTTTGATCTCACATTGCAAATTATTTATAGTATGACACGTTTGAAGAAAGGACTCTTGGACAGCATTATGATTGGTTATTAAAAAGATTTTTCAGAAATTTTGGAACATTTTTACATGAACATTTTTTTAAACATTTTTTTGGAACATTTTTACTTTAGCTGTTTTCATCAGATCGTGAGACGGTTCAAATCTCGTAACATTGGAGAGAGAAAAAAAACCTAATATAAATAATAATGTATTTCTAGAAATAAGAAAAATTAAATCCGAGTTATGTATCGCATACATTTGAAAAAATAATTGAAAAGACATGAAACCCTTTAATTTAGAAAAAATTTAAAGATACATTCATAGGTATGTTTTAGAAACAAAAAAACGTAAGGGTGAAACTTGTATTTTTATACCAATGCGTTTTTGTTCTATGTTTCATTGCACGTAGCACCTTTGGGGATGAGAAGAATTTCCTATTTGGTTTTCAAACCACAAACCAAAATTAGACCACACAATGCACATCTCACAGAGCTTCAAAGCTGTGCAATTACTACAGGTTTGTCATGGAATCCAGAACAAAAATAGAAATTTAATACTGTTTCGTATTCCGACCTCATATTTTAATGAAAAGCTGAGTTAGGCAATATAATACCACTTTATCATCAGTACTAGAGCTTTGAAAATAGGGTAATCATAGAACTGTTTTCGGTTTGGGTTATATGATTATCACACAAAATTATTAAGAAATACCTTCATCTAATAATGCTCTATCCGCTGGTCTAAAAGAAAATCACGGGATAGTCTAAATTCTTGACAAATCCGTTCCATTTTTGAAAAATGCAATTTGAGGAATTTTCTGTTATATTAGAGGTGGATACTTATCTACCGATTTTATTGCTTGTCTGAATTCGTCATACAGTAATTTCCAAAGTAATCATGCAAAAAAGTAATTTGGCGAAGATCAAAGAAATTTCCAATTTTTTTCAAAATGAAAAAATACACACTTTTTGATAATTGAATAAATAAATGATAATCAACCAGTTTTTGCTTCTCTCAAGCTTCATCACGACTTATATATTAACTAATAACAATTACTTACACATCGATAGTATAAAAATTAATATTTGTCTGTTTGTTTGTTCGTACCTTACGCGTAGCCATACCGTTCATCCGATTACGATGAAACTTTAGGGAGGGGTAATGGAACGCAAGAGAGGAAGGGGAAGCGGGAGGGGAAGAGGAAGAGAAGTCGGAAGGGGAACGGGGACGAATGGGAAATGACACGAAGGGTGAAACAATTTATTTATTTAATTAGCATTGCAACGCGTGCCGGCTATCAGCTAGTAATATATATAATAAAATAATATGCAAATAGACCAGAAGACATCTTATTGGTGACAGAAAGAGATACAAATAGAAAATATGCAGAGATTTTAGGGGGTGTAGAAAACAGTTTTAGCCGAGGTTAATGGAACAAATTAAATATGGGACCGTCATGTCAGTTCATTTTTTATGATTATTAATGATGTTAGAGTTATCAAAACTCATTGAAAACGCTGCGAATTGCCAGGAAAATGCTGGGGACTTCAGTTAGTGATATTACAAAATTAAAAATTCTTTCATCATATTCCTTTATATCTCGCAGAAAAGCTTAAATTTTTTTGTGATCTTGTGTATTGATTTCTGGTTTTACGTGTTTCATATATTTTTCCTGGAGAGAATTTTTAACATAACAGTGTTATAAAAGTTTACAGCTATTACAGTAAATATTAACAATAAATACCCAAACGTATTTTATTATAGTTAAATGTGAGTTAAGATGACGATGATCAACTTGGATGAACTGATACCGAAGTAGCTGAACAAGTGAAACAACATTTAGTGGAACGATAAAGTGCGCTTTAAATGAATCTAGGAAGTGGAATGTAACGAGTGCATGTGACAACTTGCTAGTTCTAAGAGTAGTTGAATCGCAGGTTTATTGACGTCCTGGCAACACTGACAGACCAAGAGATGGTGGCATGTGTATGTGAACATATGCATCATTATATTTAAAAATACTCGTACAGGAAGGTTTTAATAAAGTTCTGCGCTTAAACATCCGCCAAAAAAAAAAATTAATTATACAGATTACAACATTTTTCTTTGGTTTCACAGAGGATTGCGCCTTCCTACCAAATCTATTTGCAAATGTTTTTTAACTCTAAAATTTTGATCGGAATCAATCGCGCCCCACACCGTGTGTTCGTGTGATTCCCGCCAATAATCTGTCATTCTACCCCTCTCATACTCAAGCGAATGCGAAATGTGCGAATGAGACAACGCTCTTATTTTCCTACAGAAATCGCTCGAAAAAGGGTTTCGGGAGAAGATTTTTCTACACGAAATTGTAATTTAAAAACAAAAATATGTTCTCGAAAGAAGAAGCTAGATCGGTATGTTTTTATAATTTTGTAATTCTTTATGAGAATTTAGTAAGCAGCACTTTTTTCTTAAGCCATATTTTCCGATAAATTATACATGTTTGACGGTGAATGTTTACGTTACTACGAAACGCATCGAAAATTTAAAAACATACCGATATAGCTTTTACCTTCTAGAAGGCAATTATAACTCAGGTACGGGGCGTACGTCATTCCTATGTCTACCTACGTTAAATTATCGTGAAAACAAGCTTATGTGTCCAAGCGGTTAAAAAAATATATATTCATTTTGTGCAATTGTCGATGTAGAAAAGTGTTTTTTCCCGGGCATCCTTTTTGTATGGGCCGAAAAGTGAAGTCTATCATCTTAATAGAATGTATTGTCATCAACAACGAGTCTTCTCTGCCGAGTTTCACTTCGATCGGATATTAAGAAGTGGGATAATTTCCACTTCCAACATTCAACTTCATTCATACATTGATTTAATCAAGAAAACAAAAGTGCAACTTAAATTGACATATTTAATAAAAATGAGTGACAGGTAAAATGAGTTTAATTGAATAAAAGAAACGATATTGTTCTTCTCCGAAGAAATAGCCCATATCTGACTTGACGCAGTTATGCTATCATCTATTATACAGGGTGTTAAGCATCGTACTTGACTTAATTTAATCAGTGATTCTTGATATTATTTTAAGTAAAAAATGTAAATAAAATTTTTGTCTCCGGTGACATTTTTTTTCTTAAAAAAAAACATAAAAATCAGTAGGTATTGGGAAGTTAGGGGCGGGGTGAGGGGTTGGTTGGTTACTTGGCTTAGAGACCAGTGACGACATGTGGAAGAATTTTTTTTTCTTTAATTTTGAAGAAAAAGTTTTTGAAAAAAAAAATCTCATCAAAAAAATCACCGGAGACCAAAATTTTATTTACATTTTTTAATCCAAATAATGTCAGGAATTACTGGTTAAAGTAACTCAAGTACGATGCTTAACACCCTGTATAGGTTTATTATTAAACCTGCGAACATAGACACTGCGACATACAAATTTAATGTTATTATTATTACAGGTAGGCATACCGCAGCAAAAGGCTTAGGTTTTTATATATCAAGACAAAATATCGTTTATAGGTATCTAATTGGAGGTAACTTATTGCCTGGTATAAAATATGATATACACCTGTTATATAATGCATGTTTAATTATGTATGTATTTAATATCTACGGTATAAATATATTCAAATATATAAGGATATCATAATTAAAAAAGCAGAAATAAAAACAAAAAAGGATAACAATTTATTGTGGCATTTAATCTTAAATTGATACAAAGTATAAAATGAAATAATGCTCTGAAGGGTATAAAAATAAGAGATACAAGTACATAACAATACAAAATATAAGAAAAGGTAAAATTAATATTGATTGAAAATATATGATAGTGCAACCTTCTTGGATCCACCTCCGGACAGTTAAATAGATCCGATTCATCTGCATATTTATTAAAACCTCCTTGCAACCTGGGTAAAAGCTAGTTTTTGAGATTCTCAGTCCTAGTATTGTTACATTGAGCTCTCGTAGGTATATGAAATTCAATCAGTTTAATTAAATCAGGACTGTCTATACTACCATTCACAATTTTGAACATAAATATTAAGTCGGATATAAGCCTTTGAACTGAGAGTTTTAATAAATGCATTTCTTTCATCAAGTAGTAGTAGTTTGTGCTTTTAAATGTAGTCATCATCATCACAATTGGCTCTACAACCCGTGGTGGGTCTTGGCCTCCTCAAGAGTCTTCCTCCACTCATCTCTGTTTTGTACCAGCTCTCTCCAGTTTCAAAGTTCCAAGGTGCACAGGTTTTTGAGGACGTTGTGGCTTCACCTTAATTTTGGCCTTCCCAGGCTCCTTCGCCCTACAGGTCTAGATTTTAGCAGATACTTAGCTTTTATCTGAGATGTTAGCTTTTAAATGTAGTTTAGAATTAATTAATTAAATAATTAAATTAAAACAAATAATTTTGTTTAAACCACTAATACAATACATAAGATTATATTAGTGGTTTAAACAAAGTTATTTGTTTTAATTTAATTCAAAATGATGCCACAAAGTGATTTTGCGAAGTTTGAAGAAATAATTAAATAATTATTCGAGGAAAACTAACACGTATCAGTCAATTACAATTAGTGAGCACATAATTCTTGATAATTATTGAAAATGTCTCTTAATCACCTTCCAGATTCTTTCTTTTTTATTATTTTTACTCATCCATTCATTAATTGCGTTTTAAGACCCATTCACATATCAAGCGAAATTACCTAATGACATTCTACGGACTTACGAAATAGGAATTAACCAATTAATTTAATTTAACATACCTTATAACCTGTATTATTATGTACTGTGCAAGTCTTAGTAAACCTCATGGGGAACTATAACCATGTAATAATTTAATTTATACTCAAAACCTGTAATTTATACTAATAACATACATTATAACCCGTATTATAATGTGCTGTGCAATAATCTCCATGTCTTAATAAACCCCAATAGGAAATATAACCATGTAATAATTTAATTTAAAATACCTCATAACCTGTATTATAATGTACTGTGTATGTCTTAATAAACCTCAATAGGAAATATAATCATGTAAACTTTTAATTTAAAATACCTTATAACCTGTATTATAATGTACTGTGTATGTCTTAATAAACCTCAATAGGAAATATAACCAGGTAATAATTTAATTTAAAATACCTCATAACCTGTATTATAATGTACTGTGTATGTCTTAATAAACATCAATAGGAAATATAACCATGTAAACTTTTAATTTAAAATACCTTATAACCTGTATTATAATGTACTGTGTATGTCTTAATAAACCTCAATAGGAAATATAACCAGGTAATAATTTAATTTAAAATACCTTATAACCTGTATTATAATGTACCGTGTACCTTTGTCTTAATAAACCTCAATAGGAAATATAACCATGTAATAATTTAATTTAAAATACCTCATAACCTGTATTATAATGAACTGTGTATGTCTTAATAAACCTCAGTAGGAACTATGACCATGTAATAAATTAATTTAACATACCTATAACCCGTGCATATCTTAATAAACAAATAAACAGATGTGTTTATTTAAAAACTTTATATACATCTTTTTTCCTTTCTACGATTGACACAAGCTTCAAAATATGAACTGCACCCTCTCTTAGGAGTGCAGTATAAACGTCCCTGCAACCGGAGCTCGAACCGAGAAAACTTTAAAATGCAATTTCGATTAAACGCAAATTTGTAATGATGTAGGGGGAGGTCGGCGCAAGTTCCCAGTAAAGTTTTCCAATAAGGGTCGGGTGGTCAGAACTTGTTGTTGGAACACTTTTTGTTGGAAACTACTAACTGGATGGCCCGAGATAGTCGGGGGTAATCACCCCCTCTCTGACCGCTGTCTTTGCCCATCCACCCCGGCTTTAAAATGTTTAATGTTTGCCTACAGTTTCAGTTGGGATGATCAAAGAATGCTCAAGGTAACCCCGGGAGCAAACCATTTCAAACAACTACTCGTGGCTGCTTGGGTTTGGAAGACTGCCTTATTAGACAAGACAAACAATTTACTTGTTGGATACGACGAATATTGAAGCTTATTGTGGGAAACCAAGATAAATAACTAATGCCTAATAAAATTTATAAGCACTGCAACTTATGAAATTTATGTGAAGACAGTATGATACCTAAATGCATTAAACAGAAAAAAAATCAAATTATCTAAAAACAAAAAAATCAACCACCAAAATAAAAAGTTTTTTCGGTCTATTTGCAGCATCTATTGGGCCGGACAGACTGGCTCTTAAACTGCTGTTGGCATATTGATGTGTATTGTGTATGTAAATCAAATAAGCAAAACTCTGTACTTACAGGTTTATTAAATTTTATTGCTAATGAAAGGAACAAAACAAGGCTGATTCACTTGCTCAGCGAAAAATTGACAGCAGCTGGAATTGAAACAATAGTTGCACTATTGTGAGGTGCGGGTTGGATGAAGCTGCTGAACATTCAGCTGTAGCAATAGTTGGAGAGGATGTGGACTTGATTGTTCTCCTCATTGGATTGGCATCACCACCGATCAAAATGTACTTCATGAAGCCAGGCCGTGGGAATGTGGAAAGCAAATTGTTTTCGGTGCGACAACTTCCAATCGCTAATGCGATTCTCCTTCTCGGTACTCGGCATTTTTTAAAGCGTCAACGAAGCCCGAATCAGACTTGGCCACTCTTCCTCCCACCAGAGGAGCTTTAAAGCAACACTCGCTCAGAATATATCTACAGGTAAATCCATCTACTTATAGATTTAAATACATCTTTCCTAAAATTAAAAATATTAATTTGTGGTGAATACGTTGATCTCATTACTTTCTTACAGATACAACAGTGGCTCGGCAAACCCCTACCACTTATCCAATGGGGTTGGATCAAGGGAGAAGATGGGATCCTTAACCCAGTTAACACGAACAACCCTTTGACACCCGACTCCGTTTTGAACATGATATTTTGCCGATGCACGACTGGCTGTGGGATGCGCTGCGCACATCCTTAAACACTAGTTATTTCATATTTAACGAAAAACATTTAATTTTTAACAATAAAAACTGTTTTATTTTTAATTTTACATTTCTCCCCCTCCATATCTCCTTAAGCATTAATCCCAGCAAAAGAAATTAAAAAAACCTTTCTTGTAGAAAATTTTATGCAGATAATTTAGTAGATTCATGGTTTTTTGCTAGATGCAGTAGTTTTCGAGTTATTAACGAAAAACTGAAAAAAGGACCTTTAGAGACCCCTCCTCTACCCGCAAGCTCCACCACCACCAACTACCGGTACGTTTAGTATGTTATTAAGGACACCGCAATTTTGCCAAAATTGGCTTCTACATGAATTATTTCCCCTATTTTTGCTTCGTTACCTGTTATTCGGTAGCCACAAACTTCTAAATACCTTTTAAAACTTACTTTTTTTGGTTTGACTGAAGATTGAACCTTTTTCCCAGAGACTGGAGTCAACAATGCTAATAACTGAGCCAATTGTTAATTGGTTCGGAACGATATTTTTTTCGTATACTTTAAATTTTTTGATATAATGTATTAAAATTTTAAATATAATGTCATCTAATTACAAAAAAAGCGCGTGTGTGCATGAGTACAACTTCTCTCAACATCCATTGTCACAGAAAACAAGTCTAACTGCCAAGTTTCAGCTTGATCGGATGTCAGAAGTGGGTTAAATTCCACTTTCAAGAATCCATTTTAATAATTCACTCATTTATTTATTCAATTAAGAAAATTAAATCGAAATTCAAATAGTTGTATTTAAAACAAATTTACGATAATTTCAATGACTTTAACATCATGAATTTCACACATTTTTCTACATTAAGAGGGTATTACTAGAGAATACCGGAAATTGATTTTGAAAGATTGTTATTTTATCTGGTACACGCAGTTTTAAAATTTTGAAAAACTAAGTGTATTTTTAATATATTAAGTTTATACCGTTAGTCGTTGGCAGATTTGTTCAATTTTCAAACGATAGATTCTATTAAACAACACAAATTTCAAATCATATAATCATACAACAAAATAAATCGATATATAATCTAGTCAACACAGTTTTCAAAATTTAAATTTTAGTTCATGTTAATGATTGTTAAGTTAATTATTTTAATCATTAAAAAATAAATCCGAGAACGTGTTTTGTGACAAAAATACCACAGTTTTTCTATTTATTTAGGGTCTTACAAACTAAAATAAAAAAAAAATTACACACTTATTTTGTTTAGACATTATTAAAAAATTATAAATACTTATGATCAAAAAATACTAGAAGTACACTATATTTAATAATTTATCATCGTGCGCTTTGAGCATTTTTATTGCTTACTTGAATGTAGGTATATATTAAAGCAAGTTTTTAATGAAATAAATTGAAATTAAATTTTTAATTTTAAAAATTTGATACGATGAATAATCGATCTTTCTCATTGGAACCTCCCTGTACAGTTGCAAGCATTTTTAAACTTTTATTCTCAGCTGCTGGTCAATCGCTCAATGGCAATCAATTCCTGTAAAGCATACATTTGTTCGTATCATCCACTAAAAAAAATCGGACGGTGAATTTTGACATTGTGAAGTCATTGGTACTGATGAAATTATTTGTACATCAAAATGCATTTTCATTTCCAACCTGAGCTATTAATTTGAAATATTCTCGTAGGTACCTAACTTTAAGGGTAAAAAAACATCAATACTCCATTTTGTTCGTTAGAATTTTCAATTCATTCTATTACAAGGGTCTCTAAACAAAAATCGCTATGGTAAATATTTTGTAAATAATTTATCCTCCCTCATGCAAGGAAATCACAATATTTCCTTCGACGACGCACAAAAAACTTTAATAAACTGCACTAAAGGTCCGGTATGTGCATTACATTATTACCAACCCATACATTGGTCCAATATTAAGCATAGAAATTCAATTCTTCTTCGGCTATTTCGTTGCCTGGGAATCTGTCATCTGTGGAAAATTTAATGAAATCTTTCTGGTAAACCGACAGCCATTTAGGTTATATAAAGCCTTAGGATGCAGTCTGACGAAAAACATTTTTTTACAGCATAATTCTTTTGGCATTTTCACAAGCGTTTGATTCCTTAGAACAAGCAATCTGCCTAGCCAGTAACTAACCTGACAAGAAAAAAAAAGACATAATAAAACTATTAATAAATACATTTAATTAAAATAAACTAAAACGCGAAGCGCAGGGCATTGAAAAACTGTTGAGAAATTAGAATAATTAATTTATAACTACTTCTGTTTGTATCCTCACATTCACCAGGGCTAGACTACACTGAACATAGAAAAACTTCAAATTCATCAAAAACATGTTTAGGAATCATAATATTACTGATATTCTTGTGCAATCTCTAATTGCTTTTTAACTATTTTTTTAGTTAATTTATAGCTAGGTACCTACCAGGGTTGTTGCGGATGCAAAAATTTTGTCATGCGCGGATGCGGCTTATTAAAGAATCACATCCGCGGATGTGAATGCGGTTGCGGTTTTCAGGATTTTTTTAAAGATATTATTTCAATTTTAAGTACATAAATACATGAAAATCGAATTGAGAGCAAAACTAAATCAGTTTTTAGTCTTACTTATTAGTATTTTAAGTCTAAAGCTTTATAATGAAAAAAATGATTTAAAAATTAAATTAATAAATTTATGAATTATGTTTAATAAATAGTAATACAAAATAAGTCCAGATACTGCTTTTTATTAGTGGTGGCATTTTTATCTACTTTTTCACTTAGTATTTGCATCGAAATATTCAACAACCACCCAAAAAAAATTGGATAAACACAGTGAACAAACACTGTAATTGATTCACAATGGGAATCACATTGATAACTAAAACAAAACAAACAAAACCTGTACGATCTTGTCACCAATGTGTGCATTCCTATTGGTCAGTTAGCAAACAAATGTTGTGATAGTTGCTATCTTCGTTCAACGAAGATAGCTTCACTATGCTTCACGCGCCACTCTGGCCTCGCCCACTCTATTTACATGTCGTTACTTGTTGCAGATGTGAATCCGAATCCGTAAAAGCTCCGCATTAATTGATGCGGATGCGGATTCAGATGTCTAAGTCAATGCGAATATTCCGCATTTGCGGATGCGGATGCGGATATCTGTAACACCCCTGGTGCCTACCATTCTCTTCGTTCATTTCTACTGTTTTTCAGTTCGTATCACATAATTTGTAGATACTGTGTTATTATAGGATAATAAGTAGACTGTAAACAAATGTAACAACTAAAAAAAAGCAGCCAAGTAAGATGTGCAATGTAAGCTGTCAATATTTAAAATTATGAGTAGGTATAAATAAGAAGAAAAAAAACCCCGCATTAGCGAACTTACTAGATATACCGTTGTATAAGTCACATATATTGATTTAAAAATATCACCAAATGAAATGCAAAATGCTTTATAAAACAGAGGTCGTGCTGTCGCACTTTAAACAGTAACAAAAACATTACGATGAGAGTTAAAAATATATAAAAACCGCATAAGAGACCGAACTGCTCCCAACTGCTCGGAGCCAGTATTCATGTGGATGGCATGGACATGATGGATGATGGATGCCAGGACAATGGCATCCCAAATTTAAGTATTTAAAAAAAAAAAATTGTTTACCGCACAAGAGTTCCAACTCCTCCCGTCTGGAGCCAGTGAGACTATGGCATTCCCAATTGAGGGAATGTTGTGAGGCTGAAGGTAGTGGAGAGAGGAAAAAGATGGGGAAGAGCAAGGTGGGGAAGTAGCTGGCCATTCAGATCTGTTAACACGGTTAAAGCCATTTCAAGCAACGTTTCAATTCTGAATAGTGGTCTTACACCAGGGTGATACTGAGAGTATCTTACACCCTGGAACGTGCCGCAAATATACTGTACATTTATTTTTATTGATTAATTGTGAAATAATACAATTAATTAATTGAATTTACTTTTTATTTCTCCCCTTTATTTTCTTTTTTATCTATGTTTGATTCTCTAGTTCGCAAATTTCATCAAAATAAAAATTAACATTTAATGGAATGGTTGAAAAGCATACATGCTTATAATTTTAATTTACATATTTTTATTTTTGAATTTCCTTTTTATTTCTCTTCGCTATATTTATATTATTTTATAATATTTTTTTTACATTCATAAGCAACTTCTTGTATCAACCATCAAATCTTTAATTTTTGTTTTTTATAAAGTGTATGTAATATCTAAGTAAAAGCCAATATAATAGAAAAACAATAATTACATTTAATAAATCTGTTCATTTTGACCGTCCTAAAACGGGTATATTTCCTAGTTGGACAGCCAAAGATCATCGTAATATGTAATGTTTAAAAAAATATATGTATAAAATATAAACCAAATAAAATTGGGCACACCGGGTTCGCACTCGCGACCTCCGGTTTGCGAGTCAAAAGCCTTACCCCCACACCACGGGTAAGGTAAGATACTTCGGGTATCTTGTGAGTTGAAGGTAGTGTGGGTTAATAAATTCAGAACGGGTCACTTAACACTACTATTGCAATTTCAAGCACGTTTCGATTATGAATGTTGACCTACAAAATAATAATGTAAGGAATAACTAATTTTTTTATAAATTTAATCATATTAGAAGGCGGTTCTCCACTTCAGAAAATATTCATTGGATAACCAACACCTATGCCATTAGGTCAGCTTAAGTGTTTCATTACAAATTATAAGTAACAAGCTTCGTCGTCTTTTTCTGCTGGGTTCAACAGCAGAAATGGACTTAAAATTGGCATTTAGCAGGGACCTTTTAAATATCAAAAAGCAAAATAGAGCTGATTGGCTATTTGATCACAATGTTAGATTTGATATTTCTGTGAAACCACTCGTCCTAAATGTTTTAAAATTTTTTCGAGTTTGATCATCAACTAATACATTTAAAAAAATATATCTAGGTACCTACATTTTAAAACGACACTTAATATTTTATGATATAACAAATCCTCGATAGTTCTTCCTTCAATGCGGCTGCTGGCCCATATCCTCCACCACAATGGAGCCCAAAGGAGCTTGGTCAACAAAGGATTATCAGATATTACCAGTTGATCCCCAGATGACCCTTTCTTTGGCCCCCGCTTTTTGAACCCACCTATAAAAAGAATGCCAATGCCAAAGATTTATATTCTTTGTTGGACGTTACCACAAGATCAGATTTGTTGATATAGCGCCAAATCACAATTAATCTGAGTGAACGCAAATATAGGGTCAAAACGATTTTTTTTTTAATACACTAAAAAGTTTTCTCTGGTAAAAACACGTTTTCATAAATCATTAAATATATTATTATTTTTATTTATTTGTTACTAAGTATATTTAGGCTATACTACAAGCGGGCGAAAACAGATATTTCGTCAAAAGAACTCTCTTGTGTTCTAGCAATTTTCTCGAACAATCAATTTTAGAGCGAGATAGGTATACCGTTTTTGTTCTACTATAAGCCGTATGCTGTGACTAGCCGCAACTGGTAATGTCTACTACATTGTTGAGAAATTGTACAATTAAAATGTTCTATGGATATATAGACGGCCGGCGTAGGGCCAGCGTAAGTCCAGCGGTAGGGCGTTGGACTGCCGTGCGAACCCGGCGTGCGCAAATAAATTTTATTTAATTGATTTGTGTTATTTCGAAATTAATTATTTAAAATAATGTATAGTATGTTTGCGGCACGTTCCAGAGTGGAAGATACTCTTAGTATCGCCCTGGTGTAAGAACACCATTTAGAATTGAAACTTTGCTTGAAATGGCTTTAGCCGTGTTTAGTGACTAGATCTGAATAGCCAGGTACTTCCCTACCTTCCTCTTCCTCGTCTCCTTCCCTTTCCCACTTACCTTCAGCCTCATAACATACCCCAATTGGGGATGCCATAGTCTCACTGGCTCCAGACGGGAGCAGTTGGGACTCTTGTAAGGTATTCACTATAAAAAAAATATAAAAAAATATGCTAGGTCACACCTTTAATTAGTATACCTACGTATAATAATTCTATCTATTTATTTATTTTATTTTGACCATCAATTACAAACGGCTTCATGCACTTTAGCATAAGTTTTAACATGTATACACGGTGCCCGGAAAATCGTATCACAAACGTTAAATTGGTGATTGTGGGATGGTCCGATGCTGTGTAAGAAACCCACTTGCACAGCGTGGGTGTAAACTGTGGGCCCTAAAGTGTATGTTTAGACTTAAGGAATTCAATACTTCGTTTGTGTGAAAGCATTCATTCAAGAAAACATTCGGAGCCGATTTTGTAGTAATAATTTTGTTTGATTTATGTTTTCATTTTCGAGAAAATCGAGTCGAAGTTGGAATTTTTTTTGGTAAAAAAAAAAAAAAGTTGCTAGGGGGATACTAAATATTAGACGTTTAATAAATTTTATAATGTGTAAAAATTAACAAAAATACCAAAATGCTCGAATCGATTTTTTTTTGATTTTCTATGTGATGTATATATATTTAATATGTTCAAAGGATGCATAGTTTACGATGTATCTATAATTAGGTAGGTATGGTAAACAACAAAGAGCAATAACTTAAAGAGAACTAAGAAAATTAAACTTAACACAAGATATATAAAAATAATTAAGTAAAGTAACATCTTCCGCTTAGTGTGGTGGTAGTAGGAGATTTTCAAATGTTGTTGGGTTATTCGTAACCCGGGAATGTTTGTCTTTGTTTTTTAAAAAAAAAGATAACTTTGCAAAATTCCTTTCAAAAGGTTGGGTAGTTTTGAATTTATGACATATTTTCGATACAGTATTCCGGCAAAAAGAGCAAAATTCAGGCACTTGTTTTATTTTTAGCCGTATATTTTAAAAAGTTCATTCCTTTATGAAATATAATATATTTGTATTATCTCGCAATGTTTTTACATCACGGGTATTTACATGCTTTGAAGCACTGATAATAATTATGAAAGGTTAGGTTATTGTTTCGTTCAAATGTTTGAAATTAATATATTATAAACATGATTTCAAATCTATTGAAATAAGAAACAAAACCGTAGGCGAAAACGGTTAGTAAAACTGTATAATGGTCGTTGACACCGAGGGTATCTAAAAATACAACTTTAAAAACATTTGAAAAAATAAAAGTTTCGTCTCATTAGTGCCATCCGACGCAGGTGAAAAATAAGTAAGTAGGTAATGAAAATTACACCAAAGCCTCAATTAAGGACGAATGTCTCATTCAATTGAAAATTTTGCCACGTCTCCCGACTACGAGTTTCGGAACTTCAAATTTGTTGATTGAGACCCCTGGTAACTGAAAGCTTTCTGAAATTACGAAAGCATTTTTTTGTTACTATCATTAATTAGTCATATTAATCTACCGACTGTAAGTTTAACATAGGAATTTTCATAATTTTGTAGGTGTTCATACGAAGCTTATGTCAATAAAGCAATTATTAATATTTTAAAAGATTTTTGTTTATTTAACCCTTCCCTGCCGGTGCTGGGTACAAATTTGACAGATTTCAAAATATATTTTTGTTTAAATTTATTTATCAACAAAATATTAACTGAATATATCACATTGTTTACAATATTTTTTATATATTTTTAATATTTTATTTATAACTGTTGGTAAATATAATATATGTTTCTTGATGTAAAACTACCTCCTTGAGAATAACTTGTGTTGAGGAAGGGAGTTTTTAAAAATAATTTGGGGAATTCTACCTATAATGAACATTATAGACATTCTAAATTGATTATCATACATGCTCTGAAAACATACGAGTACATGCACTGAAAAACAGATACTTATTTAAAAAATACATATTGCATAAATATATATATATATATGTAATTATACTTTTTACAGAGTTCACATTTCTGGTGTTCCTCAGCAATACATTTACGGGGGGGGGGGGGGGGGGGTATCAAGTTAGCCGAGTTTTCTACCTATTGCAAGTATTGCAATAGGAGTGTATTTAGTATATATTTTATCCCAAGGAAAAGCCGTAATCAAGAGATTTGTAAAATATGAATTGGATAAAAAAATAAAATAATATACAAGTTTTAATTAATCAAGAAAATATGAGTGAAACTCAATCAAAAATCTGAATCAGAAAAATATACGGATACATCTGGGACTCGAACCCCCGGGTCCCGGATTTATCCGTATCTTTTTTCTGATTTTTCTTTTTCAGACTTTCGATTGAGTTTCACTAATATTATCTTCAAATAACTCTAGTCCGGGGCATACGTCATTCCTATATATACCTACGTTAAATTGTTGCGAAAACAAGCTTATGTGCCCAAGCGGTTAAATAAAATATTAACAGTACGATCAGGACTTTGGACTGCAAAAATGTCGTGACTAAAGGAAGTTTTTGCCTGTTTTATTGACTACTTTTAAAGGCATTTGACAGGGTACATGCTGACCTAATGAAAATGCTTGCGGATTGTAACATTGATACCAAATTTCAATAAAAACCTGTATTGGTTTCAAACAGCAGAAATAAGACATGGGAATGAGAGATCTAATGCAATCACCATTCAGCGTGGAGTACGACAAGGTTGTATCCTGTCGCCACTATTGTTTAATCTCTATTCTAACTACGTCTTTACAAGAACCCTAAGTAACACCGATAATGGCATGTAGATCAACGGAGTTGTGATTAATAACATAAGATACGCAGATGATATTGTATTACTGACAGTATCGATGACCTTTAAGACCTTTTAAATCGTGTTAATAATGCTGGTGAGCCACTGGGCCTAACAATCAACCTAGATTACTCTGGATCAGTGATACAGTTAAATGGTTGCAATTTCAAAAAAGTGGAAAGATTAAGTAAATAATTAAAAAAAAATTGTGTGTGGTCGGTTTTACTGTATAGATGTGAGACTTGCACTTTGAAAGTAAATACCATGAAGAGGTTAGAGACTTTTGAAATGTGGCTTCATCGGAGATTGCTCAAAGATCACCAACACAGAAATTCTCAGGTGGGCTAGAGTAGATAGAGAACGGCTCACACTAGTAAAAGACAGGAAAATTTCACATCTGGGTCTCATACTTCGGGGGGAGAAATATCACTTGCTAGAATTATTATGAAAAGGCAAGATACAGGGTCGTCGAGGGCCTGGTAGGAGACAAAGGTCTTGGCTGCGAAATGTACGAGAGTGGACCGGTATCAGAAGTGTGGAGGAGTTACTCCGAGCAGTGAAAGATGGAGATATTCACCAGAGTGATCGGCAACATCGCGTCGGTGGGACCTGATAGGGCACCCGAAGAAGAAGAATTAAAATAATATAATCGGAGGTTTAACGCATTAAGTTAAAAATAAAAATAAATAATATACAAGTATTTATTGAATGCTACCCAAAAAATATTTTGTTGCAAAAGCGAGAAAAAATTCGTTGATGTTGGTTGATAACACGCGAAGACGGGGTACGGGTTTCGTTCACCGTGGACCGTGCTACGATGCGCGGTTGTCAGTAGTAGCCGGCGTGATTGGTTTATTTATGTGGCCGGCGCACAGTGGGCTGAAAATCGCCTTTCATAGACATAGAGACTTGAATTTTCAAGGGTCTTTTTTTTGGCTAGAAATGTATTCTGCTGATCATTACTATGCTTTAAAATTTCCTATGAAACAATTGCTTGTACAAATGAAGGTGTTATCACTTTTTAAGAAAAAAATGTATGGCACTCACATTAAAAATGAGGCTATCTCTGGAACCATACGGTTGGAAATTATATCCTTACACACAGATATACTACTATTTATTTGTTTTTTTTGACATACTTCGTATTGTGGCGCAACTTGCGATTTTTTTTTTTAAATCCTCAAAGTTGAAAAAAAACTTTTATATGTAGATGATTTATTTTGATGCTAAAATGCTTTACATATGAGTATGCTTTGTCTAGTTTATAATATTTTATTTACACTGCAAGCCAAAATAGTCTTCAGGGTAACACTGTCTTCATTAGAAAGGCTAGAACCCAGTCGAATAACAACTGAATTGAACAATATTTCACGATCGAAGGAAGAAGTTTCCTGGTTCCTCAGCACAACAAACAAATCCAAGTTTGTAATTATGTTTTCTTAATTAAGTTGCGCCACAATATGAAGTATGTCAAAAAAATACAAATAAATAGTAGTACCTATATCTGTGTGTAAGGATATAATGGCCAACCTTATAATTCCAAGGTTGAAGAGTTGGATTTTTTACAAATTACTGGTATGGATTTTAACAAAAATAAATATTTTCAAACCAAGATTTTTCCAGTGAAAAAATTGATTAAAACTATTTTTTCATTTCAGAAATTTTAAATAGAAACATTTCCCATATATAGTAGGTGTACTTAATGAACTAGTTCGCTGTTGACAAGTTGGAGCAAATACAGTGTCTGTGAGCAAACTTTTAAGTGACGTTTTAGTTAAAATGATTCGCTCAGTTGAAGGTTCTGATTAAAGTGAGTGCTCCAGATTATGCAGAGTGCTCAAATGAGATTAAGAAATCAACTTGATACAAACTTTTATAGAGCGATAAAGTTAGGGATGAAGTGGAACTTGGGACAGAGGCCGGGAAAAGTCAAGACGCTGCAAATATTTAAAAGAATAACTCCTTTATTGCCCTTTGACTTTTACCTTTTAAATATGGCTTAGCACATAAGTGAGTACTGTTTTTATTAGTTAGTGACGTGTAAGTAAAAGTGACGAGTTTCGTAATAGAGTGGTAAGAGTTATCTTATGTCCACATAAGAAAGAAAAATGGATAATTTTATGTAGTACTTTCCCTTCGTTTATTGTTAAGATATTTATTTAATTTTCACCTTACGGGTCGGTATGAAATTACTAACGACAAAAAGGCGGTCAATGAAAGTATATAGTATCTAATAAAGTCAAATAAAGTAACACCGCGGTGCAGCCGGATTTTTTTAAGGTAGTAGAGAGAGGGAAAAGATGGGAAAGAGGAAGGTGAGGAAGTAGCTGGCTATTTAGATCTGGTTATTAAACACGGCTATAGCCATTTCAAACAACGTTTCAATTCTGTTGGTGGTCTACTTATCTTTCAAAAATAAACTATATTATTATTTTAAATTAATAAATTTGAAATAAAACATAATAAAATAAAAATATTTTGATTTTAAACCCACGACTAGCCCGAAATAACAAATATGGGAAATTTAACGATGTTTTTTTTTATTCCTTTTTCCGCTGCTTTAAAGAAATACAAATTAAAAAGCAATAAATTGTATTTTTTTCTAGCTTGTCTTCTCAACTTTAATTAAGAAAGAGTTTTTTTTGGAATCTTTCAAATGCACATAATGGCATATTTGGTGGCGGAGGACTCCTAAGGTCAAAACTTTTTTTTCGGTGTACCATCCTTTATAATATTAAATCAAAATATCTTTAACAGCCTACTTAGGCCCTCGAATACCAATCCGAAGGTCGCGGGTTTAAAATCAAAATATTTTTATTGCATACCATACATTCATTCCTGATAGGTTAATTTTTTAAACAGCTTACAGCTTAGCTTTATGGGAAAATGAAATTGTTGTTTTTACTATCTTCCTCGCAACTTTTCAATATTTTCTCACCTTTCCTGGACTACGACAAACATTTCAAAACCAAAATCAGCTAAATCGGCCCAGTCGTTGTCGAGTTTTAGCGAGACAAACGAACAGCAATTGATTTTTATAAAAATAGATTAATAAAAATAGATTAATAAATAGTGTAGTCAGATAATTAAATATTTTAAAGAACCATGTCTCGTGATGGAAATGACGTTGCTACATATAAATTATTACTCTGACCTAGACATACCAAACAAAAAGGAGAACAAATTTCATACACCAAAGTTTACCACAGATCTACTAAAAAATCTACTGCATTGAAGACACTAAAAATAAATAAAGAAAGCTGGAATTCAGTAATTAAACTAAAATATTTTTATGATTTCAGTAATTTGACATAATATTCTAATAATTGTACCTAATTGGTACGAGTTTCAACATAAATACTTTGATGTTTTAATATTGACATAGTTAGTAAATTGAATCTAGCGATGAAAGTTTCTTTAAACCTATTTTACGGATGTAAAATAGGTTTAAAGAAACTTTGAACTTTAAAAAAATGTTGAACCTAATTGGTACGAGTTTCAACATAAATACTTTGATGTTTTAATATCGACATAGTTAGTAAATTGAATCTAGCGATGAAAGTTTCTTTAAACCTATTTTATGGATGTAAAATAGGTTTAAAGAAACTTTGAACTTTAAAGAAATGTTGAACCTAATTGGTACGAGTTTCAACATAAATACTTTGATGTTTTAATATCGACATAGTTAGTAAATTGAATCTAGCGATGAAAGTTTCTTTAAACCTATTTTATGGATGTAAAATAGGTTTAAAGAAACTTTGAACTTTAAAGAAATGTTGAACCTAATTGGTACGAGTTTCAACATAAATACTTTGATGTTTTAATATTGACACAGTTAGTAAATTGAATCTAGCGATGAAAGTTTTTTTAAACCTATTTTACGGATGTAAAAATTGTGATTGCCTCGCATTGAGTCGTAATATTTAACAGTGTTGCTGAAAACTTGGCACAGTTTTCTACCAAGTCATATATTTTTTTGCAACTTGCAATTCGAGAGCAGCCTGCTGGAAATGCTTGATATTTTCTTTACTCAAATGGATCTTACTGTTTTTGGATACATATAGAAAGAAACAATTTTTGCGCAACGAAATGGAATTAAGTTTCACAGGTAATTGCTTTCTATTTCTATGAAAAGATATTTTGTTTTTTTTTCGCCATAAGTATAGCAAGGATTGGAAAAATTTATGAGAACAATGAGATACAGGAATTAAATATTTAATAAACATTACTGAGTAGTGAAGAATATCTTACCTGAAATTTTATTTTATTTCAAAACATATTGTTAGTGAAATAATATATTTTTTCAAATTGGGATCTTTTTGCATTTCTTTAAATACATATTAAAAACGCCAAATGCGTATGATAAATTATAACGTTACAAAAATTATACCAAGGAATAAAGGTAAACCTTGAGGTGATTTTTCACAAAAACGGCGCTATACAAGTCATCCAATTATTATTATTATTATTATTAAAGGAATAAAAAAAGTATAAACCAACACAAAAATATAAATATGATTTGGCTAAAAAATACTTTATTTGAACATCGTATTCGTTATGTTAGGTTTAAAAAAAATATATATATATGATTTGGCTAAAAAATACTTTATTTTAACACCGTATTCGTTATTTTAGGTTTAAAAAAGCTTTATATTTTTGTAATAATTGAATCTGAAAGGCCAGGAATCAATTTCCTAAAGTTTCTCTTCTTGCTTATACCACCCACTTCTTACCACTTTATCGAGTATCCTTATAAGTATATATAAAAACAAACCATTTTCGGTTCAGCCTGAAGTTTTAATATATTTTTTTATATTATATTTTAAAGTGGTGTTCAAACTAAGTATCTTTTACACAAATTATAGATACGTCGAAACAGAAAGTAATTGTCAGCTGTGAAAAATTTGTAAAAACAAAGTGTTTAAAAAAAAAATTCATTCTTTGAAAAAATATTTATGTTACGGCGACATAGTTGAATTTTTGATTCTTTGCAATACTTTTGATCTTCGATTGAATCGTAGAATTACGTAATAAATTTAATAAAAGCAGTCCACCATTGCACTAGGAACCAGATTTAAAAAAAAAAATTTATGATGTAAGGAAACATAAATTTATATTTAAACAAATATTGTTGCAAAATTTATAATGTACATATTTTATATATTATAAAAGAGATTAAAAGTGAATCTTAAATTATATTTAAAGAAATATACACTTCTGTTTCTCCTTTAAGGATTAGGGTGGCAATATGGATATAGAAGGGTGTCAAAACATCTACTCTATAATACCGGTAAAAAATAATCTTTTTTTAACTATAATTTGAACAATTCACCAAATTTCAAAGTAATTTTTCAAGTTCCGTGAAATATCTTTTCAAGTTATGATGTTGTTTAAATTCTGTGAAGCAGTTGGCCCGTAACGGTATGATGAAATTTGACTTTCAAACAACTGGCCCTAAGATTCATTCATGATTTTAAATTGTCACGGCCAAAAGTATTATGATGACTATTTTGTTGAGCTGCCCCGATGTCCGCATAATTTGCATGTTGGTAGTACTGATATAAAAAAACCCATATGTTATATTCCAACAGTTTCTGGGTCCACGTTTCTTAACATATTATTTAAATCATGTGTGCAAATGAATCTTTTGATTTTTGTTAAATTCCGTAATTTCCCTCTAAAAGCCTCTTACCTCCCTCTTTCCCTCTAAAAGTCCCTGTTCCTGGGACAATAAAGCCTTAGCCAAAGTAGTTTGAACAGGGTCCAGGGAAGCAGGAACAGCAGAGCGGGAACAGAGCGATTAAGAACTTATCGACATCAGCGATTTGCGTCCCGGAGCTTTCAACCCGGCAAAAGTCCTAATTAGAATTAGGTAGCTACCGATAATTCAAATCCTCCTTCGTTTAGTGCAATTATCTGATTCCCGCTGAAATCCAATTGATTTATTTTTGACGTCCAAGACAATTCAATTATCATTTCCCCCTATTGTCAGACTCTGGAAGGCTTTATCTGTTCAATTAAATCAATTCATACTCGATCATTGGTCTTCTAACAATTCATTGTGTGGAAATGGAGGATTAATATTTCTATTGTAAAATCTACGTTCATTTTAACAGTACGTTATTTCACGATTTTTAAAGCAGAAACCTATGGAACGTTAGGTAAATCTGAACCAAAAAATGTAGGCTTTTATAAAATGAATTTATACTTATCTCTATCTAGATATAATATATTATAACAAACTACCATTATATCTAAAACAGTTTTCGAAAATGTTCAGGATTTTCAGCAAAAATTAAAAAATACCTAAAACTACTAGAGTCCATATCTCACTATTATTATTATTATTTCTTTCAAACATTGAAATCCGTTATTGATAAATCTTGCATTTTCTTAATTATCCCTTGTTTTTGCCATATTATATTATTTACTTTCATATATGATATTATATAATTGAACTAAAATTCCCTCACCAAACACAAGAGCCTCGTCTCTTTATGGTGAGGAAAAACTATTCTTATATACCATTTGAACACTATATAGCATGTAAAAATTGTGTGTTTATTGTTAAAAAAACCCTACAAATATTGAATAAAAAAAATAAAAAAAATGTTACATAAAGGAAAAATAGCATTCAATTTAATATTTAAATAGTATTTTTCTTAGAAACCGTCATTTGAAAAAAAGAAAACTTTTCGAGATTACACGGGTTATCAGTACATACAAATAATGCTACAGGAACACCCTCTTTAGTGTGGGTAACCGTTATAGAATATGTAGGTAGGTACTAAATAAAATAATATTATTATCTTCTCCAGATGTTAACATAACCAGTTACGTTTGATCTTTTCAATATTTGAACAAGAGAATAGGAATTATTATTTCTTGTTCCTTCTACAATTTTTTTCAGATACCTGTGTATTTACAAATATAAGCGTGTTTCTTTAAATTTATACATGCGTAGGAATCTACTAGGGGTAAATATGAGTTTATCGGTATTGTTAATAACATACAAGTTGTGTAAAATATAAATGAATACCCATGTATTGCTAATTAAATATACATAAACCATTCTACTGCTTTCAATTTGCAGTAATAATTTCACAAATATGCCAAATATCCTAGCATCATTATTAGTAATTACGTAAATATTATCACGAGACTACGTCCACTGCTCACGTACTGCAATTTCATACTTTTCTTATAATTGTATTATTGTATTGAGTGTAAAGAGAATTTATGACGCGAATGTGAACGGTAAAAGAAGCCGAGGACGCCCAAGGAAGACGTGGCACGATCAAGTAAATCAGATACTTGAGTCGGGCCATGTCAAGAGTCAGAATAATAGAAGAGTATGTATGAGAAGATGTATGAATGTGAATGAGGCAAGGAGCGTGTGCCAAGACCGAGTTGCTTGGCGGTCCGTCCTCTCTGCCTACCCCTGTGGGGAAACGGCGTGATGGTTAGTTAGTTTAGTTAGTTAGTTAGTATTAAATTACTATAAATATCATCGAAGCAGTTCGCCTACCATAATACGGACATGTGTCTAGTGTGGCAGTCAAAAAGAATGTAAAAAAACTGTATAAAAAAAAATGTTACAAATACAGAAAAAGATAAAATTTATCTATTGGTTACATTTTGCGCCGTCGGAAGACAGATTCCACAATCCGCCGTACTTAAAAGCGATACCAATTATGGAAAATAAAGGTCGAGGCGAATGTCGAAACCGTCAAATATTAAGAGGGAATTACCAGAGAATACCGGAAATTAGTCATTTTTAAATCAAATTCTAGACGTATTGACTCTTCTTTACAAAAAACATAAATTGATTTAAAAGATTGTTATTTCATCTGTTTTTAGCAGTTTTAAAATTTTGAAAAACTAAGTGTATTTTTATGATGCTAAGGTTATACCGTTGGTCGTTGTCAGATTTGTACAATTTTCAAACGATAAATTCTATTAAACAGCACAAATTTCAAATCATATAATCATATAACAAAATAAATCAATACATAATCTAGTCAACACACTTTTCATTTTTATAATTTTAGTTGAAACAAAACCATTAAAAAATAAATCCGAGAACATGTTTCGTGACAAAAATACTTTAGTTTATGTATTTATTTAATGTCTTACAAACTAAAATATTTCGAATATTTTTTACACACTTATTTCGTTTAGACATTATTGAAAAATGGTATATACTTATGATCAAAAAAGTAGACGATATTTAATAATTTATCATCGTGCGTTTTGAGCCTTTTTATTGCTTACTTGAATGTAGGTATATATTAATGCAAGTTTTGAATGAAATTAATCGATATAAAATTTTTAATTTAAAAAATTTGGTTCGGGGAATAATCGATCTTTCTCATTGGAACCTCCCTGTACAGTTGAAAGCATTTTTAAACTTTTATTCTCAGCCACTGGTTAATCACTCTTAAGGTTCTGCAATTTAGGTATAATGCTTTATAGTTAAAAGGATTGCATAAATGAATGTCCGACATTCTTTGCGTATTCATCGACACATATAACGAGACAGACAAACGAATGACTTCAAATCTTGAACTGAACCGGTATACTTCCGCTGTTACATAGTTACAGCGCTCTTGAGGTGATTTTTAGTTTATTTAGACCCCTTTCAGTCAGTAAGAATCAAAATACGAGAGTTTGCTATACACATAAGTAACGTGCACGTAGCATATTGAATCTCTCGTGAACCCAATGGGAACGATTTGATGGGGCGATTGTCGTACGTTTTATATTTTGGTGCGATTAGATTGAGAAGGCGGGCGTATTAAACGATAGCGCATTCGCAATCACACGACTGATATCACTTCTTCATGACAAGATCTAAGATCAAAAGACTTCATAAAAGAGGATTGAGAGAAAATTGATGCAAACCTGAAGTATTTTCGTTGTTTGTTTTTGGGGTGTTATGCCGTGTTGTGCTACCTCCTTCTTTAGCCGACGTTTCGGACAGCGTTGCAGTGTCCATCATCAGGGCAGATCCGGCAGATCCGTCGATGTGAATTTGTAGTGTTAAGTGTGTGCTTATTTAGTTGGAAGCGATACCGTGCCGTTAGCCTTATTTCAGAAGAAAGTGAACTACTTTGAAAGGGAAATTTGGTGAAAGCGCAGTATTTACGTTAGCCTGGGGCCCGTCCACGGAGAAATGTAACGAAATTTCCAAACGAAAGTAGTGTCATCTTGTGGCGAATTCTAGAAATAGAAAAAAAAAACCAATCTGAAGCGAATGTAGCCAATATCAAGGTATAAACAAATGGTTTTATACTTTTGTATTGAATTATTATATGTTATTAAAGTATACTTAGACATGGTTTTTTGCGATTAGCTTTGGTGTAGCCGTCAATTACCGGATACCAAGAGCTGTTTAGCTTAGCTCCGTCGTCTCTATTAATATTAATTGGATTTTTGTAGATTTCAATTGCCTCCGTAATCAGGCGTGATCTATAAGTTTTAGGTCTTCCCAGGACCTCAGGAACAAATCCAAAATAATGGCCGGTTTCAATTAAATGCTCGGCGATTGCGATTTATCAGGATGGCCAAGTTTACAAGCACGAAAGTGTTCTGCTATCCTCTTGGAAATCGTCCGCTCTGTTTGGCCTACATAAACCTTGTCACATCCGGAACAGCTGAGTTTATACACTCCGTCTGCTTCCAGAGGAAACTTAGTTTTTGCAGACCTCAGTAGGTCTTGGATTTTGGTTGTGGTTCCGAAGACAGTCTTGATGCTTTCTTTTCTCAACATCCTGGCAATTCTGTCTGTCACATTGTGAACGAAAGGAAGGAAAGCACAGCCTTTTGACTCTTGTTCAACTCTGACTTCCTTCGGTGTAGATTTGGCTCTTATAATTTGCCTTGTCTGCCTTGTCGGGTAACCGTTGCGTTCCAGTGCATCGGTCAGCTTTATAAGTTCTGTTCCGAGTTTTGTTTCTTCGCATATTCTGGTCGCTCGGGTCACCAAAGTATGGATAAGACCTCTCTTCTGCGCTGGGTGGTGATGCGAATCGGCATGTAGATACCGATTTGTGTGCGTAGGTTTTCTATATACTGTGTGTCCTAGATTACCATCTTCTTTTCGCGTCACGTCCACATCTAGAAAAGGCAGGATTTTATCGTCGTTTTCTAGCTCCATTGTGAACTTAATTTTACTATGGAGTGAATTTAGATGATCCAGAAATTCGTTCAATTTCTCTGTTCCATGAGGCCAAATGGCGAAGACATCATCGACATAACGCCACCATACCTTGGGAACAGCCGAAGCTGTGTCTAGTGCCACTTCTTCAAACTTCTCCATGAAAAAATTGGCTAGTACTGGCGACAATGGACTGCCCATCGCAACTCCTTCCACTTGCTCAAAAAGTTCATCCTGGAATGCAAAATAACCCGTTTTGAGGCAGTGTTCAAAAAGTTTGCAAATGTCTTCCTCATAGATCTCCCTGAGCATTGTCATGGAATCTTCTAGTGGCACATTTGTGAAAAGGGACACTACGTCAAAACTGACTAGGATATCTCCTTCCTCAGTCTTAACCTTTTTGAGCTTGCTGATCAGATCTGCGGAATCCTTAATCCAGGATTCAGTTTTTCCAGTTTGCATCTGCAACAATCTCGAAAGATGTTGGGAAAGTTTGTACGTCGGTGCACCTATAGCACTGACAATTGGTCTCATTGGGATATCCTTTTTATGTATTTTCGGAAGACCGTACAGGGCAGGAGTTCTGGAGGCTTTTACGAACAGCTTAGATCGATCCTCTTTCCTAATGCTGGAAGCTTTTATTAACTCCCTAGTCTTCAGGTCAATTTTGTTGGTGGGATTGTTTTTAATTTTCTTATAAGTGCCGGCATCGCACAATAAGTTTTCCATCTTTTTGATGTAGTCTACCGTATTAATCACGACAGTGGCATTTCCTTTGTCAGCTGGCAGAACCAAGATGTCCTCATTGGCGCGCAATTCTTTTAGGGCCGCAAACTCTCCTTTTGTGATGTTTGGGCGTGGTATTTCAGCCCTTTTCAAAATATGGCAAGTCTCTTGTCGTATGTTCTCTGCTTGCGATTCTGACATTTTGTGTACTTTCATCATTGTATGTAGTGCTGTTTCCACACCACATATGATAGATTCCACAGGTATCTTTTTGGGGGCAACTGCGTAGTTCATCCCCTTAGCAAGCACTGAGGTTGCATCTGGGCTCAGCGCAAGGGTCGAAATGTTAATAACAACTTTATTTTGATCAAGTTGTTTTCGATCACCCTTTTTGGCTTGGTTGAGTCTCTCAAACTTATGTTTCTGTCTCGCATCCGTTGACTGCTTACATCTTAGTGCTTGTTGGTAAGTAATATTGTCAATTTTATTCCAATCTTCCTCGATGAGGATTGCACTCAGATGCAGGTGTAAATCGAAAAGGTCCCGAGATATTCCATCCAGTTCGCTGCGCACATTATGGATTCTCTCCCTTAGTAGCGCTGCTTCAGCTCTTTGAAAAACCCTCTCAGCTTTCCGGGATGCGATATGTCTTTTAATTCGGATGTGTACTGGTACGACCGATTCTTCCTTGCATCTCTTGAGGAAAGCCAGGCTACCCAATAAATGGTTCTTTCGCTTCCTCAGATTCTCCAATCGGCGTACCATTGTGTGAACTTCCTCCCCATAGAGGTTAGTCAGATACGTTTTTAGATTTTCACGGCCAAAAGCATTTTCGTTGTTTGTTTTTGGGGTGTTATGCCGTGTTGTGCTACCTCCTTCTTTAGCCGACGTTTCGGACAGCGTTGCAGTGTCCATCATCAGGGCAGATCCGGCAGATCCGTCGATGTGAATTTGTAGTGTTAAGTGTGTGCTTATTTAGTTGGAAGCGATACCGTGCCGTTAGCCTTATTTCAGAAGAAAGTGAACTACTTTGAAAGGGAAATTTGGTGAAAGCGCAGTATTTACGTTAGCCTGGGGCCCGTCCACGGAGAAATGTAACGAAATTTCCAAACGAAAGTAGTGTCATCTTGTGGCGAATTCTAGAAATAGAAAAAAAAAAAACCAATCTGAAGCGAATGTAGCCAATATCAAGGTATAAACAAATGGTTTTATACTTTTGTATTGAATTATTATATGTTATTAAAGTATACTTAGACATGGTTTTTTGCGATTAGCTTTGGTGTAGCCGTCAATTACCGGATACCAAGAGCTGTTTAGCTTAGCTCCGTCGTCTGTATTAATATTAATTGGATTTTTGTAGATTTCAATTGCCTCCGTAATCAGGCGTGATCTATAAGTTTTAGGTCTTCCCAGGACCTCAGGAACAAATCCAAAATAATGGCCGGTTTCAATTAAGTGCTCGGCGATTGCCGATTTATCAGGATGGCCATATGACTCCATAGTAAAATTAAGTTCACAATGGAGCTAGAAAACGACGATAAAATCCTGCGCTGGGTGGTGATGCGAATCGGCATGTAGATACCGATTTGTGTGCGTAGGTTTTCTATATACTGTGTGTCCTAGATTACCATCTTCTTTTCGCGTCACCTCCACATCTAGAAAAGGCAGGATTTTATCGTCGTTTTCTAGCTCCATTGTGAACTTAATTTTACTATGGAGTGAATCCAAGACCTACTGAGGTCTGCAAAAACTAAGTTTCCTCTGGAAGCAGACGGAGTGTATAAACTCAGCTGTTCCGGATGTGACAAGGTTTATGTAGGCCAAACAGAGCGGACGATTTCCAAGAGGATAGCAGAACACTTTCGTGCTTGTAAACTTGGCCATCCTGATAAATCGGCAATCGCCGAGCACTTAATTGAAACCGGCTAACGTAAATACTGCGCTTTCACCAAATTTCCCTTTCAAAGTAGTTCACTTTCTTCTGAAATAAGGCTAACGGCACGGTATCGCTTCCAACTAAATAAGCACACACTTAACACTACAAATTCACATCGACTGATCTGCCGGATCTGCCCTGATGATGGACACTGCAACGCTGTCCGAAACGTCGGCTAAAGAAGGAGGTAGCACAACACGGCATAACACCCCAAAAACAAACAACGAAAATGCTTTTGGCCGTGAAAATCTAAAAACGTATCAAACCTGAAGTACACCATATACACCTGGAGTTATCTATTATACTCAGCGAATCACGAAATATAAAGGGCTAGGAATAATGTCGGTGCCTTTATGTAAAACAGTGAGCTCAAATTTATGGCATCCCTTACCGACTCAGGGGTTGAATAAAATGATCCTGGCAGAGGGATAGAGGTGGCTATATATTTACGAAAACAGCCTACAATAAGAATATCAATTGTCCTAATAGGACACCTTACCCAAATATTTCACACGTGAAATTTCCCTTTTTTATGAATATTGAATTTTTCAAAATCATTTATGATTTTTTTGGCCTGCCATTAAAGAAATGATAATATTGGAAATAATTTATAGGATAATTTGGATAGCGCCTTTTTGGTGAAAAATTACCCTAAAGGCAAAACTGACTGTTTTGTTGTATTCTGTTTATTTCTGAAACATTGCTATATGCACAGTGAGTGGAACACTTCCTTTCACCCTACTACAATGACTTCCTGTCCTCTCGAATATTACACCGCCCAGTGTAAGACGAGAGACAGTAACCGTCAGGTAATAAAATAAGCAACATTCCACTTCAAGTTAACCTGAAGACGCCTTGACTCCTCGTCCAGGAAACCCTTTTGGACTGAAGGCGAAACTCTGCGTCTATCGCGACATTACCCTGAAGATTTTAGGCGAACTTAGTGGCAGACTTTGGACATGAGAAACAAGCAGAAGAGCAAGCAAACTCCCTCAGAAGATGCGGTCCTTATTAAACCGCAATAGGTGCACTCATATTACACGGAGGAAATAAGCTTTTCTTTACTCCAAAATATCTTATGATGAATAAATGGGGTCTGAAATGTGTAAATATGGACATTGGACATAATATATTCAAACAAAGGAACACACCGTAGAAGAATGTCCCCTTCGCCAATTCACCGGAGGCACATCTGTGCTGAACCTAGTGACTCCCGATGCCGTCGATTGGCTGAATAACCTAAGCATCCGACTTTGACCTCCACCATACGAAGAAGTTCTGAAAAAAAGACACAAGTTCGATTAGTTCACATTTCCCCCTATAGTTTTATTTGCATGAATTTCATAACAATAGTTATCGAGGTATTTATTAAAATACTAGCTGACCCGGCAAACTTCGTACCGCCTCAGAATCAATAAATGTTGTGTTTAATTTATTAGCTGAAATAAATTAGGTTTTTATTACGTTAAAATAAATAGGTACCTGGGCGTTTTCCAAAAAAGATGTCGGTGACGTAATAGGAATTCCACTTAAGTGAGATGCTGCATTTCGATTAAAAATATACGTAAATTTATTAAAGAAAGAATGAACTTCATGACAAAAAGTATTTAAATAGAAAATGTCAATAAACTTCGAAAATAATTGCAATTTAAGTTTAATACTATTGGTAAGAAATTCTTTTACGTCACTTTTATCATAAAGTTTATAAAGAAAATTAAAAGAAATTCATTATTTCAGATTTTTATTTACGAATTGAAAACACAATCAGTCTCCTAAAAAATATGAATAATCAAGCCTATTGAATTAAATATTAAGTTTTTCAATAAAAATATTCTTTTACGCTACTTTTGGATACTTTGTACTGTATATTTTGCGTTCTAGAAAGACGAATATAAGTTTTTGTTTTACGAATGTTTAATTATAACAAATTTAAAATTAATCATGAACTATATCAATAAAAAAAAGAACAAATTTCTTTGAGATATAATAATTGATCTTAGAAAATAAATCACAGCAATAACAGGACAGTGGCGTAAGGGGAAAAATTTGGTAACGTTTAGGAATTCTAAGGCCTCGGCCAGACTGAGAGGCTTGCCCGGTAGCGACAGCGGGCGCGAAATATCAGTCGTATGTGTACGCACGTTGTGGCTACACTGCTGAAAGCGCGACAAGCGACTGGTATGGGAAGAGTGGAAGATACTCTCAGTATCACCCTGGTGTAAGACCACCATTCAGAATTGAAACGTTGCTTAATAATGACTTTAACCTGTTAAGTGACTAGATCTGAATAGCCAGGTACTTCCCCACCTTCCTCTTCCCCACCTTCCTCTTCCCCATCTCCTTCCTGTCCCCACTTACCTTCAGCCTCAAACGTACCCCAATTGGGGATGCCATAGTCTCACTGGCTCCAGATGGGAGCAGTTAAGACTCATGTGAGGTATTCTCTATAAAAAAGGACGATTTTACGTACTACCGCCACCGTGGAAGGCCCCCCGCGCAAGTACTTTTTCTTCCACTTGTTCTTTTTTCTTTTCTTTTTTTTTTCGTTTCTGTTCTCTCCAACGTCTTCTTTTTTCTATTCTTCTTTGGTTAGCTCTCTGATTATATTTTGATGTTATTTTTGTCTTTGTAACTCTTTTTTCATAAAGGCTTCATATTTTTCAGGGTCGTTTTTAATTTTGTCTCTGTACCTTTTTGATTTTTCTGCAGCTTTCAACGGCATATTTGAACATAAAATTAAAATAAATTATTTATAAAAATGCACAAATAATTAGATAGGTAATAATGGGCTACACGTGCATACCGTGTATAGCCTGAAATAGGTAACTAAGCTGAAAGGGTATTAAAGTACTTGTTAATGTACACAACTTTAATTAGGTACAGGATTAACTAAAACACACAGGAACATAAATCATGCTACATTTTATACTTACTTAATCAAAATTGTATGAACCAGCTGATTTTATACTGAATTTCAGAGTTGCCTCTACAGTAATAGTTGCTCATATTGCTGTCTATATTAGTACTTCGACACCATTTCGACTCTTTCAGAATTAATCTTTAATAATCTTAATTAATAAAAAAAAGAAAAAAAATTATACACATAAAAATCAAATAATTTTTTCTTTTTAGCTATGCTGTTCTTTTTTTTCAATGCTACATATATCACTCAACCCACATATCTACATGTAATAGTTACATTTTGAAGATACATGCAAAATATAAATTTAATTAGAAAATTGTAACACACCCAAATACCCTAAAAGACCGACAGAGTGAACCGACCTTTAGAATTCCATTACGTCACTTTTAAGTTCCATTCACGACACCGTTGCGTAAGAGAAGTAGCGTAATCGCGTCAATATTTTTTCGAAATGTATTTATCAATAAATTATGAAACTTCTGTTTGTTCTAACTAAACATTTCATAAAACAATAAATGAATCAATTTAATACAAAGTAGAGTCTAATACATTCTGGTAAATTACCTGGAGAAATACGGAAGCGTTGGTGGAACACTTTTTTAGTACAGCCGAGAACGACCACTTTTGTTACGATTTCTTGGCAAACTGGCTGTAAAAAACCAAGCATGGCCGCCCTTCATAGATTAAATAGGGTTGCTATTTTCGAAAATATTCATCAATTTGGTAATATTTTTATTGGAAGACGTCAATAATGTGGTGGCGTAGGCGGAAATTCCACCATACGCTATTTCGTAGGACAACTCAATATCTGGTATTTAAATTATTTTGCACGATAATTAATCTATATTATGGTTGCAAATCGAAAATATTATCATATACTATTAGTAGAGTTAGAAATAAATACTGGGATAACATTAAATAACATTAATTTTTGAACTCTTACTGGTAGTGGTAGGTGTAGGACATACCAGAAACAGTGACCTGTAGTCTTACTTATTTTAAAATAATATCGAAATTTAATAGATTTATTCATTATTTTTAGTCCATAAAGGTATTTATTTGTTATTATATTGGTAAAATATATGGTTGGTCATTAAAACCGACACAACAAAAGTTACTGATCCTGAAAGTGATGGGACACTGACTTTTATCTATGTACACTTTTTTTGAAAAACGCCCACCTACTCTAAGTTCAAAAAATGAAATTGAGCTGTTGACTAAGCACGAAATGTTCGGCACACTACACCATTCACAGTTCGAATTGATTCAAAGTATGTCGACCAACGCACATTATTTAAAAAGCCGTTCCATACAAAATATATGAAAAAATTAATTTTCTTCATAACTATTTTTCCCGTGATTTTTACCGATGTTTTAATAGTTATTCTGTTAATCGGGACGGAGACAAATCCAACAAATCAAAGATCATAAAAATCGGCTCAGCCTTCTTGAGTTATAAATGGTGTAACTAACCTGACTTTGTTTTATATATTAAGATATGATTAAAAGAATATCAAAACCTTATTCCAGATTTGACTTGACATTATTATTCTAAGCTTATTTCTAACCTATTTGTAAAAGCAGTAAATTATATGTATAGAAAGATAAACCGATGGAAGACTGTTGTGGACGTGTTCGTGTTCTTGAAGTAACCACAATTATTCCTCACTTCTTCTGAAACTGTTGCTGAAAATATTTCCTAATATTAACATTTTTTATTGGGGCCTAGCCCTTCGGGTATTTTGAGAGATAAATATTTTTTGTCAGGTTAATGATTTACATATTTATAAATATTCCCAGTCGATATTTAACTTCAAATAGATTTACTGTTTTTGAACGTTTTACCAAAAAAACTGTTTTTGAAAGCACATGAAAGATTATTTCAAATTTTAATATTACAAACGAACTTACGCAAATAAAACTATAAAAAATTTGACATTAAAAATATACGATTTTTTTAAGCCGTTTTTTTCCTGTTAACTTTAAAAATTTCATTCCATTCGAAACAAAAAAAGCCTCACAAATTATAACTTCGGTTAGCAGGGGACAGTTGTGACTCTTAAGAGGAAACCGGGCGGCGTTTTGTAAATTAGCGTGGGCCGATTTTTTTTTCTTTAGAATTCCTTTTGACGCTAGCGATGAAAAGTTGTCTATGTATCTAAAACATCAAAAAAAATATAGTTTAAAAAAAAACAAAAAATATCCTGTGGCTCGACCTGCCCTTTGAAGTTTGAGAAAATATCGAAAAATTCCCATGTTTTCAGTCTCTTTTTAAAATATTCTGGAACAGTTTAATGATGTTCATGTTTGAGAACTAGTGTAATGAAGTATGTAGGTTCAGTAGATGTAACTAACTTCAATTATTTTTGTAGTAATATGTGACTAAAGCGCGTCCGCCCGCAGTCCCTGACCCCTCCCGCAATAAGGGCACCGCGCAATACTGGCCGTTCTGTATTTGCGTTGGTCGACCAACTGCTCTCGAGGGGAGAGGTCACAAAAGTCAATGAAGAGAAACAGAAAAGATCTTACCAAATTAAATGAACAGGGTTTTGAAGAAGCTTTAGAATTTGTAGAAACTGTATCATTGTCTTCCACCTCAACATCAAAATCATCTTCTCCGGTCGCAAAATCAAGTAGACTACTTAACAATAATATCACAGCTTTTCCCACAACCAGCAAATCTCCGCCTTTAACATTCTCTCTAAGATCTGTGACAGGTTCGGGATATCGGATCGAGCTGGTGCAGCAATCGCTTCTGCCGTCTTAAATGATTTCAACATAATTTGCACTCATGAAAGCAAAGACTTGGCATAAAGTAAGTATATTATTTTTAGATAGTCAAAAGGACAAGACTTGAGTTAATATAAAAAAGGACATAAATATTATATCAGCACGGTGGTTGAAGAACACGTATCGTGGAACGTTAATCGTAGAAACAGGCTCTCATTCCCTGACGCACATTACCGCTAAGTCTGATATGCCTTCTTCATTGCATCTTTTACGCCATTTGGTTATTAAATTAGATAGTACAACCACTGGAACTCGTGGTTTTTCCGGCCACTTAGGTTCGAATCTTCATAATTGCCATTATTTGCCGGTGCAATCTTTTTCATAAAATTGATGTGGACTGTTCGATAGACGTCCTGTTTTCGGATTTAAGCACCGATCAAAAATACTTGCTTGATATTTTCAAAGCAGTTTCCAGCGGACGTTGTCATTTTGATATTGCCAGAAGAAACCCAGGAGTGATGTCGCAAGCACGGTGGCTTACCACAGCGAGTCGTATCGTACGACTGCAGGTATATTGGAAGCCCAACGCCATCACAAATTTTGGTCATATTAGCTACATTTATCATGAGGGCATACATTCCTATGTGGTTTGACATAAAATAAGATGGTGTGAGGCATACTTTTAATACGATAAACTATTCGCGCTATCTTCCGGACAATAATTAATCCTGTGATATAGCGAAACGCTTACTACGCTCATCCTGAAAATTCACATGATAAATCAATGATAAATAATGAATCGCCTACGATCAAAGAGCGTGGAATAAGGCTTTTATTGAAAGCTAGAGAGTTATCCCGGACGGAACAACGAACATTTAAAGTACCGAAATTGAATTTTAATGCACAATCCTATATTGATATGATATCTTGGCAAGATACGCCAATCACATATCCTCCAATTTTGAAAAATGTCACTAAAGAAGAATTAGAGGAAATTAACTTCAGAAGTCGGCTACATTTTGGTCAAATTTGGTCAAATGATTCCCATGTCACACACAAGCGGCCGAACGTTGCGTAAAGGTTGGGACTGAAGCACCTTCTAAAGTGTGTGGCAAGAAGAATAGGGAAAGCCTCATCACCAAAACCATAAACTCCAGAAAAAATATGCCAAAAATATAAACAAAACGTGATTTCATACCAGAATAATTGATCAGATTTAATTGTTCATAATTGGTGTAATAATTGTAACTGTAATTCTTAACGTTATAAAGCTTTTAAAAGTAAATAAATTGTTACTGGGAAAATTTTAATTGTTCCTGGGAAAATTTTAATTGTAACTCTTTCATTACCTAACTACTTTGGAATAATTCACAAAAAATGTTTTTTTAGTCATTTTTCGATCGCAAGGTGGAACCTTAGGCTGATAATATTAATTAACTTTTTTAATTTTTTATTAACATTAAAGACCTAAGACAACTTTTTATCGGTAGCGCTTACGGAAATAAGACTATTTTTTTTCCGCCATACTGTTGCGGCCCACGCTATTGTACATACAAACGTATTCCCTTATTTCCACAGGAGTTTGACACTACCGTAAATATATTTTTATGTAATATAGATATCGACTGGTAATGGTTTTTTTTAACCACAAGAAATTGTTGAATTATTTGGCGGGTAAGAGAAAAGCCGACGTAGCTCAGTGGACAGAACAGTCCGGAATCAGCAGGACACGGGTTCGAGTCCCGTCGGCGGCATGTATCTTTTCTCTGGAGATTTTTTCAATGTGGATGAGTGTTTCAGGCTAAAAATTATTGCCTATAATATTTGTTGGTGGTGAAAATTTGTTACAAGGACGTGGGGGTTGGGTCATAATTAATTCAACACCAGGTATTTCATTATATTTATGCTTTGTTTGCTTATAGCTATATTGCACTATATTAAGGAATTAAAACATAAAAAAAGTCATCTACGGATCCCTATTTCTCAGTTATTTGTTGTATTTAATTTCGTTTATTCTACGTGGCAAATTAATCATAGTCCATAAATTAATAGCTATATTAAGTAGACATCGTGAGAAGGAAGGTTACAATAATAATATAATCGCTATCCACGAATAATATTACCAGGTAGATTGAATGTTATTTTATTTTTAAATAATGTTACTAATGTATTTTTTTAATTATCAAAGTTTCCAAAAAGGAAAGAATGTAAGATGTCCATTCGAATCCGGTTTTCCATGACCTTATAGAGCAATTAATGTTGTCTGCACGGCATTACCATTCGCGATTTTCTTATTAAATCTGTATAAATAAACCATTTTGGGCTATTCCCAAATCCCCGTCCTATTCCCGGCCTGATGCCCTGTGAAGATAGTCCGTTTTGAGCGAAACGCCAAAGTAATTTCCCGCCTCCATGTTACTGTAAGAAAGATAATGATGCAATAAATGTTAACGATTTTCTACAAGGAGAACACGGTCCGGTTTTTCAACGCATCTGGAGAAATTTCATACGCCAGGGAACACCGCTCCTTAAACATAACAGCATTCTACATTTTATAATTTCACCTTTTATGTTACATTATACATTATTATAATCATAATATCATTTTATACCTACGGGGAGAATATATATGAAGAAATCGGGGCGAAGCAAAGTTGATCTACTAATGCTATTGCATGTTATTTCATACGAAATAAAAATATATAATTTAAAGCTTTGGAATGAAGTCGCTAGATGGCAGTGCTCGTTGGAAAACTAATATAATATTGAGACGTAGCCTCTCTAGCGTTCATGATAAAAAAGCATTACCTATCTTTTATTTATCAATTTTATTAAATTTGAATGGGTAATCATTCTGTGCAATATTAAAACACGTATGAGATCATAAATTATGCTATACAGCTGATCATAATATCTAAAGTTCCTAATACACACTTTAAAACATAGATTCCGTCTTGGTAATACAAAAGAATAAACATTTGGTATAATATATATACTCATATATCAGAAATTATGGAAAACCACTTTCTTTTCTTTGTATTATGCCATACCGATTGCCTTAAAACTGGGACAGAAACACATTTAAATACATAAACGAAGGCTCTCACAGCAAAATGCTGCAAACTTTGAAGTTTTCTACGTATTTGGCAAAAGAAAAATTAAGATGAAACTAAACTCTAAATGCCAGCCACATATCACCTTGTTTCGCCCCAAGGAAGAACAGTACCTTTTACCTTGCCAACTAAACCATTTTGGATAATGGATAGAGATAAATAATATTTATATAGGGCAATACTTTACATGTACCTATTAACGAGGAGGAAAAAACATAAAACTTCCATTTCAAATGAAAATCGATACTTTTTCATGCTTCAAATTTTTTTTACTATCTACAAATCTATATATATTCTTCTACATAGGGTACAAAAAAAAATAATCAATGAAGGGTCGAAAAAAACGAATTATTTAGAGCCTATTTTTTTACATTAATTTCACACAGGAGGCCCCGAGGAAAATAATTTCCCTCAGGGCCTATGTCATCTATGAAGAGCCTGGTATTTTATTTAATTTTTATTTATTTTTTATTTGAAGAAAATATTAACATATTACATAATATGTCATATTGTTTACAATTATTTGTGTAATTTTGTTGAAATATTTATGTTGGTAAATATATAACATGTTTCTTGATGTAAATTGATACCTCCCTAATAGAGAATAACACATGTTTAGGGAGGGAGTTTTTTTCCTTATTTAAATAATTTCCGGAATTCTACATATAATGAACACTATAGACATTCAAATTGATTAATGTATATGCACTGAAAAACAGATACGTACATGCACTGAAAAAAATACAGTTTTTTAAAGTATGTAATACATAATGCATACCCTTTATAATAAATAATGTTGGATAACTAATTAAAGTGGATAAAATTTAACACAACTGATAATAATTTGAGAAATTAAGAATTATGTAAGATGCAGGTAAATTATAAAATAAATAGAACGTTATGATTTCCGACTGAGGGAAATGAAAAAAAATTGCATAAAATACAAATTTTGATATTTTAGACATCAGAAAATATTATTAAAACATATCCAAAAATTTTAAAAAATAGCCACCTCTTAAATTTATTATCACAAATACCTACCTACTCATGTTAATTAATTTATTTATTTATCATACATTAACACCCTTTTTAGGGGCTTTTACATATGGGTATTAAAATATACAGTATTTATTGTACATAACTGAACTGATTTATTAACAACATTTTGAATTTGTTTGGTGACAAATTGAAGATGTCCACTGAATTAATATTATTATTTCCCTCCAATAGAATTCTGGGCAAAGAAGAATATACATGGCAGTTAGTCACAGAATTGCTACACTGAAATAAATCACGACTTCTAGTATTACGTGATGGAATCTGAAAGATAATCAATGCAATCATATTTTATATAAAAATACCAAGTAAGTGAAAATCCTTCTGTCTGACAATTTAGGCATATTCATATCCTAAAAGAGTGTTGTAGTTTAACATAATTACTGGAATTCACCTTTTAAAATTTATAAAACGCAAGAAATTATTTTGCACTCTTTCAATTGATTGTACACATGAATATTATAATGTGGGTTCCAGATGGGAGAATTGTATTCAAGTTGACTACTAACAAAGGCAACATATATATGTTACGATTGAGGTTTTCACGGGTTTAAGATGTAGAATAATTTTCTCGGTTTACCCGTGTAACGCAGTCCTTAGAAGGACTTTTTAACTCCTGTCGTTTCGGACAGATCTCACTGTCCATCTTCAGAGGCCTTATGTCTTGAGTTTTATAATCCAATTTCCAAAATCCTCAGAAGTACCTCCAATTAGTTCAAAGCCACCCAATCAGGTTTCACTAAAATCGCCTACCCCCTCCACCGTCAAATCACCTTCTACCCGTGTTCTGTGTTCACGACATAATATTTGAAATGCACTCATTTAAGTCTTGACTTCTGGACTGAACAGAAATGCATAAGCGGTCAGTATGAGACAAAACTCAAGACATAAGGCATCTGAAGATGGACACTGGACAGTGAGATCTGTCCGAAACGTCAAGAGTTAAAAAGTCCTTCTAAGGACTACGTTACGCGAGTAAACCGAGAAAAAAATTCTATATCTAATACCCGCGAAAACCTAAATCATGACCAATAAATATTATATTGTATCGATAATCGCTAGTTATACTTTTTAAAACCGTTTTATTAGGGTCTCGATTGAACGTCGTTTTTGTGCTCGTCAGACGAATATTATGTCAGTAAAGGGGAAGGAAAAATATGCTGGGATGATCCAGGAGGATATGACATTGTTATGAGTGAATCACATATTTGTTTTTCCAACGGGTCATATCAAGAGTTAGAGAAACAGAAGCCATGACAAAATAACACACGAAAGAGATTAAAACAACAACGTAGTCGTGTGTCAACATAGTTGTGTAGCATTTTGTCCTCTATACCCACCCCTCGGAAAAATGGCGAGTGGATCAATTATTTTATTACATACTTAAGTCACGAATTTTACCGTCTGCCCTGAAGAAGATAGCTCCGTTTGCGCATGAAGTCGATTGACTTTTACCAATATTAAAGCAGTGTACATGATGTAATAGTTCTAATAACTTTAAAATTTAGCCGCTTCTCGTTAATTGTGCTGTCTTTGAAGTGAATAAAAGAGCAGCTCTTGAGAAGTTAGTTCTCTTTGATATCGACTCGAATAAACTTCCCGCCTTCTCTTATCGCCCGAAACTTTCACATGAATAAATTAAAGAGAATTATATTTCTAATAATAATAATATTATCAATTTGATTAAGATGGCTCTCAGGGGAAATAATATAACGCCACTTAGTCGGAATGAAAAATGCCTTGGAATATTATATATAACGCTCGTTTTACATCTGCGCAACGTATTTTCAGACGAAACGGTGATTTAAATAATGGAAACAACGTTTCAGGAAACTTGTTCTCGGAGAAATGCGAGTAATTGGTTTTTACACGAATTTGTTTCAGAGACCATTCAACATTTCTAGGTACCCGTGGCTTATGAGTATCTACAATATATTTATATCAGCATGTTGATAATACGATTGATAGTGTAATTCAAAATAAACGTATTTGCATTTCTCATGTTTTGAGAAAATGCTTTCTGAAGTTTATTTAACGAATTTTCAAATATTCGTCAAAAATCAAAGTGCAATTACACAGATGTTATTTTTCTGCAATCGATAAAGAAGAATTTTTATTTTCTATAACTTTTTGTTGTTGAATAAAAAGTTTAATTTACATTAAAACATATTAAATTCGTAATAGTTGCTGTCTAGGGGTTTAGCGGGAAATAATTGAACTTAATTATTTAAAATTTATATAAATAAATTGATAAAAAAATAAAATTAGTTTTTAGCATTAAAGACAAAATTAGCGACTCTCCAACTAAAATTTGAACCAGAAAAATCAGGAAAAGATTCGGTCGCATCTATTCCAAGATGATTTTTCGATTTCAAAATTTCTTTTTAGAGTTGCTAATACTGTCTTCAATGATCACATCTAGAAGCTATAAGCGCCTACGTCAAATTTATGCATCAATCAGAAATGAAGATATTTTATCGGTCTTTTGGAGTAAAAAGTCTGAATGAACATTTTGACTTAGAAAGACCACAATTTTCTCATTCTAAAGCATTCAAAAAATTCCAGCATCAACCCACATAAATATTGTAATTAGAGGTTTAACTTTTTTTTTTATATTTCTGCATTGAGAAAATTTATTAAAAATTAACTTCAAAGTTCTACTATGCAGCGTAGGTACCTATTAAGAAACTATTTTAATAAGTTTTAATAATTATATTAATATTAATGCTCTTGACCACCAGATTTTAAGACAATCGCAGTCTCGCGAAAAACGACCACTCTGCCCCTCGAGTTTGACCGACCTCAGAGCTGATTTTCGCGAGACAGCGACCGTGGATGACCGATTAAGTGTTTTGCAGTCTTGCGAAAAACGACCATTCTGCCCCTCAATTTTAACCGACCTCAAAGCTGATTTTCGCGAGACAGCGACCGTGGATGAAAATACATACGATTTTTTCAGACCTGATTTGTATGGGAAAAATTCAGCCAGAATTTTACCAATTGCAAATTTTCATATAAAAAAACTGATGCAAAAAAAATAAACTGCTAAAAAAACTGATGTATTAAAACCTAGCGGCGAAAACTAGAAGCGCTCATTATTCGACGATGAAATTCAAAGTTATATTGCCAGCCGCCAGGTTCGCCCCTCAAAAGAGGAATAATTTATCGTCAGACCTTCACGAAAAATTTCTGAAAGAGCCTCAGTACTAAAATCGTAAAGTGTATATTTTTTAAATATATGGCGTCTCACCTCAAAATTTTACATTTCGACGAGCCTCGAGGTAAATCAAAATTGCGATTTAAAAAAGATTCCCGGCTTAGATGTTTTTGTATTATTTCGACTACGACAGGTTTTGGAACATAAATAATATATTATATTTATGACTTTTCATGGAAATTTTGTCAGGATTCGTTTTCAAACGTCGGTAATTTCTGACGTTTACGAAAAAAATTCCGAGTTAAAAACTGTTAAAATGTTCGTAGCCAGTAAAAAAAATGCTTTATTACGTATAAAATAAGTTTCACTTGCCAAATAATTCGAGTTCATTTGTTTTTTCTAGGTTGTGTAATGTCATTTATTGATTTTGTCGACACCCAGCTCGAAAATACGAAATGGCTTTAAAAATATCGATCTGGGCTTTCAAAATTTAGTAAAACCTTTTCGACAAGAGTTTTACGAATGTAAATCGACAGTCATATTGACAATGTTTCTTGAAAAAACGTCCGTTATTTTAATTTCCAATCTGACATTTGAAAAAAAAAACATCTCAAAGGCGCATTCGGAAACCGGTATAAAATAATGGTTGACACGATTTACCTGCTCCACTGGCGGCAAGATTTAGTACCACTCTAATTTGCTAAGAAACATTTCAACATCGGTCGAAATTCAAATTATTCCCAAAGAAACTGGAGTGTTGAAAATGTTACTACATTTTAATCATAGCTTCAAATATCGAATGTCGAATGCATTGCGGTGAAAAATTTCCTTTCTGATAAATATGAATTATTTTTTTAATTATTATTAACGATTTTTTTTCTTATTTTTTTTTTTAAAGAAAAAAGAGTCGTTCGGTCGCGACTAACGCTGGTGTGTCATAGAAATATTTCTCCAATTAAGGTTCTTAGATTTTTTTTATTTTTCAGTACAATTATCGTTATGAATAATTATTTATTACTAAAATAGTATGTTTGTTGATGAATTCAAAAACTGGACACTTGACCGATGTCATTTCCAGAAAAATATTTTAAGAAAAACAAAAACAAAAAAATTCTTCTGAAAATGCACAATTTTTAAATCAATTTATTTGTATTGAAAATCGGGAAAGAAATTATTCTGGATCATGTACTATCAGGGAATTCAGTAGAGATGGCCTATTTTGTTGTGTTCAAATAGTGATGTTATACTGCATAAGTACTTACCCGCTAACTTGAAATATTTTCTATGCAATTTTTAGGCGATAACGAGTAGGTACCTATCCGGACAATAAATTATTGGTTTGATGTGATTATTTTTGATTTAAAAATTTCAAATAAATAATATTGGGCCATTTCTGTGCAAAAACTTAAGTAAAAAAATTATCAAAGATGGTGGCAAATATTTGCCAAAATTCGTATTGTTAGTTTGTTTTTCAATAAATAATTTATTTTAACAGGTTTGTGAAAGATTTTTTCTGAATTTTTTTTATTGCAATTAAATTTAGATTCATATAATGTTTTTTTGCTAAGTAGTAAAAATTTGTAAAGCGCCGTTTTTGTATTTGGCATGGTTATAGTATCATTCAAGGTGAGTGGTGTGCATTGGTACCGCCGCCCCGGGAATAATTTAATGGATGACTTAATTAATGGAGTACTTTCTTGAGTATTTTTATAAAATGTTCGGGAAAACTACCGGGAGTAGAGAACTTTTTTTTTTACAATCGCTTCATATAGGAGGCCCTGAGAGGAATAATTAATACTATTCGGGGCCTCCTATATGAAGCGATTGTAAAAAAAAAAAGTTCTCTACTCCCGGTCCCGAATAGTATTAATAATTCCTCTCAGGGCCTATGTCATTTTTGGGAATGCTGTGTGGAGGATTTTTTTTTTGTAAAACGCCGTTTCTGTAGGTTGCATGTTTATATTATCATTCAATGTGAGTGGTGTGCATTGGTACCGCCGCCCCGGGAATTATTTAATGGATGACATTCTAAACGGGGTACTTAACTAGAGTATTTTTGTACAATATTCGGAAAATCTACAGGGAGTAGTTTTTACAATAGCTCGATACTGGAGGCCCGGAAGAAAATAATTCCCCTCAGGGCCTACGTCGTCTTTGGGAATGCTGTGTGGAGGGTTATTTTTAGGAAAGGAAGGAAAGGATATTCTGAGAAGTAAAAAGGTATGAGGGGTGGGTAGGAATCTGGATATCAGTGTATGGAGTGACGGACGAATGGTTGTATCCCTCCCACTGCGGTGCAAGGTGATGTTCCGAGAGAGCTCTGCTGGAGAAGCCAAAAAGTCTCCCTAATCCTTCATTTGCAAACGAAATTGCCTCAAAATGACGGCCTCTGGCGTAGATGTTTTTTGATATATTCAATGGCGAAAGGTTTCGAAAACTTATTCAACCGTTTTTTAGTGGCATTCCATTGAAAATATTCCACAATATCGTGCTAAAAATTTGTCATTTTACAAAAAAATCCAAGAAAAATCCGCTAACAAATTCCACAAGATTTAAAAATATTACTGGCTAGGTGGAAACGTATAATATTAATCACTGGGTAGGTACCTACTTTGCTCCATCGAATTACAAATAAATGGTTTGAAATTAAGAGAAATCACCAAAGTTGGTACGGTACTATATGCGTTTCTCCTGAAAAAATGACGATTGCAGTTTGTCGGTCTTTTAATTCAAATGCAGATACATGCTGGTAAAAAAAAATTCCGCTCGAAATATACTGATTAATTTTTTTATTAAAACTCATGATTTTTTTCTTAATTTTTTTTTGTTTAAAAAATATTGTCGGGCGTTTGCGACCAACGTTTTTGCAGCGCATTAAAATTTATCTAAATAAGATGCAAAGTTTTTTTTTCAAATTTTCTATACATTCATCGTTATTAATAATTATTTATTACGAAAAGAGTTATGGCGTCCGTGAAATCAAAAGGTGGACACTTGAGAGATGTCATTTCCTTAAAAAAATATTAAAGTGTTGATTAAAAAAAAAAGTATTTTTTTTAATCGATTGGTTTTTGTAATAATGAGTGACGAAATTTTGCCGGACCCTGTCGTTCATTTCGACTGACCAATCAGGGAAGATGAATAAACATGGTATTCCATTGAATTCAAATATCGATATTTACTGTAAGTAAGAACTTCTTTCCTTTTAATCAAAAAAAAAATTATGATACAAAAAAGTAACCAAAGATGGATATTTGCATACGGTATACACAGGGGTAGGTAGATATGCAGGTAGGTAGGAAATAAGAACTGAACAGGTACTCTGGGTAGGTAGGTATGTAGGAAGGTACTTTTTATAAATTAGGTGGGTTCAATACAGATTTTTCATTTGCATATAAATCGAAAAATAGATAGGTCAGGATTCGTTCGTTTACTAAGGTCATTATAAACTTTAAAAATAAAAATAATTATACGTGTGCACGGGTACCCGCATATTGTGAAATAATTTCTTTGGGGTAATTTTTTTATTGCAGTAAAATTGAGTTTGATAAGATTGTTTTTTTGATAAATAGTAAATTTACAATATTTTTTTTTTAGAAATTACGTAGGTAAATGAACAAATATTATTTGTTTGAGTGAGGGTTAGGTAGGTTTTATATTATGTTTTTTATACAAAAAGATTAACGAAATACAAATGTGTTTTATGAAATAATTTTTATTTTAAATAGTTTATATTTTTATAGCGCCAAAATTTCTCAAGAAATTCCAAATATAAAAAAAAATTCCAATTTAAAAAGTTACATTGAAATTTTTTTTTATGGGTATCCCAAATGTTTCGCTACCCGAGGATTATAAAAAATATATAAAGGACCAAAGAGCATTAAATTCTTTGGGAATGCTGCGTGGAGGGTTATTTTTAGGAAAGGAAGGAGATGATGTTCTGGGAAGGAAAAAAGGTATAAGGGGTGGGTAGGAATCTGGGGATCAGTGTGTGGAGTGACGGACGAATGGTTTTATCCCTACCACTGCGGTGAGGGGTGATGTTCCGAGAGTTCTGCTGGAGAAGCCAAAAAGTATCCCTAAACCAGTCTCTCCCGATCTGGCCTGCCACGCAATTGGTGGGCAGACGCATCCACCACCAAGAGCGGTAAAAACCTCACCCTATGAACCCTGGCACCCCTGCTAAATCATCAAACATAGCGAACAACTTCAAATGACCTATTGCAGGTGTGTTGGTTCCCGAGGCGGCGGTACCCATACCCACCTACCAAATTGAGGTTTTTTGCAATTCTTGCTTCATCCACAGTCAAAAATCATATTTGTAATTAAGAATTGTTTTTTAAGACTTTTCTACGGTTAGTCATGCGACATATCGTTTTTCACAAAAAAATGTGGGGATTTCATATAAGTCAACATTTTGGTCGCCATTTTGATTTTTAGGACTTTTCTAAGTTAGTCATGTGACATATAGTTTTTCCCAAAAAAAGGAGGGGATTTCATATTAGTCAACATTTCTGTCGACATTTTGTTTTTTAAGACTTTTCTAAGGTTAGTCATGTGACATATCGTTTTTCACAAAAAAAGGTGGGGATTTCGTATTAGTCAACATTTTGGGCGCCATTTTGTTTTTAAAGACTTTTCTAAGGTTATTCATGTGACATACCGTTTTTGACTAAACCAAGGATGGGGATTTCATATTAATAAAAATTTTGGTCGCCATGTTGTTTTTTAAGCCTTTTTTTAGGTTAGTCATGTAACTAATCGTTTCTGGTAAACCGAGGATGGGGATTTCATATGGATTTCATAGGTCGCCAGCAGTTGTACAAAATTGAGCGATTAACTCACAGGACCCTTTGAGTAGTTCTCACAATTCTTGCTTCATCCACATTCAAACATCGTTTTTTTTCTTCAAATATATATATTTTTTTAAATGCAGGCTTACACTTCTTGCTTCATCTACATTCAAACGTTAAATCGCTTAGTGCTTTAACCAATTAGTTGCGTTGCAACGGGCAAAAGCTAGTACTTATTAATGCGTAACAATTTAATCTGTGAATACGACATACAAAATATGCATAATTCTTAAATTATAGACATGATGTTACTACTTACAATATTGTACCACATTAACCGAATAATTTTTTCTTGATCATTCATGACATTGGATCCCCGGGCAGTTGGCCCCCCGGCATATTTATATACAATGTGTAGTCGGATTAGGTAAAATACGGTATACATACTTACACAAAATATAATTAACTGTCTCCGTAGGGGTACGCAGAGAGGATGTACCTCCGAATAATAAAGCATAAAACATATTTTCTTTCAAATGCATCAAGGAAAAAACTACTTTTTATACCAGAGTATTAGTACAAAAAATCGATACTGTAAATAAATTCTTTCGATATTCATACCAATTTAGTTTTAAATGCATTTTAAATGTCGATTTTAGGAATTAATTGGAAAGCAATGAACAAAAATTGTAATTTTATAATAATTATAATATCGGGGGGCCAACTGTCGGGGATCACCTGTCAGGCCATCCTACAGCACATGTACATGTAAATTAATGCTAAAATAACTCTTCTTCCAACCACAAGCAAACGATTTTAAATGAACAGAATAGTATTAATATGACACATGTAAAACCGTATTTGCAAAACCTCATTTATATGTTACGTAATACCTATCTTAAATTTGTTTTTAAAAAAAAAATAATCCTAGTAGGAAGTAGTCACTCCTGGACACATTGACCCCCAGATTCCTACCCACCCCTCATATCATTTTCCTTCGCAAAATTTCCTCTTTCCTTTCTCTAAAAGACCCTCCACACAGTATACCCATAGATGACAAAGGCCCTGAGGGTATTTTTTTCCTCACAGCCTCCTGTGTGTAGGGTTACCAGATGACAGGAATTTTCCTGACATGTCAGACATTTTAGGTGTCTCGCAGGAAAACAGAAAAAATTGGATTAGATCGGAAATTGTCAGGAATTTTGAAAAATATTAGAAATATTAAATTTGATCAAATTTATAGGGATTACGGAATTCTTGGCAGAATCGAATAAAAAACATGATTATATAGGCGAATTTACCAGAAAAATTCACAACCTGAAATCCTCTAGCCTCTACAGTTTATAGGATTTTTATTGCTAAGTCAAGTCAGGGATTTTGTCAGGAAAACTCATTTTCGGATCTGGTAACCCTACCTGTGTGTAGCTAATGAAAAAAATGTACGAGTATTTAAAAAAAAGGTATCATTTTTTTTTTCAAAATGTCAATAACTCATTTTGAAATATTGTACACTCTTCCTTAAGCTCTTAATTACTCGGTACCTAATTACTGTTATTATTTACAATATAAAACCTCTATTATAAATTTAAAAAAAGGTTGCTTAAACATTCAGACAATAATTGTATCTCCAATATGAACTTGTTTAGTTAAGTTGTTTAACAATATGCTGTTCATGTGATCATTAACGCTAATAGCATTTCCAACAACTGAATGTAACTAGGACAACATGATATTCACTTCGTAGTAAATTCAGTGGAATTCATATTTTCACTCTGGATTTCGTTGAAAAACTATGGTTGAAATGTTTTGTTGTGCTCATTACTCGTAAAAAGCCTTTTTCATAACAATTTACTCGCACGCGACTCTCAAGCGAAGCGCAAGGAATATAATAAACGCAATTGAAATCTCTGCGAGTATTTTCACACGAGGTAGTCAAAAATTCTTGCTTTGGAGCGATTTAGAACAGACAGGGGCGGTCTTTGCGTCACATAAATAACCCAAAATCAAGCAGTATAATTACGTCGATAAGGATTGCATCGATAACTTTCGGTTATCGTTCCCTAGGACAACTGAAGATCGCTAACGTACATATAACGGTTGACGTCGAATATATTAAGAGCACTTAGTCATTTTCAACGATTTTTACACTGCTTAGATACACGTGTATAAAAGGTTTCTATAATACAAAACCAATTATGTACAAATAATATTATAAATCAAAATGTTTGTCAATTGAATTACAAAAACTATTGAAAACTTAAGTAAATTTCGTAATATATAGTATTAATTTTTTGATAATGCTCCAATGCTTGATAATCTAGGGGCAATGCTTTGGACTCCCAACTAGAAGGTTGCAGACAAATATTATTTGATTAATTTGAGTTATTTCACAATTAATTAATTAATAATAATATTTACTATATTTGCGGCACGTCCCAGAGTCGAAGATACTCTCACTATCGCCCTGAGGCCCTAGCACGCTTGCTCTATAACGATCGGTAACTTCTCATCGTTCCCTACGACAACTGCAGATCGCAAACGAATAGGTGACAGTTCACAATGACTAAGTGTCCTTAATATATTCGATATCAACTGTCGTTTGTACGTTTGAGATCTGCAGTTGTCCTAGGGAACGATGAGAAGTTACCGACAATCGGTGGGTAACTTCATATCGAGCGACCGTGCTAGCACACCAGGTGTAAGACCACCATTCAGAATTAAAACTTTGCTTGAAATAGCTTTAGTCGTGTTTAGTGACTAGATCTGAATAACCAGGTACTTCCCCACCTTTCTCTTTCATCTCCTTCCCTTCCCCGCTTACCTTCAGCCTCACAACATACCCCAATTGGGGATGCCATAGTCGCACTGGCTCCAGAAGAGAGCAGTTGGGACTCTTGTGAGGTGTAACACAATAAAAAATAAACGTTTTTTTTTTTAAATAAAACAATTGAAGAAGTAGATGTTTTTGATATTGCAACACTGCGCAATTCCTTTGACGATGTTGTCGTCTCGTCTTTCACCCGGCATGCCGCTTGAAGTCCCGAAAACCCTTCTGGATGGAAGGGGAAAGGCTTCTACGATTACCTCTCACTCCAGAAGATAGGTGGAAACTTGAGTGGCAATCGGTAAATGCGGATAACGTGGGACAATGCAGCAACTCACTGAGAGTCTGGGTTCATTGCCTCATAAACTCTGTTCCTTTATCAATAGGATAAAGTGCTTCCATAGCTGCTGTGCCCACATGATGCATATGCGTGTGAATGCGGTGCGATGCAGATCACTGAATACGTGATCAACCCGCTCCTTCATTCCCCGGCGGGATTGATAAGGTCCACAGGGTAACACCTGAGACCCTAGACTGGCTCGCAGACCTAGATGTTCCCCTCTGACCCCACCCCATACGAAAGAAGAAGACATTTAAATTACTTCCACAAACCTTGGTGAAGCAAAACAAATTTAATTTTAATATTTTAATTAATAAAGATAGTATTAGTGAAAGTGAATCGAAAATACGAAACAGAAAAATCAGAAAAAGATATGGATACATCTGGGACATGAACCCAGGACCTCTGGCACTGCGCCAACGTATCCCTATCCGATTCGGTCATTTTTAACTGTATCATACTTCGACTGAGAACCACCAACATTACTTTCATTTTCTTAACGCATATTTTTTTTTATTGCTGCCATCTTTATTTACGATTGCAAGATTCAACTCGAACTAAATGCCATCTAGATAGTGTCAGGATAAATTTTATCACTTTTTATTAATATGCGGCATCTATTGACTTTTTCTGCAAGTCTAGGATGAAATATTTTTACTTTTATTTTTAACTTTTTAACTTAACGAGTTAAACCTCAAATTATAATATTTTAATTAATGAAGATAATATTAGCGAAAGTCAATCGAAAATCCGAAACAGAAAAATCAGAAAAAGATATGGATATGATGTCCCAGATGTATCCATATCTTTTTCTGATATTTCTGTTTCGGATTTTCGATTGACTTTCGCTAATATTATCTTCATTGATAAAAATATTATAATTTGAGTAAAAATAAAAGTAAAAAGATAATTTTTTCGTTTCACCCTAATGGAAGGATTCATAAAGAGTCGGATCATCTAGAATGTTCTCTATCAATGTCTGTATATTTAGCAAATTAGCTGGTTACGTATGTTCAGGACTGAATATTCATTACCATTCCTACGTGTTGATAATATCAGCTGGTGATTCCACGCCGTAATGTTCTCTTATGCAGTATGAGGAAATCCTATGAATGGAGAACCAATGGAGAACGTGTTATAATTGTTAAAACAAAAACATTGTAATTGTAATAAAAATACTCTTAAAAATACATACTCCCTTGAGTATAAATAATTCTTTTTATGTGAGTAGGTATCGCACCCGAGTCCGATACGAAAAAGGTCTCAGAGTTTCCTTCCAGCTAATGACAACTGCAGTGGAAACAAAATGGTATTTTCGCTGTTTTTTGTCGAAAAAATTTCGATAATAATGACATTTTTATTATATTGTATGTTGACGAATAGGTTTTCTATATCGATTTACATTACGCCATTTTTGATTTTCCGTCAAAACCATGCACTATATATCGCACGGTCCTGTCGAAAAGAGATACTAGCGACATCTCGCGGAGAAAGAGTGATCTAACTTAAATACGGCACTCGTGAGGCATAGATAAACACATTCACATTACCATTTCAGAAATAAAGATAAAGTTTTATAAAAAAGAAAATTTCGATTTACGATCCTTTTCTACGGGATGTGCGAAATATATATAAGCATATATGTAGGTACGTGCGGAGGGCGTTTATGTCGTCACACCGGCCAACGTCTGTAGGACAGTCCTGGATCTCGGTCACAACTGACTTAGTGTCAGTAGCGTAACTGGGCAAAAGTGCTTTTTTATTAGATACTCCTTATAAAATAAATACTCGTATATGTCAAAATATGCATATGAAATATATTTTTATAGCGCGCTTCTCACGCTACGCCATTAATTACTGTATTCAAATAATATTCACGAAAAAGTCCCTTAATTACTGTATTCAATAACAAATTAAGTCGAGTTACTGTAGGTATCCGTAAAGAGTTCGCAACAGTAGACGGCCGGCGTAGTCCAGGGAAAAGGCTTTGGACTCCCATTCCCGTCGTGAGCAAATAAATTTTATTTGATTAATTTATGTTATTTCACAATTAATTAATTAAAAATAATATATTGTATATTTGCGGAAGGTTCCAGAGTGGAAGATACTCTTAGATCGCCTTAGTGTAAGACCACCATTCAGAATTGAAACGTTGCTTGAAATGGCCTTAGCCGTGTTTAGTGACTAGATCTGAATAGCCAGGTACTTCCCCACCTTCCTCTTCAACATCTCCTTCCCTTCTCCGCTTATCTTCAGCCCCACAACATACCCTAATTTGGGATGCCATAGTCTCACTGGTTCCAGTCGGGAGCAGTTGGGACTCTTGTAAGGTGTTCACTATAAAAAAAGTCGAAATTAAGTTTAGTATTTTGAATTTTAAAAAAATCGTTTATTTTACCTCTATCTTCTTATGTACGTATTTTTAGAATGTTTAATAAGAAAGTATCTAAGTCTTTTAGTGGGATATATAATTTAAAAATTATAAAACGCAGATTTTTTTTTTCGCTCAATGTTAATGTGAATTTTGTAAGATGGAGACCAAACTACTGAGTTATATTCCATTAGGCCTTTAACTAGAGATACGTATAATAATTGAATGGCTTGTAAGGAATTAATGTTTTCAGTTGCGAAGCCTAGTGTTTTCATACTTTTGTTGACATTTTGATATGATTAGCGAAACTTAGTTTTTCATTCAAAATAATTCCGAGATCTCTCGTTTCCGTGACTCTTTCTAATGCTGTGTTGTTTATAGAAATTTTATTTCTGAAGAAAGTCAAGGTTTTTCACTTTATACATTTAAAAATAGATTATTTTGTCCAAAACATTTTTTTGGGTTAATTTCACCTTGAATAATTATGACATGTCTGGTATATCTACAGTGACGTTATCGTTAAAAGCTATTACCAGTGTTTTAATACTATTCTCTTACATATATTCCCCCTATGCCGCTAAGGTCTACCTAGTAGTGGGTAGAGTTTTCGCTGCACCTTGACGTAAACTCTCATGCACTCAACATTCTGAACAATAATATGCATCCAGACTTCGCCTAAGTATTGTAAGGACGAAATATGAGGTACGGATACCGCAAAATTGTCATTTTGAGGCCTGCGTGTCAGAATAAAAACATTGCACATGATTTATTAGTACTAAATTTCTTATCTCTTGGATATGTTTAAACATATCCCCTCTACTTAAACGTCTTTCAACTCATAAACAATCATTAATTTAAGGTAAATGTACATGTTGCAAAAATGTATTATTTATTAATTTATTATTGAATAGCGCAGTATAATATGATAACAAATGAAATGCGTGGACACGACAAGCAGCAGGGAAGGAATCAGTGAAAATGGTAACAAATGAAATGTGTGGACTCGACAAGCAGCAAGGAAGAAATCAGTGAAAATGACAGCAAATGAAATGCGTGGACACGACAAGCAGCAGGGAAGAAATCAGTGAAAATGATAACAAATGAAATGTGTGGACTCGACAAGCAGCAAGGAAGAAATCCGTGAAAATGATAACAAATGAAATGTGTGGACTCGACAAGCAGCAGGGAAGAAATCAGTGAAAATTTTCTTGTGTAGCTTTCTTCTGTTTCAAGTTTTTTTTGATAAATTTTAAAATAATAAATTAAGCCATATTAGTGTAACATCTTTCCACTTCATAATATACCCACCACGATATAATGCAACAATACGGGATCAGACTCATTGACAACTAGTTTAACGGAACTTAATGTTTAAAATAATTTAAAATAAATAAACAAAAAAATCTGAATTAAATTCCACAATGAATCGTCTGCATATACTTGGTAATAAATATTTTGTGGATGATGCTATAAATATAGAAAGAATAACAACATAAAAACATTATTTCATTAAAGCTGTTTATCAGCGCTTCTCAGTTCATTTATAATCAAACAACACTTATTAATTACTTTTCAAAATATCTTGTATACATTTACATATCGCTTGCTGAGGGTTGGTTTGTTCTATGTCCACAAAAACTTGTGGTGATCCGTCTCGACACCCTACCCGCCGCGGATACTAATTTGTGACGATCCACCCTCCTGGGCTACCCGGCACCAGTTGTAGTGAACCTACCCTCCTGCCTTACTAACTTCTATGGGTCTCGGGACCTCCTGTAATGTACCTGTGGGGCTACCCGGCACCCGTTGTACTGATCCGTAGTCGTCTATCCTTGGTTTTTCTATTCTTTCCCTTTAACATTAGCTGTCGGGATCTACTGGCTACGCTACCCTTATCTTTTGGCCTTCGATCAATATACCCTTGCATCTAGCTACACCTAACTTTTCCTTAAACCCCTGCGATTTTCTCACAGTAAATAAGATTTAAGATTTTATTGCACATTATTCCTATTTACCCCGTTGTGTGATTTTTTGATTCGGTAATTACATTTGCATGTGTAAATTAATACACATACACATGTAGAGGAAATAATGTAGTGTGTGTGGTAACCTCAGATTCTTTTGGAGTAAAGTGTGAAAGAATCTCGTTTGATAAACTGACCCCGTTTTTTTAGATTGTTTTATTTTATTTTCAAACCTATACTCGTATTACCCGCCTTTTCTCAACTTGAACGGAGTGTCATTGACGCTAATCCTACAGTGAATTGTCACCCGGTTTATAAAATTCAACGTCGTAGTTTTTCTTACCCGATTTTTCCTGTCTAGATTTACATTGGATTATATTAACATGACATGGACAGTGTGAATTATGACATGCATGCCAGGATCCTTGCGAAGCTCTCAATGTCGTCGTACTGCACCTAGATGGTCAAGTTATTATTGTTATTAGTATACACTACATGTACTGGGGAAGTGGAAGGTGAGGAGGGGTGATAGGAGGATCTGGGAAATGTTGTTTCCTGAATAAGTCGGCTCCTCCTCTAACCAAATAGATACTGGTGACCAACATTCCGGACAAAGACTCAATCATTACGTTTGCTAGGATGGTCCTTAAGTCCTGATTTTGTTCTCTTGCATGAACTTCATTGCTACGAAAGGGTCCCTTCACGCCAGATGAAAGCGCGCAGAGTCCTCATGTCACTTCCAGTATTATTCCGACTTCCTATCCTCCAGATTTGATTTTAACTCGACTGATTCTAGAAGGGGTATGTCCATTTCTTCCCTTATCATGATTCTACTCGCGTTGAGTGCGTACGGAGCCGTTTGAGATGATCCTTTCGTCTCCTACGAGGATAATCATTGGCTTGCGTTCCTCGCCTCCAAGAGCTGACATAACTTCTACCTTGTAAAAACTATGTTTGCTTTCAGGTCGACACTACTGGTAGTATGCAATAGTGCTACAGACTTATTCTCACGGAATACCACGCCGACGTCCCCTCCACATAACTTCGCAAAACTTGGGATACCTTCGGTCGAAACGCCTCCGTCAGCGAATCATACCCTACCATTCCAAGTGGCATTTTCTTTTTATTCTGTCTTTCATGCCTTTTCACTCTGCATGACCCCGCGAAAGGGATTAACTTCCAGTACCCCGCGTGAATGCCAAGTTTACGTTGACATCCCCTATCGCATGATAGCGTAAGAAAAAAAGCCCTCTTTGTCTCATATCTTGTGGGGATATAATTTCAGTGAACGCTATTGCATTCCCCAATCGTGAAGTCTATATTTCGCAGGTCAAGCGGGATTTTGGAAGGGTCTGATTGAGAAAACATTACCGAAATAATGTTGATTTCATATTTTGTAAGGAAGCCTGAAAGAAATTTGACATGATAATATTGTTGTTAGTAAACAATTTTAATGTTTAAATTCAATTCTCCAAATTTCATTTTTGGACCAACATTCAGTATGGTATGGATGCTTCCGTCACTCCACTTTGGCTCGGCATACCTCAGAAAAAACCTTCTAATATGGATGACTGTACGGCTACGATTTATGGCCGGGATCCTTTTTTATACGCATTCGTCTCGTCCTTTCTAGCACGCAAAAAATATAAGTTCATTGAACCCACACTGATAATAGATTTAATTTGGGACAAATCTCGTAATTACACATTGAGAATAATATTTAAAACACAATTATATCCTGGAACATAACTTCTTTTATCATTGGTTTTGTAGATTGGCAGATCCTCTCAGGTATCGGGACCATGTACGACCTGTAATTTAATTAAAATGTTTCTTTCACTCACCTGAACGAAGCCTGATTACGTACATGTGGGGAAAATATTAAAAGTAAAAAACCTTCCTGTCACTATGGTTCGGTAATTTAGTTCCTAGAAGTAGTAACACCCATGACCCTATGTCACACTTTTATTTGAGTTTAAGAAAATACGTAGGTTATTAATTATTATTTGTTAACAATATTATCGAAGATGACATTTATACGTAGGTATTTGTTGATATTATTTTGAATATTTGTATTATCTTGATTATATGATATATTGAAGCAACTACAAGCGCGTAGGTATTGTTTATTATCGTTGAACAATTTCAAATTGGGGGATTCAAAACAAGCAATAGTTTATTTTATATTATTATTATGCTCGCGGAAGATCGAAGGTGACATTTGTATGTAGGTTATTTATTTTGATGTTGTTTTGATATTATTATTTTGTGTGTACAAGTTTGAAAATGATATTAGTACGTTATTATTGACTAGACTAATTTTATATTTCAAATCAAAATTCACGCGATGCACTCCCTTCTATTTTTAAAACACAAAGTTAGGTTATTATTAACTCACAGAAGCTAAGTATTTCATTCACTTTGGTTATTATTTTGGTTTTGATAATTCAAATTAATTTTATTATTTAATTAATTCACCCGCGGCGCACTGTCGTTCACTGCAGTTAACTTTCAATAAAGCGTCTTAACAAGCCAGATAATCAATTTATGTACACGAACTATTGATTCTCACGAAGTCACAACCTTAAAAATTCTTTAATATTACGATGGATATTTTCTCCCAACATTAACAAACACTTGTCACTGTTTATCACGACTTTTTTAATTCTTCGGTGGATTATGTCTTATCACTCGTTTTTATAATATTTGATCAATTGTTTTGTTAAATACGAACGATCTTATCACTGCTAGCACTCTATAGCCTCGTCTTCCTTCGATCCTCGACCCTCGACTCTTACTGCCTACCGCCACATGGTATCCAGCCCTTCGAATATCTTGTCCAAAAAAAGGTGCCAGGCGTGGACTCAGGACGTACATCTCGTCTTTCGTTAGGGCGTTTTATAATTGAGAGTTCAGACTATTTCAACTTTCATTGATATGTTATTTTTCATGACTCTCTCTCTCCAAAATTAAATATGTCCATTTTAATTATTTCTTTGTCTGGCCGCCGATAAGTGTAACTCACCCTTTTGATGCGATTTTGCTTTAAACTTTTTCTAGAATTCTGCAATCGGTCTTTCCTTAATAATCGGTAAATTATCTCGGCTAATTGTGACTTTACATCTGAAATAATTATCACTCTCGCACTCTCCCATTTATTTTTGTTTAAAATTTGCGGCAGGTAAAATTGAATTCAGTAGTATTTCGGCTTAATTCTCATGGTGACATGAAATTGTTTCTGTCATTTACTTGATTCACCACATTCCTTGCAGTTTCGTGCAAATAATTCATTTTCCGCGTCCGTAGATGTTTACAACTATTTTTTTTATCTTTCGTCCCTTTTCATGATCAGATATAATATTCGTAAAACTTTGTCTGGTAATAACTAATATCACCTTATTAATTCAGAATTCATTTTCTTAATGCGTTCCAAATAGCTCTATGGTCTAGTACGTACCTGTTTGACTTCATTTTTTTTGTGTATCCAAAAGTAAAAATCTTATTTACTTTTAATCTGAGTGTGTTGTTTACCTTTCGAAAAATCTCGATCTATAGCACTAATGCATAGATTGTGTACGTCGTTAATTTTAATTGGTTTTATCAATACTCCGTCTGTATTCTGTAGTGGTAATTTGGGCTTAATTACCCCATTTATTCCTCAAAACCATGTAAGTTTTTTTTGTTACTAAACAAACTCTCTTCGACACGCTCTAGGATTTTAAATTTATGGTTGGTCTGAAGTGTCGGCTTACATTCAATATTGATAAATTTTAAACGTGGTATCGATTTGAAAACTTCGAGCTCTCCATTATGTCATCACCTTTATCTACCTCAGCCCTTCTCAGATTGTGATTTTTCTGTCCTTTTCAATAGCGGTCGCTAGTGTAGTCGATTTGAAATTTCGTTTAGGTGGGAAAAATTTTGTATGAGCTCTTCCGATAAAGAAGATGCTTTTTTTTTTCTTTCGAACGTAGTGTTGAAGCCATCACAGCCCCCCTAGAGTTTTAAATCCAGCGGTAAACACGCCTCCTAGTGTTAGTCGATGGGATTAGAACTCACCATAGGTCATTTAATTCCTTCAATTTTCTACTAATGTTCTGTACCCCTGATCCTTGCTATTAAATCTTGCAGGGTTCCGTCCCATTTACTTCATGTGTTATTTGTTGAAACTAGTTCCATTTTCCGTCGGCGATCCATTCGTATGTTCCTACTTGTACAAATCTTTCTCTCTCCCTTGCTGTCCTACTCCCCCCCCCTAAGATTGTATTCCCCCCCCCCTAAGATTATATTCCCCCCCCTAAGATTTTACTCCCTCTTCTCTTGTATGTCGGTTTTTTTTTTATTTATTTATTTTTTGTTTTTTTCTTATTATCCAATTCGCCCCTGTCCTCCTACATTTTTTTGTTGGATTCATTCATCTACTTGACTAGGTACCTGTTTCTAAACAAGACTGAACGTCAATGATGGATGGTTACCCCGGATGCTCTATTTTTTAATTTGTAGGTGTACTTGAGAATGCAATACATTTTACGCGTAATTACTTCATGTATGATTTTAGATTTAATTGTCTTTAATTTACTAATTAATTTTTTCCTAGTTTTATATTTTTATTATTTACGTTTTTTAACATTTAGCAATGTTTAAATGTATAAGATTTATCGCGTACGATGATCTCTAAAAAGTTCTCCTTCATTTTTATTTTTATTCTTCAATCTTATCGGAAGTTGGATAGCACAATGTCTCTACTCATTTATTTTTATTTGACTAACTCGTTTATAATGTTATGTCTAGACTGTAGTTAAAAGTCAGATTTCAGATATGCAATATTTTTAATTCGTACCGTATTGATTTTTTTGCAAAACCCGAAGCTATACAAATCGTCCAAATCAGTTTAGCTTATTTATTATTATGGTTTTGATTTTTTTTTGTTTATCTATTTTTATTTTGTCGGAATAATATGTGTGTATTAGAAGATGTATGAATGTGAATGAGGCAAAGAGTGTGTGCCAAGATCTGTCGTCTCTGCCCACCCCTGCGAGGAAACGGCGCGATGGTTAATTAGTTATGTTTTTATTTTATTATTATTTTTTATGTATTAATTTTATCATTATTATTATTCTGAGTGACTATTTGATAATTTATTTTCTTTCTAAACATCTGTTCGAATAATTTTAACGGCAAGGACCCATATTTTTTGCTTCCGAGCACACAAACGCAAGAGTCATAAATCTACGATCTTATCGTTCGTTACCTCATTTTTTGTGCATTGAGTCGACCCGTATTCGATGTTTATTTATTCCCCGACCGAAATGTTTAAAATACGCTCGGAACACGCGGGACAAATTCCTCTATTCATTTTAGGTTCGGTTTTTCAATTTTAGTTCAAGTTATTTATTTTTTCCAATTTATTTTTAATTTCGAAAAGCTTATTATTTCCAATTTATTATTAGTTTCGAAAATCTTCCACTTGTAAAACTTTCTCCTTTGGTCACGGCAACAGTTGTAGTGAACCGTCTCCAATCGTGAAGTCTATATTTCGCAGGTCAAGCGGGATTTTGGAAGGGTCTGATTGAGAAAACATTACCGAAATAATGTTGATTTCATATTTTGTAAGGAAGCCTGAAAGAAATTTGACATGATAATATTGTTGTTAGTAAACAATTTTAATGTTTAAATTCAATTCTCCAAATTTCATTTTTGGACCAACATTCAGTATGGTATGGATGCTTCCGTCACTCCACTTTGGCTCGGCATACCTCAGAAAAAACCTTCTAATATGGATGACTGTACGGCTACGATTTATGGCCGGGATCCTTTTTTATACGCATTCGTCTCGTCCTTTCTAGCACGCAAAAAATATAAGTTCATTGAACCCACACTGATAATAGATTTAATTTGGGACAAATCTCGTAATTACACATTGAGAATAATATTTAAAACACAATTATATCCTGGAACATAACTTCTTTTATCATTGGTTTTGTAGATTGGCAGATCCTCTCAGGTATCGGGACCATGTACGACCTGTAATTTAATTAAAATGTTTCTTTCACTCACCTGAACGAAGCCTGATTACGTACATGTGGGGAAAATATTAAAAGTAAAAAACCTTCCTGTCACTATGGTTCGGTAATTTAGTTCCTAGAAGTAGTAACACCCATGACCCTATGTCACACTTTTATTTGAGTTTAAGAAAATACGTAGGTTATTAATTATTATTTGTTAACAATATTATCGAAGATGACATTTATACGTAGGTATTTGTTGATATTATTTTGAATATTTGTATTATCTTGATTATATGATATATTGAAGCAACTACAAGCGCGTAGGTATTGTTTATTATCGTTGAACAATTTCAAATTGGGGGATTCAAAACAAGCAATAGTTTATTTTATATTATTATTATGCTCGCGGAAGATCGAAGGTGACATTTGTATGTAGGTTATTTATTTTGATGTTGTTTTGATATTATTATTTTGTGTGTACAAGTTTGAAAATGATATTAGTACGTTATTATTGACTAGACTAATTTTATATTTCAAATCAAAATTCACGCGATGCACTCCCTTCTATTTTTAAAACACAAAGTTAGGTTATTATTAACTCACAGAAGCTAAGTATTTCATTCACTTTGGTTATTATTTTGGTTTTGATAATTCAAATTAATTTTATTATTTAATTAATTCACCCGCGGCGCACTGTCGTTCACTGCAGTTAACTTTCAATAAAGCGTCTTAACAAGCCAGATAATCAATTTATGTACACGAACTATTGATTCTCACGAAGTCACAACCTTAAAAATTCTTTAATATTACGATGGATATTTTCTCCCAACATTAACAAACACTTGTCACTGTTTATCACGACTTTTTTAATTCTTCGGTGGATTATGTCTTATCACTCGTTTTTATAATATTTGATCAATTGTTTTGTTAAATACGAACGATCTTATCACTGCTAGCACTCTATAGCCTCGTCTTCCTTCGATCCTCGACCCTCGACTCTTACTGCCTACCGCCACATGGTATCCAGCCCTTCGAATATCTTGTCCAAAAAAAGGTGCCAGGCGTGGACTCAGGACGTACATCTCGTCTTTCGTTAGGGCGTTTTATAATTGAGAGTTCAGACTATTTCAACTTTCATTGATATGTTATTTTTCATGACTCTCTCTCTCCAAAATTAAATATGTCCATTTTAATTATTTCTTTGTCTGGCCGCCGATAAGTGTAACTCACCCTTTTGATGCGATTTTGCTTTAAACTTTTTCTAGAATTCTGCAATCGGTCTTTCCTTAATAATCGGTAAATTATCTCGGCTAATTGTGACTTTACATCTGAAATAATTATCACTCTCGCACTCTCCCATTTATTTTTGTTTAAAATTTGCGGCAGGTAAAATTGAATTCAGTAGTATTTCGGCTTAATTCTCATGGTGACATGAAATTGTTTCTGTCATTTACTTGATTCACCACATTCCTTGCAGTTTCGTGCAAATAATTCATTTTCCGCGTCCGTAGATGTTTACAACTATTTTTTTTATCTTTCGTCCCTTTTCATGATCAGATATAATATTCGTAAAACTTTGTCTGGTAATAACTAATATCACCTTATTAATTCAGAATTCATTTTCTTAATGCGTTCCAAATAGCTCTATGGTCTAGTACGTACCTGTTTGACTTCATTTTTTTTGTGTATCCAAAAGTAAAAATCTTATTTACTTTTAATCTGAGTGTGTTGTTTACCTTTCGAAAAATCTCGATCTATAGCACTAATGCATAGATTGTGTACGTCGTTAATTTTAATTGGTTTTATCAATACTCCGTCTGTATTCTGTAGTGGTAATTTGGGCTTAATTACCCCATTTATTCCTCAAAACCATGTAAGTTTTTTTTGTTACTAAACAAACTCTCTTCGACACGCTCTAGGATTTTAAATTTATGGTTGGTCTGAAGTGTCGGCTTACATTCAATATTGATAAATTTTAAACGTGGTATCGATTTGAAAACTTCGAGCTCTCCATTATGTCATCACCTTTATCTACCTCAGCCCTTCTCAGATTGTGATTTTTCTGTCCTTTTCAATAGCGGTCGCTAGTGTAGTCGATTTGAAATTTCGTTTAGGTGGGAAAAATTTTGTATGAGCTCTTCCGATAAAGAAGATGCTTTTTTTTTTCTTTCGAACGTAGTGTTGAAGCCATCACAAACTCATATCGAGAAAACGAGGTTTGACGTTAAAAAGATTCTATTTGTGTTTCCTTTACTTCAAACTTATTTTTATAAATAACAATAAAAAATACAAGGGTTAACCTGCGTATAAGTGAAAGAAAAAAATAATTGGTTGAATTTTAACTTTAATAAAAGCGTAATCAAAAACGTAATAAGACACATTTTTTTAACAAAATAGCAAAAAAATGATTTTTGGTTTGTACTATGTCCATACTTAATGTCGGCTATATCCAGTGGAAATAAACCAATAGTAAGTTTATCCTTTGACACAGTGTGATTATAATGATAAAATGTATTGAGTAATCAAACATTAATAATTTTACATTCCCATACATAAAATTTAAAAAAAAACTAATTAAATAAAAAATATTCAAAATTCTTCATTACAAATTAGTAATTTTAATATTGTCATATGAATGAATAAAATTTATGGAGTAATCGGCAGGCGTGGTCGAGTGGCAAGGCTCTCGACTCCCAATCCGAAGGTGGCGGGTTCAAACAAATAAATTTTATGTATATTTGCGTAACGTTGCTTGAAATGGCTTAAGCCATATTTGGTGACTATTTATATGAATAGCCAGGTACTTCCCCACCTTCCTACCAATCTCCTTTCCCTTCCCTAAACCTTCAGTCTCAAAACATACCCAAAATAAAGATGCCATAGTCTCACTGGCTCCAGACTGGAGCAGTCGGAACTTTTGTGCGGTATTCACGTAAAAAAAGCAAACATTAGCAATTTAACATACACAAACATAAGGTTTTAATAAATAATAGTAAAAAAAATATTATTAGAAATTATAAAATAAAATATTTTCATTGACATGTAAAATGATTGGAATAATCAAATATTAGAAATTTTACATTCACATAAATAAGGTTATGAAAAAAAAAATAATTCTTCACTTGAAAACAGAAAATAAAATATTTTCATGTGAATAAAAATACAAGGTCTATTGTTATTTTTCTCATTAGTTCCTTTTACCACCAAAAAATAAAGTACCTATTACAAAAAGCATAATTTTTCTCTTTTATTTTTTTATACAATAAACTACCTAAACAGTTTTATTTTTAGAAAAAATTAAAGAAAGTATTTAAAACTATTTTATTAATGATATTTAATGTAAAATGTTACAATAAACAGCACCTTCAAACGTTTTGACCGTTCCAATGGCTGCGCGCGCAGATATTGTAAAGCTTTGAGTGTTGGTTTGTACTACGTCCACAAAATGACGCATTTCTATTGGCCAATGGACGTAGTGTAGTGTAAATGTGTTATTTTTAAATATTGAATTTGGGCAGTTGGTACCACATAGGTATGTGCTGAACCCACAGATAAAATACCGTCACATATTTTGTAAATTACCAAGAATATTTACAAAAAGAGATTTAAATGCCACTTTTTACACATTTTCTTAACATCTACTTATTCCTAAGAAAACCTCATATGTGTATGTAAAGTATAAGTTAGCAAAAAATCGTTAGGGTAGTACAGTCGAGTTAATTGTGATTCACAATTTGATGTCCGATTGTACCATATAATTATTAATACTTTCAATAAAAACAGTCCAAAATTATAAAATAACATTAAATTTTTTTTTTATAAGAAAGTAAAAGTTTTATTGGATAAAATAATGTACGTAAATATGTTTCAATGCACGTACATCTCAAAAATTTAAAACTCATACAAAAAAACTGTTTTTTGTTTATCCACTAAAGATGACAAAATTGAGAGTTTCATAATTAAGTTGGCGATCCCTATATCGTACTGGGAAAAGTAGATTTCTGAATATTCCGTGAAGCGGTTTTATAAAATCATCAATTTTGAAAATTTAAAATGTTAGAATGGTTTTCAATATTTTTATACGTTTGTTATAGGGTATGAAATGCAGCATTGGTTATGATTTTCTGACAATTTTTCTTTAAAAAATTAATAATGATAAAATGAAGTGCATTAGAGTTAATTTGTAAAGAAAACTTCCTTCAGTATAATAATGTCTCATATCGAGCCCGCATAATAGTTGCGACCTCCACCGCAATTTTCTCAACTTCTTTGCGAGAGCATAGTTCATTCCGGAGCTGAACTATTCTACCATATTCAACGGAAAGGTATTAAGGTGTTTGAATTCATCGAAGTAAAGCGAATAAATCGAGAGTTGTAGTAATTATGAAGTGCTGATGTCGCTTTTATGTTTTTATTTTAAGATCGTAAAAACTCCACTGAAAATTCGGAGGATTAGAAAAATTGTTATAGCAAGATAAAATCTTATATAACGTATCTTGGAAAAGCATTATTCTAATTTTTTTTCTGAGGATACCCTCATTTGATAAGCGACGGATGAATCCCCGGAAATATTGTAGAGATTGCGGATGTAATAATGAATCCCTTTTTGTTCCCGGGGCGACGCAACGAGATGAATTTATATTTTATTCTTTTGGAGATTAGAGCGTACGTATCGGGACAATTTGCAAATGATTCCTTATATTAAATGTACCTATATCTTATTTCCTTTTTGTTTGGATTATGTTAGTTGTATCACCTCCACCCAGCACCTTCAAAGGTGTTATAGGCCCTGAGGGAAACTATTTTCCTCAAGGCCACCGATATGGAGTCAAGAGCCATTGACCAGTGGCTGAGAATAAAAGTTTAAAAATGCTCGCGACTGTACATGGAGGTTCCGATAAGAAAGATCGATTATTCCCCGTATCAAATTTTTAAAATAAAAATTTTAATATCGGTTTATTTCATTCAAAACTGGCTTTAATATATACCTATATACAAGTAAGCAATAAAATGCTCAAAACGCACGATGATAAATTATTAAATATCGTTTACTTCTTATAAGTATTTTTTATCATAAGTATTTATAATTTTTTAATAATGTCTCAACAAAAAAGTGTGTAAAAAAATCTGAAAATTTTTAGTTTTTAAGACCTTAAATAAAAAGAAAAACTTATTTATTATTTTTTTGTCACAAAATACGTTCTCAGATTTATTTTTTAATGATTTGAATTTATTTTTGCATGATAATATGATTTAAAATTTGTGTTGTATAATACAATATGTCGTTTGAAAATTGAACAAATCTGCCAACAAATAACCTTACTATCTTAAAAATATATTAAGTTTTTCAAAATTTAAAACATAACTTTACCAGATAAAATAACAATCTTTCAAAAAAAAAATGTGTTTATGTATAAAAGAGTCAATACGTCTAGAATTTGATGTAAAAATGACTAATATCCGGTATTATCTGGTAATACCCTCTTAATGTAAAAAAAATACCTACATCTTTCGTGTTTGGGATGCACGAAGAATGTAGGGACAGTCTAAAGTCTATGACCAGTCTGAAGATAGCCTTGACAAGCTGAAACCGGTTACGGTGAATAAATTAAATTGGAAAACGTTTTAAATTTGTTTTATTATACTAATGTAGGGATAGTGTTTGAAAGAGAGGACATGAACACACTGTGTAATATAGTTGTGAACGGGGGATTTCTGGAGCAAGTGGATGAGTTTAGGTACTTACTGAGTGGGAAGCATGTAGGTAGGTACATATTATTATGTTCCCAAGAGATGGGAAGGAGGTTAAGAATATTGGCAGAACGGTGCAGGAAGTTTACTTAATGTACAGGATGTCGCTAATAAAAAGTTGTCAAAGGAAGCTAGGCTAGCGACAATCCTGATGCCAAAACTGATGTAGGTTTTGTTGCGAGACATGGAACTGGTATAGAAATGATGAAAGTCGATTGTATGCAGTAACATAAGATCCTCGAGGCGTAATAATAATGTACGAATTAAGAAAGAAGTGTGTGTTAAGAAATGTTATCTGCCTACCCGTGCGGTAAAATAGTGTTTTATTTTTATTTTTTATAGTGAACACCTCAAAAGAGCTGAAGAGCTCCCGTCTGGAGCCAGTGAGACTATGGCATGCCCAATTAAGGAATGTTATAAGGCTGAAGGTAAGTGGGGAGGGGAAGGAAAGTGGGAAGAGGAAGGTGGGGAAGTACCTGGCTATTCAGATCTAGTCACTAAACACGGCTAAAGCCATTATTAAGCAACGTTTCAATTCTGAATGGTGGTCTTACACCAGGGTGATACCGAGTGTAAATATAATATATATTATTTTTAATGAATTAATTGTGAAATAACACAAATTCATCAAATAAAATTTATTTGCGCATGCCGGGTTCAAACCCGCGACCATTGGAATGGGAGTCCAAAGCCCTGCCCCTGGACTATGCCGGCCTAGTGTGATAGTTAGTTATTAATGTTTTTTTATGCTGTTACAATAAATTATGTCCTTTTTAAAGTTTAATTTCACGAAAAACACTTCTATAAGTTAGCCGTTTGCTTTCCATAGATAAATAAAATCGAGACATTTTTAAAAAACATATTTTGCAGTTTTTGAATCTCTTTGTACTGTTATTACCTAAATAATACTTTACATTTATTTTATAACTTTTGGTTAATTTTTTTATAAAAACGAGTAAAATAGATAATCAAGAATAATTAATTTTGGTATAATAAAGCTAATTCTAGCTTTAAAAAGCGCTCTTGATTTAACAAAAATGGGATAATAGAAAATAAACATGTCTATAAAAAACTCACCTGTTCTGTCTAATATGAGAACAAATTAACTATGCAAGGGTAAAACAGTATAAAAAATGATTTTGTCGTTCAGAATAACATTGGATAAGCTTACCAGAAAAAAAAATATATTACCCAAGCGTGTAGCCTTTCTAAGAATATGTTTTTTCCATCCTTTTAGACGGCTGATTATATCCTTCTAGGTAACATGTAGGCCATACACAAATATAACCGTTTCCCTCATATAATGTAATTTATAAAACAAATCTTTAGATTCCTAGATAAGTAAAAATATAAATTTTGAAATAAAATGATGCCACAAAATAAGTTTGTTATTTTTGAAGAAAATAAGTTTGCTATTTTTGAAGAAAATAAGTTTGCTATTTTTGAAGAAAATAAGTTTTCTATTTTTGAAGAAAATAAGTTTGCTATTTTTGAAAAAATTAAGTTTTGCTATTTTTGAAGAAAATAAGTTTGCTATTTTTGAAGAAAATAAGTTTGCTATTTTTGAAGAAAAATATTAATCGATTCTTTTGACATTTTAAATAATGTATTCGATTTTAAACCCAAGTTTTTTTTAATGTTCATATTCTAATAATTTATATTTATTAGGTATATTATATGGTGATTTGTTTATTTAATTTAATAAATTTTACAAATTTCTTATTTTGTGTTTTTCTCAACTACTGTAATTGGCCTCATGCCCGTATTATGGTAGTAATATACGATTTAAATTATTAACGAAAGAATAATCTTAAAGAGTTATGACTCGCATATGAAGGTCGCGGGATCGAATCCCGGCGTAAGCTAATAAATTTTACTTGATTAATATGTGTTATTTCACAATTTATTAAATAAAAATAATACACAGGTTGTTAAGCATAGTACTTGGCTAAGGTACTTTAACCGGTGATTCCTGACATTATATATAGATATAAAAAATAAAAATATTAAAAAGCAAGGTCAGAATAATTTTAAAATTACACCAGTTATTTTTTATAATACATTTTGACGCAAGTTAGTCATGGTAGGTACTTATTTAGGAGAGTACATGTTTATGGTCTCATTGTCACATTTGAATTTAGTGATATATAATAATGATAGTAGGAATATAGTTCACATAATATAATGGACCACTTTTTGGGGTGGTCTTGTATTAACTCCCCCTTATTGAGTCTTTTAACGTAACTATCCACAATTTAAATATATTTAATGAAAGTGGTTGATGAGCTTTGTCTGTCACAGAAGAAAATGCGAAAATTGACAAACCTGCAGTAGGTTTCAAAGGATTGTGATATTTAATGATTTAGATAAATATTTTCCTTTGTTAAAGGACTTTGTAAATAATGTTTCGCTTGTAAGCGATGTGTTCTGAATATGTGCCTTTTTATAAAGAAATATTTCTGCGAAAAGATATTTCATATAAATAAGTATACCTACGCAGCCCGTCATTGGAATTAAGTGGAAACTTTTTCTCATCCGTTTATTTTATCACAACAGAGACCACTTTTATTTTAATTTTATTTTTTATATTAGTTCCATATAGGAAGTCCTGAGGAAAATAATTTGCCTTAAGGCAAATGTCTTCTTTGGGGATGCTGTGTGCAGGGTGAAAATCAACAGATATTTTTTTTTTTTATTTATTTTTTTTTTACAAATACAGTTATTATACATTGTATATATATATTTTTAATACATTTTTTTAAATATCGTGTTTCACCTTTTTTTTGAGCAATGCTCGTGTAAAAAAGGTGGAGCAGCGAAAAACAATTCAACATATATTTTTAAAATGTGTAGTAAGGATAATGAAAATTATAATATTTAATTTTTTTATATATGTATATCTACATTATACGTGAAACAGAGTTGAGTAAAGAAAAGATATAAAAGAAGAAGAAGAGAGAAAATAAAAAAGAGTATAAAAGTAAAGGGATTTCCAAAGTCACAGTCACAATGATTGTAATATGTTATTGATATATTGTTTTAATTAACCTTTTGAATTTTTTATAGTTTGTTTCCAGTCTTAAGTTAAGGGGTAATTGGTTAAACCATTTGACTCCAAAATATTTATAAAATTGTTGGGCTGTGGTGGTATTACAACGCGGGATAGTTATAGAGCCAAGAATACTTGGTCTTTTGCTGTTTGAAATAGATATTGAGGTATCGTTGTTGAAACAATCTTTGTGTATTTGTAAAAGTGAATATATATGAGGGGCTGGTTAAAATCTTGGGGTCAGTGTGTCCAGAAATGACGTAAATTTGAATCCATCCTTCCCAATGCTGTGTAAGGCAATGGGTTGAGAGAATTTTGAAACTGGAGATCAAACGGTTCTCTCAACCACTCTCTCCCGATTCGGCTCGCCATGCAATTGGGGAGCAGACGAATTAGCCGCCAACGCCTAGACAATCCTCACCACCACGTACTGCCATAGATCATCCACTTGGGGTGATCTATGGCAGAGTTCTTGGTTATCCAATATTTGGTGCAAGGGGCGGCGGTACCCGTACCCGCCCCCCAAATTAAAAATTGGCTATTTGGAATAAAATAAAAACTCTCTAAATAATATATTATATTGAGCACTTAGGATAGATAATTTCACAGTAAAATCACATTTATGCTTCATCTTTTTCACTTCTTCAAGCTTCATCTTCATTAGCCGCCTATCGCGAGTTGTGTAACGTGTAAGCAGAGTTGAGAATTTTCTCTTGTCTATTAAAGATCTCCAGCCTGCTCTTGAGCGCCGTTGGAACTTCTCGAATGTGTACTATACCTCGTTGAAGTCAGGTGTGCTTTTAGTTTTGCAATTTCGTTTCAAGTTAAATAAGAATGTCTCGAAATGAACGGTTCGCCCGTCGGGAGGGGTGTTTGCCCTCCTAAGGCCGATGTCACAATGCAGATGGTTTCCAGTCAACGCAAATGGAGGATGTAACGCGATGTCGAACATGTTTATTATACTAAATAATATTATAATCTACCATTTGTGAAACATTCAATTGTACAAAATTAGAAAAGAAAAAGATAAACCCATTCATAACTGAAAATCGTACTAGACTTAAACATGAATTTGTATGCCCTAAACTAAACACTTCTTTAACACTATTATACACACAAAGGAAAATACTTATTTAATAAACTACCAATAGAAATCAGAAGCATTAATAACTAAGTGCAATTGTTGAACTCTATCAAAAAATATTTTAAAGAAATCATCACCAGGAAGACTGCTTCCTCCATTTCCACACGAAAGTCACACTAATAATAATTATACTTGTTTTTCTTCTTACCGAATACATCGATGTTTATATATTTTAGTTAAAGAGTCTTGATTACGATGTACTGTAATAACTGTACATATGTAAAACAAGGAACTGCTTTAATTGTACATTTTGAAATGTAAACTCTTCTTCCATCCACAAGCAAATGCTTTTAATGGAAGACCAGTATAAATTGTGTACCATTTTTAAGATAAACAAAAAAAAACAATATGCCCTTTTTCTCATAGAATTGTTATCTCAGTATTATATATATATATAGTACCTCATATATATATATATATATATATATATATATATATATATATATATATATATATATATATATATATATATTCATATTGTTTTTTACACAGTTGAAATCTCATGAGAGTTTTGTAAATATATTTTTTATTTTAAATTATATGTTCATGTTGATAAAATGTAATTATAATGGATTTGCAATGCCTGCGTCATTGAGAAATGCCTTTGTTGAGACCAACGAAGGAGGCAAGGTTGCATATCTACATAAAAAGTGTTGGTACTAAGGTAAATACAGTAAAACAATATCATTTCATTTATTTTATTGTAGAAAGAAATCACTTTGTGGTTTGACATTTTTAAATAAAAATGAAACACTTGTTTTCTATAAAATCAAGAGTTTTTTTTATATCAGCAAGACAACGCGTAATGTCAATATTAGGATAAAAGAACACACGGATTTTCAGAATTCGCAAATCACCTGATTGAAAAGGATCACACTTTCTGTCACAGCATCGGTGCGAAAAATTAATTCCTTAAAAGTGGGGCATGGTAACCGTTTAGATAATTTGGAATCATTAAAAAATAAAAAAAGCAGTAAAAAGCAATTGTCCTATACTTAATAATCATATTAGATCTGTTTCCATTAAACTATTAATAATTTCCTTTTGTCACTTTCGATAACCCATTAGTCTATAATTATCGGTTGGTTTTTTACCAATTCATTTATATTAATGAAAATGTATGCTCACTGATTGTAATAATTTTATGTGTTGTCTCCCTCTATATTATTTAGTATTAATTTGTACCCTGATGATGCTTAAGTAAGGTTGGTGAAATAAATTAATAAAAACTCGTGGTTTTAAACAAAACAAGTGTTTTATTTTTATTTCAATATCATTTCGTTGAGGATTTATAAAATAAAAAGATTTATTTAAATAAATATACACGTAATTTGATAACAGTAGTTTACACAAAAGTAATTTGTTTCATTTGAATAAAATGAAGCCACAAAGTGAATTTGCAAAGATCGAAGAAACATGTAAATGTTCAGCAAGTCGGTGAAATATACTTGATATCTATGATTGAAATCCTAAACTAAATACATACCTATATCATAAAAAATTCTTACAATGTGTTTACTTAAAAAAATGCACGTTCGAATTATCTGTGATTATCAACTATGCCAGAGACAACATACAGATACCAACATATTGATATTGCACCAAATAGATACCACAAACTGCAATTTTAAAGTAAATAATACACAGAATTGACGCGTTAATATTTTTTTAATATTTTTATGAATCCAAAAAAATATGAGATAAACGGTCAAATACAGGTGTATGTAAATGTTCAGCAAATGTTCAGCAAGTCGGTGAAATATACTTGATATCTATGATTGAAATCCTAAACTAAATACATACCTATATCATAAAAAATTCTTACAATGTGTTTACTTAAAAAAATGCACGTTCAAATTATCTGTGATTATCAACTATGCCAGAGACAACATACAGATACCAACATATTGATATTGCACCAAATAGATACCACAAACTGCAATTTTAAAGTAAATAATACACAGAATTGACGCGTTAATATTTTTTAAATATTTTTATGAATCCAAAAAAATATGAGATAAACGGTCAAATACAGGTGCATTCAAAGGCTCTATAAGCTATAGCAGTTTAAATGTCTCCATACAAAAATTCATGGGAATGATTTTTTTAAAGAAACCCACCGCTTAAAAAATTCCAAGAGCTCGAGGCTGAAGTGCTCAAGAAATAGCTTAAGAGCGATCAACGGCTGAGAATAAATATTTAAAAATGCTTGCAACTGTACAGGGAGGTTCCAATGAGAAAGATCGATTATTCCCCGTATCAAATTTTTTAAATTAAAAATTAAATTTTTTCGTAAGAAGCAATCACTTTGTGGTTAGGCATTATATTTTAATATTGATTTCTTTCATTAAAAACTTGCTTTTATATATACCTACTTTCAAGTAAGCAATAAAAATGCTCAAAACGCACGATGATAAATTATTAAATATTGTGTACTTCTTGTAAGTATTTTTTGATCATAAGTATTTATGATTTTTCAATAATGTCTAAACAAAACAAGTTTGTAAAAAAAATTTGAAATATTTTAGTTTGTAAGACCTTAAATAAATAGAAAAACTGAGGTATTTTTGACACAAAACACTTTCTCTGATTTATTTTTTAATGATTTTAATTTAACTAAAATTAAAATCATGAAAACTATGTTTACTAGATTATGTGTTGATTTATTTTGTTGTGAGATTATATGACTTGAAATTTGTGTTGTTTAATAGAATTTATCTTTTGAAAATTGAACAAATCTGCCAACGACCAACGGTATAACCTTAGTATATTATAAATGCACTTAGTTTTTCAAAATTTAAAAACTGCGTGTACCAGATAAAACAACAATCTTTCAAAAGCAATTTATGTTTTTTTGTAAAAAATAGTCAATACTTCTAGAATTTGATTTAAAAAGAACTAATTTCTGCCATTCTTAAGTGGTTAATACACAAAATTCTTTTGTTTATTCTTTACAGCGACCTGCACACAAACCACACACACACTAGTATATCTAACCGTGAAGTGTTAATTATTTCTCCTGATTTAAAAAATCAATATTCTGACGTGAATCGTTTAAGCTCTAGAAGTCCTTCCATCGAAGTGTGAACTGGTCTTTATCGAGCTTCCTACACCGTACTACGTGTGTAAGAAAAGTATGTACCTATGTTCTGTCGGAAAGTCCCAGCCCGGTAAAATCAAACAACCAACAGACAAGTTGCCGTGAGTCTAGTTTAGCTGTATCTCCGGAACTATTTCAGAATCGCTTAATTTAAATTAGTATATTTTAGGTTTCCCAGAAGTTTTCATTAGTTTTTTTGCTGACAAGGTTATACTCTCACTAGTTTTTTACCGGGCCAGCTAAAAAATTTCACAATATTTCTGACCTTGTTTAAGAGCAGTAGGTATCTACTATTGAGTTTGGTAGCCACCAAGTTGCCGTGAGTTTAGTTTGGCTGTATCTCTGGAACTATTTCAAAATCGCTTAATTGAAATTAGTATATTTTAGGTTTTCCAGAAGTTTTCATGAGTTTTTTTGCTGACAAGGTTATACTTTCACTAGTTTTTTACCGGGTCAGCTTAAACATTTCAAAATATTGTTGACCTTTTTTAAGAGCAGTAGGTACAGTTGTTTGGTAGCCACCAGTCAGGCCCTAGCACACTCGCTCGATAACGATCAATAGGATAACTATCGGTAACTTCTCATCGTTCCCTAGGACAACTGCACATCGCTAACGTACAAACAACAGTTGATTTCGAATATGTTAAGGATACTTAGTCATTGTGAACTGTCACTTATTCGTTGGCGATCTGTAGTCATGCTAGGGAACGATGAGAAGTTACCGATAGTTATCCTATCGATCGTTATCGAGCGAGTGTGCTAGGGCCTGGTCTGGAGCGTTTAGATTCCTACCTCAAAAATTTCGGTCCGTTTGTTTGATTCCCCTATCTTAACAAACGGATTGCAATGTTTAAAGCACAGGTGTCAGATAGGAATGTCGTCCTGTCCTTGTTCTACTGGTGTTTGCACGGAAGATGCTCCGAGGAACTACGTCATTGATCCCTTCGCCTCAGTGCGTTTTCGGGAAATACACCAAGCGCGCAATATGAACAGGAGAACAGGTCGTTTCTACGACTCGTACTTGAGATGAATAGCTCGGCTGTGGAACGATTTACCGGCCTGTGTTCCCTCCCTCATACAACATGGGTTTTTTCATAACCAATTAATTAATTTAAAAAAAAAAATATATATATATATATATATTATATTTGCATCACGTTCCGGAGTGGAAGATACTCTCAATATCGCCCTGGTGTCAGACCATGCACCATTCAGATTTAACACGTTGCTTGAAATGACTTTAGCCGTGTTTAGTGATTAGATCTGAATAGCCAGGTACTTCCCCACCTTCCTCTTCCCCATCTCCTGCCCATACCCCGCTTACCATCAGCCTCACAACATACCCCAATTGGTGATGCCATAATCTACAGACGGGCACATATGGGACTCTTGTGAAGTGGTCACTATAAAAAAAAACATGTTCACTTCTTCATCTCCTTCAAAAACCCTATAAACAGCATTCTCAAAAATGACATGGGCCCTGAGGGAAAATATTTCCCTCAGGACCTCCTGTGTGGAAATAATGTAAAAAAGCAAAGAATTCTTTTTTTAGATTCCATACCATCTTTAGAACTTTAGATTGCAGTTGAGGAACATGTACGCTTGTTGTGTTTGTTTTACTGTTATTTCAATGGAAGGTTTCGGCAGACTACTTCGTTGATACAAATGCCCAGCTAGATGAAATATGCTATTATTTGTACAGAGAATTGCTCGTTACAGTAACGCGCTCTTGTAGTTAAAAACCCGAAAAACAAAAGTTTAAAACATATTGTTAGAGTTATAGGAATAAGCGATTGTTTACAATTGTTGCATGTATCTAAAACCACCATATGGTTGCGCAAATTTCAACTTAGCGTTAGGAGTTTCGCTTTTTAACTTTAATTGCGAGAATGTCTAATATAATTTACGTCATGATTTCTCTGAAATATTCTTTCTGTGCCGTCTTCGCAATTAATTCTGTTAACATACAGTGAAGATAAAGAGTTAATTAAACATTTTTCAAAATATCAAAGTCGTGTCTCATCATTAATATAGTAGGTTCTAAAATTCCTAAGTAACTTTATAATTTAAACAAAAAAAATAATAAGTAAAAATATATATGTTTGAAAGTATTAAAATGTACATTGAAGTGAATGAAGTGAAATTTTTTTTATTTATTTGATTATCAGTTGCATGTATTTTATCATTTTTGTAAGGAACTTGGTAAGCCAAGAATTACAAAAAATTTATTGTTTCAAAAGAATTAGATCCTTTATAGAAGACATTATTCGGAGGAACTGCATTCTGTAGACGTTTGAACAGAAGAATCGTAAAAGATTCAGTTTGCAGTCAGAAGTTTGGGCAAACGAGGCAAATCTGTCAAAGTTTATTCCAAGAATGCAACCACGTTAGATGTTAATGCCAGTTAATAGTTTACAAGTTAACGCCATGACAGAAATTTCTGGAACTATTCCGTTTTCTGTCTTTCTGCGACTAACTCTTAGAGGATCTAAGACAAGCATTTAATTTTGATTAATCACTATAATAGGTTATTTTCACAAACGAGGGATTCTGTTGAAAATGTATGGAATATTTAAAGATCATCTTTCTGATTTTAATCATACCCTAAAATGCTTGTTTTTTATGTTTTCATTCAAATTTATTTATTTTAAAAACGTTCAATAACCGACAAAACCAAAGCGGGCACCAAATAGGCACGTCAACAAACAACAAAGTCCGTCATAAATGTGTCAGAAGCCGGTTGACGTTCATCAAAATTGCATAATTATCGTAATTTTTTTAAGCAAAACGAAAATTGGAAAAACTCTATTATTGACATTAAATTATTTTTTAGTGGTAATTTATTTATTTTTGAGTTAAGTTCTAGTTTATCGTTTTGCAGAACTTGTTGCATTCTTCAGTCCTTATTAAATACATATTGAAAAAAAGTTATTAACTAAGATGATGTTATAAAACAAACAATTGAATTTTTTTGTATATACCACCTTAGAAAAGATTAGAAAAAAAAGAAATTTAAATCGAAAATTTAAAGAAATGAAAGGAATTAAAAGTAAATAAATGAGAAAAATAGAATGGAAATGAAAGAAAGAAATAATAATAAATGCAAAGATAAGATTTTTTTATACAATTATTTTTTTTAAATTTAAAATAAATTAAATAAAACTAAAATATTTGCAGAACTTAATGATAACATTGATAAATTTAATTTAAATCAATTTAAACAAAAGGATTTCCAAGAATTAAATAATAAAAACAATTAATGGAGTAGATCAGAGAAAAAATGTAAGTGTGGAGTGTGTTGTTATAATATTGTAGAAGTACATAGATACACTAGAAGTCAGATCAGACAGGTATCCGCAGTATTTAATGCCTTTGTCGGCTATCCATGCGTGAATTTTGGGTTTTAGATTTAAATTCTTTCAGGTATTTTGGAATGTCTTTTACAATCAATTTTTTTCAAAATGGTGCCAGATTGTGATAGGTAACACCTTTATGGTATTTGTATCCGGAATCATGTATTGATGTGTATGTTTTGTTTTAAATTGGGTTGTGCAGTATGATGGTTTCTCAATTTGGAAGGCAGGTATGGGTACCGCCGCCCGGGAACCATTTATTGTATATCCAACATCCCTCCTATATTATAGTGCCCGCGGGGTTAATGGCGGATACGTGTGTCCACCACTGCGTGGCGGGCCGGATCAGGAGAGATTCATTGAGGGAGATCTATTAAACTCTCCCGATTCAATGCCTTGCACCGCAGTAGGAGGAATGGGTTCATGCGTCAGTCACTGCTGGACTAACTGATCCCCAGATTTCTATCTACCCCTTATACCTTTCCAGATCTTCCCCTTCCCCTTCATGTCCCTAAAAAACCCTTAAGGCCCTGAGGAAATAAGTTTTAGTTAAAGCCTCCTGTGTGGAGTGAAATTTAAAAAAAAAGTATTTTTGGTAATGTATGGATATATTTTTTTATGTTTACAGTGAACACCTCACAAGAGTCCCAACTGCTTCCGTCTGGAGACTATGGCATCCCCAACTGGGCATGTTGTGAGTCTGAAGGTAAGCGGGGAAGGGAAGGAGATGGGGATGATTGCCAACAGTCTGATTTGTTGATTTTAAATATATTTTTATTGGACTAATTAATTTTCACGACTGCCATTAAGAGCTATAACCTTCTCTAATTGTCAATAAAAAATGTATAATACGTTGGTTTAAACCCTTTTAAATGAATTTAAATGCAAAGTTTTTTAACAAAGAAACAACACTTGTGTTTATTCTTTTTATTTCATTTTTATCCTCTAACAAATCAACTGAAAATTTTATAAATAAATAATGCACTGATAAAAACACAAGAGACAATTGAAATTTAAAGGGAAAATTTCCTTTATATATATCCAAACATAAATAAAACGTGATTATGCTTATTTCAAAACTTTTTTAAATGTGATAACGCAAAAGAGTTCCATTTGAAATACAGTGGATCTTTTGCAACCCTATTTTAGGGAGTATAGTGAGGCTTAAATATTGGGAGAAAGAGTTAGAAAAATTGAGGAAATTTGGAAATAAAACCTGGCTCTTTAGATATGATAGCTAAAAATAGTTACAGCTACTTATATTCAGAATGACGGTCACCAGGAAGATACTGAAATCATTAGTACTTCGCAAGTGGTACGTAGGTAAACTTTAATATATTGTAGGTGTACAAACACTTTAGGATTGAACCCATGACATAAGCTCCAAAACAAAGGAGTTAACAACTCTGCTAATAAGGTCGTCAATTTAGTATTTATTTAATTTACACCGTAAACAAAATCTGCATGTTACAGTTACAATCATAAATAAATAGTAAAAATAATTTTAAAAGTAACGAATGAATGTGGCATTAGATCCCTAAATGACATCATAAAGTATAAATAATACAAGATCTAGAAGGATATAAAAAGAAGAGTTACGCGTACATTCAAAATATTTAAGTGGAGGTTAGATTAAAATTGATTTAAAATATATGATAGTATGGCCTTTAATCTATATTTCTACTTTTTATGGTCAGTCCCGATATTTACATTTAGTTAACAGGATTTTGGCTAGTGAGTATATGAAATTCAATTAGATTTATGAAAGGTTGTGTAAGAATTTCGGTGTAGGTATTGCGATAATATTATAATTGTAACGGAAATAAAAGTGGAATAATTTAGGCTGATGTACCCTAGCATTTTAATATATATGAAAATCATAATCGCACAATTCCAACAACATTTAATTGATATGATTATGATATTTGGCGAAGTTGGTTGAATGGATATTATCATTTATGGCATCTCTGTCCGCTCGGGATATTTCAATGAGCCGAAGACTGGTCAGTGAAGGCGGAACTCGTTAAAACTTTGGCCGGAAGTCCCGCCGTATCATTTTCCCGCCAAATAGCGCCATCAGTGCCTTCACACGCCCCGGCGGCCATCGCACAAACTATATCTCAAAGTTTCGCCTCGCCATACAAGATGGGTACCTAATTACGTCATGTAAGATTATAATCCTGATATTATTTGTGATGTTATTTATCTTTTCGTTCGGCAAACTATGAAAATGAATTGTTTTGTGCTTTGGGGATTATGTATTTGATAACACGCGGGTTTAGCCTTTCGGAAATTCAAAGAAATGTTTTTTGAACAAGAAACAAAGGCATTTTTACAACTGGATTTATAAAATGTATGTGCTTATTTACTATACACTGTGTATAAGTACTATCAGATCTTAAAATTTTATTTTGGAAAATTGTTGTAATCTCAAAATCATTTAATCGCATGGCGAAAATTACAAAATCTTAATGGACAGAAAGAAGAGTTTTTATATATTTTGTTCATATCATCAGGAGCAACAAATATTTGAATACTCAAACGTAATAAGAGAGATGGATAATCACGTAATTTTTATCAAGCAATCTCGTAGAACCTAAACACCATGCAGCTCTAAAAAGAAAATAATACATGAAAGTACCTACCTATAATGAAAATGGTAATTGATCGTCGTTCGACGTTTCGGAATGTGAATTTGAACACAGAACACAGTATATCGATTTCTTATTTATTCCCTATCAGTTCGCATAAGTGACAGTTAAAAATGACTAAGTGTCCTTAATATTATATTGGTCATCAACTGTTGTTTGTAGGTACGTTAGCGATATGCAGTTGTCCTAGGGAACGATGAGAAGTTACCAACAATTATCCTATCGATCCTTATCGATCGAGTGTGCTAGGGGGCCTGAGGCCTAGCACACTCGCTCGATAACGATCGATAGGATAACTATCGGTAACTTCTCATCGTTCGCTAGCATGACTACAGATCGCCAACGAATAAGTGACAGTTCACAATGAATGTCCTTGACATATTCGACATCAACTGTTGTTTGAACGATAGCGATGTGCAGTAGTCCTAGGAAACGATGAGAAGTTACCGATAATTATCTTATCAATCCTTAACGATCGAGTGTGCTAGGGGGCCAGGTCATAATATACGTTTATTGAATGTGAAAAATGATCTTACTTTTGAAGGAACTTTTGTATCTATTTCTAATGTCACTAAGTCACATTGTATTTAAAACTTTATTGTCCACATGTTTGCATAAGATGATCGCTTTTAGATAGAATTCCATAATGCATTACGCTATTGTAGTGTGCAGTGTTATCTAGTTTCCATTACCTAAATAGATATTGTGTTGCTCTACATTGGAAACATGCTCCGAGAACTTTGTTCGGGACTAATATCACACAGCACTAGATTCGAGTAGTTTCCCCTACTCACATTTGTCACAAACAATTTCCTATTTAGTGTGTAGTGGATGAGAAGCAAGACAAAGGAAACTGACGTTGCCACAATCTTTAAACTCGAATGGTACCAGAAATGACTGGATTGTCCGGGGATATGACAGGTGGAACTCAAGCATCAGTTTGTGTTGTCCTTGATTGGGAAGGAGAAGAAGGGGTCTAGGGTTTGAAATCTGTCATTAAATTTAGAAATTAATACATTTGTTTGGGTTATGTCATTGATTTTTATAATTTTTTTTTTTTTTTTTTTACAAATACAGTTATTATACATTGTATATATATTTTTTTAATACATTTTTTTTAATATCGTGATTCACCTTTTTTTTGAGCAATGCTCGTGTAAAAAAAGGTGGAGCAGCGAAAAACAATTCAAATATATTTTTAAAATGTGTAGTAAGGATAATGAAAATTATAATATTTAATTTTTTTTATATATGTATATCATACATTATACGTGAAACAGAATTGAGTAAAGAAAAGATATAAAAGAAGAAGAAGAGAGAAAAAAAATAAAAAAGAGTATAAAAGTAAAGGGATTTCCAAAGTCACAGTCACAATGATTGTAATATGTTATTGATGTATTGTTTTAATTAACCTTTTGAATTTTTTTATAGTTTGTTTCCAATCTTAAGTTAAGGGGTAATTGGTTAAACCATTTGACTCCAAAATATTTATAAAATTGTTGGGCTGTGGTGGTATTACAACGCGGGATAGTTATAGAGCCAAGAATATTTGGTCTTTTGCTGTTTGAAATAGATATTGAGGTATCGTTGTTGAAACAATCTTTGTGTATTTGTAAAAGTGAATTTTTTTTATAAATAATGTGTAGTGAAGGGACTTTAAATTCTTGAAATAATCTTATGGTGGGGTAGTCATATGGTTTTTAAAAAATTATTTTTATAAATATTCTTTGGATGATTTCTAAAGGCAAGAGAGAAGTTTTGAATGCACCACCCCAGCCAACAATTCCATATTGTAATACAGATTGAATCAGTGAAAAATAAATGATTCTTAATAGTTTAAAATTTAATATGTTTCGGATTCTAAGAAAAATGTACAATAATTTTCTTAATCTTTCTACTGTTGCATTGATCTGTAGTTTCCATTTTATGTTACTATCTATAATTACACCGAGGTATTTTACATTAGTTTTAACAGTGAGTACAGAGCAGTCAGGTTTACATGAATTTAAATTTCTATTACAATTATATGAATGTATACTAATCTTTAAATTTTCAGGGAATGCATGTTTATTAATGGTGAACGGTATTACAAAGGTTTTTTCCGTATTAAGTGACAGCAAGTTTTTATCGAACCATTTTTTTAGTATGTTTAAGTCTAACTCTGCTGTTTTCTGGGTTTCATTCCAAGTTAATCCCCCTAATGAATTTTTATTTAAATTTTCTTTCTTTTTGGGAAATTAACAGACGATATGTTAATAAATTAACGCGGGTACGTACATTTAATAATAAACATAGTAAATTACGCCAATTATTAATTTTCCTTTCTTTAAATCATAATTTTTTAATAGCTCCACAAAGGAGGCCCAGAGTAACAAAATTCCCCTCAGGGCCTATGTCATCTTTGGGGATGCTGTGTGAAGGGTCTTTTAAGGAAAGGAGGGATATGAAGTTCTGGGAAAGATAAAAGTATGAGGGGTGGGTAGGAACCTGTGGGTCAGTGTCTACGGAAGTGTCGAACGTATGAATCCATCCCTTCCACTGCGATGCAAGGCAGTATTACGAGAGAGTTCGGCTGGAGAGGTAAACATGTCTCCCTCAACCTGTCTCTCCCAATCCTGCCACGCAGCTGGTGAGCTGGTGATCCACCACCAAAACCCAAAAATACTCAGCATGTGAACCCGGGCACCTCTGTTGAGTCACCAAATGCAGCTAATCACTTGAGATGATTTATGGCAGATGTGTTGGTTATCCAATTGATTCGGGAGATGAGAAAGTAGACTGAGTTATTAGTTTGAATGCGATTGTGCAATGGATTCTCATTTTATGTCACTTATTGTCTTATTAAACATGTCAGTATGGAATAAAATAGTTTAATTAATTAATTTATGGATCTGCAGATAAAATTCGAGTGTGACATTAATAAAATCACATCAAAATTATTGAGAACCAGAAAATCGAGGATAGATAATTTACTAATAAGCGCTTTGACTGGCTTAATTAAGCCCGTCTATGCCCTTTACCAATATCGCCAACGAGTGTTACGAATAGAAGCATTACAACCGTCTATAATAGACTAAGTAATGAATTTTGTCGATAAAAATCGATATTAATTGAACGCTTGAAGACTTTTGATATAAAAATTACATAAACACACACCATGCAGGTTTTTTTTTTATCTAATAACCTTAATGTTGTTTTATTTATTATATTCGAATGTTAATATCATAATACGTCAAAAGCATATTTTCTTCCTACGTGCATTCATAAATAAGGTAACAAACTCCCGTGACACAATGTAAATTGTGTTTTTATTTAAGTCAGACAGGATTTATAACTACATAATACATTAAAAGTCAACAATGCCGTCTGTTGGTATTATCATAACGTTATTTATCAAACACTCACAGGCACGGCGAAGGACGCAGAAATAATATAATAATATGTTATTTAAGTGAATGGGATGGAATGTAATATATTATTTTGTTGACAGGAGGGATTATACATATTTCAGAGGGTGAAAGAATATATTAAGGTTCTTTTTCTTGGGTAAATGATTAGCAAACTGTCACACAAAGGTGTCGGTCGGAGACTATACAATTTGCCCGAAACTTTTATGATGGATAATTGTGGCAAACATCGCTTCTATATTCTTATCTCCTACATCCATCTTTGCCTCTAAAGGTTGGCAGATGGGATGTGACACAAACGAGGCTAAAATGCACTTTTTGTTTTCCAGACAACCGATACATCTTCTTACATTTTTTACATGAATATTTTTGCTAAAAAAAATAAAAAATATGACTTCTATTATGTTTTCAGAACATCTGATAAGATTTATTTCAGGTTAATAATTTTCAAATCGATGAGAATTTTCCAGTTGGTAGATTTGTCTTATTTGATGATTTTTCATACGAGAAGTTGACGAGATTTTCGGCATCTCAAAACTAAATTTACGTAAACACAAAACAGCGTGTTTTAGAAAGCACGCAGAAACATTATAATGACCTACCAAAATCCTTTCCAGTAACAAGTTTTGGCAGTTTTCACGGGATGTGCGCGATTTTTAAATTTATTTGTATTATTAGATAATAATATTAATAGTCTATACGCGTATTTACGAAATATGTGATTTACGTAATAATTTTGTGGAACAGGTAATCATTAGGTAAAATATGCTAATTAAGTGAACGTGTTGTTACTGAACCCTATATATTCCCGCATATTACTTATTTCTCTAAAGTCAATGTTAATAACAATAACTACTACATTATTACTACTAATTATACTTGGAAATGTAACTTCCTTAAATTACATCTTATGGAATTATTATTTATTATTTTTAACAATATTATTAACCTAGGGAAACATCGTATAAATGATCTAATAACATGCCGTACCCGCCACATCATTTCTTTTACATTTTCTTATAGTTCCCGCTACATCATATACACTGCATATTACTATCACCTTTTTAAAACTTTGATATTCATTAGCAGATATCATTATAAACTCATTAATTGTCTATGTAAACACATTGGAACCGTCCATACTCCTATATTAATCGAACAGTACTTGCTCATTATGTCTTATGCAAACCTACTTACAAACCGTTGTTTAAAATACATACTGTACTATGCAATTTATACTTCTCAAAGTGTAATTGTGAGTGTGTATTACCGGCGACAATCTAATATCGTATTTACTAATTATACCTCAAAATGAATGACTTCATAATCGATGATTGCTTTATAATAGATGAAAGAATTTTTGACACCATAAATGAAACAAATTATATTATAGATATAAAACCGACATCCAGTCTAATAATAATGCACATGAACATTAGAAGCTTGGAGAGGAATATCGATGAATTTATTTGCACAATTAAATCTTTAAAAAGACTTGACTGTATAATATTATCAGAAACGCATTCATCGAATGAAATTAATTACCATATACCGGGTTTCTCGTATTATGCAACGGCAAACAAAATTAACAAAAACAGCGGCGTCGCCATTTTCATTTCTAATGTTTACGCTGTCACAAATATAAATGAAATCAAGATTAATAGTGTAAATATATTAAATATGGAGATACGTTTTATGAATAATTCTTTCAATATCATTGCTATTTATCGCACACATGCGTCGATCATAACTGCATATATAGAAGAATTAAAAAATATACTACGACATCATAAAAATAAAAAAACCATTATTATAGGAGATATCAATTTAAATATCGCTAACGACTACTCCTCGAACGACAAAGATAATTATTTAAATATGTTTGCGGAATTAAACTATATTTCATGTATAAATTCATATACTAGAAACATTCTCGGCCAACGACCGTCATGTATCGACCATTTATTTACAAATATCAAAGATACACAAAATATAACATCGGCTGTAATAAAAACAACTATAACGGATCATTATGCATGTGTATTTAAATACAACTATAAACAAGAAAACTCTCCAATACCAACTACAACGGAACTAAATAAGACAAATATATGCAATTATAGAATCAATATAAACTCTCTCATAAAAATATTAAATAACGAAAAAGAATGGCAAGAAATATATCAATGTAACGATGTAGAAGATTGTTGCAAAATATTTTATAATAAATTGAGTCTACACATAAATGCCTGCAGAAATACCTCACCTCAAAAAATATCATCGAGACTTAAACCAATTAAACCTTGGATAACCCATGGATTAATCGTTTCAATTAGACACAAAGAAACACTTTACAAACAATGTATAAAACAACCGGAAGACATAACATTACAAAAACATTTTAAGGATTATAAAAAAAAACTTGCGTATCTAATAAAAAACACAAAAGATAATTACTATAAACAAAAACTAGAACTTACTGAAAATGATAGCAAAAGGACTTGGTCCATCATAAACGAAATTATTGACAAAAAACCATTCAAAAATAAAACAATCAACAACATCAACCATCACAATTCAAAAATTTATTGTAAAGAAAATCCCTTTGAAGCCGCTAATGTATTTAACGATTTTTTTGCAAATGTAGGGAAAAACCTTGCTAACAAAATACAAAAAGACCCGTGTCTCAATGAACCCAACTCTACAGTAAATAATGAGCAAAAAATTGAACTATTTCAACCAACAACACCAGAAGAAATCGAACAAATCATTACAGGTATGAAAGGAGGTTCGGCTCCAGGTTTTGACGGAGTCACAGTCCCAATATTGAAAAGCATAAAATCACTAGTATCAAAACCTTTAACTCATATCGTCAATACAAGTTTTCAAAGCGGAGTATTTCCATCTATATACAAACAATCTGTAATTATACCAATATTTAAAACCGGCAATCCGGAAGAAACAACCAATTACCGCCCAATTTCTTTACTATCTAATATAGCAAAGATTTTTGAAAAAATTGTAAAAAAAAGAATAAATCATTTCATTAAGACTAATGACATAATTCATGAAAACCAGTTTGGTTTCATGGAAAACAGAAGCACAAAATATGCTATTGCTAAATTATCTCATACTATACAAGACGCATTAGATAAATCTTTGAAGTGTATTGGTATATTTGTTGATCTTCAAAAAGCTTTCGACAGCATTTCTCATGTCAAATTAACACACAAACTAAACGCTGTTGGTTTTAATGGCAGAGCCTTAAATTGGATAAAAAGTTATCTTAATAACAGATCACAAGTGGTAAAAATTAACCATACATTGAGCAAACCTCTTACAAGTGATTTTGGAATACCACAAGGTACTGTATTAGGGCCATTACTTTTTATCATGTATGTCAACGACATTTTTAAACAAAACCTCAGTGGATGCGTTATTTCTTACGCGGACGACACTATCATCATAGTTAAGGGTCAGGACTGGAATATTCTAAAGAAAAATGCAAACAATGACATGCAAATCCTAAAAAACTGGTTCGACATAAACCTGCTCTCAATTAATGCAAAAAAAGACACTTTACATTCCCTTCTCAATAAATAAGTTCAGAACTCACCCAAACATCGATATAATTATACACAATAATAAATGTAACAAAACTGTCTGTAATAGTTCATGTATTAAATTAAATTATACAACTGAAATAAAGTACCTCGGTGTAATTGTAGACCAACATATGAAATGGAACAGACACATATGTGAACTTGTTGAAGCGCATTAGGAAATGTATATATATATTTATTAGATTAAGAAATATTCTAAAGGTAAATAATTTTAAAAAGCTGTACTATGCACTAGTACAGTCAGTAATTCAATATGGAATTATTGGATGGGGAGGTGCATATAAAAAAATTGTAAACCCTGTAAATGTGGTTCAAAAACTAATTATTAAAGTCATTTTAAAAAAACCACCTACATTCCCTTCTGCAACATTGTTCAAAATTTTCGAAGTTCGAAAAATTGAAGATCTCTATAAAAAAGACTCAATATTACAAATATTCAAAGATAAGACATTAAAAAATAATAAAGTTAACTCATCATTAAGACGTAAATATAATATCCAAATTCCATTATATTCAACTCAACAAATGCAAAATAATTATGTATATAAAGGGATAACTTACTTCAATAGCCTTCCCGAAGAAGTAAAAAAAATAAGAGATTTAGCGTTATTCCAGAAAAAGATCAAACTATTCTTAAAAAACTGTATGCAATAAAATCATGTGACATTAATCATATAAATCAAACCATAAAATATTGTATAATGTCTTCCTTAATCTAGTCCTTGATATTATATTAATTATGGACTAAAAATTGTATATTCTTACATAACTCCTACACCAAGCTCAAGAGCCAGTTCTCTTAATTGGTGTAGAAACCAAAAAAAAAAATGATGTTTTCACCTATTTGTTATACCTTTTTATTATATTTTGTTTTTATTTAGTTAAACAATGATTAAAATTGTAAAATTGTTGTTTGTAAGAGGTGAAATAAATTGAAATTTAAAAAAAAAAAAAAAAGTTATGTAGAATCCATGTAGAAGAAAAGCAGATATTATGCTAACATTAATTTATTGAAGTATGTTATTACAGCCTATTTTTTAACTATATTCCGTGCAGTTGAACACATCTACTCCTTCTGAGGAAGCATTTTCAATGATTGAGTTTTGATGTTATTGTTGCAATTAAAAATAATTTTAGATGGAGTTGTTCTTCCATCAAATGATTGTAATTTATTCTTATTGCAATTTTTTTAGTTAAAAAGAAGGTGGGTATTAGATGATCTATTCAGTTCTTCCAAGCAAAACACAATTATTTTTTGATGTAGTATTGCACAAACCATTACCTATTTTTCTGAAATTCTCATAACACTCACAGTAATACAAAAGAGATTAATTACCCTTGAACGATAAATATTCACCCATAACCATGTGACCACTAGTATTTACCTATAAATGTTGTTTACTCAGAAATACTAAATTAGAATTATCAAGCTCTCAGCTCTTGTATGCGAACACATTATCTCTCTCGAATACTAAAAGATTCCATACAATTCCCGATCCAATGGGATTCAGTACACAGTATATTGCTTCAGCCGTGATTTCGAATTTGCAGACCGGAATACATTAGCAAATTGATTCGGCCCGATGCAGTTCGGTATACTTAGTTTATAAGGGTATAAGCTCGTATAGCCCCGACACTCGACCTAACTGTCCATCAGGTCGATAGTTGCTAAACGATAGGTCCAATTAAAACTGTATCGGTCCGCAACGATGGCGGGCAGTGGTCGGACATTTGACACCGCGGTCCTCACTGCGACTAGTTGGGCATGCGATAATTTTTGCTTTTCACGCGTTGTGAAACAATGCAGCTAGGGCTGCCAAACGGGTTGTTAAACCTAAACCGGTTAAACTGCTTATTGTTCCGTTAAGAGGAGAGCGGGCGGCGCATTGTCCATTTAAATGGATTGAAATCCAGAGAGGAAATTGGAGAAAACGTTTAAACAGTAGCGCAAATATTTTTTTAATATAATATATATATCGTCGGTGCCTTTTGCTTTTTTTGATAAGTTACTTCTTTCAGGAGTTTGGACAATCCAAAAATCGTTTAAATTGCCTGGTTTAACCGCCATCAACAGGCGTTCAGTTTTACAAATTAGAAAATGTATTTAAAAAAAGTATAACTTACAGACATAGAATATTTTCTTCTAATATAGATGGTAAATAATCTTAATAATCGGTCCAGTTTTGGAGAAAAAATGATGAACACAAAACCTCGATTTTAACGACTTTATTTAGGAACTGGCGACTACCCGGAATTTGGGGTTGCAATGCCACTTAAAGAAAGAAAGTGTGTTTATTGTAGTGCTTTCAGATACACAACACTTTTTCGTTTTTCTACGAATAAATCAGAAGCTTTTCCGTCGAGCAGACCCCATAAAAGCGTGTGAGAAGCATGGATTTTCCAAATTTATTTCCTGTTTTCATTTACCGCACCTTTGCAATCCCTCCCTTTGCCTCTTCCTTGTCCCCCACCCCTCCCGTTTCCCATGCGTCCCGTTTCCCTTCCCTTCCACTTTTCCGGCACTTTGCCGTTCCGTGAACGCCCCTCCTGCCTTCCCGCGGTCCTCTTTGTACTTCCCCATCTTCTCTTCCCCCCTTCCGAACCCCTTCCCCTCTCTCGTCCCGGTCAATACTTAATCCAATAATATAAAAATAAATCATAGTAATACACCAGTAAAGAAAAAAAATAAAAGTAACAGTTACAACTGAAAAATTAAGAAAAACATTATAATATTTATTTTAAAGTAAAAATGCCATTTAAGACCTCTATGACATTTAAAATTTTTTTTTATAGTGAATACCTCACAAGAGTCCCAACTGCTCCCGACTGGAGCCAGTGAGTCTATGGCATCTCCAATTGGGATATGTTATGAGGCTGAAGGTATGTGGGAAAGGGAAGGAGACGAGGAAGAGGAAGGTGGGGGAAGTACTTGGCTATTCAGATCTAGTCACTAAACACGGCTAGAGCCATTTCAAGCAACGTTTTAATTCTGAATGGTGGTCTTACACCGATATATAATCGAATTTCTAATCTAAATGTTTATTTGCTTTGTGATTTGGTTCTTATTTCAAGATTTATTTTATAAATTAGTTCAGATTGTTTAGTATTTTGTAAAATCTAACGACTGCCAATAAGCTATTCCTAATATACTCGTAGTATCTACTTTTGCCAAATAGAGAAATGTTAGCAAATTTGCATTACATAGTAACCATCAGAATTGTATACGTGTGTTCTAATAAAAAAACCTCTTTGTACTACATATTTCGCATCAACTTATCTGATAATTGCTGTTTAATTAATATTATTTAATATACCTACTTCTTATTATCAAATCTTTAAACATTCGTTTATGTTCGTTTTCGACAATATACCGGTTTAATGTACTATAAAATTTAAAATATTTATGGTTACAATAGGTTGTAATAATAAACGGAAACCGCTAAGTCGAGTTAGACAATTAATTGGCAGCCCTAAATGTAAACAAATAGTATCGCAAATAGTGGTATTTTGGCATTCACTTTAACGTAATGGGGTTCACGGGTGCATACGTCATTTCCGAAATTACAAAATTTATGAGAAAAATCTATAGTTTCAGGAAATACTAATCGTTTTGTTTAATCCTGTGGAAATCGAGGCAATAATGATTTTTATTTAACTTTTTTACTAAGATCACGCGTTGAAACATTATGTCCAGTGACAGTTACTTATTTCCGTACCAGGGGTGCTAGCATAGTCCATCGATAAGGATCGGTAGGATAATTGTCGGTAACTTCTCATCATTCCCTAGGACAACTGCAGATCGCTAACGTACAAACAACAGTTGATATCGAATATATTAGGCACACTTAGTCATTGTGAACTGTCACCTATTCGTTTGCGATCTGCAGTTGTTCTAGGGAACGATGAGAAGTTACCGACAATTATCCTACCGATCCTTATCGATGGACTATGCTAGCACCCCAGAGGCCCTAGCACGCTTGCTCTATATCGATCGGTAGGATAACTATCGGTAACTTCTCATCGTTCCCTAGGACAACTGCACATCGCTAACGTACAAACAACAGTTGATGTCGAATATGTTAAGGACACTTAGTCATTGTGAACTGTCACTTATTCGTTGGCGATCTGTAGTCATGCTAGGGAACGATGAGAAGTTAGCGATAGTTATCCTACCGATCGATATAGAGCAAGCGTGCTAGGGCCTCAGGGATTTGAACTCTGGATCTTTTCCTAGAGGGATGATAAGTAATACAGCTTCAATTTGTTATGCCATTAAAGAGGGCAACTAAATTATGTAATTTTTTTTATTATTATTTAGACGCCCAAAGTGCTTTTAAATTCACCGCAGAAAATCATTTCTGAAAAATTACAACGAAAAAGTAAAGGTAACATAACATATGAGAGTTAACAAAACATAGATAAAATAAAATATAAATACACACGTAACATAGATTTCCCCAAATCAAAGAAAATGTTAAAATAAATATTGCCAAATCACATCATTAAAATCTTTGTTACTCAGAATACGTAAACGTTGTATTGGGGAATGCAAACTATTTTTATTATTTTAATTTTAACCTAAGGTCCTAGGTTCGAGTCCCAGATGTGACTCGAACCTAGGAGTTTCGCTTATATTGTCTTCATTTAAAATATTACAATGCAAACTATAGTTGGAATGTGATTTATATACATATAAAATGTTAATGTTTGTCTACTTGTTCATATATGGAACATGGTACATGTATATTTATTAAGTTAAAAGATGTATTTAACTTTACACTTTTAAGAATCCTTTATCCAAGAAGTGGAATGTACAAAAACACAATCAAGCGAGTAGATACTCGAACCAGAAAGCAGAGATACTAGATACAAAGTAGATTGTAGAAAGTCACACCCCCTAGGAAAGTTGGAGAAAGTTCCACTGCTAAACTGTCTGTTGCCATCTGCTTACTTTCAGGGAGTCGGGTACCGGCGGCATCTCAAACCAGAATGTTTCTTTACGACTTTTAAACTACAAGGTGTGAATGCAACAGGAAAACCCGCCAGCTTTCTCCTTAAAAAACTTTTATAACACTTTTCATTTTGCGCCGTAAATTTTTTAGCCGCTGGTTATATGAGTTGTTCTCTAGTTTTCACACTTAAGCGTACTTTTACGATTGTCATTCCTTCTCAAAACAAGTATTATTCCTTGCGATGTTTGTTTGATACATATGGATAAAAAAAGTTTTTTTATTGTTAATCGTAAATAAGAGTAAATTAAAATTTCGTATCTTTCAAATATTGTAAAAGAAAACTCACCTTCCCAAAATTATTTGTAATTAGCGCAGACTCGTGAAAAATCAAAGTGTTATAATTGTATAAGATTTGTGAAGCTGAAAGTAATATTAATATTTGCATGATTGCCTTTCAAAAGAAGAAACGTACCTTTTGTATGTTAGAAAACTTAAATATGAATCAAACATTTAAATTAAAGAACTGCACTTTCAAATAAAGAATTTATTATTAATGAATGAAATATTTTTGTAACACAAAATCGCTTGTCTGATATGATTTATATCTATCAGGTTTAGACCTTTGAAAATTAAAAGTTAAATTAAAGTTTTGAAAATTAAAAGTTCACTGAACTAAAATTATGCAAAACAACCGAAATTCGTATTTTCTGATATTTAGTATTAATCAGACAAGGTCCCTATTATTGAAATGCAATAATGTTGCATTTAAACAAGCTTTATAATTCTGAATTTAAAAAAAATCTTAAAAGCCGAAACACCAATAATAGTCCAGCCAAGTTGTACGTACATCCGTGCTTACAAAAGGTCCGACATTTCCGATTTTTTTATATGTTCTTAGGACCTAAACCGATATTAAAAAAAAACAGAGCAATTTCCAAAGTGTTGTGCGAGCGGCGGTGTACCCGAAAAACCATGAAATTTTTTCTCAATATCTCAGTGAAGGGTGGGTCTGACCGGTATAGTCATGCTATACTTATTTAAAGTAAACTAAATTTTCTACAATTTGAGACCAAGGTGAGATTTATACAGCAATTAATTTCTATGATACAGTTATTCTAAAATAAACAATTTTTCCACAAAGTCAAATTTTTTCGAAATTGTCACTTATTTTGTGAAATATCTTCTAAACTATTTATATGAAATGCAGTTGTAGTAAATTTAATAAGCTTTAAATGACCGACAAATAAGAATAAATTCTACCATTTTGTTATGTTGGTATTCCTGATACCTACTATAACATGATAATATATGCCTAGTAAGTACTCGTACATGGGCACCAGTCTGGGCGGAATTCTGGAAATAAAATAACAGTTTTTAGGAAAGTTTTTTTTAACAAAAATAGATTTATTGAGTTAAAAAATGCGCGCAAATTTCTTTTAGCATTTTGGTTACTTGTTATAGTATCGGGAATACCAACAAAATATCAGAAATTATTGTAAATAGGAAGACGAGGTAAGAAGAAAGCATATTTTCATTTTACGTAATTGACATTTTGAATGCAGTATATTCCATCGTCCCTGCAAATAGTTGTCTTTTAGAGTTATTAAAGTGAATCAAAAGGTTAAAAAATTATATTGTCACTCACATTATAACACCGTATATAAAAAATATGACTTTTTTAAGATACTAATGCGCCATGGTTTTAATCTATAAATTATTTTTTTGACCAATCACCGCTCCTTTTATACAAAGTTTAGAAACATTTATAGAAGTTTTAGTAATTGTTACTTATCTATGATTAGAAGTAAATGTTTATACAATTTACTTCTAATTATCAATAAGAATAAAATTATTATAATTTTTGAAAGATTTTTAATTATTTTTGGTTTATTATATGAAGAAAGTTAAATAGAATATTATTTATTTCTCGTATAAGAACAAAGCGTATCTTATTATTTTTGTCTTTTTTGTGTGTTCCACCGGGGATGTCATTTAAAATACCTAACCATAAGTTTTTAATGATAAAAATATCTCTCCAAATATCTGATCCCTAAATACTAGTAGACTCTTTTTTCAAAGATATGCTATTTTTATTTAATAAAATAAACGGTTTTTGTTCCTTCTGAAAACCTGTGTAAAATGAGATACACGATGTTATAACGTAAGCGAGATATTTGTATTAAACGTGACTAGTGATTTGAAAAAAATACTATGTTAGGATAGGCGTTTCTTTATTTTTCTGAAGAAAATATATTCTATATTATTTAATTTTAAAAGAGTATGGAAATTGCATAATTAACCTTACCTATATATTTTTTTATTACATTTTGGAAAGCCGATTGCGATAAATGTTTTCAGGGAAATTAACCGTTTGTTAACTCATTCTGGGTTTCGGCTGCCAGGATTTTGTGGTTAAGGAAATTGACGGAAACTGATGAATCAAAATCAACAAGGTAATAACGTTGTTTCTAATGTCTTCAATCTCACACCATAAGACGTGTGCTATTTACGCCATGACAATGCTAATATAATAAGGTAGCAGCTTATTACATCTAGTTTCAAAGGATATATAGGTTTAATCCTTGATTGTATTAAGATTAGCAACATGTGGGAGCTAAGTAAGTGCGCCCCTTTGTGCTTCGGTGTCCCGGGTGAAATGGGACCTACCCCATTGTACCGACGTACATACCTTCCCCCATATCGCGGGGAATTGACACTGCTGTGCTTATTAGGTAGTATTGCATTGCCGAAGGTGCTGATATCTATAGGGGTGTGTTGTATTGTCAAATGACAAGTTGAATGTGTTCATAATTGGCACATATTTCAACTATATATGTAATTCTGCAAGCAAAATTTATTACATACAATTATTTATCTATAGAAAATATTTCAAGTTGACATTTTTTATCGAAAGTATTACAAGTAATTTAAAACGTACGTATCTAATACTTAGATAAAAATATTATATTTTTTAATTATATCAATCATCATCATCACTTTTGGCTCTAGAACCCATGAAGGTCTTGGCCTCCTCAAGAGTCATCCTCCACTCATCTCGGTTTTGTGTCAGCTCTCTCCAGTTTAGAAGCTCCAAGGTAGATACGTATGTATTTGAGGACGTTTTCGCTCCATCTTAATCTTGGCCTTCCCAAGCTCCTTCGCCCTATCGGTCTTGAGTTCAGCAGGGACTTTGGTGCTTGAAGTCTTCCCAGTTTTATACATTTTGTGACGTTTGGCTCCTTAAACAGAGTACAGAGCTCATTGTTGTAACTTCTGGGCCAAAATCCATTTAAATTAATGAATACTGCATTAGAATAAAAATCTTACTAATATTATAAATGTGAAAGTTTGTATGGATGTATGAATGTTTGTTCCCCTATAAATCGAAATTTAATGAACGGTTTTTAATGAAACTTTACAATAATATAGCTTTTTTTTTTTTTAAATTATTTATTAACCAAAAAATACATGTTATGTACATTCTTTTAGGTATATGCCACCTCACTAGGCTGAGCCTGTTCCGAGGTGGCAGTAATACATCAGAATAACATATAGGCTATAATTTATGAAGCTAACTATTTATTTTCAATATATTGAAAATAATAAGGTAACTTTGCAATAAGCCGCCGCTTTTTTAATAGGCACAGATTTTGAAAAGTACACTACTTTTAAACTTAGTTACTACAAAAAACATCGGTTTCAGTCGAGACCGGTGGAAAAATTTGCATTTAAATTTACATTTCATTAAAAAAAAACTGTACGTAATTCCTCGTTACGGCTGACATTTCGTATTACATTATTTTGCATAGAACAATGCTGAACAATTTCCAGGGTACCAATCGATAAATATTTAAAAAAAGATTACTCTATGGCAAGAAATCACTCGAGGAAGGTACTAACTAAAGATTGGGTTGCACCATACAAATTTTAATTTTCTGAATAAATAAATAATTAAGTATATTTAGGACGAATTAAAATCAATGTACTATTAATTAGGTTGTGTTAGGTTAGGTTAAGTAATAATTATTGGATATAGATGGAAACACTTTTTTTAAATAAACTCTTTTGATTCACCTTAATTACATTAGCTTCGTCTTGTGAAATTTTGCCCATATTTGTAATCACTGTCACTTTGGTATGTTGGTAGTCCTGATAATTTTTTTATTATATATAACGACCGGCTAGAAGATTTTGAAGATATCACGAAATCTGGGCGTATTAGATAAACACTAATTTAAGTACCGAAGTTTTGAAAATAAAATGACGTAAAAAACATGCTTTTTTTCTAGTAATTATTATTTTTTAAATAATACACTCACTTTTGTATCACAAACCATGTTGCACAAACCTAGCGTAGCCGCCAAACTACTTGAAAACTGGGATGTTTTTCTTGCCTTGACGTGAGCAGGCGCTATAAAGGGGGCACTTTCTTTTGCATCACAAACCATGTTACACAAACCTAGCGTAGCCGCTAAACTACTTGAAAACTGGGATGTTTTTCTTGCCTTGCCGTGAGCAGGCGCTATAAAGGGGCACTTTTTTGTAACATAAACCTAGCGCAGCCGCTAAACTACTTAAAACGCGTGCGTATCTTTTTTTTTTTCGTTCTAGGTATTCAAATAATTACACAAACCCGTTAGACAAACCCTGCTTGCCCTACAAACCATTCAAAACCTGGGATGTATATCTTGCTTAAACTTGCGTGCGTGTTCCTTTATTACTTTCGTTCTTAGTTTAGGTTATTAGATTAGTTTAGGTTTGGTTAGGTATATTAAATAAGACGTTCTCCGACGACATTCAAAAATTAATAATTGAGAATTTTGTAGCTGTTTTTATAATAAAATGTATTAGAACACATATCAAGACAAGCACTGCTCTCTGTACAAAACGAAAAAGTAGAACGATTTTTCTTTTGTTTATGGTTCGTTATTTTCGAAAAAAATTTCCTATGTGGTTTCTATGGACAAGATCAGACAAGATTTAATATGGCGTCCGCGTCAAAACGGAGAATTAAAGAAATATTACGTGTATAAAAGTTTTTACGAATATAAATTTAAATGCATATTTTTCCGCCTTTTTCGACTGAAACTGATGTTCTTGTGGTAGTCAAGTTTATTTGTAGTTTAGTTTTTAAAATATATGCCTACTAAAAGCGTAGCGGCATGCGGCGGCTTATCGCCAATTTACCAAATTCTACATTGGAAAATATTTAAATTACTGAATTTATTTGAAGTACTCGCCTAATACTTTAAATCGAATCCTGAATTATACATATTTTAAATAAATAGTTTAAGAATTTTGGTATAAACGTAGATGGGATCTAGGAAAAGAAAATAGATTACTCGAAGTACTAATCCTACGCAGACGAAGTCGCGGGCAGAAGCTTGTACAATATAAATTTGAATACCGTCAAGAATATAAATATGAATAACTTCTGGAGTACGTGGGACTATGGCATCTCCTATTGGAGTACATATGAGGCTGAAAGAAGTGGAAAGGGGAATAAGCTGAGAAAGAGGATGGCTGAAAAGTAGGTACGCGGCTGTACAGATGTGGTCACCAACCGTGTCCGAAAGTTAATGTTCCAACCAACGTTTCGATTAAGAATGGTGATCTTTCAGCAAGGCGAAACTCATCGAGTATCTGCATCTCTGGAACATATACATTACATAACATATATTAATAATCAACTTCTTTTACATTATTCATCTTATTTGATAGTTATTCACTACCATATTTTAAACAATCAAATATTTACGTTTATTTCTATTTGGGAGGCGAATATAGGTACCACCATCCCAGGAACCTTTTATTAGATAACCGGCACCCCTGTCATACACCTATTATGTCACCCCAAATGATTAGCATCGTTTGATGATTTTGACTTTGGGAGTGGTCGGGTTCATGAGATGAGATTTGTCCATACAGGTACAGGCGGCGAACGCGTTTTGCATGGCGGGCCAGATCGGGATATATTGATTGAGGGAGATCTAACCTAGAACTCTCCAGCCGGACTCTTTCCACCCATCGCATTCCACCGCAGTGGGAGGGATGGATTCATTTGTCCATCACTGCTGGACACATCGACCCCCAGATTCCTACCCACCGCTTACACCGTTTTCTTCCCAGAACTTCCTCTCCTTCCTTTACATAAAAAGAGCCTCCACACAACATCTCCAAAGATGACATAGGCCCTTGGGGATTTTTTTCCCGGGGCCTCCTATGAGGAGCTAATGTAATGTAATATCAGAATCTCACCAAACACGAATTAAAATTTTTATTCCCCAACATTTTCAAAAGAGTACAACATAAATCTGTTAGGGGTTAACGAGGCAACTAAAACCAAACAAAAACCTGCTGGTTTCTATGTCTTGATTGGTCAACAAGCTTGTTTAAACCATAGACGAAAAACAATCAGCTGACAGCTGGCAACTAGCAACGGCCGGCCACGGCAATCAGCAGTGCGAGTCGCGAGTCACCATTGACAACGCGTTACCATTGACAACGGTTTTTGAGTGATTGTGTAGTGGGCGGGCCATCACATTGTCATACAAAGACAGTTGAGATTTTTCAGTTGTCTCAATGAGCGGATCGCCTAAATGCTATTATCCAAAACAATCATATTAAAAAAAAGTCTCAACTGGTGACTCAAATAAATCTTTAGATCGCACAAGTAATCTATAAACATATAACAATATTTAAATTACAACAAACTGAATACAAATAATTACTAAATCTATACGTTCTTTCTGAGCCTATTATCCTGCAGACCAGTAGATAAATATATGATCTATAGGTTTGGCATACCTACTTACTGAAAAATGTACAATTTCCTGTCATTTCTTTGTCCTACTGAATTGTAATTAATGTCTTATTACTGTTTAACCGCAAGGATTTACCCCGTGACGTCTCCGGTGAAGCAAACGTCATATTGTCATGTTCTGTCTAATTGCCCGGTGATGGCATTTACACGGAGATTGCATTTGGGTGACATGCATTATGTTGCGCTATGTGACTATAATGTGCAGCGGCGGAGATCGGAACAACGTATCTACAGCAAGAAGAGCTCTCTTGACTCCTTCGAGAGTTATAAGATACCCGGGTGGTGGAGAAATTTGAAAAATAGATTTTACCAAATTGTTGCTCTTACTCCATTGGATATTGAGCGAAAGGGACAATGCACCTCGGGCTACTAATACCTAACTAAAATCGAGGTTTTGTATTCCCCACTTTTCTCCTCCAAAAGTGGACTGATTTTCAATTATTTTTTTACTAACTACATAAGAAAAAACTATTTTATGTCTGTACGTTTTGCTTTTTTTAAAAAAACATTTGTCTAGTTTGTATACTGAACTATACGTCTTTTGACGGCGTTTAAACCAGTCAATTTTATTGATTTTTGAAAGGTCATAACTTCTATAAAAAGTAACTTATCAAAAAAAAAAAAAAAAAGTACCGACTCGCTAGTAGTTGATATCTATTATAAAATATATCCATCAAAGATGGTAGTTATGTCATTGATAAACAAGGAAAATAACACTGGGCCCAGATGTGACCCCTGTGGGACTCCGGTCAAGATTTCAAACTGATGTGAAAAATGTGAATTGATTTTGACTGATATCTTTCTTTTGTAAAGGTAGCTTTCGAACCATCTTAAAATATGCCCCGTTAAATAAAGAAAATGGTTACTATTTTTTATTATTATTATATTTATTCACAAATAAAGAAAATGGTTTCCATGGTAAAACAGAAATCTTCTAATATTGATAGATAAATGGAACCACAGAGACGAGACATTTGTTGACAATATTAGTGGATGGTATATTAAGCAGAAATCTGGATATTATTATAATAATTACTTTGTTCAGATCTTGAATTGACCATAATAGTAGCTTTTTTCTCACTGTATCTAACAATTCATAAATTGAACCATTTTATTTGACTTTATAAAATAGTACTACAAATAAAAACTATTGAAAATAATAGACAGTCCTTGTAATTTCAATCTTCTTCGTTGTTATGGATGATATATAAGGAGTGCAAAGAGGTTAATTATTATGGAAGAATTAGGAATCAACTACATCAACAGCATATTGCAATTACCTAACATATGAGAAAAGGCGAGGATCATGAAAGCCATTGTTCGATTGTAGAGTCCAAGAGAAAATACGTGAGAATTTTTTATTTGGTCATTTGAATTTTCACATAAAATATCAAACATGACCTTTATAAGAGGGCTTAAATTTTGATTGACTGAAAGTTGTCCATTAATTTTTATCCATTGTACGTTTAAGTACATACCAATGATTTAGTAATTTACTATATTAGTGGTTCAACTGCACTTCTGTCGAAGAACTAGCGCAGTCTGAATTCCTGACACATCAGTTTCAATTTTGAAAACGACTAAAATAACTTTCTGTTAGAGTATTAAATAATGGGTAAAATACTTTATCGCTAGTCCAATTTTGAAAATGGCACTTAAATTCAATACAAATACGAGCACGGAGCTACGATCACAGACAGACTCACATCCGAAATTAGTATCTTTGATGTTGATTCTTAACTTCTCATTGACTTTTACAAATCAAGAGGTATTCTTGCCACGTTTTTAAAGGTCACAAACTAAAATTATGTAAATTATTTTCATTCCAAGAAAGTTAAATATAATGATGCTTGAAAAATTATGTAGATATGCCGTTATGTTTTTATTTAACAAAATATAACCACAACCCTCTGAAGAAAACTAATTAATCAAACTTACTCATTTCTATAGTAGGTGGGTACTAAACGACCATAACAAAACTTTGATATGTATGTTTGAAAACTGCTCACCAAATAATTCAGAGATTAACCAGTCATTAAAATTGCACACAGTTTGCGGGCAGGAGATTAATTAATAACAGACAGGAGGTATCAGACATAATACGCATTTCAGAACCAAACTCATTCCGAATGCTTGAAATATAACATTCGCGCTTATAGAAGAAAAAAAACGGCCTCTGCCACACCGGCACATTTCCATTTCATTTTTAACGAGTGGTTAAGGTTGTAATAACCCAATTAGTAAGAAATTACTCCCCGCTAACGAGCCGGTTATCAACCGGTGCCCGTTATCAACTTTTTAAAGAAATTTTCACAGCCATAAAAAGGTTGAAATATGTTTCGCTTCAGCAAGATGGCGGCAAACTGAAACAGCCGCCATTTAAAGATGGTGGCAGAAACAAGCAGTTGACGAGGGGCATTGAAAAATGTTTTTTTAAATAAAATTTAATGTTTTCAGACCACCGAGCGCATATTAGTCAAACGAATTGAATAGCGGGAATGTAATTCGCTACGCAAGCGGGGTAGTTGTCGTAGAGTGGTTTTAAAAATAAATTTATCTAAAGGTTTAAAATTAATTTAGTTGCTATTTTAAATTAAGCGTCATTTGAACAAAAAGCGTTTATAATTTTATCCTTTTATAGGACTCGTGAGAGAGAAAGATGGTTTGGACATATAGAGCGAATGAACGAAAAAAGGAGTGTCAAGAGAATATATGATACTAATGTGAATGGTAGAAGAAGTCGAGGACGCCCGAGGAAGACATGGCACGATCAAGTGAATCAGATACTTGAGTCGGGCCATGTCAAGAGTCAGAATAATAGAAGAGCATGTATGATAAGATGTATGAATGTGAATGAGGCGAGGAGTGTATGCCAAGACCGAGTTGTTTGTCGGTCCGTCCTCTCTGCCTACCCCTGCGGGAAACGGCGTGATGGTTAGTTAGTTAGTTAGTTAGGTGAAAGAGATAAAAATATGTTTTTGAAAATAAAAAAAAATCGTGGTTTGTAGTCCGCTTTTCGGAAGAAATTCACCTGAATTAATGGTAACTACCTTCACCATTTCAGCAAAATTTTATTCTGTTGCTTAATAAATTAACCTATTTGATAGATATTATTTTATGAAAAGACAAATAAAGAGAAATTAAAACAAACTAGTTAAGAAAATTTGGAAGGCAGGAATGGGCACCGCTGCCCCGGGAACCATTTATTTGATAACCAGCACATCTGCAATATTATGTCACCCGAAGTTATTCGCCACGTTTGTTGATGAAATAAGGTACCCTGTAAACCGGGTAAATGGGGTAATGGGATGAGGTATGTCTAGGTATTGATGGCGGATGCGTCTGTCAACCTGACGTATGGCGGTTAGCTGGCGGGAGAGATTGGTTGAGGGAGACCATTTGACCTCTCCAGCAAGACTCTCTTGTTGACCCATCGTCTTGCACAGCAGTGGGAGGATTCATAATTCCATCACTCCTGGACCCATTGACCACCAGATTACTATCCCTCCTCATATCCGTTCCCTTACCACAACTGTATCTACTTCCCTTCCTTAAAATATCCTCCACACTCACCCCCAAAGATGACATAGGCCACGAGGGAAATATTTTCCTCAGGACCTCCTGTGTGGAGCTAATGTAAAAAAAAGAATTTTCACACAACCGAACAGAATGACGTTATAATATTTAATAGGTTTCATTAGTTTTCTACTGTATTTTTTTAACCGGTTAACTGAATTAAATTTTGTGAAAATGACGTAAAATGAAAGCGCAGCAAAAGTATTCACATTTACATAAGTTATAAACCGTATTTATCAAATGTAATACGCCTTAGGCTTGAATAGATAATTACGTGGTTTACTCAGTGGGACTTCCTCTCGAAATGTGTAACACAATGTATCTGGCCTTTCTCAAAATATATAAATGGAGGGGAAATTTGTAGTTAATATAATCTGCTGAAATACAGACATAATGTAATATGTATAATACGAAATTAATTCATAATTACACAAGATAGAAGAATATCAAAATATCGAATGAAAATTACACACAATAGAAGAATATTATTATATATTCGTAATAATATTATAGGTTACCTACGTTAGGTTATGGGTTATTAAAAAAAACTTGATTAAATAGGTTACCTACGTTAGATTATGGGTTATTAAAAAAAACTTGTTTAAATACGTTACCTACGTTAGGTTATGGGTTATTAAAAAAAAAACTTGGTTAAATAGGTTACCTACGTTAGGTTATGGGTTATTAAAAAAAAACAATGACAATTTTAAAACCTTGAGAGGGATGTTGAAATGCCACTTTATGGAGTTGCCATGGAACAAATACATACGCATATCCACACGTATATTGATAAAGTTAACCGACATAATATTATTACAAGTCGCGTTTGGTTACCCTGAAAAGCTTAACAGAATACCAAATGTACCCAAAATACTAGAATTCGCTAATAGAATCACTACGGTCGGATTATGCAAACTTGCATACGATTGAAACGTAAAAGCTCGCATGGAGCGTTGAATTATGGAGCACGGGGCCAGATGAAATACTTAGGAAAGAATTGAGGCGTTCAAACTCTTCCCTTATTATTTGTTAGGGCACCGGCTTGAAGTATACACGCACTATACAGTCCATAGAGGCTAAGAACTATGCAGGTCCCAATGAAAGAAAAAGATAAATAGAAACAAAATAAATTCCTAAAGACATTATTATTCCTTCAATATGTCTTTATTTAAAAGTCTCACGTCACAATGTTCGTCCAAGGTAAACTCCGAAACTACTTAACCGATTTGTATGAGATTTGGCTTACTGTGTGTAATTTTTTCCAACTTAAAAGATAGGTTAGTTTTTATCTCGACTATTCACCTTAAATAATCTATCTAGGTATATCTGAAAGTTATCGAAAATATTCAGGAATTTCATCAATAATTAAAAAATACCTAAAACTACTATAAGAGTCCATATCTCACTATTATTATTAATTCTTTCAAATCCTTTAGTGATATATCTTGCATTTTCTTAATTATCCCTTGTTTGCCATATTGTATTATTTACTTTCACACATGATATTATATAATTGAACTAAAATTCCCTCACCAAACACAAGAGCCTCGTCTCTTTGTGGTGCGGAAAAGCTATTCTTATCCACTATTTTAACATTGTATAAAATGTAAAAATTACGTATTTATTGTAAAAAAATATATATAAATATTAAATAAATAAAAAAAATTAAAAATAAAATGTTTGTTACAAGACATTGCTTTGTAATTATTTGTAAGTTCCATAAGTTTCTAAAAGATGGAGGTGTGAGTTAATTTATTGACATTAAACTTGGTTATCTAGGTTAGGTAATCGTCCAGTAGATGGCGTTGTGTTTCGTTAGTCACAGCGACGGCGGGTCAGCTAATATATATATATATATATATATATATATATATATATATATATGTAGATATATTTTTTTGGGACTCTCAGTAACTGAAGCTGAAACTACGTGTCTATCCCACATTCAAAATGATAATATTATTACGAATATATAATAATATTCTTCTATTGTGTGTAATTTTCATTCGATATTTTGATATTCTTCTATCTTGTGTAATTATGAATTAATTTCGTATTATACATATTACATTATGTCTGTATTTCAGCAGATTAGATTAACTACAAATTTCCCCTCCATTTATATATTTTGAGAAAGGCCAGATACATTGTGTTACACATTTCGAGAGGAAGTCCCACTGAGTAAGCCACGTAATTATCTATTCAAGCCTAAGGCGTATTACATTTGATAAATACGGTTTATAACTTATTTAAATGTAAATACTTTTGCTGCGCTTTCATTTTACGTTATTTTCACAAAATTTAATTCATTTAACCGGTTAAAAAAATTTAATTTTGTGAAAATAACGTAAAATGAAAGCGCAGCAAAAGTATTTACATTTAAATAAGTTATAAACCGTATTTATCAAATGTAATACGCCTTAGGCTTGAATAGATAATTACGTGGCTTACTCAGTGGGACTTCCTCTCGAAATGTGTAACACAATGTATCTGGCCTTTCTCAAAATATATAAATGGAGGGGAAATTTGTAGTTAATCTAATCTGCTGAAATACAGACATAATGTAATATGTATAATACGAAATTAATTCATAATTACACAAGATAGAAGAATATCAAAATATCGAATGAAAATTACACACAATAGAAGAATATTATTATATATTCGTAATAATATTATCATTTTGAATGTGGGATAGACACGTAGTTTCAGCTTCAGTTACTGAGAGTCCCAAAAAAATATATCTACATATATATATATATATATATATATATATATATATATATATATATATATATATATATATATTAGCTGACCCGCCGTCGCTGTGACTAACGAAACACAACGCCATCTACTGGACGATTACCTAACCTAGATAACCAAGTTTAATGTCAATAAATTAACTCACACCTCCATCTTTTAGAAACTTATGGAACTTACAAATAATTACAAAGCAATGTCTTGTAACAAACATTTTATTTTTAATTTTTTTTATTTATTTAATATTTATATATATTTTTTTACAATAAATACGTAATTTTTACATTTTATACAATGTTAAAATAGTGGATAAGAATAGCTTTTCCGCACCACAAAGAGACGAGGCTCTTGTGTTTGGTGAGGGAATTTTAGTTCAATTATATAATATCATGTGTGAAAGTAAATAATACAATATGGCAAACAAGGGATAATTAAGAAAATGCAAGATATATCACTAAAGGATTTGAAAGAATTAATAATAATAGTGAGATATGGACTCTTATAGTAGTTTTAGGTATTTTTTAATTATTGATGAAATTCCTGAATATTTTCGATAACTTTCAGATATACCTAGATAGATTATTTAAGGTGAATAGTCGAGATAAAAACTAACCTATCTTTTAAGTTGGAAAAAATTACACACAGTAAGCCAAATCTCATACAAATCGGTTAAGTAGTTTCGGAGTTTACCTTGGACGAACATTGTGACGTGAGACTTTTAAATAAAGACATATTGAAGGAATAATAATGTCTTTAGGAATTTATTTTGTTTCTATTTATCTTTTTCTTTCATTGGGACCTGCATAGTTCTTAGCCTCTATGGACTGTATAGTGCGTGTATACTTCAAGCCGGTGCCCTAACAAATAATAAGGGAAGAGTTTGAACGCCTCAATTCTTTCCTAAGTATTTCATCTGGCCCCGTGCTCCATAATTCAACGCTCCATGCGAGCTTTTACGTTTCAATCGTATGCAAGTTTGCATAATCCGACCGTAGTGATTCTATTAGCGAATTCTAGTATTTTGGGTACATTTGGTATTCTGTTAAGCTTTTCAGGGTAACCAAACGCGACTTGTAATAATATTATGTCGGTTAACTTTATCAATATACGTGTGGATATGCGTATGTATTTGTTCCATGGCAACTCCATAAAGTGGCATTTCAACATCCCTCTCAAGGTTTTAAAATTGTCATTTTTTTTTTAATAACCCATAACCTAACGTAGGTAACCTATTTAACCAAGTTTTTTTTTAATAACCCATAACCTAACGTAGGTAACGTATTTAAACAAGTTTTTTTTTAATAACCCATAATCTAACGTAGGTAACCTATTTAATCAAGTTTTTTTTAATAACCCATAACCTAACGTAGGTAACCTATTTAACCAAGTTTTTTTTAACCCATAACCTAAAGTAGGTAACCTATTTAACCAAGTTTTTTCTTTCCTATTTTATCACTTTTTAAAGGAGTGATGAAGTTCATATTGTTGAGTTGTCCGGTCATTATATGTATTTTATAAGGAATGATAAGAAGTTACCGAAAGTTATCTTATCAATTCTTATCGATCGAGTGTGCTAGGGGGCCAGGTCAAAAAGAAAAAAAAAATGAAGTGTTTTTCCCCTTTAACTTTTTTTATTTATAGTGAATACCTCACAAGAGTTCCAACTGTTCCCGTCTGGAGCCAGTGAGACTATGGCATCCACAATTGGGGTATGTTATGAGGCTGAAGGTAAGTAGGGAAGGGAAGGAGACGAGGAAGAGGAAGGTGGGGAAGTACCTGGCTATTCAGATCTAGTCACTAAACACGGCTAAAGCGATTTCAAGCAACGTTTCAATTCTGAATAGTGGTCTTACACCAGGGCGATACTAAGAGTTCTTCCACTCTGGAATAACTATATATTATTTTAAATTATTAATTGTGAAAAAACACAAATTAATTAAATAAAATTTATTTGCGCACGCCGGGTTCGAACCCGAGGCCTTCGGCATATGAGTCTAACTCCCTACCGCTGGACTATGCCGGCCGTCAAATAATCGTAATAAATAAATCAGAGATCTGTTTCATGAAGCAGTGAAAATTCCTGAACGGTGAGATCTGATGTCACAATTATTGTTATTTTTATTTAAACATAATGGAAAACTTACATCCGATACTTAAAAACAACATATTATTCTGTGAGGCCGTTGAAACAAAACATATTTTATGATATTATCATAATTTTATCAGAGTATCAAACATTGAATAAGACCCTAATAAAAATCTTTATATGTGTTAAGTGTCCGATGACACCGTGTGGACTGTAAAACTAAATTATGTGGCGAAATTACGAGTGTATAAGATTGTGTTTTTAAATCGACAAGGAGGGAAGGAAACGATAGGAATGGCCCTTACCTTGATGATGAGGTGACAGCTCCCAGTTCTTCTTTACGATCACTTTCCAATGATGATGACCCGATGGTCTTCACGACAATTATAATATATTTATATTATTGTTATTTGCGAGATTTGCAAAATGCTTGTACAAGCTTGGTCGAATTTTTCAAGAACAACAACTGAATGTTTTTATTCAAAAAAAGGAAGTGCAAAAGTGTTCTTTTTTCAAGTGTTTTAAATCATCTTCTTTGCTTCTTGGGTAAGGGCCTTGATGTGAAAGGAAGGGAATCACAAGGAAGGAATATTTGGTAAGGAACATGGGAATAATGGATTAATGTCCTAAAGTTATTTCAACACTAAACATTCCGCCGGCCTTGAGAAAATGTGATAATTTTCTCAATAATTGTGCATCAACGACACGAAAGAAAAAGAAAGCAAAAAAGAAAACGACAACAAACCAAATTAAATGATAGAATTAATAACGAAATTAAAATTATAAACTAAGCAAAACAGATATTTAATCGATAGGTAGTCGATACAGTTTTACCACGGGACGTTTAAAAACACCCTGGGGAGTACATACCGAAACGACACGGATAATTCCATCAGCGCCGGGAAATAGTTCAACGACTCGTCCGACAGGCCATCGCATGGGGGCTGATTGCGAATCATCAATCATAACTAGGTCGTCAACTTTCAAATTAGGGTTTGTCGTAGCCCACTTGTTTCGTTGTTGAAGAGTGTGTAGATATTCTTTCCGCCAACGATTCCAAAAATGTTGAGACATTTGTTTCAATAGTTGCCAACGCGATAAACGATTCATTGGTACATCCACAAAATCTTCTTCAAGAACAGAAACGAGAGGAGCCCCAATCAAAAAATGGGCAGGAGTTAACGGGTCCATTTCAGATGGATCCGGCGATAGCGCTCCAATGGGTCGCGAATTTAAAATTGCTTCGACGCGAGTCAGAACTGTGGTTAGTTCTTCAAAGGTGAGGATTTGATCTCCCACAACCCTTTTCAAATGGTGTTTGGTTGACTTAATTCCAGCCTCCGACAATCCGTTGAAATGATGTGCGGAGGGAGGATTAAAGTGCCAGGTAATTGAACGAGCGACAGTTGCATCCACAAGTTTGTCGTTGTTTTTGGGTGCATTTATGAATTTAGGGTTATTTTTAAAACAAACAATGCATTTGCTCAGACAATGTCGAATAATAGGATGGCGAGCATTTTCCGAAATTTGTGCATAACGAATACGTCCACCGACTCTCAATATTCCATTTTCGTCGATAAATGGAGCGAGTTTTTGAAGTTGTGTCGAACAGACATGATGCGACTGTATACTGTCTATATCTTGTTGAAAATAAATAGTTTGAACAAGCTTAATGCAACATGTCAAAGATAAATTATTTTCTTTTAAAGAGAGTGGGGAAAATACGTTGAAAGTGCCAATTGATTTCGAACGTAATTTATTAATAAATTGACGACACCAAGATATAACACGTAATAATTTCGATAATGAAGAAAATTTCAGTAGAAACTCTTGGTCACAAGTTGACACATTCGTTACGAATGAGATCAAGTTTTTCGATTTGTATTCTGGTAGTTGTTCTGCGGGAATAGTTTGAGGTTTAACTAGTAACCATTCTTCCAAAGGTGATGATAGAAAGTTAGGTCCGTACCACCATAACGATGCGTCAGCGATTTCATTTGGAAAAACTCCTCGTGATCCCAAGTCCGCGGGATTTTCTTGCGAGGAAATATGATACCAATGTTCAAACGGTATATTTTGAGTTATAGCTTCGACACGATTTGCTATAAAAGTTTGTAAAAGAAACGAAGGTGTCTTCAACCATGCCAATACAATGGTTGAATCCGTGAAAGCGATGATTCTTTCTATTTGAAGTCTATTTTTGTATATTTCTTTACAATAAGTCAACAAATTTGCCAATAAAACTGCTCCAAGCAACTCCAATCGTGGGATAGATGTCACTTTGATGGGTGCAACCCTTGACTTAGCCAACAAAATATGGCTCGATATTTCTTTGTTGTTAATTACAACTAAATATACAATTACACAATATCCTCTTTCAGAGGCATCTGAAAATCCAACAAGTATACAACGACTTTGTAGACATGTTGTAACATAGCGATCAATTCTTAGATTGGCGAGGGATGGAAGTTCTGTTATGTAAAATGTTAAAGGATGACTAGGCGATTCTCGCCACAAAATACGTTGGAAACGGCGAGAGTTCTTATCCATGAGTATTTGTCGATACATTTGACGAATGTCAGCGGTAAAAACGATTTTGTGTATTCGAAAATTACACATCAATTCGACGACGTCCTTTTGTAATTTGGGACCGACCAAAAGTATGTCGTTCAATGACATACCCGATGACGTTTTAGCACTTGCATCAAAAACAACCCTTAAGCGAGTGGTAGAACTCGTCTCCTTTATTATTCCATGATGAGGTATGAAGTAATTACCAACAATTGGCGATTGAGATGGTATTTCCATCATGTGTCCTAACGATAAGTATTCTCTCATGAACGAAATATATTGGGATTTAAAATCAGGATTTCGATCCAGTCTCCTTTCTAAATGCGTGAGACGTGACAATGCTGTGTCATATGATTTTCCCAACTTCTCCGGGGTTTCCTTAAATGGTAATGATACAACATATATCCCATCTTTGTTACGGTAGGTATTTTCAACATATAATTGTTCACAACGAAGTTCATCAGGCGATTTAATTTTCTTCAAAAGAGGAACGTTTTCGATTTCCCAGAAACATTTAAGTTTTTCATCTATTGATTCCTCCATTGAAGTGAAAAATGAGTTAATAGAATGATTTGATGGTTTGACATTTCCCATCAAAACCCAACCTAATTTGGTTTCAATGGCTACAGGTTCATTTTGATTGCCAATTAATTTACCTGAGCACAATAGCGACGCAAAGATATCACTTCCGAATAGGATATCAATTTCTGAAGGTATGTAGAATGTAGGGTCTCCCAATTGGAGTCCTGCGATGTGTGACCACTCATGCTCGACGATACGAGATGACGGCATATTTGAACAAATGTTATTCAAAATAAGGAAATCTGTCGTAATACCAGATTCCTTCGAGGCGACGGGACGAAATTGTGTTTTTATTAATCCGTTGGAATTAATTGTAGGAATGTTGCCAATACCTAGCACTGCAAGTGACTGCTTCTTTTGACGAGGCAAACCTAAGCGTTTGACGCAATTCTCCGAAATGAAATTAGCCTGGCTGGCGCTATCGAGCAAAACTCTAGCCTTTTTGAAAACGCCATTTTTGTCCAATATTTCAACATAGGCTGTAGATAACAACACCGATGTGTTAGTTTTATTGTAAACCGTTGTCAAAGCAATTGGTTCCGACGAATTTTCTTGAGGTTCTGGATTTTCCAACATTTTCTTTGGAAAATGCAACAAGGTATGATGTCTTGCTTGACAATGCTTGCAAGAAAAGCGAGATTGACAATTTTTCGCATTATGTCTCCCTTGGACCAAACAATTAAGGCATAGATTATGTTCTTTTACGAATGAGTATCTATCCTTTGCAGAAAGGTTTAAAAATTTGTCACATTTATGAAGAGCATGTGGCGATTTGCAAGCAAGACACTTGATTTCAATATTCGATACAAACGAATTAACATTACTATTATTGCTCGAACGACTTTTAAAATTATAGGCCTTCGATGGAACTTTATTAACATTTTCCTTTTGTGTCATATGTTCCGGAATAATACCTGACGCCATTTCCTTAGCTAAGCATTGTCCCTCCAAAAATTGCAATAGTAGATCGAATGAAGGAATTTTTTCCGACTTATGTTGTAACTCAAAATCAATACGCAATTCTTTTGGTAATTTGCGTAGAACAATATGTAACAATATGAAACTCCATTCACGTACCGGAAAATTTAAAACTTCCAAAGCGGCAATGTTTTCTTTCAGCATTGAAATAAATTGCCTCAAATTGTCATGAGCCTTTACGGGCTGGGATGACAAAATTACCTCCATGTGTATATCAGCCATTAGGCGTACATTATCATACCTCGTCTTTAGAATATGATAAGCAATAAAGTAATTTCCTTCCGAAATCGGCAAATGCTTCACGCAAATTAGTGCCTCACCAGTGAGACTACTTAATAAATATTGCATTTTTTGAACGGAATTTAATGAATTATTTGAATGAATTAACGAGTCAAAAGTGTTAATAAAATTCATCCATTCTGTTGAAATTCCAGAAAAGACTATCAAATTCAACTTAGGTAACGAAACATTAGTCAAATTATAGTTCATTGTTTTATTGTCGATTGCAACTGTTGATTTTTCAGGAAACAGTTGGTTAAAATATGATTGTATTTCGTAATACATATTTTGTATCTCCGAATATTTCGATTGTAATACCGTTACATCAGCCTCATCCTTTTTTGTAGCTTCTAGAGATATATGAGCCTGAATAAAGTTTTCTCGTACAGTTACGAGATCTGTGTAACGTATTTTAAAAGCATCTTTGTCAAACAAATTCGTTGTTTGAATTGCTTTCAAAGCAGACGCACGAATACTCTCCATATCCAGCACTGACAATCTATATTTAATTGAATTGGATGCCATTTTTGAATATTTAAAACCAAAAAATATTCAAACCAAACAAAAAAAAACAATAACAAAACTGCGTAAAAAACTGTCACTCTTTACAGTTTACCTTGACAACGAAATCATAAACAAACTTCACTGCGTATCTATGGAAGCAGGGCTCTACGTTACCATAAGTTACCATTAACAGTGCTCTACGTTACCGACGATTGGTTTATTTATGGTTACCATTAACAGGGCTCTACATTACCGACGCGACTTCAAACTGATGCCTACATCGAATGCTACCGGAATTGCAAACAAATCATGTCAATATGATTACCTAATTAATTATTAATCTTTATGCGTAATAATGAATTATTGTTGAAATAGCTTTACGACAGGAACGGAATTGAAAGGATGCGAGTTTAAAAACACAATCATTTGAATTGAAACGATATTCAATTTGGCGAATTTTTTGCTAAAAAACAACAATATGTAATTTAGCGGGAATGTGATTTATATCCGGCTACAAGGATCAAAATGTTAAGTGTCCGATGACACCGTGTGGACTGTAAAACTAAATTATGTGGCGAAATTACGAGTGTATAAGATTGTGTTTTTAAATCGACAAGGAGGGAAGGAAACGATAGGAATGGCCCTTACCTTGATGATGAGGTGACAGCTCCCAGTTCTTCTTTACGATCACTTTCCAATGATGATGACCCGATGGTCTTCACGACAATTATAATATATTTATATTATTGTTATTTGCGAGATTTGCAAAATGCTTGTACAAGCTTGGTCGAATTTTTCAAGAACAACAACTGAATGTTTTTATTCAAAAAAAGGAAGTGCAAAAGTGTTCTTTTTTCAAGTGTTTTAAATCATCTTCTTTGCTTCTTGGGTAAGGGCCTTGATGTGAAAGGAAGGGAATCACAAGGAAGGAATATTTGGTAAGGAACATGGGAATAATGGATTAATGTCCTAAAGTTATTTCAACACTAAACAATATGTATTGTATCTATGCTCTTGGTCCTTAATCACCTCGCCACGTTTGGTTGCCCTATAGTTCGGGCAAAGACTTGTGGCAGAAGATTTATCTGAGATTGGTCTGGATTCAGCCAGATCAGTGGGAACTTTGCTACAAGCTGGATGCTGTATGCTGGAGATGCCATACAGCAGTATTGTGCAGGGGATTGCGGAGGGCAAACCACCGTTGGTGCAGAGCATGGGAGATTATAGAATGGGCGTAGGGTGCTTTCGGGGGTAAGCCGTGGCAAACTGAAGGGCTTGGAATAGCGTAGGCACGGTAATATAAGGTCACGGAAATATGTAGGTCACGGAAATCTGTAAGTCACAAAAAGTCTAGCGCTGTGGGGCATGGAAACATTATAAATAAATATATTTATTAGTTATTTTGGATGTTGAATTACGTTATTTTGTAGGTCGAATTACGTTTGTAGTTATGTAATAAGCCACTTTTTTTTTTGGCTTGACTTTATTTTTTTGGCTTGACTTCATTTAACAATGTATATATTTATCTTTATATTTTATGTATAAGCTGTTTGTCTCTTACCAATAAATAATTAAATAAATAAATAAATAAATATGTATCTACATATCTAATTTAAAATAACTAAGTATAATAAGATTAAGATTTTTTATAATAATATGTAAAAACTAATTAATTTACTTTAAAAAAAAAGACAATATTAGCGACTCTCAATAAAAAAATTGAAACAGAAAAAGATTCAATCACGTCATCTAGGAATGGAACCCTTTAGCCATGCCTGGGGTGCTAGCATGGTCGATCGATTTGAAATTACCGACCGATTGTCGGTAAGTTCTCATCGTTCCCTAGGACAACTGCAGATCGCAAACGAATAGGTGACAGTTCACAATGACTAAGTATCCTTAATATATTCGATATCAACTGTCATTTGTACGTTAGCGATCTGCAGTTGTCCTAGGGAACGATGAGAAGTTACCGAAAACGTAACTTCATATCGATCGACCATGCTGGCACACCTGGGCGATGCTGAACCACTGTACTAATGTGACCCTATCCCCTTCGGTCATATTTAACTGTATCATAATATTTGACTAAGAACTACCAAAAATTATCTTCATTTTTATTGGCTGCTTTCCGTATTGTAGATACGTTGAAAATATATATTTTTTGGAATTTGATAAATAAAGTTAAAGGGTAGATGGGTACTACATACTTTGTTTGGAAATGAAAACATTTTTCGTTGGAATTTGAAAAAAAAAAAAGTTTTCTAGGTTCCTAGGTTTTTTTTTCTAGGTTTCTAGGTATCCGTATGTATATATTTTTTAAATTTATTTATCTAAATAAAGTTTTATTACTTGTGATTGCTATGCTTGTCTAAAAGGTTATACCTGTACCGAGACTGACATAGTGGTACATAAATGTGTATACAAACATAGTTACATGAATATTAGATTAAGGTTAAATTAATTTTAATTTCAATAAAAAAATAAATAAAGCTAAGTAAAAGTGTAGGTTAATCCTATAAAGAAAGTGATCTTACGAATTTAGGAAAAGACGATGTAAAATAGATATAAAAATAATATATATATAATTATATATTTTTAACTTTTTAACTTAAAGAGTTAAACCTCAAATTATATTATCTTAATTAATGAAGATAATATTAGCGAAATTCAATCGAAAATCCGAAACAAAAAAATCAGAAAAATATACGGATATCTACATCTGGGACTCGACATCTTGGCCCGGATTGACAGAGGTACTGGGTTCGAGTCCCAAATGTATCTGTATCTATATATTATCTTCATTAATTAAAATAATTATATAAGTTAGATTTGACAGGATTCTATTATTTTATTTTATTTTATTTGGGTTAGGTCATACTTATAAATTGCTATTCTTGTCTATGTGCAATTTGTTTTACAAATGTTTGCAATGGTGGAAAGTCATACTTGCAATCCATTTCTTTATTTCGTCTTTGAATTTGGTCATTGTTTCTGTTTGTCTTGATTGTAAGATTTATCTCGAAGTAAATGCTACCTAGATAATGTCTTTGATAAATTTGTCGATTGATATTTTTTTGATATATTTTAGTTAGGGTATCATAGTAGATTATAGTAGATTTGCATTTCCTAAACATATTTGGTATTTTTGAACATGTTTTGGTTTAACACATTGTTGAACGCTGGATATCGTAGGTGTTATGATACCATTCCATTAATTCATTGAGGGTATCAATTTAAATATTTTTATGTTAGAATAGTATAAGAATCCCAACTCCCCTTAGATAGTGGGACTAAGACATACGATATCTATATGTTATGAGGCTTAAAGGAAGTGAGGGAGAGAATGAGATGGGGAAGACGAAGATTGGTAAGTACTTGGATAATCAGATCAAGTTAGTTACCAAACAATTCAAAAAGTCATTTATAGCAACTTACCACTTCTAAAGGTGTTTGAAGATGTAGGTGTTTCGACACTAAACTGCCGTTATAAGTAAAAACACGGTAATCGTATTTATTTAACTGTTTTCTCAGAGATAATATAATATTACGCCACACAAATACAAAGCTCTAGAACGCCCATTGGCTTTTAATATAATTATAAATCAATTAAAAAATCAAGAATTCAAAAATCACAGAAATGTCGGAACAGCAGAATCAACGATTTTAAATTAAATAATTTTGACATGATATTAATCTCGAAATGGCAAACATTGATAACAGAACAGTGTTATTATTAATTGGTTAAAAACGCAAGAAAATAGTAAAAAGTAAATAATAGTATTATAAGTATTATGACTGCCGGGAGCGGTGAAAGGGGAGCAGGAAGTGGGGGGAAGATAGAGTTGAGGTTGGCCAGGACCAACGAAGATTTATGTCGTATCGGCAGAGGTAGACAAACAAAAAACACCGCCTCTCACGCAGAATTAACCAGTGCGATAATTTCTTTGAAAATAATTTGCAAAAACTTTGAGTTCAGAATAATAAAATGGTTAATGAAAAGAAATTCTGAATTATGATAATCAATGTCATCAATAGATAGTAAATAATCAAGATAGGCTTTTGAAAAGGTGGAAATATAGTTTTTTCCGACCTTTGTGAGATCTTAACAAACTAACCAGACAATACCGGAAATTTGTCCTTTTTAAATCAAATTCTAGACGTATTGACTATTTTTTACAAAATAAACATAAACAGATTTTGAAAGATTGATATTTTATCTGGTAAACGTACTTCTTAAATTTAAGTTTATTTTTAATATAGTATGGTTACACCGTTGGTCGAAGATTTGTTAAATTTTCAAACAAAATATTGTATTATACAACACAAATTTTAAATCATATAATCGTACAGCATTATTTTGTTTAGACATTATGGAAAAATCATAAATACTTATGATCAAAAAATACTTACAAGAAGTACACGATATTTTTTAATAATTTATAATCATGCTTTTTGAGCATTTTTATTACTTACTTGAATATAGGTATATATTAAGACAAATCGATATTAATTTTTTTGTTTAAAAAAATTGATAGGGGAATAATCGATCTTCCTCATCGAAACCTCCCTGTACTGTTGCAAACATTTTTTAACTTTAATTCTCAGCCGCTGGTTAATGGGTCTCAATATCAACATTGTTCACCTATTTCAAATGCAGATGAAATAGGTATGTGATACAAATTAAGTGTTCTTTGGTTTATAAATGGTTAGAAAGTGAACTTACCTTGTAAATACTGATAAATAAATACAAAAAGGTGTATTATCGTCTGCACGTTGAAAATATATAAAAAAAAACATTTATTTTGAACTTGCAATAAACATTTTTATTGAATAGTTAAATAGGATAGTAAGTGTCATGAATAGTAGGATACGTAGGACTTTGAAATGATTTAAATACCGCATAAAAAATATAAATATTTTACCATCTATGTCGATCACGGAAATTTGAAATTTTTATTTTAAAAAAAATCATACCTCCTGTTTTTGTTGACCCATACCTAATTATGAATTTTTATTATAAAATAATACTGAATAGATCTGTCAGAATACTTTATATTTTTAGTAATTTTTTTAATAGCATTATTTAGTTTACTTTTTTATTTTTGAGAAAAAACCATCTAAATGCACGTCGTAAAAGACGCACAAGAAATAGACACGTTTAACTCATTTTTGGATTTATTGTCTTTTACAGCATTTTAAATTTCCTATCCTATCTAAATATTCCTATCGATATGATTGAGAAATCCACATCCATATTTGACCCAGACTCGTCAGATGTCGCCCGAGTTGTCAGAGCGCGCTCACATTGTCTACATTCGCGGCAGTACCTACTGCGGCGACTGGTTTATGTATGCTATAGCGTGTTGGTTTTAGGTCCGGGCCCGGAGTTTTCAGTATCATTCTCTTTGGAATTTGGTGTTCTATGCTTTCGTGCCTAATTTTTGTAATAATCTTTGTACTTTGCACTCATATTTCACGCCATTATAAGAAAATTGGGTAAGTTTCAAACTTTTTCAAATTCACAGGTGTATCTAAAGTTTAGATTTTGAGATACATATGCATTTTATATTCAAAACGAATTGTAACACATACATATACTTCTCTTTAAAACTAGATTTAGCTCACTCCGATCAAATAATTATTAACAAAATAAAATAATAACTTTCTTGTAACCATGAAATTAATTTAATTATTTACGTTCAACCAGTTTCACTTACGAGTAATATATCAATGATTCTTGTGTTTGAATTTGTGTAGGTCTGTCGTAATAAATAAAATAATTTTTGTGGTTATAAACAAAGTAATAGGTTTATTTTATTCATATGTCAAACCACCTAGTGACTGCTTTCTACCAAAAAATTATTATTAGTCTCTGACATATGATCCGTCTGATGGACACGTGTCGAATTTTGGAAAGTCAAAAATCATGGGTTCAAATATCGGAGCAGCATTGGTACAAATTTTAATTTCAAAGAGACTAAGATTTTGTTGAGTTCTTGAAGTTTGAAATCACTTTGTCAGAAACTTTCGCTCGTTTGGTCACGATTGCTTCCCGAATCCGGCATAAATTTTAAAGACTTTTCACGTTAAAATAATCAATTCGGAAAGCTGCAATTCAAATGAAAGTTATTATATTAAAGTTGTCTTCTACAACCAAATATCATGTTTTTTACGAAAGTATTATATTTACTCAACACGCTTTTTAATTTTTATACCGAATAATAAAGGACATGCGCGACAGTACTGCAACACTGCCATTCGATGTATGAATTGTACCTACTGCGTGTGACTTCACGGAACACTTTTGCATACATTTTATCAATTGTTCAATGTGCCACATCATCGCGATGTGAGATTCGATCAGGTAGGTACCTAGTACCTTCTACCCTTATAATATTTGAATTGATATTAGTGCAATGCTTCTAAAACCTCCCGACTACCCTGTGCCCACAGCACATAAAGAAAAGTATCATTTTCCCCCAAGCAACTGTGATACACTAAAATTATGACATTTCCAAAATATTTTTCTCTCCTTTTGTGAAAAATAATTCTCTCCTTCTCCTTTGAGCTCGGACAACATCCAATTACGTTTCTCGAAGCACGCATATAAAAATGTGATTACCTTGTACCTTGCCGCTGTGTTATGATAATCCATATCGTGCCCTCCGAGCAGCATCTTTCTTGGCGATGTATTAGGGAAAAATCTGAATTACCATATCAACGTTGTTTGATGTATCTACGTAAAAAAAAATCACAAAGTGCTACACCAGAATTCTGGAATTTGTATTATGTATGTAGGCTAAGCAAACTACCATACCGGTATAATTCTGAGATTTTTTTCTTTCATACGAATCTACCGAAAGGTTTTATTTTTGAGAAATTCTCAACGAAAATTGTGCGAGCAGGAAGAAAAGATTTACAATCAAGAAAACCTTCTTCTTATTATGCATCTTCCTAAAAGAGTTCTCGTGTTTTGTACAAACTGTACAATTCTTTAAATATATATATATTTTTTTAATTTTTATAAGAAAAACACTCTTTTTATAACATTTGAAGGTTATTCCCAACGATGTATAGATGGGAATATATATTATATATTATTTTTTTTTATTTAATGACAATACAAATTAAAATTAAAATACAATATAAATTAAGAATACAAAGTGAAGTATTTTATCATCAGTCCTCCTCACTAGGTATTCCTGTTCCGAGGTGGACTGCAGGTTGTTGTATGGTGTTGATGATGATCACCTCATCATTGTTGTTGGTTTTTGTTGGTTTCCACGAAATATAAATAAATAAAGCAAGAAGTGTTTATGTTTGCGTTGGGCTTACTTAATAATTTTAATTAGTTCCTCATCTTCATTTCTAGTTAGCTATAATTTGATGTCCTTTTAAACTTTTGTAAATCCATGGGTTTTTTAATTTCAATCAGAAGGGCATTATATAATTTTGTAGCATGGAAATAATGGTTTTTCTGGCCGAAAGCTGTATTTAATTTTGGAATGTTTAGTAGATTTGAAGATTTGAAGATTTTGTCCTTGTAGTGGTGTGTTGGTCAGCAAGGTACGCATATCAAATGATATCTTATTATGATATGATATATTATTAAATTATGGCAAGCCACAAAGTTAATGCTTATTACAAATATCTATTAAATTATATATTCAATGATAATTATGGGGTTGAATTTTTAAATTCATTAAAATTAGTTTTTTGGTGATAAGTAGATTTGTAAGTTGGAAACAAATCATTTTGTATCTAACGCCGTTCTTCCATGGAGCTACTTTCATTTTATTATTAGTGTTTGTAAACGCCGCTACGCGCTGTACTAGCAACATAGTATAACAGGTAGCGGGTAGCGGCGATTGAGTCGCTTGTAAGTAGCTCCGTGAACGAAGGGCGTTACACTTATTTAATTAAAGTTATCGACATGTTTCGAAATTCGAAACCAATGGTTTTTACGACAGGATAAAATTGAATTTAACCGTATTTAATTATAATTTTATCCAGACAAATATACCATTAGTTTCGAAACATGTTAAATTTTTTGATTAAATAATGGTGTGTACAAAGTGATTTATTTTCATTTAATTAAAATTACACTACACAGTGAATTTGTTAAACGTTCAAAAAAAATTGTAAGTAGTTTGGAGCACCATTTTGGTTCAGTGTAAGGCTTACATTTCATGGTTGGAATATACATGCTAATTGCCTTTCCCAAAACAGGATCAAATTTATTATTAACTGTATTGGTATCAACATATTGCACAGACGACCAATCAAACGCGAGAAGATAATTACAAATGTTCTCATAACCATTTTTGAAAAAAATTGGTAACTGTTTGGGAGTGAGGATATTGGGGCGATCCTTTGGCGGCCAATACTTCGTGGACTCCAGACACGTTACCAAAAGGATGGTCGGTGTATTTAAATGAATACTATGGTGAACGTTTAATTCTCATTTATTAATTGACTCCACAAACCGACACAGGTTATTAAATTAATATCAGAAGGATTCAACAAAGGTAGCGTACGAAAAGCGACTCGACGATCCAGGGCCGTGAAACTAGAATAACAGGCAAGTTCGCCGTGCGTCTCGCGCGGGGCCTTTAGTGTTGCCCGTGCAATAAAATATTTAAACGGCTATGCAAAGACAATTAATACTTTCTTCAAATACTAGTGACATTCTTGATTGATTGATAAATTGTTTCAGTCCTAATTATTATTTGAAAGTATTGTGACATAAGCCGTGAAGTAATGGATATAAACATTACATGTAAATGTGCTCACAAATGTACATACGATGGTATTCTGCAACAGAGATATCAATCTCTAATTTCGTTTGAAAATAGTTAAATGCAAAATGCTCTCGAAACTCGTGCATGAAGTACAAACGTGAAAACTGACAGAAGCAAATTAAGTAGGGTAGAATGCTTTCATCTCAGGGTAAATCGTCGCATACTGAGAATTCCCTGGACACGCCTAGAAGATAACTAGTATAAAGACTGTTACGAGATTGTTCTAACTCATGAAAATAAAAGTCCTATGTGAGCTGCAAAGGAATTCACCTAGAAACCGAACCCTCGACTTAGGAATGTCCGAGAGTAGTTTAAACACATGTGTTGTTGTTTTTTTACATTAGCTCCGCACAGGAATCGAGAAAAAAATCCCTCAGAGTCTTTGTCATCTTTGGGGATACTGTATGGATGGTCTTTTCATGGAAAATATGGAGGGGAAGTCCTGGACTGGGAAAATGTATTAGTGGTGGGTAGGAATATGGGGGTTCATGTGTTCAGGAGTGTATGAATCGAATATCCCAATGCGGTGCAAGGAGATGGAGAGATTAAAAGGTCTCCCAGTAGGTGATCCGCCGCCAATTCCCAGACAAACCTTACTCACGGGAACCTCTGTTAAATCATATGGCAGGTGTGTTGGTTATCAATAAATGATTCTCAGGGCGGCGGTAGCCATCCGCGCCTCCCAATTTGAAAATTTTGTGTTTAGATGTCAATAGTGTTGTGCAACCTCTTATGGGAACTTATCTTAAAAGACAAGAATTTGTAAGTAGTTTTAGGTACTGTAAAATTTAAAATGAAATGTATGCATGTACGTACGGTTTTAGAGTGCTTTCACCCAAACGAAACATGTATTGAACTCTGTGAGTCTAAACATTAACTCTAAGGCGTTTATAAATGTTGTCTCCAGGAAAATAAACAACATACTCGTAAAATGATCTAAACATTCCCCCAATGTTAAGAGGACAATATCATTACACAAGTCTCAAATTGTTTTGTTTGTGTAAATAATTATACACTGTCTCTAGTTGAAAAGGTCTAGGTTTAGGGTCCAAGGTCCGAGGTAAGGAGAAGTTAATAAGGCGGTGGAGGAAGGCGGGAGAAAATAAGGGCTGATTCTACATTATTTTTTATTATCGTAATTCCTTGAGTCTGCGTTCTTAGTCGGATGGGCGGAATTTAAATTTAATGCAGCCCTTGGAGGAATTTAGTAATGGACCCCATAAACAAATTTAAAATTACTGAAATGGTCTTTAAACGTATTTAAACATTTTTCTTTTGTAATATTTTGTGTACTCGATTCATAGTATGTACGTAGTTTTCAATGTGTGCTTTTTACATTCAGAAAATCATAACTATACAAGTGCTTAGTTTGTATGGTTTCGAAAACATATATAAAGATCAAATTGCAATTGTGCACGATTGCAATATACTAATTACCTATAATTGCCGATATTACCTATAATTACCTATATTTCTAATCTCGTGATTTTAACAAGTAATTTTTTAATCAAAAATTTTCTATGAAAGAAATTATTATTAAAAACTTTTCACAGGAAAATCGTGGCACTCTTATGTACTGCACTAAACACTTTAAAGATATTTTTTTACATTTGTACAAAAAACTTCACGCAGACATATGCATGTTAAATATCTAAAGACATGCTATATTTTTTGTCGCATCTTCTATTGAAATATTTTCTTAGGCCGTAGGTATGTTAAAATCCTTGCATTTTTGATTTTCCATGCTCAAAGTTCAGTAGCAATGATACAGAGATTGAATTTACAAAACAATAATACAAAAAACATAAAATTCGATCAGTTGGTAATAAATAATGTCCATAACGGAAAAGTCACGGATTTCTTCGATCGGAAGCATTCCCCAGGCTACATAAAGTCCGTGAGATGCAAGCTAGCCAGATTGGCAATACTAACAAACCCGACAGTAGATAGATAGATACCCGGCTACCTGGTTACCTGGGCTATCGCATCAGCTCATTGCATAGAATCCGCGAAATAGCAAATAGCAAGCACGACGTTTGATATGTACGGGAAACAACTAATTTAAATGCATCGAGTGAATATCTGATTCCGGTCAATTGTGGCAGCAGTATCTAGTCTTAAACCTCCAAGCCCGAGGAAGCTTTCAATATATTCTGAAAGCTACAAAACACCATAGTAAAAAGTCATTTAAACTTATAATATAAGTTTTCTAGTCACCTTTATTTATTTTTATTAATATACACCGTATTTAACAAAACATGTTTCCAAGAATAAAATATATTTTCGATTGCTTTTACCTTTTACAAAAAACCAACTAATTTAAAGTGTTAACTAGAGGCTCGAGAACAGATTACATTATACATTTCGTCGCCTGAGTGCTTAATTGTCAAATCTCCATTTTAGTTTCTGTTCAATCTCCATTTTAAATTTTTTTTAAAAATATCAAAAACGATATTAATCACTTAAAAGAATTATTTAAACTAATGAGACTTTTCCTTTACGGGGGATAGCTTCATCTTAACCCGACAAAGGTGACGCAAATTTGACTTTGATCAATGGTGACGCCCGTCTCACGATCATTTTATTCGTAAAAACGGTTAAAAACGGGACTGAAGTTCTTACGAACAAATTAACAGTGTTTAAACCACTAATATAATCAATCGTTGTTTATTGGCGGGAACATGTAAGAATAATTTGTTGGTACCTATACGTAATTTCGTACGTATACCAACAAATTATCCTTACATGTTCCCGCCAATAAACATTGAAACACTGTTAATTTTTTCTTCAAACTTCGCAAAATCACTTTGTGGCGTCATTTTGAATTAAATTAAAACAAATAACTTCGTTTAAACCACTAATATAATCATAATTACCTACATGTTTCAAAACCGATGGTGTCTTCATCGAAGAAACCATCGGTTTTGAAATATGTAGGTAATTGTGATTATATTAGTGGTTTAAACACTGTTAATTTGTTCGTAAGAACTTCAGTCCCGTTTTTAACCGTTTTTACGAATAAAATGATCGTATTTTAGAATAACATTTGTCTCCGTGTGGATCCATAAGCGTCTCTTCTGGACACACTGACCCCCCAGATTCCTAATCATCCGTCTTACACTTTTTTCTAACCCAGAACTTTCTCTCCTTCATTTTCTTAAAAATACCCACCACAAAGCATTCCCAAAAATGACATAGGCCTCGAATAAAATTATTATCCTCAGGGCCTCCTGTGTGAAGCTAACGTAAAACAAAACATATGTAACCGAATAAGTTCAAAAATAAAACTTCTCTATTATGAAATAGAATATTCAACAGAATAAACATATTTTGTTGAATTCACAAGAAATCAAATAATGTGATCTTAAAAACGGAACCACTCTTTCTGCAGAACACTGATCGGAAAATGCATTTTATCGATAACGCAGATAGCTTTTAAAAGCAGAAATGTTTGTGCTTTAAAAAAAACTTCGATTCAATACACTTTTTAAACGTGTATGCGCATTTTGTGTGTGGAAAATAGGTTGAAAATTTTGGAGTAATGTTGGATGAATTTACGACGCGAACAGAGTTTTAAAATGCCGAATCAAATGTTAGTCGATCTCTTTTCTTTTAGACCATCATACCATTTGTACCTTAAATATAATATTTATAATCTCGAAGTCTAATTATACAAGTATATTGTATTTTGCATATTTAAACCAGATATGGATATATAATATTTTAATTAGCTTCATTAATTGAAATATTATAATTTGAGGTTTAACTCATTAAGTTAAAAAGTTTAAAAAAAAGATATGGATATAGTTTATTGCTATGAGCTTTTTTGTACTGAAAGCAATACAATGTAATTTTATGTGAATACCGCACAAACGTCCCAACAGCTTCCAACCGTTCAGAGTCAGTTGGATTATGAATGGCATTTGTAATTATTGGGGTACGTTGTGAGTCTAAGTGTGAGGAGAAGGGAGGGAGACGTGAAGATAAAGGTTGGGATATCGGGTATTAGTTCTGATCACCTAATACGTCAAAAACCATTTAAAGCAATGTTACGATTTAAAATCGTGGTATTTCACCAGGGCGATACTGATAGTAATTAGTATATATTATAATATTGGCAGTTGCAAATAATAAGTTACAAAGGCAAATAAGTTAAAAAATAAATTAATGGTAGACCGGTTCAATAAAATACTCTCAATAAATTTTATGAACCGGTATAATATATCTTCTTTCAATAAATTTAATAGCCCGGTTCGAATAATATATTCTCAATGCTTCAATGGACCGGTTCGAATAATATACTCCCAATAAATTTAATAGACTGGTTCGAATAATATACTCACAATAAATTTATAGACCGGTTCGAATACTATAGGTACTCTCAATACATTTAATAGACCGGTTCGAATAATATACTCCCAATAAATTTAATACACCGGTTCGAATAATATACTCACAATTAATTTAATAGACCGGTTCGAATAATATACTCTCAATACATTTTATAGACCGGTTCGAATAATATACTCTTGATTAATTTATTCGACCGGTTCGAATAATATACCCTTAATAAATTTAATAGACCCGATCGAATAGTGTATATACTCTCAATAAATTTAATCAATGTTCTCGTCACGTTTCCATTCCAGTGCACGCAATGCAGCCAGATGCAGGCATTGGCGTAATTACAAACTGCCCTCGAGGGTATCTTGCAGTCGAGATAATAATCCGATACAGATGAAGCCGTGATGCTATTAATGTAGTCTTGGAGGGGAACAATCCGCAAATTTAAAAAAAATGCACAGTGGCAAGTAGTTTAATTTTAATGGGTGATTGTGTTCATGCCACATTTAATTAAATATGTGGTTATACCATCAGCGTAACTTTTATTCTCCTTCATTAATCCAAACATTTCTTTCAGTTTTCGTTTCTACATCTAGTGGTTTGGAGGTGACAAAGTTGTTAAAGAGCAGCGTCGTTAAAATGAGATTCCTCAGAAGGATAGAAGATAGTGAGCGGACATTTTTTTCGAGTTAGATCAAGGGAGAAGGTGGATGTACTATTACCGCCATTACTTAACTGCTTTTATAATATTGGCGATTTTTTTTTTTTTTAATAGTTAACGCCTCACAAGAGTCCCAACTGCTCCCGTCTGGAGCCAGTGAGACTATGGCATCACCAATTGGGGTATATTGTGAGGCTGAACGTCAGCGGGGAAGAGAAGAAGATGGGGAAGAGGATGGTGGGGAAATACCTGGCTATTCAAATCTAGTCACTAAACACGTCGAAAGCCATTTCAAGCAACGTTTCAATTCTGAATGGTGGTCTTACACCAGGTGTGCTAGCACGGTCGCTCGATATGAAGTTACCGACCGATTGTCGGTAACTTCTCATCGTTCCCTTGGACAACTGCAGATCTCAAACGTACAAACTACAGTTGATGTATTAAGGACACTTAGTCATTGTGAACTGTCACCTATTCGTTTGCGATCTGCAGTTGTCGTAGGGAACGATGAGAAGTTACCGATAGTTATCCTATCGATTGTTATAGAGCAAGCGTGCTAGGGCCTCAGGGCGATATTGAGAGTATCTTCCACTCGAGAACGTGTCGCAAATATAGTATATATTATTTTTAATTAATTAATTGTGAAATAACACAAATTAATCAAATAAAAAATATTTGCGCACGCCGGGTTCGAACCCGCGACCTTTGGAATAGGAGTCCAAAGCTGTGCCTCTGCGATCTGAAGGTGTTCTGATCGTTAACGGCAAAGAGTGACATCGAAAAATATCGGGTAAAATAAAACAAAATATCTTATTTCTGCACGTATCTCAACAAATAAACAACCTAAATGTGTGCAAATGATTTTCAAGACAATTTTTTGTAATCTTTCCAATTTTTTGTTGCCATGTAAGCCAAAAACGCAAGACACTGTATTGTCTGATGTTGACTGAGCTGACTAAGTGGGTAAGTGTGTCGGATTCGGCATCGTGGGTTTTAATTCCTCTGCTATCTAAGCCCTTTATGACGGTAGTAGGAGTTTTACAAATCTGTTCAGGTTATTTGTCACCCGGGTTTAATTTTATTAAAAAAATTATTATTATATCGACAGATAAATTTTTAATACCTACTATTAGTTTTGTGAGCACTAGTAGTAGATCTGACGTCCAAAAAGTATGTTTCTAATCTTACCTTATATCAAAGCCACAATGTCAGACTCAAGATGTCAGATCAAAATCGATGGAGAATTGTCGGAAGAATTCACAGTATCGCAGGGATTAAAACAGGGAGACGGCCTGGCTCCCACTCTCTTTAACATTGTGCTCGAACATGTAATAAGAAAAACGCTAATAGACACTGGTTCCAATATTTATTTCAAGAGTAGTCAAGTTGTCGGATATGCGGATGATATTAACATTGTCGGAAGATCAATTTCAGCTATTAAGATGATAGACTTCGCTTTTCGGCCCATACAAAAAGGACGCCCGGGAAAAAACACTTTTCTACATCGAAAATTGCACAAAATGAATATATTTTTTTATACTGCCTTCTAAAGGGTGCAAACTATGTCGGTATGTTTTCGAATTTTCGATGCGTTTCGTATTATCGTAAACATTCACTGTCAAACATGTACGATTTATCAAAAAATATTATTTAAGGAAAAAGTGCTGCTAACTCAACTCCCATAAAGAATTATAAAATTATAAAAAGCTACCGACGTAGCTTCTTCTTTCTAAAAAATATTTATTTTTTTAAATTTCAATTTCGTGAAAGTTTCGGTGTAGAAAAGTGTATTCTCCATAAACCCCTTTTCGAGCGAGTTCTGTAGGTAAATTTTAGCGTTGTCTCATTCGCACATTTCGCATTCGCATGTATTGTAAGTGTGCGTGAGCTTATTGTGAGCGGGACAGAATGACAGACGCGGGTGTTCCGCGTGTGGTTCAAAGTCTAGCCTCTTAAGGAGGTCTTCGACCCTTTAGAAATAGCGGCGCGGGAAGTAGGACTGCGGATTAATGTTGACAAAACGAAAATGATGATACAGAGCAGAAACCCTTCACACAGAAGAAGAGGTAGTGCACAATTTAAAGACATTTAATTCACAATGAGAATCCAGCAGAAATCAGAAGGAGAATCACAGCAGCCAACAAAACATACTTCTCTTTGCTGCCAGTGTTTAAGTCACGTAGCGTCCACAGAAAAACGAAAGTAACCATATATAAGACCATTGTCAGAACTGTATTGGCATATGGATGTGAGACGCTGACACTGACGGCAAAGATGGCTGAAATGCTGGATACTTTTGAAAGAAAAGTGTTAAGAAGAATATGTGGACCCGTGAAAGAGGGGGAACAGTGGCGTATCCGGCACAACAAAGAACTGTATGATATATAATGCTTTCCCGTGGTCAGCTGTCTGTTTTCGGACTTCGGATCCCTCAAGATGTGCCCAGGAAATTGGTGAAGTCATTACATCCGCGATGGATGGCTTCATTCAATCCACTGTTAAAGAAACTGGTGTGGGCTCAAAGCCGTGGTTCAGTCGACAATGCTCCGAAGCAGTTCGGCGAAAAAACGCGGCTTACCGAGCCTACAACACATCTAGAACCTCCGAAAACAGAGCAGCATATAACTCGAATTAATAATGATCTTAATAAAAGAAAACATGTACTCGTATTATTTATTGATAATTCAAAGGCGTTTGATACTATTGATCATAGTAAATTACTGGAAACTCTTGAAGCAATTGGAATTACAGGAAACTTACATAAATTATTTGTTAATTACTTTGAAAATAGAAAGATTTGTGTAAAAATTTTAGATCATTATAGCAAAAAAAAGAAAGTTTTCGCCGGCGTACCACAAGGGTCCATACTAGGCCCTACCTTGTATATTATATATGTTACTGCAATGAAATTGATTTTCTCTCATGTAAAACATTATGTTTATGCTGACGACACTGCCTTAGTTATTTCACACGAGGATTTATTAATGGCGAGTGTTTTACTGCAAATTGACTTTGTCACTCTTCAAAAATGGTCACATGATGTAGGATTAATAATCAATGCTAAAAAAACGAAGCTTATGCACATAAGATCTCCTCATGCCAATATCACCATAACTCCTAAAATTGTTTCTCATGATTTTGATTGCATCCATAATTCTGTAATACAACCATGCTCTTGTAAAAGTATTGAACTTGTTTCAAAATATGTATATCTAGGCTTAACAATAGATTGTAATTTTAAATGGGATTTACATATACAAAAAGTTTGCACAAGGCTTAGAGCTATAGTGAGCAAACTTTATAGACTGAAGTTTTTTATTCCACTGAATACCCTTAGAATAATATATCTATCATTGGCAGAATCCCTAATAAGATATGGAATAACTACATGGGGACATTCAACAAAAACAAATCTTCTTTCAGTGCAAAATTTACAATATTCCTTAGTAAAATTATTATTAAACAAAGCTGAATACGAACAAAGACATGATGTATCAAAATCATTACTATATAACTCTGTGAATTTATTATCTGTTCGTGCTATATTGTGGTTCAAAATTGCGAATCAGCATACATCTCAATCTGAGTATAATAAAATAGTGGTTCATGTTCATAATACAAGACTAACTGCAAACAATGGACTTGTTATTCCCAGATACCTAAATAAATACGGTCAAAGAACTCTAGAATACCTCGTACCAATAATTTACAACATGTTACCAAATTCAATAAAAAACTGTGAATTGACTTTCAGAAGAAAATGTATGCTAAAAAAAATGGTTATGTGAAAGAATTTTTTTGTACTAACGTCCGTATTTCTAATTTTCGTTTTTAATGTTTTTTCCATTTTTATAATCTTTTTTCTTCTTCTTTCTTTCGTTTTTCCTCTGCTCTTTATTTTATATATGTAAAAATATGTGAATGTATGTATATATAATGTATATTTTATAAATTCTCTAAAAATTATTTGTAAAAGAACCCGTTGACAAACTGATATAAATCAGTTTAACGGGACTTAATGTTCAAATATGTAAAAAAAGAATGTTAAATAAATAAAAAAAAAAAAAAAAAAAAAAAAAACAAATTGGCAAAGGAAAGCAAGAAGATCATAAATAGGTCAAAGTTCGAGCACGACCTGCAGATCAGCAAAAAACTGGCTGCATGCCCGCATGGCAGCAGAGCCTTCTGGTCGCTTGCGGGCTCAATAGGTCGCAATTTCTGCAAATCCAGTCTGCCACCTCTTACCAGACCTGATGGCTCACTAGCAAATACCGCCACCGAAAAGGCTAACCTATTAGGAAAAATGTTTGCGGATAACTCAACCCTCGATGATCGGGGTGCAGTCCCGACGTCGGTCCCTCACTGCGGTTTCTATATGAAAAAGCTGAGGATCCGGCATCGGGATGTGCTCCAGGTTTTACGAGGGCTTGATGTTAATAAAGCTAGTGGGCCTGACGGAATCCCCGCCCTGGTATTGCGGAGGTGCGCTGCAGAAATAGCTCCGATTTTGACAAAGCTTTTCAAAATGTCCCTGAATTCTGGCTCTGTACCCTCTGGTTGGAAAAAAGCGGTCATCCATCCTATTCCAAAGAAGGGTGACCGCTCCAACCCGGCCAACTACCGTCCCATAGCGATCACATCAGTTCTATCCAAGGTGATGGAACGTGTGATCAACGACAAACTGCTCACATACCTCGAGAAGAACAAAATTATTAACGACCGTCAATACGGATTCCGGCGGAACCGCTCGTGCGGTGATCTTCTCGCGTATGTGACGCATGTTTGGGGGCGGTGCCTGGAACGTTTCGGTGAGACCCAAACGGTTGCGCTGGACATTTCCAAGGCCTTTGACCGGGTTTGGCACCGAGGACTTGTCAACAAACTGCCTTCTTGCGGACTTCCCGCATCCTTGTGCAGGTGGATTGCCGACTTTTTGAGGGAGAGGTCTATTCAGACGGTTGCTGACGGTTTCACCTCTTCCTCGCATTCGATAAATGCTGGCGTCCCACAGGGATCGGTTCTGTCTCCGACTTTGTTTCTGTTGCACATCAATGACCTTTTGACATGTGCACCAATTCATTGTTACGCGGATGACAGTACAGTCCATGATAGCTTTTTGTTTGACAAGCCCCCAAAGGGTGCACAAATTCCAATGGCTCGGAGGGCTTTGAAGCAAAGAATGGACGCTTACCTCGAGAGTGTTTTCTCTTGGGGTAAGAATAATCTCGTCGAATTCAATGTATCAAAGACCCAATCATGTCTGATTACGTCTAAAAGGGATCGAAATGACTATCTAGTCTCCTTCAACGGTAGCATTCTTCCGAACAGGTCTTCCATTGATATGCTCGGTGTAACTCTAAGTGACCAGCTCAGATATGGGGGCTCCATCGAGGCCAGAGTTAAGTTAGCCTCTCAGAAACTGGGCGTACTGTACAGGGCCCGCAGATACTTTAATAGTACACAACTGCTAACCCTGTACAAATCGCAAGTGCGCCCCACGGTTGAATTTGGCAGCCACCTCTGGTCTGGAGCCCCAAAGTACCTGAAAAACACCCTCGACTCTGTGCAGAAACGGGCGGTCCGTTTGATAGATTCTCCCGTCTTAACAAACGGATTGCAATCTTTAGAGCACAGGCGTCGGGTAGGAATGCTTTCCTTGTTCTACCGGTATTTCAATGGAAGATGCTCCGAGGAACTAGCCTCATTGATCCCCTCGGCACCGGTGCATAGTCGGGAAACACGCCAAACGCTCGCCCAACATATGTACACGGTTGACATTTGTCACATGAGAACGGGACGCTCCTACGACTCGTTCTTGTGTTCAACAGCTCGGCTGTGGAACGATTTGCCGGCCTCTGTGTTTCCTCCTTCCTATAACATGGGTCTCTTCAAGACCCACGTTCACTCCTTCCTCTCCTCAAAAAGACCCTCCTCACAGCATCTTCAAAGATGACATAGGCCCTGAGGGAAATTATTTTCCTCAGGGCCTCCTGTGTGGAGTTAATGTAAAAAAAAAAAAATATATATATATATCAGGCCCCCAATATCTCAGCCCATATGAGACTCCTCATGTTGAGATGGGCTGGACATGTACAGAGAATGCCGGACACATGCGTCCCAAAAAGAATTATGGCTGGACACCCAGGTGGAAAGAGAAAAGTGGGAAGACCCAGACTGAGGTGGAAAGACGAAGTAAGAGGGGATGCAGCACAGCTTCTCCAGATAACAAACTGGAAGTCAGCCGCTGAGGACAGGAGGAGTTGGAGGCGAATGTTGCGGGAGGCCAAAGCTAGATATGGGCTGTAGCGCCATCGAAGAAGAAGAAGAATCTTACCTTATTTAATAAATCAAAACCAAAATGTGCTATGCTGAAATCATAAGTTTTTTAAGTATTCAAATACCTATTTACTTAATCATAAACCGTATATGTTTTAGAAATTTCAAACATGAAATTATACACTTTATCAAAATAAAATATCACCATCTCATTTACTTCTTTATTCTCTCTTCAAACATTCTTCAGGCATGTAGGTTCCATATTATTGCATGAAAGCAAATAAGAAAGTCCGGAAAAATACAAAGATTTCAAATTTGAAAAAATAATATTTATTTAACAATTAAAACGGCCACCACTTTGAAACAAAATATACGAACGAATTCGCAGACAAACGAAACGTAAAACGGTCGAGTTACCACGGACACTATATGCGTTGAAACGGCAATAAATTGGATTGAGATTAAGCTAGTATATATTTAAACGAAACAATTATCTTGGTGTACACCACTTATTCATGTTGTTATTACACTGACGAAGAAACCTTAGGTTTAGAAACATGTTGATAATTGTGATTATATACTTGGTGAACACAAAGTAATTTATTTTTATTATAAGAAAAACTTTATTTTTTTTTTAACTTTTGAAGGTTATTCCCATCAATGTAATCTCATATATTTTTCTATGGTCGAATCCATCCTTAGATATGGAATTCGAACCTGGGGACAGGCAAGCACTATTTACATTAAATATATTCAAAATTTACAAACTGCCATAATAAAAAAAATTGTTACACCAAATATTTACAGAGAGAGAAATAACTTAAAACTATTATACGGCTCAGAGAGCATACTTACAACAAAAGGTCTCCTTTGGTTCATTACTATTATGGATAACGCGGGGGAAAGCTCTTATAAACACCCAATGGTACACAAACATACCACAAGATTTAAAGAAGGAAAGGGCCTAAAAACTCCTCGAATATTAAATAAATATGGCAGCCGTACTCTTGAATACCAAATACCAGTGATTTTCAATAAAATAAATAAAAACTCAAAATTTGAAAAAAATGACAGATTATGCCCTAAAATGATAAAAATGTGGTTAATTAACGAAAACTCCATGTATCTTTAAATATGTTGAATTGATTATCTTAATGTAGCTGCCTATATATCTATTTATTAGGCATGTACATTGAAATATTTTATAGATGTAATTCAAATAATCTAATATTATTATGTGATCTATCCTAATGTGTCCTTAAAACTATATAATATGTATTAACAAATATTTCCTTATGTCTAATATTAAGAGTGATAAATTGTAGAACCTACAGACTAGCTGCCATTTGACAGCTTTGTGGGACTACCCTTATTTTGTAAAAATGTATTTTTTGATAAATAAAAAATAAAAAAATAAAAAATATATCATTGAAGAAGAAGATAACAATAATAATCTAATTTTTTAAAATATGAAAATGAAAATGAAAATAATAAAAAAAGATAATGGTCGCAACTGGGACTTGAACCCAGAACCTTAATTAATTAATTAACCTTGTTAATTCTGAAATTTGAAATATGAAGTTGACAATTACGAGAGTCTCATAATATAGATTCAATAAATAAACAATAAACAATATGTAGTGGCCCAATTGGTAGAGGTGTATGTCCCGGTAAGAGGTAAGGTTCTGGGTTCGAGTCCCAGTTGCGACCGTTATCTTTTATTATTTTTCTGTGTCTTGTTCATTTTCATATTTAAAAAAATTAGATTATTATGGTTATCTTCTTCTTCAATGATACAAAGTAATTTTATTTCATTTAATTAAAAATGATACCACAAAGTTATATTGCGAAGATTGAAGAAGTAGCATAGATGTATTTTTTTTCTTCAAACTTCGCAAAATCACTTTGTGGCATCATTTTGAATTAAATTAAAACAAATAACTTTGTATTAAACCACTATTATATATTCACAATTACCTACATGTTTCAAAACCGACGGTTTTTTCGTCAGGGTAGTAATTTTAGTCAGGTAGATGTATTTTATTTTAGTTTTTATTCCAGCCGGACTGGGAGGTCAGTGCAATCCCAGTCTGCCATATTACATAAACTAATATAGAGTGACACAAAATTATTCATTCAACACCTCAATTTTTCTCATAACGTTTGCTTCAAATAATCCCTTACCTCTGTTTAAAAGGCCATTATCATTAACCTTTAATAATTTTCTTGAACTCGCAAATTTAAGTAGATAATCTAAATGAATGCTTGAATATTATAATTTGCGAGATCGGAAGTTTATTCTGTAATAGAGTCTTTGTCGCGGGGTAAATGCGATATTTTAAAAGCTGGTGTGTCTGGCCATAAAAGAAAATTAGGCCGGAATTATCCCCCATCGCTTTTAACACCGACTTTGTAAGCGCGCGAGGGATAGACTATTTATGGAGGAAAATTAAACCTCCACTTTGATAACGCACTTAAAGTGCAGAGTCAACCTTAATTTGATTGCCTGACGCGGTTAATGTATGCAATATAACGTCTTATGATAGTATATTATTATTAGCCTATCTTAATAAGATAAGTGAATCCATCTGGTTAATGAATTCACTTTACGGAGTATGATGTAGAAGCAAAGGCCCCGCCTTCAGGTCACGTTGAATTTGGTTGGATGTTTCGTTGTTCAGGACGATCCTTTTGAGAAGTTGTCAAGATTTTAGGTTTCGTTTTTTTTTTTGCAGTAAAGGCGTTTTCAGATGTCACAAGAATACCGTCCAACGCATTCTGCAAATCGCTGCAAACGTCAGAACTGTTGAACTGAAGATTGCTCTGCATCCCAATGGCAATTATTAGCTTATAAGCTAATAATTGCTAAAATAATGCTTTTCGCCAAATAATTCGCCTACTGAGGTACTGCAGCGCTACGAAAATGTTCCAGAGGCTCTAGCACACTCGCTCGATAACGATCGATAGGATAACTATCGGAAACTTCTCATTGTTCCCTAGGAAAACTGCAAATCGCTAACAACAAAAAACAGTTGATGTCGAATATATTAAGGATACTTAGTCATTGCGAACTGTCACTTATTCGTTGGCGATCTGTAGTCATGCTAGGGAACGATGAGAAGTTACTGATAGTTATCCTATCGATCGTTATCGAGCGAGTGTACTAGGGCCTCAGGAGGGAACTTTCTGGAGCACTTTTCTGCCATTGCATGGAAAGCTTATGGCGCACACTTCTTTTTACATTAGCTCCACACAGGAGGCCTCTTTGTGGGATTCCGTGTGGAGGGTCACTTTAGGAAAGAAAGGGAGAAAGGTCTGAGAAGAAAAAAAGTGGTGAGGGGTGGGTTGGAATCTAAGGGTCAGTGTGTCCAGGAGTGAAGGATGTATGCATCCGCTCTTGCCACTGTGGTGCAAGGCGATGTTCCGAGAAAGTCCTGCTGGGGAGGTCAAAAAGTGGATTTCAACCAGTCTCTCCTGATCCGGTTCGCCATTCAGTAGGCGGGCAGACGCAACTGCCGCCAAGACCCGGACAAACCTCACTCCATGAACCCGGATACCCCTGATAAGTCACAAACGGAGTTATTAGAACTACGCAGCGTTCTGTCCTATCTGCACACTCCTTCGGACGTTTAGAAGAATGGTGAATATTTGAATTCAAGTTTCGTACACGGTAAACACAACATGAGTATTATTGAGTATTAAATGCTTTTATCAGAATAATATTATTTTATTTTATTTTAAATAAAACAAACCCTTAGTATTTAACCACGTATATTTATTATTTGATATATCGACCGGTTTCGCTCCGACCGAGCTTCATCAGGATATAATAATAACTAAATACTAAGACAGAGTTGTTGGCTATATATAGGTTGAGTAGATGAGGGAGAAAGAATATTCCAAAAGAAACATAATTAGACAGAGACAAATACTTAGAAAGAGATAAAATGGATTATCAATAAGTGGAAGGGAGACAACAATATATGTGTATCACATATTAATTATGTGTATCACAATATATGTGTATTTAATTATTATATAATTTATCTTATTGTATAACAGATCCAAATTTCAATATGTCTTTGATTAGCATTAACTGTTGTTTATAAATGTACATGTGATTCACATATATTGTTGTCTCCCTTCCACTTATTAATTTTATCTTATTGTATAATAGATCCAACTTTCAATATGTCTTTGATTAGCATTAACTGTTGTTTATAAATGTACATGTACAACCTATATATAGCCAACAACTCTATCTTAGTATTTAGTTATTATTATATCCCGATGAAGCTCGGTCGGAGCGAAACCGGTCGATATATCAAATAATAAATATACCTGGTTAAATACTAAGTGTTTGTTTTATTAAAAATATAATGCCTAACCACAAAGTGATTGCTTCTTACGAAAAAAAATAATAATATTAGTTGATAATGCTTATATTTTTTAATTTTTAGACATTCAAAAATTAAAAAGTTGGTAAGTATTAATTTTTTTTACATTATTTATTCATAATCCACACAGGAAGCCCTGAGGAAATTAAAATTAAAAAGAAAATAAAATAACTACTTTCATCATATTGTTTATATTTCTTTCAACACGATTTGTGTTTCTTTCAGGAAATAATAAAACCACAAAGCTATTTTGTTTATTATGAACAGAATAAAAATTCGACATTATTTCCAAGAAGAATTACCAACATCGTAGCTTCCGTATTTAAATAAAAGATTTCCCTTTCCTTCCTGTCCCTCTGCCGTGCCGTTCACATCCCGACAATCACGCGACTTCCACCGTATTAAGCCTGCGAGTGGGAAACACGTGTCAAGGGTACTCGACACCTCTTATTTATTAATTTTCTGATTTACCTTCAAAGGCACAATCCACGTCGAGCCCTCTCGGCCGACAATGGGCTGGGTTAAGGAATCTTCCTTGTTGACCCTGTTTGTCTGATGATTTCGTGTATATGTAATAGTGGTAAATGCCGTATTTTTAAATATATATCTAATTGAATTTCACTTTTGTTTTCTTCATTGAATTAATGTGCGAATGAAGTGGAATCTTGGAAGTGAAAATTAATCCACTTCACGACATCCAATCGGAGTGAAACTCGGTAGATAGACTCGTTGTCGACGACAATCATTGACAATGCATTCATCAACATTTTGGAGGCAATCACGCATACACGGCCGGCGTAGTCGAGTGGCAAGGCTCTCGACTCCCAATCCGAAAGTCGCGGCTTCAAACTCGGCGTGCACAAATAAATTTTATTTAATTAAATGAAAAGAAAATACTTTGTTTTAAGTCACTTTATTTTTATTTTTCGTCTTCCGGTTTCGAAACCTCCGTACCATCATCAGGACTGTTACAAAAATTCATTTTTTTTTGTAACAGTCCTGATGATGGTACGGAGGTACCGAAACCGGTAGACGAAAAATATAAATAAAGTGACTTAAAACAAAGTATTTTCTTTTCATTTATTTAAAATGTCAAGTCACAATGTGTTTGCTTCTTTTGAAAAATTAAATTTTATTTGATAACTTGTGTTTTTACACAATTATTTGAATAAAAATAATATTTAATACATTTGCGGCACGTTCCAGAGTGGAAGATACTCTCAGTATCGCCCTGGTGTAAGACCACCATTCAGAATGGAAACACTGCTTGAAATGGCTTTAATCGTGTTTGGTGACCAGATCTGAATAGCCAGGAAATTCCTCACCTTCTTCTCCCCCATCGCCTTCCCCTCCCCACAACCTTCAGCCTCACAACATACCCCAATTGGGGATGCCATAGTCTCATTGGCTCCAGACGGGAGCAGTTGGGACTCTTTTGCGGTATTCATTAAAAAAACAAAACAGACACACAAACACAAGCGGATATATAAGCAATTATGTGAAATTCGAAGAAATTAAAGCATTTAGGTAATATACGAAATAAATCGATCTTACCAACTCCCCTATTTGGTCCGGTAACGAGGCTGATTCTGATAACTGGGTAAGAATGTTGAAACCTCAGTCAAATAAAGAAAAAAAAATTAAAAGACATTTAAAAAAAAAATAGTACTATACTAAAAAAAAACTTTGTTTTTTGCGGGTTAATTTTTATAAGCTCAAAAACTTTATCCTTCTACACAATTAAACAACAAGATTGACATATGTCATTTCATAAAGTTGATCTCACTCGAGCGGCAAAGCGGCGGTTTAAGAGGATATAACCAGAAAATACCGGAAATTTGTCCTTTTTAAATCAAATTCTAGACGTATGGACTCTTTTTTACAAAAAAACATAAATTGATTTTGAAAGATTGTTATTTTATCTTGTAAACGCACTTTTTAAAATTTGAACAACTAAGTTTATTTTTAATATACTAAGGTTATACCGTTGGGTGGTCGTTGGCAGATTTGTTAAATTTTCAAACGAAATATTGTATACAACACAATACAACACAAATTTCAAATCACATAATTATACAGCAAAATAAATCAATACCTAATCAGTTAAGACACTTTTCAGAATTTTAATTTTGGTTCAATTAAAATCATAAAAAAATAATTCCGAAAACGTGTTTTTGATGAAAATTCCTCAGTTTTGTATTTATTTATTTCTTACAATCTAAAATATTTCAGATTTTTTTTACACACTTATTTTATTTAGACATTATTAAAAAATCATAAATACTTATGATCAAAAAATACTTACAAGAAGTATACGAAATTTAATAATTTATCATCATGCGTTTTGAGCATTTTTATTGCTTACTTGAATCTAGGTGTATATTAAAGCAAGTTTTGAATGAAATAAATCGACATAAAATTTTTAGTTTAATTAAAAATTTAATACGGGGAATAATCGATTTTTCTCATCGGAACCTCCCTGTACAGTTGCAAGCATTTTGGAACTTTAATTCTCAGCCGCTGGTCAATGGTTCTTAAGGAGGTTAACGAGGATGATCCTTGTTGACAGTGTTTGTCTGAAGATTTTGATTTTTACAAAAGAGGTGAATGCTGTGTATTTTTAATCTTGATATAATAGAACTTATTTAGCCTCTAAAACTACAAAAAAATCCCCCATTCAGGAAAAACCACGCTACAAAAATAAACAAATTGGTATACCGATTTGTTATGCCAAAGGTTAACAAATTACATAGTTGACATGGAAATGTTCAACGACTGTCGTTAGTTAATATGCCTTTGAAAAGTAGTTTGAGTAAATGCCATTGACGGGTTTTTATGTTGTTTGTTTTATATTTTGGGAATTTTTACACGTTGTAATTAATGGTTGTTATACATTGTTACAAATATGGAAAATAAAGGTAGAAATAAACTGCCCAAATAACGTTTCAGAATTTGTAAATAGTAATACCGCTAAAATATGTGGAAGATTTTTCTGATTGTGATCATTGTATAATTTAAATATTTTCATTCATAATTATTGATTTGAAAAATCGCACGTACCAAAACGGTTCCAATTGAATACAACGTCATTATGACATAGAAACCGCCCCTGGCTGGTAATACGGCAGTCACCAACGTTGCCCGGCGTGACGTTAACGTCGCCGAATCCACGAATAAAATCGAACATGTCGTTTTGGCATCAAATAGAAAATTTTGAATTATAGAAATTTTTTTCTTCAAAAAACAATAAAATAGAAATACATCATTGAAGAAGAAGACAGCAATAATAATCTAAATTAAAATATAAAAATGAATAAGACACATAAAAATAATAAAACATAATGATCGCAACTGGGACTCGAACCCCGATCTCACGTCTTACCGGGAAAGCGCTCTACCAATTCAGCCATTGCAATCTATTATGAGACTGTCGTATTTGTCAACTTCATATTTCAAATTTCAGAATTGACAAAATTATAGTCGACTAATGTAAAACATTCTATTTTTTAAATTTTGTTTACATTCTAATTTAACCTTTACTCTCGTTAATAATTATTCAGATGATCATTTAAAAACAAATTCTCAAAAATATGTGAATAAAAGTGAAAAATGTTAAAATACATGTTTTATCTCAACATGAAAAAACCGCAATCATAATTTGCTCCCACTAACACACAGGCCATCTTTATTCCTTCGGTTAGGGTATGGAAGTGTGAACTGCTAGATATGAACTTAAGCTATAACTTTTCTCGCCCCCTCTTTTTGTAACGCCACTGGATTCTTCCCACCCCACTGCGCCGCGCTTATCGCGCCCTTCGTTACGCCACTGCTCTGATTAACATGAAAGTATCTCAATAATTATTCTTTGAGCAGTAAAAATACCACGGCTTTAAAAATGGAGGAAATCTCTTCAGGCGTTTCGGAATGTGTGGATTAAAAATATGCCTATTTAATGTTTAGCGAGTTAATTTAAGTCAGTCAGTAGACGGATGGAGAAGAGGTTGAGGTCAGCTGGTGCCCTCGATTGCCAGTAACGGTTGGTACTGGGGATGTTATGAATATCATAATTTCCATCTTGGAGACTGCGAATATTTAAAGGAAATTTCGCCGGTCATGCTGCTTGCGTTATCTCCGCCTTATCTGGGATGTCTTTGTTTAACCACACGGAGAACAATGTTATTCTAAAATACGATCATTTTATTCGTAAAAACGGTTAAAAACGGGACTGAAGTCCTTACGAAAAAATTAACAGTGTTTCAATGTTTATTGGCGAGAACATGTAAGAATAATTTGTTGGTATACGTAATTTCGTACGCATACCAACAAATTATTCTTACATTTTCCCGCCAATAAACATTGAAACACTGTTAATTTGTTCGTAAGAACTTCCGTCGCGTTTTTAACCGTTTGTATCTACGAATAAAATGATCGTATTTTAGAATAACATTTTTCTCCGTGCACTCGAGCACTTTTTGCCACAATATGGCACTATTTCCACAACCACGGATTGCTTTGTTGCCAAAATATGGCAATTATTATTTTTTTTTTTTAAATTAAAGCGATTATATAATATATTGTACATTCAAAATATAACAAAATAAATATTCTCTAGATTCTTTAAAATGTTTTAAAGTAATCGATTTAATAATATATTTTTTACAAATTTTACAATTGTGAATTTATTGGCTATATAGATCAGTTTGTACGTCTCCGTACTCAAATTCGGAGGTATGATATTTTTAATGTGGACGGAAAAATTTCCTTTAGCAACCCGAGAAAAAAGTTTTAAATTGCTCTGCCGCTCCTGTGGTTAAATTGATGCAATTGGTTGATTTTATAATTATTTCTTCAATCTTTGCAAAATTACTTCGTGGCATCATTTTAATTAAAAGATGCCACAAAGTATTATACTTGTTTGTTTCTTTTGTTATTTTTATTCATGTTATTATCCTGACGAAGAAACCATCGGTTTTGAAACATGTAGATATTATAACATGTGATTATAGTGGTTTACACAATGTAATTTGTTTCATTTGATTTTATAATTCTTGCGGGAACGAAACGGCGCCGGCAACGGTTCGCGGCAATTCATTTCTTTCAATATGAGTGGGGGAGATGCAAGAAAATGATTAGTTTTTTTTTTCTTTGGAGGAAGCGGACAATAAACAAAAAGTTTACAGCAAACTGTTAACAGTAAGAAAACTATACGATTACAATATATGTCACCTTATATACAAAATAATAATAATCTCATACTTACAAACACAGAATTCATTAAAACGTACCAAGTAGACAAACATTTTGCACGGTAACATACATTTAAATATTGTCCACACTAACTATGGTAAACAATTCATTGGTTACGAGGGAGGCAACTTATATAATTGCCTTCCAGACAACATTAAAAACGAAAATAGACTGGATATTTTGAAAAAAAATCATTCATTTTTATTCTTAATAAACAAAATAGTGAAACAGAATAATTTTGTATTACCTATAGAGTAAAGTAAAATGTATTTAGTTCCAAATCAAGTAAAATGTTTTTCTAGTCAAATAAGTGAAAATGTTATTATGTTTTTTCTGAAATAAAAACTTAAAAAAAAGACATTTGTTCGTTGTTTGTCTCATTCTTTGTCTCGCTATTATTTAGTTTTTAAGAAAGAGTCACAGCATTATTGTGATGAGAAACGTACGTTTATTGCCTTTTTTGTGCCATCGCCGTGCCGTAATCGAGGGAATTATGAAAACAGTTATTGACTGCTTTTAAAATTCTCAGAGCAACGGCTCGGCGACGGCAACAGCACGCGGCGTCTAATTTTTTAAAAATACGAATTTCTATAGGGAAAACCGATATAATATGTACATTGTTTATCTCTGCCTACCCCTGCGGAAAACGGAGCGATGGTTAGTTAGTTTTTAGTTTTTTTTTTGTTTATCTCTATTATTTGGCGTGTAAAAAAAATATGCAACATCCTTCTCCATACTTTTCCCCAAAAGACCCCCCACATAGCATCCTCAAAGATGATATAGGCCCTGAGGGTTTTTTTCCTCCAGATCCTAATGTGCGCAGGAATGTTAAAAAAATTAATAACACATTTTTTCCTTTATTGTTTATTATATTGAATAGAACTATAATTATAATAGAATTATATTGAATAGAACTACTTCAGGACATTTCGACCTTTTTTAACAACTACTTTATAATAAATAAAAAAAAAAATTTGCGTTCTTCAAACTTTATTTTTTTTAAAACACAAATAAGTATAGTATCGAGATAGAAATACTGTTTTTAAAAGAGACTAAAGTTCGTAGAATGATTTTTTTCGTTCTTACATATTTTTTTAGTGAATAGAATCTTGCTAATTTGATATGAAAACTTGACTTTCACCGTAATAATATCGGTTATATTGTTTACACCGATACCGCTTGAGTAGGTACAACATGATGTGTATAATGTAGAACACAGTCATGCCAATGCGTATCTAATTAAAACGTACCTTACCAGTTGTGAATTGGAGACCCTCTGGGATCACTACGCTTATACAGAGATATATATTCGGGAGAGTTGAACAATAACTATTTTAGTACCTATTTCATAATACCTACCAGAGGCCCTAGCACACTCGCTCGATAACGATCGATATGATAACTATCAGTAACTTCTCATCGTTCCCTAGGACAACTGCACATGTAACTACAAAATACAGTTGATGTCAAATATGTTAAGGACATTTAGTCATTGTGAACTGTCACTTATTCGTTGGCGATCTGTACTCATGCCAGGGAACGATCAGAAGTTACCGATAGTTACCCTATCAATCATTATCGCGCGAGTGTGCTATTGCCTCAGGTACGATATCAGAAGTGGATAAAATAGAAGAAACGTATAAAAATAGAAGTACAAAAGGTAAGCATTATTTTTCTTTATTTTAAGATCATCAGATCATTTAATATGATCAGTTTTAATGACATATACTATCATATCGGGATCCATGGCGACGCGAAACACAAAGGAAGTTTCTAAAGTGCGCTCGTCGCTGTTAATAATTTACTTATTGGGGCAAGTAAATTATGAAACATTTGTAAAAGTGTCTTAACTAAACACGGGAAAAAAATGTTCGACTCTCAAAATTGGCGAACCTTACTTTGTAGTATTTGGACTTCACGAACCGTTCACTATGTGGCGAGCAATTCGCGCTCCCATGTAAAAAGGTCTATTCAATCAAAAGCAGATTTTACTTTTAAGAACTAAATGGTGATATTATAATGCTAGATGCCTTTATACTGTCAGATTGATTTATTGACGAATCATATATCAAGCACAGCCATCTTGACCCCCTCGCCCCGCTCAATTGGTTTGTACCCCTCTCCCTTATGTTCTCGTCTATGTATATTCATATGTCTATGGCTTTAACTGATTTGAGTGCTATTCCGTTGAGTTGTTGTGTTGCGTAGCATGTACATTTGGCTGCTTCAAAAAGTAAAACTTCATCTTTTTAATTGGGGTACTCTTGTAAATGCTTTCAATAGCCAAAAATACACTTTTTTTCATTTAAATAGATTTTAGGGGTCGCTTCTCGATATCACTGAAAAATACGCGACGTTTAGGGCAATAATTGCAATGCTTAAGACTGGACTTGTTACTGCATGCAAAATTAAATAAGCCACAGATAGGTAAAAACACACCCATCTCCCCACTCACCCAGTATTGTAAACAATAGGAAGCGTGTTAGTAGATTAGATTCTTTGAGTAATAACGTACTTTTTATTCTAAGAGTGAATTCAAAATCGTGACATGAAAAGGCGCTTAAAAGCGTTTATTTAAGGTATTTATTAGTATTAATTTTGTAAAAAATTGCCTCAAATAAATACTCAGTAGAAATACTCAACTTATTATACTATTTGGCCACACCCCTACATTTTCAGAGCTGGTAGCGACCCTTAAAACCCCATTAAAAAAACTGTGTCATTTTTAGCAATTTGGAAAAATATTAATGGTTGACCCACGGAAAATTTTTGGAACATTTTTGAAGCACCCTAACGTACATTTACAATAATTGATTGCCACGGTGATCAATTTTCTATAATAAAGGGCACAGGAAAACATTAAAAAAAAAATGTATTAACCAAGATAATATTACAATATATACAGATTATTTTTTTTGGTATATACCATATCTATAGGCTGAGCCTGTTCCAGGTGGCAGGAATTAAAACTAATTTTTATATTTTAATCTTGGAAGATGAAGTATAATGAATTTTGGAATAAAAATTTAAATGAAAAAAAAGATTAGAATGATGGAAATTAAAATAAAAGAGAAAGAAAATAAATAAGAGAAACAGAAGAGAAGGACGACAGAAAGAAATAATTGTGAGGACATGCGTTCAGTGTGTTGTTAATCGTAGAAGTTATCTGTCCGCAGTACACGATTCCCTTGTTGACTATCCATGTGTGAATTTTGTGTTTTAGATTGGTCACGTGAATATCTTTAATGACTTTTTCAATAATATTAAAAATTTTGGGGGCCAGATTATGGTAATTTCTTTGTCCATAAGGTGGTGTTTGTCTTTGGAGTCATGTGTTGTTCTCTATGTCTTGTTGCGTATTTATATTGTGCAGTATGGTGGGTAATTTTGTATTTTAAGTAATGGATAGATATAATGTTAATGTACAATTGCTGTATGTTCAATACAGCGAAGTCTTTATTTGGATTTTAATATTTTATCTGAATTGAAAAGTTTTTTAAAAATGGTTCCCAATAAAAAAAAAATAGAAACAAAACATAAATATTTGAGTTCAACGTCAACTTATGAATTGAAATTTCTATATATAAATATTTAGGTAGTAGGAACCCGTAGTCAAGTACGTATACCTTTACGCTACGGGGTCTGTATGTTTTATTCGTTTGTTTACTTGTGGGGGATTATATGGTGGATTTAAAATCAACGCAAAGCTGAAATTAGAAGATTAATCAGCAGGATACAGGATATAGTATATTTACATGACGTCAATACGCCTCGCGCCGGCGCCAGTGTGCTAAGACGCGCGTAATGCCGTCGGTAGTCGGTACCTACCGTGCCACTGCCAACAATATTGTCACATAAATTAATAACCTTTTAGCTCAAACTCAATGTGCAAACAGTGTTCATGCCGAACATTTCTATTACCTGTTAGTTACACTACGAAATCGTTCAGAGGTAGATACTTTAAATATTTTGTGCTTGATCCACTCATCGAAAAATACACATTTTTTGATCAATTCATCAAATACAAAGATAAAATTCAAGCTCTGTGGAAGTTCTTTTCAAATTTTGTTATTATTTAATCCAAATGGGACTTAACACTAATAGGACTTTCGGAGAACTTTAAAACTTAATCTTAAGGCACACAATTTATACTAGCAATGTGCAAGCAGGTTCACTTTACATGTAGTAGGACTTTCAATCCCGGGGTTTTTATTTTGTCAGAGATTAGCATCTTTCAATCCCGCGATCCGGGAATTTAAAATTATTTGGAAAAATGGAGTTTGTAACAAATGTTTTAGTTTTCTTTTTCAGGTGTTGTAAGTACATTAGGTTACATGTATTAACAACTAAATTCTACTTATATATATAAAAAAAACTCTTAGAATTTATCTTCTGGTTAGGATTTATATTCAGATTTCTTATAGAGAACAGAGAACATCTAAAACTGCCGAATGAAGTGTATGTGAAAAACAAACATTAGTGAAAGTTCAAAGCCGATGTAGTGGTGTCATAAAATTAAATTCTGATTGTTATTAAGGCTTTAATAATTAAACTTTTCTCATTTCTAAGAAACAATGCAATATATACAGGGTGTCCGGGGGTAAAGCGCAATAACTTCGGGACGTGATTCTACATGGTAAGTAAAAAAGATAAATTACTTTTTTCGAAATTCCAACTTTAAGGTGTAGTTTTTAGGTAAAACGATAAAATCAGTCCATCGTATGCTCACTCACGTCGGTGACTCAATCGTCGGTGACAATCCATCGTCGCGGGCGGGCGCACAGTAAATTTATCGGTAAATTCGTACCTTACATTAACGATTTTTAACAGGTCCGTCTTTTTGTATGGGAAAAAAGTTAGAATTTCGAAAAAAGTCATTTACCTTTTTTACTTATATTATCATGTAGAATCATCTCCCGAAGTTAGTGCACTTTACCCCTGAACACCCTGTATAACAACTCCTATCAAAAAATCCTAATGACCTGTATCTCAAGATTTCAAGAATATTGTATCATTAACGACATGCTGCAGAAAAAAAAGATATTTCCACGGTTGAAACAAGGAAATAAAACCAACAAAAATTCCGTAATCCCGGGAATAATACAACCCCAGCACCGGGATTACAGAACCGGGATTGAAAACTCTAACACGGAGCTTTTGTTTTTGTTTTGTAAGATTATAAGTTATTATAGTTATAAATAATACTATCAGTAAAATCAGTTTTTAAAAATACAGTAACAGGTTTTCTTTATTAAAGTTCTATTAAATTTGTCGTTTAAATTTTTTTTATTTATTGTTCAACACAATAATAATATTTATGTAACTGCCCCCCGGAAAAATTAACCACAAATAAAAAAGAAGATACACGCATAAAAGGGTTAGGAAAAGTAAATGCTATTTTTTATTAATTACGTATGTATGTATAAATATGAAACATATAATACCTGATGTTAATTAGTTATTATTTATATTTCTCCGTATCCGATGTAAATTATTCTATATATATTTTTTGTCATTCTTAAAAATTAAAAAGAAGTTTAGGTTCGTGATCTGCAGTAATTGGGGAGATTTTAATTAACATAATTTGTTACCGTAATTTAATTTATTTGTTTCAAAATCTTTTACAATGTTTTTTCCCCTTGCCTGGCAGACAAGTGTCATTCGAGTGTCAGTTAGCAGAAAGCGTATTTTAAAGAAACAAAACAAATACCGCTTTATTTGATGGGCACTGTTGCCAAAAGTTTATCTCGTATTTTGTAGAATTAATTTCCTTTTGCATTTCGGAATATTTAAATGAGGAATATTCGGAATTACCTCACCGAGAATTAATAATGGAGAAGTGAGAAAAGGCTGTCAACAACTTTGCTCTGAGAAAAGCTGGCCAAGATGTTCGCTGGAAATTTTGGATGAATGTTGTTGTTTTGCCTTGAAGCAGTAACAATCTAGGTAGATATTTGCTTCATTTATACTTGGATATTTTTTTGTTTAAATTTTATGAAAATTTTAGCTGTAACATCTGTGCTTTTATATTATAAAAAATTGGTTTCGTTAATTTTGGTGGAAAAACTGGAATCGAGGAAATTCCTGTCTAGGAACTCTTGTTTAAAGCATAATACTGGTAATCAATTTTCTCCATCATGAAAAATTGAAATTTTTTATATTTTTTATTTGAATCATCAAAGCCGAAGTGCAAATTTTACAAAGTATATCTTTAAATTAGAATAAGATTTAATTAAGTTAGAATAAGATTTAAACTATGAGTAAATTTTAAGCTCTTGAATTATATTTTTATTAATTCGTAAACAAATTATATGCAAAAATATTTTATGAAATTAAAAAAAAGTATGCTTACAAATAATATTATTTATTATAAATTATATTATTTTTTATAAACTGAATGTTTATATTTATCCGGAAAAAAACTAAATTCCTAATTTCACCATTATTTTTGAACGGTTTGCCAATGCACAACTCGGCACAATGCATAACAGCTCGGCTGTGGAACGATTTGCCGGCCTCTCTGTTTCCTCCCTCATGCAACATAGGTCTCTTCAAGACCCATCTCTTTCTTCTCCTCAAAAATACCGTCCAAACAGTATCCTCATATTTTCCTCAGGGTTAGACAAACGGAAAATATGATAAAGTGCACCCAAATTTACTAGCAGAAAATCTCTTAATTTTCCCGTTTAAAAAAAATCTTGAACGTCACCTCGAATAATGAAATACGTCTAAAATTTTCTGACTCGAATTTATCGGTCAACGTAAGTATTTCTCTTGTCGCCGTAGCATTTCCATCGAGAAACTAAGCAAATTTAATTTAAATGTCAAAGAGTAAGAAGAAAATCATCCCAATACTTGCTCAGTATTTTCAATTTCAAAGTAAGTAGTTCAATTTCCAAAAAAAAAAAAATGTTTATAATTGTGTAAAGGCGAGTACTAGCATTTATTTAAAACGAATTTCGCGCATCGTTAAAACATCTTTCTTGAATATTCTTTAATATCTCCAAACAACAAACAAAGAACTTGGCAGTGTAAGGTAGTTAAACCGTAAATTGAGTGGCTAAATCGTACGTTTTATTTCAGAGTGTCAGGGCCTTACATTTATAGTTTTTTCAGCAGAGTGCTGAATATTGCCCACTGCTTGTAACAAATAAAATTGCATCAAAAATATTTTACTGAATAATTAGGCACAGCTTCAAACATGTTCACAGCCTACTTAAAAAGTAATTTTAAGACTCGTTTAAATATTATTATACACATGAACATAAACACGATAATATTAATTGGTTAAATACTGTAAGGTGTGAATTGGGGTCTTTACTAAGGAGCAATGACAACAACTAGTTCTACAAGTTGGCTAATGAGTTCAAAGACAATGCTTGCTTCCCAATGAGCTCTAAGAAAATATTTTTTGATTAGATTGCTTCTGTGAGGTAATAGAAACGACGGAATGACGGCATCACCCCTTTCCAAAATATATACAAAATTTGGCTACCCCTCTTTATTTTTTTTACTTCATACTTTTTACTTTATATTTATGCTTTATACTTCTTACTTCTTATTTTTTACTTACTACTTTCAACTTTACATTTATACTGTTACATTCTCTATGTTGTCTTACTCTGTATATGATACATTTATTATGTTAATGGCACATGTTGTGCCATGTGTGTGGAAATAAATGAATAATCAGAGAATATAAAAATGCCAAGCTATCCTTCACATTTTTTGTTAGATGTCTATTGATGCCTCTTTTATAAAATTCAGCATGAACAAACACAGTGCCTCCGATTTCTTTAACGCATACGGTTTTGCTAAACAAATCAAAAAATAATTGTTAATCAGAAACACTGTTGTCTTGGGTAAGATTTTTTTCAAAAATTAAGTCCATTCTTATTTCATTTACAACATTTATATACAAAGTTTGAAAGTATTTGTTTATATACAGGTTGCCCCGAGGGGAAAAAATTCCTTCAGTACCAATACTCCACCAAAAATAAGCATGCTTAATAGGGTATTTCCACGTTATTTTAATTGCTTAAAACCATTACGATTATTATGGCATTTTTATTTTATTTTTATGTTGACGAATAAATTTTCTACAGTCTAAGTTGCCCATTTTTGTAATCCCGCCAAAACGGCATTTTCAACGTGTGACGTCACAAGGGTCGCTCGTTCTTAAAAAAATTCCGACAGTTCTACTTTGTTTGTTTGATGACGTGCGTACGAAGCGTCGTTGGCAATTACGGGCCGTTTTAGTTTCGCAAGTTTTTGAGCGATTTTAAAAGGAATTGATTTGAATGAAAACGTAAAAATCAAACATTTTAGTGGGATAATTAAAATCAGAAAAATGGTCTTTAAATATTCCACACATTTTCTACAGAATCCCCCGTTTATGAATATACCCTATTATGGAAATCTGGGTTCTGATGGCACGGAGATCTTCACGAATAATTTTTAAATGACATCTGATTTTTTAGTATTATTTATTAATAACTGTGTATATAATTGCGCTTTTATACATTTTGACTGATATTTTATAGTTGGCTGTTGTAAAAAAAATATATTGGTCCCATAATCCATGACGTAAGTTTAACCTTTATCCTTTAAGTTAAAAGAACCCATTGACAAACTACTTAAAAGTAGTTTATTGGGACTTTTTCTCTGTTTTGTATTATGTTTTTATTTGATAAATATGTTTTAATGAGTCTAGTTTTTTAACTGTTAATTCATGGTGGAATTCCATTATATTAGATATGAAATTAAACAATTTTTTTCACTTTGTTCCACTTGTTTATTTACACCAGGACCGGTTTCGTCCTACTACGGACATTTTCAGACTGGACCAGTCTGAAAATGTCCGTAGTAGGACGAAACCAGTCCTGGTGTAAATAAACAAGTGGAACAAAGTGAAAAAAATGTTTAATTTCATATCTGATAAATATGTATTATTATTTGTTTGAAATGTTTCTTTAAATAAAAAAAAATAAAAAAAACATTTAATTTTTTAATTTTTAATTTAAAGATTTGGTAGGTAATGTTAAACTGTTTGTTTTTATATTGGCCGATGAATGATATAATATGCTTCTTATTGCTTTTTTCTCTTAGATCAAAGATTATTCCAGCTTTCTATTGGTTTCTATAAGCTCATGGACTATAATTACCTACCATTGTTTTTTCTGTCAGCTAGAATATAGTTGGTTCTTCCTATTGCTTATTTAGCAAGTCCATAGAGAACTAAAAGTGCCGATTGTTTCTGTCTAAACTTTATGTTAAGCATGAGTTCACAAGCCGAACTATACCTTATGTTAAAACTCAAAATTATCGGTTACCAATTCGTCGCTTCAGTTCGTTTTTACCCAACAGACCAAAACAAAAATCAGGAGAAATGGCGCTTAAATGTTTTTTTTTTACGATAAAAGCACATAAATTTTGACGTGAGACAAAGTGCGTTTTGAAAACCCCTTAAATAATCTTTTATAATTTTTTTTGAACGATTATCGTATAAATAAAGGCTTTTTGAGAACAAATGCATACTTAACTCAAGTTCACGAAAAATGGTCTGTTAGACAAAAACCAACTAGAGCGACGAATTGTGTAAGAATGGGAATGAAAACCCTACAAAACTTATTGATAATACTTATTTCCAAAACAAGCACTTCTTATGCGTTTCAAAATATAAATTCTTCGGAATCATTGTTGTCGGAATTTTTGAACAGATTAAAACATATATATTTTTGCAGATGTACAAAAGAGGAATTAACTATAGAACTAATTTAGTATGCACAATAACCACGATATCTGCAATAGCGATATTTCACACCGCATAGACAAGTATACCCGTACGTGATTGTATAGTTTGAGTCTGGTATTAATAAATAGGCAGGAACCTTCAGTAAAGTTCTATGGATTAGTGTGAATATTATTGAATGTATCCCGACAATACGCCCAATATGGTCGCCGCTGATTACAATGTCGTAATAACAAACTTTCCCCGCATCCGTACCCGATGAGAAGTCTTTCGGGCAAATCCTCGGCGTATCTGATTGGATGAATAATCACCGTGGTGGCCCGGGGAGGGGTCAGGGGGATGCGGGGCGGGTGTCACAACAAGGGCGGGATCATCGCGGGATACCATTCCATCATATCTCGCGAAACAGGCGACGAAAACGAAAATAAAAACATATAAATACTCACAAGAATCAGAATATAGCATAGAAAAATTGATACATTTTGTACGGAGAACGGTAAACTCGTGGTCTGAGCAGTATATTATTGCATATTCTCTGTTAAAAGTATTCATATCATCAATATTGTAAAGATTTCAACTTAAAATGGTTAAACTTAAAAGATGAATTACTTAAGACGTTATTTGAGGTAAATCTACTTACTACAATAATTGTACAATATTAAATTGTGATCAATTGAAGATGTTCAGTAAATAAAAATTGAATTATTATTTTAAATTTAGCTTGTAGAGAAATTAAAAAAAAACACCTGAATACGGCAAATTGCGAAATAATTCAGATATCCACGGAAATATTAAATATTCAATAATTCATTTATTTGGTTTTCACCCAAAATTCTTTTGTATGCATAATACAAACATTAAATATTTGTAATATAAATAACACGTTCTTATTTATTTGAGTCATCACCCCATGAACTCAGGCATCCCAGTTAAGTCACCAAAAGTAGCGAACCACTTGGTATAACCTTTGGCAGAGGTGTTGTTTATCTAATAAATGGTTCCTGGGGAGGCGGTAGCCATTCCCGCCTCCCATATCTTATTTATGGTGAGGAAGGAATGAAAATTATTCTTGAAGATATCAATGCTGTGCAATTGAAAAAGAAAATCGCGAGGGCTCAAAAATCATTTTTCTACTATCCTTGTTCTACCGGTATTTCAATGGAAGATGTTCCGAGAAACTAGAGTCATAAATCCCCTTGTCACCGGTGCATAGTCGGGAAACACGCCAAACGCGCGCCCAACATATGCACATGGTTGACAATTGTCACGTGAGAACGGGTCGCTTCTAGGACTCGTTCTTGTGTTCAACAGCTCGGCTGTGGAATGATTTGCCGGCCTTTTTTTTCTACTCCTTCCTACAACATGGGTCTCTTCAAGAACCACGTTCACTCCTTCCTCTCCTCAAAAAGACCCTCCACACAGCATCTTCAAATATGACAGACCCTGAGGGAAATTATTTTCCTTGGCACCGGTGCACAGTCGGGAAACACGCCAAACGCGCGCCCAACATATGTACACGATTGACATTTGTCACATAAGAACGGGTCGCTTTTAGGACTCGTTCTTGTGTTCAACAACTCGGCTGTGGAACTCGACTGTGTTTCCTCCTTCCTACAACATGGGTCTCTTGAATACCCACGTTCACCCCTTCCTATCCTCAAAAAGACCCTACATACAGCATATTCAAAGACGACGTAGACCCTGAGGGAAGTTATTTTCCTCAGGGCCTCCTGTGTGGAGTTAATGTAAAAAATATCAGACCTGTGCAAGAAATTATTATTTTTTAAAACATCGTATACGAATATTTTTTTTACTTTCCGCTTTCTAAATGCATTTTTCAAAAATACTTGGTATTATTAAAAACAGCATTAAAAAAACTTAGTAGGTAGTATAAATATAAAATTTTTCAATAGAAGAGTGTTTGTAGGTTCGTTTAGAGTTCGCGGTGTTCTATTTTGGTTTGTCTGAGTTTATAAATCCATTCAACTAATGTGTCGAGGGTACATCGAATGCAGTAATCTTGAACACGATAGCGCTCCTCCAAAGGAACTTTCTGCTGAAAATAGTAAACCACTCTCCAACACATTCGATCATTGACATGTAATATAATTAGATCCCTGAAATCCCAAAGGAATATATAATATGTTTTGTTAATTGAATTAATAACGAGGTGGATGTTTATATATATATTTGTATATATGTTTATATATATGTTTTTATATATTTTTATATCTGCATACTTCACCCGCCATAACACAGGGACATCCCTAGCATGGCGGGCGAAATAACACAATATGTACACTATGTATAAAATTCTTTAATAAATAAATAAATAAATAAATAAATAATTGAGAAATCGATGGTACATGGTAATGGGCTACTGTATAGTCGTAGAAAGCAGTTGTCACATATTGACAAAATAATACTATGTATTTTAAATTGAATCAGGTAATTAAAACAAGTTTATCTGCAAAGTTATTATTTGCTCATATCGTACAATTTAATTGATACTTTAAATTAAGAACTAAACCTGAAGTATGTTTCCAGGAGAGTTGAATATTGGTTAATTATTATAAGCAATAATTATTAATTTGAAACACTCAACCACCGTTGCAGATATTGGAGAGGGAAAGGAGATCAGGGAAAAGAAGGTGGAGAATTATTCGCAAATCAGATCTGGTTATCAAACACGGTTAAAGCCATTTTACGCGACCTTTCAATTCTAAATTTTAGTTTTTTTTAAATCTTTTTATGTATTTAATAATATTATTAATTTATGAAAACATTTTTAAACAAGTTCTGCAATGTAATCATTATTACGCGTGACATCTGTTTCACCTTCTGAAGGCATTATTAATCTGTCAATATTATCAAATATATGGTCAAATCTTAACCTTCGCTGACCATACAGTAATACTTTGCCAGGCAGAAACTTGGAATGAGGTTCAAACAGCAACTAAAACCTGGGCCTCTACAAAAAAACACTAAATATACCGATAACACATACCTCACACGGGCAGAGAAACTTTAAGTACCTACCACGCAATCAAACTATAGAACTGCATGCCCACCACACTGAAACAACTACTAACTACAAATATATCTACGATTATTCACAAAAAACATATCACAGACTGGATCAAAAACAAGGCATTCACTTTACTCAAAACATTACTATCTACTATTAATCAAACATAACCCTACCCAAACAAATAAAAAAAAAACTTTGCTTCTGGACAGAAAATATTATCTTAATATTATTTACAAAATCTAAAATATTCCTACCTGCTTTTGAAGAAAATTATTTGTATAACTTTAACTGCTACCAATTTATGTCTACGATACTGCCGACACGGGTTAAACCACGGTGCCCTTCTTGACAATATCAAGGAGGATACTGTGTTTCTACTTATGTCAGCAGAATATCTCTTAATCCTAAACATGTGAACACCTTAGCACAGGTTCTCCCAGTGAGGTGTTCACAAAATGCTACTATTAACCTTCTTACATACCTTTTTACATCCTGTTACTGAATACGAACTTTTTTTGTACTACTATGTAAACCATTGTAATTATTTGTTAAATGTATGTACAAGTATGAAAATTTAAGTAACTAAAATTTATTTAACTCTGTTTAAGGAACCAAAAGTGATATAATTTATAAAGTTGAGAAGGCTTCGGTGGCTGGGTCATGTGGAAAGAATGACAGAGCATCAAGCACCAAAGTCCCTGCTAAAATCTAGACCTGTAGGGCGAAGGAGCCTGGGAAGACCAAAATTAAGATGGAACGACAACGTCCTCAAAGTCCTACGTACCTTGAAGATTCCAAACTGGAGAGAACTAGTACAAAACAGAGATGAGTGGAGGAAGACTCTCGAGGAGGCCAAGACCCACCAAGGGTTGTAGCGCCAATTGTGATGATTATGACAAGTATGAAATAAATATAAAAATTATAATGGAGGTCTACAAATTAAACCTGTTAACAATAAACTAAATTGTAGTCTTTCACCAAGCCGATATTATATTTCGTTTAATGAATTTTGTGAAACAAATCAAATTATGTAATAGTATTTCCTCTCGAACGCCATGACCGCCGGAGTGCTAGTCGAGAGCCTTACTAATCCTAAGTAAAAAAAAACAAATTCTCATACACGGTAGATGGGCAGAGACATAAAATCTGGAAGAACACTCTTTAATCTATGGGTAGAGAAGAGGGTTGAAAAAATCTTGCTCTTGGACAACATTCCTTCCCCACAACCCATACATTCATAATCTCAACATTTAGGGATATTAAGACATTAAGACGTACTCGTAGATATCGCCGAGGAAAAAGAAAATATGAGTAAATGTGTAAAAATGTGTTTGTGTTCCTTGATTCGGTAGTAAAATAGCACATTGTTTCTTTCCAAACCTTGAAATATAACACACACTAAAACCGTGTCTTTCATGGCGACCATTGTGACAACTTTTCGGAGATATTTTTGCTGGAAAAAGACGTACCCCCTCTTACTTAAAATCGTAGTATAACTAATACGCTTCGTATTGCGTCGTAACAGTGAAAAACTTGACTTATGATCACTAAGTGTGTATGGGTAAATCGGTTTTAAACCAGGTTTAAGGCCAACTTTACAAAACCAAGGATGAGTCGGCGGATACCGAAATTATATATAAGGAGGATTAGATTTTAAATAATGACTTAAATGTGGCTTTATATATTTAACGAAATAATCTAACGTGAACGTAGATAAGATTGTTCAAATATTTGAAAGTTTTCGGGCATGAACGTGTTGTTCAGCATGTTATTAGACGATGTGACTCCTATCATCAAAGGCCTCCTTTCTCACCGTCAACCCTTTGAGTCTCGATCCGTTTGTTGGTGGCGAACTTATCTGGCCCTCCCCGCACGAACCGGTGCAGGTGTTTAATTTGTCCGTAGTGAACTGCAATGGCTGCCATGGAGACGCTCAGGACGAAATTTAGATGGAGCACTTCGAACGTGATTAAAGCGGCGAAGGTGTTAATTCAATTTAATGAATGGACTTAGGCGAACGACTGAAATACTACATTCAGGCGATGTAATGGTTTGGGATTAAATTGAAGTTAGCGAAGATGTACTTACAATAATATACATGACTTGCTTAAGTTTTAATTCAATGTATCTGAGAGCTTCATGTGTTCCCGTGTCCTTTCAACCTGAAGGACTGTTAATTGCATTTCAAACAGAATTCCTGCCGAAAATCGTACCATTGAGTATTACGTGTCTTGGACATCTTCATTAAATTTTGAAATAAAATATGTTTTTTTTAGTTTCTTTGAAATTCAACATATACATTCGACCTTACCAATAAACGTTAAATGTGGTGTAAATTATATACAATTGATAAATAAACGTGTATGTGAAAACCTTACTAATAAACTAAAATTGTCTAAACTGATATTTAAGAGCCGTAACAAGTTACACATTGTTTATACAGCGGAAGAGGGTAGTTATTTTGTTGAATACACTTGAAATTTTCAAAAATTTCGGGATATTTCCAAAGTAATTTAAATGTGCTAAATATATTTTTTTTAAAGGTGTCGTAAACATCAATTTTTAGAAAAAGATAAAATTATCTTTTAAATTTTTGTATTTGAAATTTACGTTAATATTTATAAAATAGAAAACTTTAATTTCAAACAAGAACAAAAACCACATACTCGTATATTTTCACTCCAAACGTGGAAAAATTGCAGAGAATTGGAAATTTTCAAAACACATTCCTTTTATTTAGGGTTAGGGAATCTACAAGAAAACTGACATCCACTTTCAAACTCATTTATTAGATGAAAAATTATAAAAAAAATATTCTTTTTATACTCAGAATAATTTTTTTTTTTCGTTTTAGATTTTTAGCGTAATATAAACGTTGATTTCTTGATTTATATTAATCTACACATGCATAAGGCATTTATGTTATTAAAATCTTCGCTTTTATGGAATTCTTATTAAATTCAAGCGATAACAGTCAATAAAAAAAAACATATTTCAGAAATAACCTAACTTTTTTAAGATGGGAACTTCAAGTGCCACTCTGCCGGCTCACAGCCGGTAGTTAAAGACTTTTTTTATTAGTAAGAGTTCGAAATATCATTCATTAGTAAGGCTGCTCTATTTCTTTTAGTTCATAAATTCACATTTTCAGCATGATTATGAAGGAACTATTATTACACAATAAAATTTTTACCACATTACTCTTCTATTGAACCAGAAACTCAAGTATCTCTCACTGGACTCCTTCGCTGAAAACTCAGTGCGAGTTTTCAAACAGGAGACATTTGAGGTATTCTTTGAGACCCGACTTTGGTCTGAAGACAGTTCTAGAAGGGTTATATCATATGGCACAAATGCTAAATACAACTGAGGCTGTAGAATAATTTGTGTGTAGGGGCCACGTGGGTGTATAAAAGGGTGAAATATGGGGTTAAAACGCAATGAAAGAATTAAAATTTGAAACCAGAAAATTACTGAGGTGATGCGTAATATTTTTTATGAAATTATATTAAATAATAATAACAATATGTAATCCATTAATATTTAGTATATAACTTCATCTCCTTCCCTTTCTTAAAAAAATCCTCCACATTGTATCCCCTTTAAGTTAACAGACCCTTAGGACAATTATTTTCTTCAGGGCCTCCTGTGTGGAACTAATGAAAAGTCTTGTAAGTTTTTACCCAGTGAAAAAGAAAAATCAACTGAGAGGCTCTGCTTTCTTCCTATGGTCAGCTTTCTGTCAAAATACTATCGTGTGATTATTGTGCGATGATTGATTGACTGAATAATAGAACTAGACTAATTTACAATATCCGTATTTTCTTCGTTTAAAAAATTAAGTACTGAAGCACAATGAGATGTACCTAGGTACATTTCAACAAATGAACCACCCTATTTTTAACTGCTTAATACAATTCTGTACCCAAGAAGCATACGGATGCAAGTCCAAAAAGCTAAATGTTCAGGAGAGCCAAAACCGTTTTATTTCTATAATTATGGTCTCATAACTTCTGCAGATATTCATGCTGATTGATGATTTTTTTTTAAAATTTGTTAAATCAATTAATTTTGTTTTAAAATTGAGAAAATAAAATGAAATATTTTACATTCAAAGCCTAAAAATAAATGTTTAAAATAAATCACTATGGACTTGAGTCCTTTGGCTTCAAAATGAAATAGACTATTTTGTTATGACAAGTGATGAATTATTAAAGATCGATGTTTGAAAATTTAATTTGTAAGTAAAATAATAACAATACATAACAGGTAAAAAAACATACATTTCACTGTTTATTTCTTTATATAATTATTACTAATTATTGGTGTTTTCATTATCTTTGTCATCTGAAAGAGGATAATCTGGCATTTATGACTTAAAATTTTGTTAAAAAAGTGCAGTGGATCTTTTTTAACATTAGCTCCATACAGTAGGCCCCGAGAAAAAAAATCTCTCTCATGGACTATGTCATCTTTGGGGATGCTGTGTGGAGTGGCTTTTAGGGTAAGAGTGGCGTGTGGAGGGTAAGGAAAGAAAGGAGGTTCTGGGAAGGAGTTTTATTTGATTTTTATCCTCCCTGTATAATGATTAAAAATATCACAGGTGTCGTTTGTTGATAGATGAGGTTATTGTGTTTAGTTCCATAAAAAACAAAGAGATTAGAAGCAGATTGATGGACTTGAGTCTTTCTGCTTCTAAGAATAATGGTAGTTGCATCTTTATACATTTTTGTAAAACCCTATATTTCTTAAAAATATGACTTCCATCTTTCTGCCACTGACGAACATATTCATCAAAAAATCATTTCTTCAAATTTTGGACTTGCATCCGTATGCTTCTTAGATACAGAATTATTCAACTCCTTTAAATATTATTTAAATTTATGGAATAACTTTATAAGTAAAACCTCAAATCATTAAAAACATTGCGAATATCAAACGAAAATTTGAAACAGAAAAATCAGAAAAAAAATCGTTTGCATCTAGGAATTGAACCCAAGACCTCAGCCTTGACGGGGCCTTCCTTGATACAATAGAATCGATTTTTGATTTTTTTCAAATTTTTCCTTGATAATATCTAATATTGTCTTCAATGATTAAACCTTAAATATTATGTACATATAACTATTTCAACTACCCAATAAAAATTATTTTGCGGGTTACCCACAACGACTTTCTTCTGATATCAAATGAATGGGTTAATTAATGTAAGTAGGCTTCAAGGTTACACAATTAAAAGTGAATAACTCACTTTCATAATGGGAAGAATAATTATCTTTGAAATGAAATTCATTAAATACCTCGTTTTGATAATATATTAGGGATCCTCAGTTCGAGACGTCGGGTAAACGTTTAGACTGTATAAATGCGGACGACGCAGTACAACGATGGAAATTTAGTAAAATTATGTTAAACTATATATTTATTATCTACGGTTGTAATTGCTAGATATCTATCTAACTAATGATTATTACGCTAAATCTTTCAGATTCACCAGATTACTATTTACGTAAAAACTGAACTATGTACTGTTTAGAGAAATACCTATATATATTTTTAAATGATATTTCAAAATTTCGGTTATTTAGTTGAAGAGTTAAAACCAAATTCTTAAAATAAAAAAAAAGTATTCAAGCAAGTTAATCATTTTCTAATGAACCGAAGTGATAAATCAGTATTTTAAATTATGAGTTAGTTAGTTTGTTAAAATTTTGAGTTACACCTGCAATTAAGCAAAAATGAATACGATGATTTTTTTTTTCATAAATATCACGACCGGCATGGTTGAGCTGTAAGGCTTTCAACTCTCAATCAGAAGATCGTGGGTTTGAACCCGGCGTGCGCAAATAAATATTATTTGATTAATTTGTTTTATTTCTCAATTGATTCATTCAAAATAATATTAAGTATATTTGCGGCACCTTACAGAATAAAGATACTCTCAGTACCGCCCTGGGGCAACACCACCATTCAAAATTGAAACGTTGATTGAAATGGCCTTAGCCGTATTTGGTGACCATATCTGATGGCCAGGTATTCCCCAACCTTTCTCCTCCCTATCTTATTCCCCCCAATACCTTCAGCCTCACAACATACCCCAATTGGGGATGCCATAGTCCCACTGGCTCCAGACGGGACCAGTTGGGACTCTTGTGCGGTATTCAAGTAAAAAAAAGAAAGAATGGTAGACATAAAATTATCCAACATCAATGTTTTCCTGGTATATAATTTAAATTTGAAGTGAATTCTCACTCAAAGGACTAGGTCCTTTTAACGGATTGATACATTAGCAGTATTTGTTTATAAAACATTATTTGGTAATGTGAGCTTCACTTTACATTGACATTTCAAACACTATGTAAGTCAGAAGTCCAGATAAGATAAAAACAAAAAAAATGCTTGTATATTTGTACAACGTTTCAGGTTGGTACATACTCTCAATACTGTCCTACTGAAAGAACACCACTCGGATCGAAATGTTCCTTGAAACCGCTTTTTCTGTGTTTATTGGCCAGATCTGAATATAAAGGTTGTTTGCAACAATTTAAAAAAGGATATACAATTTCACAGTTTCACTAGCTTCTAAATAATAATGGCAATCATGACGTAAAAACCATCTAAAACACTCGTTTTCTAAATTGTAAAAATAGAACGTATCCTTTACAGTTCCTAGCTCAGCGGGTAAACGTCAGTCTTGTTTGGCAGAGTGGAGAGTGGTTGAAATATCTCCCTGCCTTCATTTACTTTTAAAAGTAATTTAACTTCTCACCACTTAGCGAAAAAGTTGGCAAAGCTTCCCGGCGAAGGTATCCTCTCCCTTTGTATTTCAATATTCCAACACTTTTCCTGCCCCCCCCCCCCTAACCACTAGCCCTAACGCGGAGGACGCGACGGACGGATAAGCGAAAAAATGAAAGAACTTTCTGAATCTATGTTAATTCGCATTATAACTTCGGAGATATCTTAATTGAAGCATTTGCATTTTCCCCATTTCAAGTTCCAAACAATAATCATGCTTGTTAAACTAATAAATAATTACAGTAACGCGTCCAGCAGATGGACTGATTTTGCTTATTTTTTTGCGTGATTTTAATTTTTTTTTGAATAATAATAAAAATACGCTTCCCTCTCGCCTTAGAAGTGAGTATGGGGTATCATCACTTCGATAAGGAATCAGCCTGGAATTAGATTGTTTTCCTCTCGTAGAGTTCCTCTAATGCAAAATAAAAATGAATTTTACTTTCCCGAGTGTTAATGGTATACTGTAACTTAAACTATATACTTTGTATCCTGATGAAGAAACCTTTGATTTTGAAACATGTTTAAGGGTGAATATACAAAAGTTGGGCAACTTTTGGCCCTATTTTGTACATATATTTCGTTTTTAAACATAATTTATATATTTTTTGGTTTGACTACATGGTTTAACCCTTTCGATGTCAGGCCAGTCACTTTTTTTTACGAGTTATTTGTAATCTTATGTAATTTAAGACAACGGACTGACGACAGAGTACTGATGAATAGGACATTAATTTGAGGTTATACTTGAAATTTATATTTTTATCTTATTTTTAATTATCAGAATGATATATTTTTGCTACTCACCTGTAATCATGCATAAATTAAAACAAAACACAGGTAATATACAAAACAAACACTCGCCAGAGTACTGACAATTTGACTGAATCAGCACACGCAGACGCGCTTACAGCGACGCTAGCACAGGTCTGGTAATGGCTGCCGTCAATATGATGACCTCTGCATCTAACTTCGCCACCAAAATTCAAAACTACAAACGATTTGATCATAATTCGGCAATATTTTGCGAGAATTTCAAATTTTAACTTGCACAAAGGACTGATGTGTAAAAGTGACGACAAAGTATGTTTATTTTTTTTATAACAGATTTTTACAGATTCTGTGAATAAATCTGTGAAATATGTTATTAAATATATTACAGACTATATAAAAAATAATAAGATTAAAATTTTATACGGAATATTTTATTAAACAACCACTTCTGTAAGCGTTTTTATGATTGTGACATGCCAGGGAACTGACGTTTTGAGGATTTAATGAGTTATTTTTTTACAAATTCGCCTTTGGAGTATGTAATTTAAATTGAGTGGACACATAAAGAGAAATTAGGAATTTCATAATATATTATCAAAAACAAAGTGCAAAAAAGGGTCATATTTACTGACTGATGACAGCGAGTTGGCCAACTTTTGTATATTCACCCTTAACATAAAAATAGTTGTGTAAACAAAGTGGGTTATTTTGGTAATTTACAATGATGCCACCAAGTAATTTTTCAATAATTATTATACCATATTGTATACAATGTAAAAAGTAACTTAAAAATACACTTCATTAGTTACGCCAACTATTTGCTATTGATAAATTTGTCTTCTTCGACATCTAAGCTTGTATTTCTTTTATAAACAATAAAAAAAGACAATTACAAAACTGCATAGAAATAACAGCATGCGTTTTTTCTGCAAAAACGAATACAATTCCATTTCCTTTGTTGGCATATTCTGCAAGTTTTCTTAACAAGAGTATTATTTGCAAAATTTTCTCACACAAAAGAGTTTTTCATAAGATAAACAAAAGTAGTGGAATGCATAAAACAGAAATATTTGCTTTTTGTGCTTCTGGCTTGGTACGGTACACCTTGATTAGGTCCGGATTATGCATACAAAGCAATTCTTTCATATTATTAAATATTATTCAAGAAAGATAATGAACCAAGGAGAAAATCCTCAGGATGAAGAAAAATATACTAGTTGTATTTCATTTATTGAATTGCATGCTTTGATAATATATTTTTATTAGTTTACATAAAGATAAACAAGATTATCTACACACAGACCTAAAATAGGAACTGACCACGAACAGTAAAAAATAAATAAAAATAAGTACCTACATTTTGTTTTTATGCAAGTATTTTGTTTTTATTGGAGATAGGTCGATGGAGATTTACAGTTCGTTGATTTGTAGGTATTTATGATATGCATTAGGTGCTAAATACCTTCAGTCCCCTGAAAATTTATTACACGGAGAAAAATGTTATTCAAAATACGATCATTTTATTCGTAAAAACGGGACTGAAGTTCTAGCGAACAAATTAACAGCGTTTCAATGTTTATTGACGGGAAAATGTAAGAATAATTTGTTGGTATACGTACAAAATTACGTATACCAACAAATTATTCTTACAAGTTCCCGCCAATAAACATTCAGACCCTGTTAATTTGTTCGTAATAACTTCACCGTTTTTATGAATAAAATTATCGTATTTTAGAATAACATTTTTCTCCGTGTATGGCCACCCCCAAATAGTATTACTTTTTTATAAATTTTATTAACTTACATGCGGGGTACTTTTTTTCATTTCTTCACTTAGTTTATTCAGCAAAGGTTTAAACAAATAACAAAATTGTCTCAACTGATTACAAAACAGGATTTTTTTATCGTACGGGTAACCCCGCTATTCTGGCATTTTGTTTTACTTCAGACCACATATGCATTGCAATCTTAAAAGCACATGCGTCGGATGGGAATGCTATCCTTGTTCGACTGGAATTTCAATGGAAGACGCTCCAAGGAATTAGCGTCATTGATCCCCTCGGTACCGGTGCATAGTCGGGAAACACGCCAAATGCGCGCCTAACATAATGTACAACTTGTACACGGTTGACATTTGTCACTTGAGAACGGGTCGCTTCTACGGCCCACGTTCACTCCTTCCTCTCTTCAAAAAGACCCTCCACACAGAATCTTCAAAGATGACATAGGCCCTGAGGGAAATTATTTTCCTCATGGTCTCCTTGGAGTTAATGTAAAAAAAGTGCATGGAGTTTATATTTTTTTATTCTTTTTAAACGTCTCTTTGCTGTAATATTTATAGCCATGGGCAAGGATAAAAAAACCTAACTTCAAGAAAAACAGCCAGTGTGAGTCTCTAGTCTCTACACTATCACTATAAAAATATGCCCAAAACTAAGATTAAGAGGAAAGTGAAGATGTCTACAATAAATTTTCAGTGGACTGTATGTACCTTTAATTATGTTAAAGCTAAGTAAAACACTTAGTACCAACGTATTGTAATATTCAAATAAAGCTTGGTATTGACTTAACATCTAGGTTTCAACAGGGACTGCTAGACGAGCTTTCAGTTATTTTAGTAATCTTTCAGTTATTTTTGTAGTTAATATTAGTATTTATAAATTTATCAGATATTTGAAAAGAACTTACACCTTTAAAACATGTTTTTATATTATACAGTGAGAAACATTTTACGAAAAGCCATAAATTTTACAATCTTCGTGACCAAATATATTAGTTTTAATTGACTCGGTTTTATAGCCACAATTAAAAGTCTAGAAACTTTGAACTTTTTGCATATTTGCATCCACCTGGTTTGAATGTTACGACAATTACGACTGTTCGAAAAGTTATCATCAACGTGGTATTTATTCAAACACTGTGTGCATTGCCAGCTTGATGCACTCACAGAAATTAGATAAACTTTCAGGTTTGTAACTAACCCCCGACTGCAGTATCTAGATTGAGTCTCACTTGTGAAGTTCAACTGTTGACACGAACGTGCAGTGGCAGCCTGCATGCTGTATAGTGTATGATGCATGCTCGGTGATGGAATTGCAATATTTGTGTTTCAAAAAGTCAAGAAGAGTGTATTTCAAAATTCTGAAAGGTATAGGCGCTCCAGTTTAAAAGTAAGAAATAATAGTAAACATTTCGGTTCACAGTCGCTACTATTTATAAGTGATTGGAAAACATGTGCAATTTAAGTTAAGAAAAATGGAAGGGGAGGGGATAGATAAAAATTTAACATATAATTTTTAAAAGCTTATACTCGTATTACGGATAATAATTCTACAGCTTGGTAAATTCATAGTTACCTAAATTAAAGCCAATTTGTCATAATGAGGAAGTTTACAAATCAGTCTCAGTTCAAAATAGGTACATATTATATAGATATATACACACAATTTTATCTTCAGAATTTGTGCAACATAATAATAATTATTCCTATAATTATTTTTTAATGGTCTTTGTATCATTTGTATCATGTCGCAAATTCAATCCTCTGCAAACATTCTCCGAAATGGAAGAGATTTAAAAAATATCTCAAAACTAAAAATCTTATATTCCTCTCTTGTTCGAAGTCAAGTCGAATACCTGATTTTAAAATTCACTCCGATTCCATTGAAAAAATTCTGCATAAATTTCTAAGATTCATAAACTATAAACTCGGTCTACCTATAGAATCAATAAATTACAATCATTTGATGAAAGAACTAAATTTGCTTAAACTGTCAGATAGAAGACTTATTTTCGACATGACTTTTATTTTTAAAATTGTTAATGGTATTATAGACAGCCCTGTTTTATTGAGCCTTATTACTTTTCATATACCCTCAAGGACTACTCGATCTAAAATTATTTTCATTTGCAAAAATAATATGAGAACTGAGTCATTTAGATGCTTGCTTATACCTAGATTACATGCAGTTGGCAATGCTTACTCAGAAGTAGTAGATGTGTTCAACTGCACGGAATATAGTTATAAGCAAGCTATAATAACATACCTCAAGCACAAAAATCATTGTTAGGTATGATATCATTCTTCTGAATGGCTTCTTATTCAAATTTTACTATAGAATCTAAAGAACTTTCCTCAGGTATAATAAATACCATTCAGAAGAGTGTTGGCAAAAATGTATAGTCTTATTAAAATTTATTATTTTTTATCCCAAATTTTATATTAAATCTCTAATTGACAGCCCTGATAACAAAGTTAATTCCCAGGAAGTTCCTACCCAGCCATTTCAAACTTGAATGACAAACAAATTTGAAGGTAACAATAATCCCAATACAAAATTACTGTTAACATTTCAACTCCTAGAATCTAACGAATGCAAATAAAACTATGTATGTATGAATAGATATTCTTGATGTTTTTTTTTTAGATATATTTCGATATTATTTAAAAGTACGTATTTTGTTCATAATCTGTTTCTCTTCTGTGTATCACTGTAAACTTATGTATCACTTAAATGTAAAGGCCTTTTATGGCGGTTAAATAAATAAATAACTGAGCCCTCCATCTTTGCACAAGCAATATTTTCTATTTGGATTAATATTAGTAGGATGAATTCAAACACTGTAAGGTTATTCGTCACCCATGTATAAATCAATGTCTTATTAGAAAAATTCCAACGAAATATAACGTTTTAATGTGCAGTTGTGGTTTGCATGAAACAGAAAATCAAATACCGAAATGAAAGGGATTGTGTTTGCATTTCGATCACCCATCGTTATTTGGAAATTCCGTTCCGACCACACAATTGTTGCTGCAGTTACGACCTCTGGGGACATAATGCAAAGGACGGTACAATTTGCGGTGACATTTTTCTGGCAGCTATAAAAATATAAGCTTACAAGCGAATACGCTCCCGAAGGGTTCCGCCTGCGCCGGAAGCGGATTTGAAAACAAATTGCTCGCTTCGAATTTAATGTGATCTGTGTGCGAAATTCTGACTAAAGCTTTGTCTGACTGAAGGAAATGGTGGAATTCGATTGAAGTTTTCTATTCAATTGTGGTATCGAATATGCAATGTAATAAATAGGGAAATAGTTGTATTCACGAGACAGATATTTTCTGTTTTTATTTATTTATTTATTAGTTATCTGCGCAGTTATAAATAAAACAGAAAATTAAAAGATATTACGTTTCTCCTTAAAATAGGATTTACTAGATTTAAGCTAGAAATGACAAGGGATATGATTGATGACAACATTTAACAAGTATGTCAATAATATTCACTTATTTTTTAAAAATAATGTTTAAAATATCAACATTACTCGTTGCTTCTCCACTTCTGAAAGACAATAATTTTCCATGTTCCAAAAATTGAAGATTTCTAAAAAAGGCTCAATATTACAAATATCGTAGATAATACAACGAAAAATTAAAACTTAATTATCATTAAGACATAGATAATACACCCGAAATTCTTCTATTTTCTCGAAGACAAATAAGTACCTACGTAATCGTTATATTTATAAACAGATATATATGTTAGTTTTCTTCTTCTCGAAGAAAAAAATTAACAGAAATGCTATTATTATTCAAGAAAAAAGGAAAATTGTTCAAAAAACTTTTAATCATTTAATTAATCTACGCGAAGCGGTGTGCACAACACTAGCAAAATTGTATGGCGGGTACTGCCTGGTGCTATGCACATGATGCTCGAGTCACTTGTAAGTAGCTCCATGAACGGACGGCGTTAATCTTACCACATCCAATACAAAAGAAACGGCTGCGCGGTCTTTTTACACACACTTAAATTTGGATTCGAGACCGAAATACTTTGATCAAACTGAAATATTATTTTTAAATCAAAATATGTAGCAAATATATTTATTACGGATGTATGTTGTTTTATTTATTTGTGTTTAAAATTATAAACTATAGGCCATTAAAGAATCTTCGATAAAATTTGGTGCGTTAATAATAATTATTAAAAAAATAATCTTGCCTAATCTAGAAAGTAAATACAATGAAACATAAAATAGAAAAACAAAAAAGCGTTTTTTGTGTCTCAAGGCATCTCGATCAATGGTAAATTAATATATTTTTATTGTAAATTATGGCGAGCCACAAAGTAAAGCTGATTACGAATATGTAATATATTTTAATTTATGGTAAAATATTTTATTTATTTTATAACCGGACAAAGAATTGCCGAAGTTGCCTCTAAAATAGTGAAAAATCGATTTCTTTATAATTTGAAACACAAATAAATAAAGTAGCACACCGCACACCACATCCATACTAGATATTTGATAGACATTTTGATTAAAAAAATAATTAGTCAGTGTAAAATTCAAATTTGAGTTGTGTGTAAAAAATATCGCATAGCTGTTCCCCTTATAATAATATATTTTTGTACGCTCTATAATATTAATTTTACTTCTATACCAAACTTAAGAGCAACTTCTCTTCATTGGCTTAAGATGATAGACTTCGCTTTTCGGTCCATACAAAAAGGACGCCCGGGAAAAAACACTTTTCTACATCGAAAATTGCACAAAATGAATATATATTTTTTATACTGCCTTCTAGAGGGTGAAAACTATGTCGGTATGTTTTCGAATTTTCGATGCGTTTCGTATTAACGTAAACATTCACTGACAAACATGTACGATTTATCAAAAATGATTATTTAAGGAAAAAGTGCTGCTAACTCAACTCTCATAAAGAATTATAAAATTATAAAAAGCTACCGACGTAGCTTCTTCTTTCTAAAAAATATATTTTTTTTTAAATTTCAATTTCGTGAAAGTTTCGGTATAGAAAAGTGTATTCTCCATAAACCCCTTTTCGAGCGATTTCTGTAGGTAAATTTGAGCGTTGTCTCATTCGCACATTTCGAATTCGCATGTATTGTAAGTGTGCGTGAGCTTATTGTGAGCGAGACAGAATGACAGACGCGGGTGTTCCGCGTGTCGTTCAAAGTCTAGCCTCTTAAGAATATTTAAAAATTTGTATTTATCTATTTCGTCTTATGCCATTGTGCTATGTAATATCGTAACAATATTATTTTTAAGTACCTACATAAAATAAAATGCAATAAACAACGCTTATTTCTAAACGATGGGTGGTATTATAAAAAAACACCAAAGCGGATCGGGTTTAAAAATCACCGAAAATAGAACAGAAGTAGTTGACAAAAAATGGGAAAAAATTCCTGACACGTGTAAACAATTTTTCAGTCTGCAGTGAAGAATTTAATGACCTAGTTGACGACCGAAATAAAAAAGGTTAAAAAAATGTCGGTTGTTGAGGTCGAAAAGTAATCTCGATAATTAATCCGTGGTTTATATCAGTCTATACCCACAGGCTAGTGAACGGTAACGAGGCGCAAATGAATCTAATTTAATTTTCCAATACGTTAGAGCAATGGTAGGTACCGCCCTACATTTAAATTTGTGGCACTTAGTCCGTTTTACCACCCTTCCAAGGAGATTGAATTACCGATACCAAATAATGAAAGCATACCAATCTTTAAGCTAATGAATCTGTCATGGAGTCCCAATGCCGAACGGGGAAAATGGAGCCAAATAAAAATAGGTCGTAATTATAAAATATGGTACTAGGCCATATGAACAACAAACAGTTTGAATATAGGCTGGGAGAAAAGAGATAAGAGCAAAGAGACGATGTAAAATGGAACGGTTTCATCAATAAGACTCTTCGAAAATAATATATAATATCTTCTGGTTAAAATAAGTTTCTAAGTAAGAGATTATCAACTGGTAAAATAAAACTTCTCCACACGTCCCATAAACAATAAACCTACGAATTTAGATTTTGGGTGATGCACGCGTAATCTTAAGAGGTTAGACTTTGTCATTCTATCCCGCTCTAAATAAGCTAACACACATTTACGATACAAGCGATTGCGAAACGTGGGAATAGAATAACTGCGGTAAACTCTTATTACATACTAGCTTCCGCCCGCGACTTCGTCTACGTAGGATTAATTCTTCGAGTAGTCTATTTTCTTTTCCTAGGTCCCATCTCTGTTTGTACCAAAATTCTTAAGCTATTTTTTTAAAATATCTATAATTCTTGATTCGATTCAAAGTATTAGGCGGGTACTTCAAATAAATTCACTGATTTAAATATTTTCTAAAATAGAATTTTGATTTAAGAATCATTATTTTGCAAAATATCATTCTCAAATTTTGACATTTTCTACTAAACAATAATTATTATATATAAATTACAGCCTATATGTTATTCTGATGTACGAGCTATATTATTGCAAAGTTTCATTAAAATCCATTCAGTAAATTTTGCGTGAAAGAGTAACAAACACACATACATCCATACAAACTTTCGCGTTTATAATATTAATAAGATTATTACTCTTATTATTGTTTACCTACAGAAATCGCTCGAAGAAGGGTTTCGGGAGAAAACATTTTTTTACACCCAAACTTTCTCAAAATTGTAATTTAAAAACAAAAATATGTTCTCAAAAGAAGAACGGTATGTTTTTATAATTTTGTAATTCTTTATGAGAATCACTTTTTCTTTAAATAATATTTTCCGACAAATTATACATGTTTGACAGTGAATGTTTACGTTAATACGAAAATTTAAAAACATACCGACATAGCTTTCAACTTCTAGAAGGCATAATAAATAAATATATATTCATTTCGTGCAATTTTCGATGTAGAAAAGTGTTTTTTCCCGGGCGTCCTTTTTGTACGGGCCGAAAGGCGAAGTCTGCCGTCTTAAGTACTCCTGCGTAGTACAGCGAATTGTGTAAAATCATTCAAATTAAAACAATTTTTAATTTCTAAAATCGAAATTGATGAGTAATCGTATCAGACATTTTTTTTCTTCTTTTTATAAATACGTACAGCTTCGTCAATCCCACAAAATAAAATTCCGTGCTTTTTCTCCAGTCGAAACTAGTTCCTAAGTAATAACGTTGTGTACAGTCGAGGTAAACCGGATTACTTGTCGATGGTTTTGTTCCTCGAAATCCATAAAGCCACCCTCGCCTCAGGTTCCAATTGTGTATTGATACCCACTGTTTCAAGTCTATCGATATGTTCTGCGGTTCAACGCAACATCGATTCGTTCATTGTATTGATAATTATTGTGAGGAGATTTCTCAGATCATGTTCCATTTAGGATGCAGCACAGCGACCTGTTTATCCCCTTTTATGTGATGGTGTCTCTTCATTTAAGTGTATTACTTCATGTTAACAATTTGTAAACATTTTAGAGCCCCCTACACTGTATAGGCACGGATAACTTCAATTATTTCTTCAACCTCTTCTCTGGTCTGGTATTAATTGGACGACCAACACCTCTGCCACAGGTCACCCCAAGCGGTTCGCTACGTTTGGTGACTTAGCAGGGGTGCCCGGGTTCATGGGATTAGGTTTGTCCGGGACTTAGAGGCAGATACGTCTGCCGACCATCTGCGAGGTAGGCCGGATCGGGAGAGACTGGTTGAGGGAGACCTTTTGATCTCTCCAGCCGGACTCTCTCGGAGGGATGGCTTGACACCTCCATCACTTCTGGACATATTTATCCCCAGATTCCTACCCACCCCTCAAACCTTTTTCCTTCCCAGGACTTCCTCTCCTTCCTTTCCCTTGAAAAACCTTCCACATAGCATCTTCAAAGATGACATAGGTCCTGAGAGAATTTTTTCCCTTGGGGAGCTAATGTAAAAAGAAAAAGTAATAATTCATTATTTTTAATAATATTTGATCTTTAAAAATCTTACAAAACATACTAAAATAAATTGTATTCGCTTGGCAAGGAAATAATGTATCTTGCTCTTTTTCTAGCTTGTCGTCTCTCACTTGCTATAGAGTAAGTGAATTTGTATGAATTTTCAATTTATCTCAACAGATGAATTAGTATAGGTAGTATTTAATTGTCGTGACATATTTATATATCAACCACAAATCGTTATCGTCTCTACTTGATTAAATATGGTTTGCAACCTCAAATTATAAGTTAGACAAACTTTTTTCTGACGAAATTTTTAATTTTTTTTTGTGTTAGTTGGTCTACAAAAACAGAGTTCCTTCTTCTCTCCTTGATTTATCTAAACTGTTCAGGTTCTTCAATCATCTCTCAACAATTTAGATGTCTTTTCCATAATATCATTCAGTTAAAAAAAAATCATAACACAATATTTTTTTCTTATTGTGAATAATTTCTTCTCGTATCGCAAAAGCACATATTAAGTTCAACTAAACAAATTGCTATATCAATAATCTCATATACAAATACCAGGCTTTTCACAGGTAAATTTCTTTTCGATAAATTTAAAAACTATCGATGAAACTTTTCTATATATATTTCCTCCCGTTGTTCAGTGCAATACCCGTATAACGACTGGTAAGCAGCATTAGTCTGTGTGGAGAATCAAATCGTAAGCACTGGGGTCGTAATGTCGATGTTTAACCTTAGTTCTAACGAGGTCTCGAACAACGGCGGTTAAGGGTCAGGAAGGGATTGATTCTTGCTAGGTATTTGGTGGTGAAGGTATTTGGTGGTGAACGCCAATTCCAATTATTTAGAAGGATTCTATTGTAATTGACCTATTCATACTCCTTCAGTTGGTGCTCGGTTGGTAGCACTCCAGACGATTATAAACTTGAATATCTTAGTAAGTAGGCTTTAGGTGTTTTTTCTTTTTGATCTTTTTTCAAGAATGATTTTTTTGAATAGTAATAATTATTTGTATTTGTATAATAGTTTAGTAACAATACATACGATGTTAAAGTCTGTGAGAGTTGCATTAAACATTTGAAAAGTTGCTGAGCGAATAAAATAATATGACATTGTCTATCCTTGATATATATTTATTTTCTTATATTAACTCCATACAGGAGGCCCTGAGGAAAATACTTTCCCTCGGGGCATATGTCATCTTTGAAGATGCTTCGTGGAGGGTTTTTTTGAGGAGAGGAAGAAGTGAACATGGGTCTTAAAGAGACCCATGTTGTAGGAAGGAGGAAACACAGAAGCCGGCAAATCGTTCCACAGCCGAGCTGTTGAACTCAAGAACGAGTCGTAAAAACAACCAGTTCTCATGTGACAAATGTCAACCGTGGATCAATGACGCTAGTTCCTATAATTTATTTCTTATCAATTAACGCCGATTGACGGATTTTACATTGGAATTACAATAATTTGACATATAGATATAAAATACACATAAAAAAAATTGCATATAATGTAAATCAGAAAAATACAAGCGGGAGTTGAAAAGTTCATAAGACAAAAAATGTAAAAAGTAAATATTGTAGTATTTGTAGTAATAATATACATTTACAAAGAGTGAACTATTTATTATAAGTACAAGTTTAAAGAAAAAAAGAAAAATTCAAATATAGATACAAAATATTTTATAAATAATTTGACATATAGATACAAAATATTTTATAAATAATTTGACATATAGATACAAAATACGCATACGAAAAATTGTAAGTATAAAAAATGTAAATGAGAAAAATACAAGCGCGAAATTGCACGAGAGTTGAAAAGTTCATGATAAAAAATTTAAAAAGTAAGTATTGTAGTATTGTAGTAATAATAAAAAAGTATAAAGAGTGAAAAATACAAGGATGTTGAAAAAAAGAAAAATACACCATAGGTACATATCCATATACAAAATATTTTGAAAAGTGCTTAACCTCTAATTGGCCGTATGATCACCGATGCTCGGACACAAAATTTCAAAAAAATATTTTTTTTAAGCGATTTTGTCCTTTATTTATTAAAAAACTGTATCAAGAACAAGGTCAGAAACGCTTATCGACGTAAAAAAAATCGTCTGCGTATACTTGGTAATAAATATTTTGGTGATGATGATATAAATATTGGAAGTATATCCACATTTAAACATTATTTTATTAAAGCTGTTTGTCAGCGCTTCTCAGTTCAATTGTAATGAAACATAGTTTTAATGATTATTCTTCAAAAAATACAGTTTACACAATTTTTGAACTTTCAAGTACTTCTTAACGAAAAAAGTTCAGGGGAGTTCAACAAGTTGTTAACAATTTAAAATAAATAAAATAGGTCTGAACAAATTCTTCTTTCTTTTAATGTATCGAGTTCCATAAGTTGTAACAGAGAGAAGTAATTAATGTTTTCAATGAATTTTCCCAAATAATAATAACTTGTAAGCAGATTACTTGTAAGCAAATCATTTTTTTTTATATCAACCATTTTCATTTTGCAACATTGCCAAACCCAATTATGTGAAAGAAATATTAATTTAACACAAATATACACATAACATATTTGTTGAAATATTATTTTGTCTTTCAAAATAAGAAAATCCACCTATTTGTTGGTTCAATACTTTTCGCTTCTGCAGTAAGAAAAAAGTGTGTTGAAATTCGGAAAGAGTTGGGTAGAAAATAAAACTTATTTTTATAACTTTAACCTCATTAACACAAAAACTGTATATTTTTTTCGATACTACATATCCAGTGTTATATATCCATATCGTCTTCCATATATGATCATCAATAATGTTTTAAATATCCCACTTCTGATACCAATGTTACGTATCCGGTCTTTACAATCGAATTTTGATTTTGTTCCGAGACCGATAGCTGTTATCTTTAGAATAGTCAACAAAGTCAGAGTGGTAAATCTAGGATAACACAGGGTAATAAATAGTACGTAGGTATATACTATTTGTCATTAAATATATTTTTTCCCGTTTAATCACAGGAGACCATATTTGTCCCGGCTCACAAATCGTCTCACAGAAATCGTCGTGTCTCCCTTACTATCATAGTAAGAAGTATGATCTTAACGGTATTGGAAAGAGAATACAATATGCTATATATTCAAATCAAAATAAAAAAGTTAACTAAAAAAAATTACAATGTACACTTTTATGAAACCAAAGTTTCCGATCGCAATTTGAAAGAAAATTATGAAACTTTATGAATTTTTTAAGAATTTTTTTTAAAGTTGAAACGAGAAAAAAGTGAGGTGACAGTAACGTTTATAATTTATTTGTCTAATGAAATATGTACGTGTTTTTTTTATTTCTTATTATTAGCAATTTAAGTTAGAAAAAACGTAAAGTGAGCCATTTATAAAACTTTTTAAGGTTTTCATTCTAAATTTTTATATTTAAAAAATTATATGATTATTTCTAACACATCATCTTACATCTTAAAAACTGTTCTTATTTTCTCATATTTCTCGAGTAAAAAATCTTATCTCTAAATCAATTTTCAACCAAAACTCTATATTACGATAGTGCTATTATTCTTATGTTTGTTTCTATTATCCTTATTTTATTTTATTTTATTTTTATTTATACAAGATTCACCTACTTTAACTCCTTTCATGTATGTGATCATGTACCTAATATTAGTATGAATATTTTCCCTAATATGTATGCTATATGTTTTTACTTTCATCTACATATATGGATGATTATACCTAATATTTTATACTTAATATAACATCTTATAAATCTCGACTACCATAATACGTGCATTTGCCTAGCTTGGTATTCAAAAAGCCATGTAAAATAAACCTGTAACAAACAAAATGAATAAAGAAAATAAAAAAAAAATAAAAATTGAGAGCTTATTTCATCACCTTTCGAAAACAGTTTTAATTTTTTGGATACTTTCACAAATATTCAATTTATATGGATTTTATTGCAAAGCGGATTTTTTTTTTGTCTCTGAAAAAATGCGCCAAATTTTTGAAGGAATGTAACAATATTCGAGCAGTAACTAATTCAGTACATTATTGATTAGTTTGCCTAGTACAGTACAGAGTCAAGGTATCAACCGTCTAAATTAGGACCCTCCGCGTGAATTGTGTAGAGTATCCAGTTTCCGTTTTGCAGGCCGAAGATGTCTCCTCCAGGCCCGGAGTTGGCGAAACTTTGGGCCTTAATTAGAATCGATGCGGGCCAAATGAATTAGCGCCTGGAGACCGAACTACGACCAACTTTGTCCGCAGACTCGGGCAAATGTCGCTTTTTCAATCGGTGCCCAAATAATTCCGCATTAAAAAAATATTTTAACGTGTATACAATTTTTATTCATTTATTTATAGTAACTACATGGAGAAAGGGGTTTGACAAATGACAAAATTCGTGCATTGGGAGGCGGGAATGGGTACCGCCGCCTCGGGAACCATGTATTGGATAACAAACACCTCTGCCATAGGTCACCTCAAGTGGTTCGCTACGTTTGGTGACTTAGCAGGGGTGCCCGGGTTCATGGGGTAAGGTTTATATAGGTCTTGGCGGCGGATGATCTAGACACACTGAACCCCACATTCCTACCTATTCCTCATACCTTTTTCCTTCCCAGAACTTCCTTTCCTTAAAAATACGCTCCACACAGCATCCCCAAAAATGACATAGGCCCTGAGGGAAATTATTTTTCTCAGGGCCTCCTGTGTGGACCTAATGTAAATTTTTTTTTCATAAAACAGTGGTCATACATTTGTTTTAGTAGTACTTACCTACATATAAATGAAGATCTGTTGAGTACTTATATCCAACAATTTTTTTCGTGTTGAATCGATTTTTTTTTACATAAGATCCACCCAGGAGGCCCTGAGGAAAAACAAAATCCTCAAGGCTTATGTCATCTTTGGGGATGCTGCGTGGAGGGTCTTTTTAGCGAAAGGAAGGAGAGGAAGTTCTGGGAAGGAAAAGGTATGAGGTGGGTAGGATTGTAAGGGTCAATGTGTCCAGGAGTGACGGACGTATGAATCTATCCCTCCCACTACGATGCAAGATGATGGGCCGAGAGAGGTCTAGGTTAAGTCTCCCCCGATCCAGCCCGCCACACAGTAGGTGGGCAAACGCATTCGCCACCAAAACCTAGACAAATCTCGCCCCATAAACCCGGGCACCCCTGCTAAGTCACCAAACTTAGCGAACCACTTGGGGAGAGAGGTCTAGGTTAAGTCTCCCTTGATCCAGCCCGCCACACAGTAGGTGGGCAAACGCATTCGCCACCAAAACCTAGACAAATCTCGCCCCATGAACCCGGGCACTCCTGCTAAGTCACCAAACTTTGCGAACCTCTTGGGGAGACCACGTCCCTGCAGATTGTCGTTAAATGAATGACATAAATTTTATACTGCATTATTATTAATATATAATTAAAATTCGTTAATGTACGAATTTTGTAATTTACTTACTGCATTTTGGCATTATTGTTAGCTGTTATCAAAGTAACAGCTATTATTTAATTGATTATTAAAGTAACAACCATTATTTTATTGCCCCGAAAAAGTCATAATAATGAAAGGAAATTATTATGCATTTCACGTACGTATTTTAAAAAAAAAAGCTATTAAAACGGAGCAATTTTATAATCTTGGTACTTTAATAAGAACATAATCTGAACGAATTATTTAAAGGTAGTATCGGTAGTGTAGTAGTAGATTATAGATTATAGTAGTAGACCGGTCAGTGGTCGAGTTGGCATCACGTTTGGACAAGCGACATCTTCCGCAGTGTGGTGGTAGTAGGAGATTTTCAAATGTTGTTGGGTTATTCGTAACCTGGGAATGTTTGTCTTTTTAAAAAAAAAAAAGCTAGCTTTTTTGTGTATTGTAATATGTTCATAAGTTTAACGGATGGGACATTGAGAATTACACGCAAGAGAGGATTCAAGTTTCGAAACGAGACAGATATACATGAGATACCAATATTTTTTTTGCTAAGTGCGATATTTTTTATTTTTTCTGATGTTTTCTTACTTAAAAGTTTTATGGGAGACAATGGAAGTTCTATGCAAGAGAAAATAAGTTTCACGACAGTCAGACGATGGGACGTGGCTTTCGATTAGGTTAAAGTTTCTACAAATGTACGTGAGAGCGTAGTACCTCAAAATTCTATTTATTATATGAGAGTGGGGTAAAGAGAAGGATGAAGAGAAATAAATGCTAATAACCAGCTACCCGAATTTTCACAGCGAAGAAAAGTTTTCTATGTTTTTTTAATATTTAAAACCCGATATTTAAACAGCCATGATCTGGTAATATTTTTAAAAAGTTGTTTTTTATATAACTTCATATTTATTTAATGAAAAAACAAATTATTTTGTACTTTGCGCTTTTATTCATTGTAACGTAATTAATAATTTTAATTTAATTCCACTCGTTGAACATATAGGAAAAGCTTCAATGTATCCAAAACATATTTTTTCAAATTCATAATGTATACCGATTCGTAATAAAGATAAATCTTAATAATGATTTGGCGTATAACTGCATCTTAAGATATTTCGAAAGTTTGTCAATTTTTGTTGAGACATTTTTGCTCTAATTTAAATAAGTCAATAATAAAAAATATCGAGTAGTTTTTTTTTAATTTTTACAACGCTTACGCCTTTTTAAATTTTTTTATAGTGAATACCTCACACGAGTCCTAACTGCTCCCGTCTGGAGCCAGTGAGACTATGGCATCCCCAATTGGGGTATGGTATGAGGCTGAAGGTAAGTGGGAAAGGAAGGTGGGGGAGTACCTGGCTATTCAGATCTAGTCACTAAACACGGCTAAAGCCATTTCAAGCAACGTTTTAATTCTGAATGGTGGTCTTACACCAAGGCGATACTAAGAGTATCTTCCACTCTTCAACGCCTATTAACTATAATCGCTTTTTTAATAGTAGCGTGCTCTTTCTATCTTTAGTATTGACATATTTTACTTTCAAACTGTCTTTAGTCCTCTTCTTCTTCTTCTTTTGACGCTCATAACAGAGCCTTAAAGTAAAATAATGCACAAAGTGACAGTGTTTCGTTAATAATGTTTCGTCACAGAGTAACTAATTCAAAAAAATATTTAAATTCTCACCGTACTCTTTTTTTAAAGGATGAATAGCCTCCCTTCGCATTCCTTTTAGTGCTATACGTACAACAAAAAGTCCCGTGGAAACAAAGGGCCCGCCACGCCACGCCACACGGAGTGGAATCGCAAAGCGTGGTGTTAAATGGCCAGTCTAACTTTTGTGTCTATAGTTCTGCGTGCTGGCGGGAGGCACTGAATCGTTCCAGCTGCCATTGTCATATTCAGAAAGATACAGTTAACACGGGAAATGGCGTTTTTATGTGGAAATGTGTGCTGCCAAATATTTCACTCATTGGGTAGAGCTAGCTGGATGAGCTAGCTACAAATCGGAAGAAACTTTTAATTACTTTGTATAAAAATAAATATAATGCGCAAAGCGAAAGAACAGTTGCAATGGTCTCGTTTCTCAACTAGACTGCCGTGGTAAGTAAAACACAGTGTCTTTCTTGGACTCTCAAGGACGATGGAGTGTTTCAAGCTTTTGAATTTTGAACGTTTGAACACTTCATCACATTGTTTTTAAAAATATTAATAAAATTACTGATTTCTGTTGTTGTTGCATGGGTGCATGGTTTGAAATTGTAATTCGGCGAAATTATTCAAATTAGAATAACTTTAAATATTCAAAATTGGAACTGATAGTGTGAATATTCGGTAAGTCGTCGCTTCAGTTCGTTTTTATCCAACAGACCAAAACGTAAGTCGGGAGAAATTGCGCTTTAAAGTTTTTTATACGATAAAAGCACATAAATTTTGGAGGACGTAAGAAAAAGTGCGTTTTAAAACCCCTTAAATAATCTTTTATAAATTTATTTTTAACGATTATCGTATAAATAAAGGCTTTTTGAGAATAACTGGATACTTAACTCAAGTTCACGAAGCATGGTCCGTTAGATGAAAACGAATTAGAGCGACGAAGTGTATGAAGCCCAGAAGTAAAAGCCTACTTTTCAGCGACTTTTTATAGGCTGTATACCTCGGAGCTGGGACCAACTTTATTTTTTTTTCTTTAGATCCACACAGAAGGCCCCTGGAAAGGAAAAAAAATCATTCAGGGCCTATGTAATCTTTGGGGATTCTGTGTGAAGAGTTTTTTTAGGAAAAGTAGGAATAATAAATTCTGGGCAGGAAAAAGGAATGATGAATCGCTTGAAATCTGGTGGTCAATATGTCTAGAAGTGACGGACGTAAGAATCCATCCCTACCACTGCGTTGGAAGGCGATGGGTCGAGAGAGTCCGGCTGGAGTGGTTTTAGGTTATGGCAACCAATCCGCCCCGCCGTGCAGTTGGTATTTTATTTTTTAAATACATTTGCCGCCAAGACCTAGACAAACCTCTCCCCTTTAACTCGAACGCCCCTGCTAAGTCTCCAAACCTAGAGAACTGCTTGGGGTGAGAAGTGTTGATTATCCAATAAATAATTTCCGGGGTAACCAGTACATAATACATACCGGATATACGTACGTTTTTTATTCCATTTTCTATAAAAATATATGTTTTAGAATCACACTGGCCACATATATTTCCATAGAAAATGTATGGTTGCTAAGTAGTCCAGATATTGTTAGGCGTAGCGTACGTACGTAGGCGTTCGTACGTCGACCCAGTATGTACCTACCTTAAACAGACGGTTAACAGGCAGTTAACAGACAAAGCCAAGGTACCTAATATATTTATTCGGTGATGGGTGCTTAGTTAACTCCAAAAAGCGTTAGGCCATTAATTGCATTTTTTAAATTTATTTAAACGAACTTTCCGTAAATAAATACGAAATTTCCCGCGCCTGTTAGCAGCCCTTCTGCAGTAAAATGCGTCGCGAATGGTATTTTTCGGGCGCATTGCCAATAAATTTATTTATCGACCTCTGTTTCAGGTCTGGTGTCGAAATTATCCAAAACATTGGCCCATTAGCGCATAAGCTTTCAGGATTTAAAAAGAACTTGACAAATTGCAGTATTATTAACGGCTTACCAACCCCAATATAATCCATTAGGTAATTTGGAAGTTTAATAAATTAGCATATTGAAGAATAAAGCATTACTGGCTATTATTGAAAACATATTGTATTTTTCCACATAATCCGACTGAAAAATGGTCTAAAAATGTTTTATTCTTATATTTTAGTTATTACTAGTTGATACCCGTCGTGCGAGTCATTTCCCATTCGTTCCCGTTCCCCTTCCGACTCCTCTTCGTCTTCCCCTCCCGAGTCCCCTTCCCCTCCCGCATTCACTTTTACCCTTCCCGCGTTCCCGCGTTCTTCCACCCCTTTCTCGAGACCCCTTATCACGCATTCCGCCTCCACCTTCTTCGCCTTCCCCTCTCCCTTGTCCCCCCTCCCGCATACCCCTCCCCACAGCCTTTTTTCCCTGCCGGTTAACTCCATAAAAGACACCCATTTTTCCAACAACTCGCGTGATCTATTTAATTTTTTTTTTGCAAATTTATCATTTAGGTTTGTTCATGGTGCCTTTCTCCATGCTAAAAAGCTTGTGGCAAGCAAACTGTTTTCGCTCGAATACGCGCCGTCACTTATTTTGACGTTTCATCGCCGGCGGGAGCGATCCGGCGATACACAACTACCCACATTCGGGCGCAGTTAAATATTCCGAATTCCGAAGAAAATACTGAGTGCCATTCCAGAGGGTAGACGTCCAGTAGGCCGCCCCAGACACAGTTGGGCGAGGCAAGTCCAAAAACTGTGCGAGGAGAGAATGGATCTGCCATGGACGGAGGCCGATCAATCGGCGCAAGACAGGGACGTATGGAGGAGCCTTGTCGATGCAGTAGGTCCCCGACCCGAATAGGACAAGGGGAAGAAGAAGAAGAAGAAGCAAATTTATCATGCCAGAGCTCACCAGTATATATGTAGAAGTATTCACGGGCATGTTTACAACAATTAAAAAAATAAATAATAACAAATGGATGAAATTTTAATCGCAATCGTATTAATAGTACAGGAAATAATTTCATAACGCCAGAGCTTACTAGCCTATAACCATCCCGGGTATGCGCACATCATATTTCAAAAGTTTCATCGTAATCGGATGAACGGTATGGTACGGTACGGTAAGGTACGAATAAACCAACAAACAAACAAACAATTTTTTTTTTTTTTTAAATGTATATACCTCACAAGAGTCGCAACTGCTCCCGTCTGGAGCCAGTGAGACTATGGCATCCCCAATCGGGGTATGTTGTGAGGCTGAAGGTAAATGGGGAGGGAAAGGAGACGGGGAAGAGGAAGAGAAGTACCTGCTATTCAGATCTAGTCACTAAACACGGCTAAAGCCATTATTAAGCAACGTTCCAATTCTGAATGGTGGTCTTACACCAGGGCGATACTGAGAGTATCTTCCACTAAAACCAAAAAATGTACACGCTGTCCGGAAACTCGCAGTAAAAGCAGATAACTGGTGGATTGATTGGAGTTGATTTGGTGGTATATATTTTTTTAAAATGAGTGATTGTTTTTGGGTAACTCAAGTCCGATCCGGACTTCTTTAGGTCACTTTTGAAAATAATCGTGTAGGAGTTAATATCAGCTGTTTAAAGCGTCGGCCTGGCCCCAAAAGTTTTTTGACTGAGCTTAGCGATGTCCTGTTTCTACTCAACTACTTTGCAATTCGTCTGTCTGTAGGATGTGAAGAATAAATTGCCTTGAACACTAAAAAGATTATGGTATGTATGTTGTGCCGGGTAGGGACAGTCGGGGGCTTATAGAATCGAAAAACAAGGATCTTGTCATGAGAACCGACGGAGGGACCGATCTGGTTCTTAAAACTGTTCGGCAAAGTGGTGGGTGCCCTCGACTTTCTGTATGATGTGTGTTCCGGGTCCGATCAATCACGTCAAGATAGTAGCCGTGTTTGGTAGTACCTTTTTATTCCGCTAGACCACGCTCATGCGCTCTGGCACTAGAGTCGTCGAATCGAAATAATCAGCATTAGGAACAACTCACAGAACTACCAACATAACCGTTTGGTTGCAGAAAAAATTAAAAAAATTTAATGCTATTATTTTAAAAAATTTAAAAAAAAAAATTTTTGGGTTCTCTATCTGATGAGTAGATTTACGGCTTTCCCGCTTGTACGCGCTATTTCCGGACACCGAGTATAACATGACTGTAGATGTCGTCTATAATAATACAACCATAAAGCAGACAATCTTTTTAGTATAGCAGTAAAAATTCATGAACATTTGGTTCGATGTCACGAATTTTGCATTTTTGCAATTTTTAGCTAGAAATGTCTTTCCCAGATCTAAAAAAAAAAAAAAAAAGTATAACTTACAAAATGCCAAGCCTCACATTATTTGCACAACATGTTTAAAATATTATTTTTTCAAATGTCCTCCATAAGCGAATTTATATTTAATATTTTTTTCATCATGTTCTGTTTTGATGCTACGTACTGTGATTATTTACGCGTTAAAATTTATATTTCTACCAAGGAAAAGAGTTTAATTTATTTAAAGCTGCAGATTAAATCATATTCAACCTGAGAAAAATCGTTCAGTTAGGTACCTATGCCAGCGTCTCAGACGCGAACCCTTTCACAAAAAGGTTGAGATTTATATTAGGCCTTTTCAATTTGAATCGCCAATAATTTAGCCTAAATGGCCCTTACCCAAGGCATCAATTGTACTTACACAACGCCTTGGCCGTTCTCTATGACAGAAAAATATTCAATTATTATAAATATCGCTTAAGTCCCGGCTCCGAGTGTCTTTCAATATTACATCTTTAGTAAGGGAAAGCTTCGATGAAATAATTGGGGATATTTAATAAATTTTGCAGGATAAAATATTTTTTATAGTCATCATTTTTCACAAAAACCTAGTGTGAAATACAATATATTTAGGGATTGCATATCCTGTTTTTTGTGTCGCGAAAAATCAAATTACATTACCGCTTTTAATGTCAGTTATTTGTTAACTTTTCATGTTACGTTGTATGCAATGCAGATGCGTTGCAATTTGTTCACCTGTTTCATAATTAAAGTTTATTGAGTTATACTTTCATTATGTTGAGTTAAATATTTGTGTTGCCGATTTTCTATATTGCTTCACGATATCTCATGTTGAACTTTTACGATGTTAAACTTTGGAAATATTAATTTTTGAAAGTAGAAATTTATCAAGTGAAGCACTTCTTACGTTGAGCTTCTATGGTTTTCAGGGAGGCATTATATTGTTATTTTTAGCAATTTCATTTAATTGAGCCTTTATAGGTAAATTTTTAAAAGCGTTGATCTTTCATTATTTTTAATAAAGTCTCATAAAAAATCACTTAGGGTTTATAATTTTTCATCTTGAAGTTTTTAATATCAATTTATCGGTGTGCTGCATCCCTTGAAGTTTGGTTTATAATCTAAGGGGAAGGTTTTCTGAAATATGATCCTCAACGTGCCTTCTGCATACAAATAAAGAGCAGAAATGTTATTGCTTGGTTTATGGGAGTTCTTGCAAGGTATTTGCCAACATTGGATAAAATACCGTTCCTCATATAATTTATAAGACAGGCAAATCAATGTAAGGGTAATGGTGTTTTATCTTGAATGTTTTTTTACCGTTGATTTGAATTTAAGCTTTATATCCCTATGGTAACAAGGTTCGTACGTAAATATATAAATATATTAAAAATATAGTTAACCCAGTAACACGTTAATTTAACCACGCTAAAAGTAGGTAATTTCTTGATATATATAAATTGTTATTGTTTGCGGCCTCCGTGGTTGAGGGCTAAGGCGCTCGACTTCATATCCGAAGGTCGCGGGTTCAAATCCGGCGTGCGTAAATATTTTTTTCTTTATTTATTTGTGTTTATTAATTAATTCAAAAAAATATATAGTACGTATGCGGTACGTTACATAGTGGAAAATACTCTCTGTATCGGCCTCTTGTAAGACCACAATTCTGAATTGAAAGGTTGCTTGAAATAGATTAAGCCGTGTTTGGTGACCGGATCTATATAGCCAAGTACTTCCCCACCGTCCTCTTCCTCTCCCTGCTACCTCCAGCCTCACAATACACCCCAATTAGGGATATCATGGTCACACTGGCTCCTAGTAGAGAAGCTCCAGGCCAGCGCAGTCCAGGGGTAACGCTTTGACCAATTCGAAGGTCGCGGGTTTGAACCCGCCTTGTGCAAATAAATTTTATTTGATTAATTTGTGTTATTTCACAATTAATTAATTTAAAAAAATATACAGCATATTTGCGGTACGTTCCAAAGTGGAAGATACTCTCAGTATCGCCCTGGTGTAAGACCAACATTCAGAATTGAAATGGCTTTAGCCGTGTTACGTGACCAGATCTGAATAGCCAGGTACTTTCACATCTCCTTCTTTCCCATCTACTTCCCCTCCCCACTACCTTCAACCTCACAACATACCTCAATTGGGGATGCCATAGTGTGACTGACTACAGACGGGAGCAGTTGGGACTTTTGTGCAGTATTCATATATAAAAAAAAAGCAGTTGGGACTCTTGTGCGGTATTCATATTAAAAAATTTAAGTTTAAATCTTAATAGATTTCTATCCAATTTATTATTCATATCAGTGAAAATACTTATGTCTTATCAAAATGTCACGGTATCGAAAAAAACGCACCCAAGTCAATTTTATAGTTTTTTGTCAATTTTTCCATCGTAACTTTTTTGCAAGAATAATAAATATTATGAGCCGAAAATTTCGGATTGTTCTTCTTCTCCATCTTCAAATAATCTGACAATGGGATATCTGATTGGTTATTTATAATGCGGAAGAGATATTGAATACTTTGTGATGTGACCTTTTAATGTCAAATAAAACACTAACTTGTTAAACATTACCTATGTTTTTCAAATATATTACCGACTAAGATTCGTTACTACTTATCAGTAGAGTACTGCCTGAAGAAGCTACCGAAACCAGTTCGGCAATATGTACTAAACATAAAAGCTAAGATAAATAAGTTATTGTTTTATAAGGTATTGGAGTTTTCGACGACTTTTCGTATTGCACCTCTGCCATAAGTGGTTCGCTACGTTTGGTGACTTAGCAGGGGTGCTCGAGATCATGGGGTGAGGCTTGTTTAGGTTTGAGAGTCTGACATGTCTGGCCATTAGCAGCGCGGCGGAGCGAAACGGGAGGGACAGGTTGAGGGACACCTTTTGACCTCTTCAGCAGGATTATATGTATTCGTCGCCATGTACCGCAGTGGGAGGGATGGATTCATCCGCCACTCCTAGATATACTGAACCCCAGATTCCTACCCATCCATCACACCTTTTTTCCTCCCAGAGCTTCCCCTCCTTCCTTCCCTTAAAAATACCGTCCGCACAACATTCGAAAATATGACAAAGATCCTGAAGGAAATAATTTTCCCCGGAGTGGAGTTAATGTAAAAAAAATGATGATATAACATGTCTTATTACATACTACTTTGTTGCTATTAAGCATCGTTCCAAGCAATCTCATTATTCTCTGTCTGGTCGTAGCGGGTCTTATAAATTTAACCAATTGTGATGTAATTAAAATCACGTATAACCGCGTTGTTAATTTTCACATACAGCGGACAGTACGGGCGTCCACTCTAAAACTAAAGCGGTCGAATATATCGAGAATAATACCCCAATTTGCATACAAATCTTCTCCTTCATAATAAACGAGCGTGTAAGGCGATTAAACAATCTTGTTTTACAGACCCGTTAACAAAGTACCGAGGATTATCCTCAGAGCTGACCGTACGGCTTCAGGGATTTCTCGTTCCCTGGAAGATAGGATGAGAGAGGCAGTGTGCTATTGTGGACGGATACAGAACCGAATTAATACTCTCAGGGGCCCCACGCACTAAGAAATTTTGTGTCACCCTTATAAAATAATAATTGATAGGATGGCAATTAAAAAGTTATTTAACGAACGCACAAAAATTTATTATAACTAACCAGAGAAAGAAGAAGACTCTAAGAAAAAAAGTATAATATTAAACATAATTGATAATTCAGGTGAAGATTTATGACAGACGCAGCAGAGAAAGAGGCTGCATTCAGATAACTGGAGATCGCAGATCACAAGATTGCCATGATAATAGCTTTTAATTACAAATTAAAACACAGAAAAGTTTTTCATTACGTCTTCAAAGCATGTCTTACGTAATACCTCTGGATCAACTTATACTTTTTTAAATTTATATGTGTTTTTTATAATATGCACGTATCTATATTATTTTTTAAAAACGTACCAAAGATATAGATTTTAAAAATTAAAGTTATCAGTCATTTTTTTAGTTGGAATTTTTTTTTTTAAAACTATTATTAATGCTCTTTTATTTTATAGTAATTTATTAAATAATTTTTTCCCAGTGTATGTTCACGCAGAGTTATTTTTACATATCCGGAATCAGTAACAATAAGTATTTTTAACAGTGATTTTTTTGAATTTCTGAATGGTGCAGCTTTATTTAAAATATGTTCTTTATATTCTTGTAAAGTTTAGTTTTATAGGATCACTACTGTTTCAAAAGATAGGTCATCCAACCTTCTTTCTTGCGTGGTTGTTCTGTTCTGCATTTTTAACATACTTCAACCCAAGAAATGAACGCTGAACAAAGTTTGTTATCATTAATGTTAAATACATCCAAAAGCTGTAGTAGAATACATTTTGGCAAAGGACACCCTATATTATGCAAATTTTAAATGTTCATTCCTAAAAATACTGGTGAAAAATTATCCTCCCCCTATCCTTTGATCCCCTGTGCACCTGCTTAATTGACTTAAAGGTAAATCCGGGCCTGAACCAGATGTACGAATTGGATGTACAATGATAATATATAAGGACGGACGGTTTCCGGGAGGGTGTTATATTAGGATGTGGAAGGACCTTAACTTATGAATTAAGTGAGCTCCTGAGACAGGACCAAGTGACGAAAGCTTGCTTAAGATAAGTTAATGAAAACATTAATTATGTCGGTTCTCAAACAAAGGACGGACAAAATTTCATGTTGGTACCTATTAAGTAAATTACTTATTACTCTACCATAAGTAAACCTACCACCTGACTAAGGTCGAGAATCAACCCAATTTTTTAGATTTCATAAAACATATAGGTATGCAACAAATAATATATTTGGGTATTTTTAAATGAAACCTGGATGGCTGTAATTTTTTAATTCAAATAAAAAAGTGGTGTATTACAAAGTGCTTTTTTTCATTTAATATATGTCACACCCCAAACCATTTGCTCCCTTTGGAAAAAAACTTATTTCAGCTTAAAAAATCGTACAATTATAATATCCCGTGATTTTTCACAGGCTGCGCTAGTTATTTAATAAACATACATATCATCTGTTAGCAAAAAACTTCATTATGATATTTTTACGTAGAATGTCATGAATAACAAACCCTTGAAGTTTAGTGGTATTTCGTGAAACGTAAAAAACCGTTACAAATAACGAGAATAAAAATATACACTTTTGCTGAAAAGCTTGGTCAAGAAAAAAACACACTGCAAACTGTTTGAAGTTTGTTGAACGTATGAGACAAAAGCTTTAAGTGTTTCAAAAACTCCATAAACGTTAGCAGAAGGACCGGGTTTTCTCTTATAAACATTTCGCGATTAAAACAGAAATGTATCCTGAAAAACGACGTAACTTAAGCAATAAGAATTGTAACCTCAGCACCTTAGATGTAATAGCTGAAGTTTCAAGAAAAGGCTTATTTCTGTGGATTCTCACAGGGGTATGCGACCATCAACACCTGCACCCGACTGTTAAATAAATTAAACCAATTTAACTTTAGTTGTGTCACGTACAAAGAAAGTGTCAGTTTTATAAAATGGATTGGAATGAGAGGCTGGACTTATTACCTTAATTTAGAATTGTTTTAAAAAAATTTGTATAAAAACCTCTCTACATGTAGGCATAAATAAATACTGATGATTTTTATTTAAAACTAGCTGACCCGGCAAACTTCGTACCGCCTCAGAATCAATAAATGTTGTGTTTAATTTATTAGCTGAAATAAATTAAGTTTTTATTAAGTTAAAATAAATATCTACTCTAAGTTCAAAAAATGAAATTGAGCTGTTGACTGAGCACGAAATGTTCGGCACACTACACCATTGATAGTTCGAATTGATTCAAATTATGTCGACCAACGCACATTATTTGAAAAGCCGTTCCATACAAAATATATGAACAAATTAATTTTCTTCATAATTATTTTTCCCGTGATTTATTCCGATGTTTTAATAGTTATTCTGTTAATCGGGACGGAGACAAATCCAACAAATCAAAGATCATAAGATTCTTGAGTTATAAATAGTGTAACTAACCCGACTTTTTTTTATATATTAAGATGCCACCTAGAACAGCTAACTTAACGACTTTTTCCACATTAGCCGATTGATGTGCGAATTATAACATTATTAAATAATAATTAAAAATAATATATGCTATATTTGCGGCACATTCCAGAGTGGAAGATACTCTCAGTATCGCCCTGGTGTATCGACCAACATTCAGAATTGAAACGTTGCTTGAAATGGCTTTAGTCGTGTTTAGTAATTATATCTGAATAGCCAGGTACTTCCCCACCTTCCTCGCCCCATCTCCTTTCCTTCCCCACTTACCTTCAGCTTCACAACATATCCCATTGGGGATGCCATAGTCTCACCTTCTCCAGACGGGAGCAGTTGGGACTCTTGTGAGGTATTCACTATAAAAAAAATAATAAAAAAATTCCGACATTTTTTTTTGTAAAATGTAGTACTTTTGATAGAAAGTTGAAGGCTGTTTTCCTTTAAAAGAACGACAATTTAGACACACTACGTTTATACTTTTTTAGTTCTTTTTTAAAGAAACTCTTATAAAATTCAAAAATAATTTATAGACTTTCATTTAAAGACTATATCTCTCATTTTTCAATGTGTTAAATAATTTTCAAATTTTCTTTCCAATCAAAATGTTAAAATATTGTTTTTTTTATTTATCCACAAGTATGTGCAAGTCAATCCGTGAGAAATATTTGGGGTGCAGGCGAATTCTCCAATTATTGTTCTTTTATATTCTTGTTAATTACTGCCTGTATCTGTGCTTTCTTTTCAATAAAAAAATGTTTAAAGGTAAATATCTACCGCACAAGAGTCCCAACTGTTCGCATCCAGGGATACTAACTGATGGCCTTCCCACATTAATGAATTAGAAATTTCAGTAAACTTTTTTGCCCTGGAAATTATTATGTGAAGTTGAAAGTACTTGGCTATTTAAATCTGGTCACTAAATACAGATATTGCCATTTCAAATATTCACAGATACTGATTTTAACATTTCTTTTCTGAATAGTGGTCTTTATCCAGAGCAATTTTCACTAAGTATCTTTCGCGTGTGGAAAAGAAAGGAGCACTTAAAACAAATGTAATACGGACATATTTTCAAATAATGTAAACGTAATAAACATAAACGTCGAAATTTTATAGGTCAACGATATAAGTTAAGACAAAATTACTTTGTTGGATCATTTTAATTCAATGAAAAAAATATTTTGTATAAACCACTACATGTTAGGATAATAATATGAATAAAAATAAGAAAAGTATTTTTTTCTTTCATTTAAGTTCAGTGGCGGCTCGTGACTTTTGTTGAGCTACAGTGCTAATATTAACAAAAATGGCATTGTTGATTTCGTCAAGCCGAAAAATATATTTTTTTTCGAAATTTATTTTTTGTATGAAGATTTTCAGGAAATCGGTGCGGCGCACAGCAAAACTGAAATTTCCTGAAAATCTTCATACAAAAAAATAAAATTCGAATAAAAAATTAAAATTAATTTTCGACTACAACGACGTCAACAATGCCATTTTTGTTAATATTAGCACACTAGCTCAACAAAAGTCACGAGCCGCCACTGTTTAAGTTAACCACTGGAGGACAGAACAATTTAAAATTTATTTCTTGGATTGCTGAAGATTTTTTCTTCATCATTTTGATTTTTTTCCGCTTACATTAAAAAAAATATATTTCCGAATTTGATTACTGACTATTTGTCCATATATATATATATATATATTTTTTTTTTTTGTCTCTTCACATTTTAGGTATAACAGTTTACAATACAATTTTTAACTTCACTAAGACAAGCCTGTGTATATATAGCTAATGAGTTCATCCATCTTTTGTTGATTATCACATATTCGTAGAATTTATAAAAAAATATTATAAAATCGTAAACCTTTCAAAGTATCTGGGGAATATTTGCCACATTGTGGCAGCAAAGCACTCCGAGCCATTGGAAAAGTGCCATAATGTGGCAAAAATCTTTCGCGTGCTTAAAACTCTTTATAACGCAAATAAACCATTCATCGATTTGATTTAATGATGCAAACTGTAGGCGGAATGATGATTTGATGAAAATCAATTGTTCAATTTTACGTTCCTGGCGCTGTATGGCCGAAATGATCAGTTGTTTACCCGTAATTCCAATGTGGTTAGTCATTTAATAGACGGGAAGGAAATCATAGAGAGAGAGCAGACCTAGTTGCCAAAGGCTATTAGGACGGTGGCGGCGAATGTCACCCCCTCCCCCTACATTGGGAAATATTGATGAATTAATGGATTTTGGTTGAGTCGCGAGAACTTGGTTAATCAGTCGCAAAACATGGTTAAAGGTATTTTGAGATAATTATTAAATTGACGAATTGAAATCATTAGAACTTAAACGTTTGAATGAGGTACTACACATTCTGTCAATAAAAGAGTTTGTGAGCGTCATTAATTTCTTCGAGACCAGTGAATTGTCAAAGGGGTGCTCGATTACTTCGTGTGTTCCACATACGTTTCTTTATACACCACTGTCTTTCTTTGAAAAATACTCACATAAAAGATAAATATACACCAGGCTAGGCTTGCATTCAATAAAAGGTCGAAAATAATAGAATCGAATAATATAGACTTAAAATTGAGAATACTCCTCATCAAGACCTATGTATGGAGTATTTTGATGTACGGCTGCGAAACATGGAGCCTATACAGAAGACTATTAGGAATTTCATGGAGAGACCATATTACAAATGAGGAGGTTCTCCAAAGAATCGAAGGAGGAAGGCACCTGCTCAGGACCTTGTCCGAAAGGCGTGCAAGATGGATCGGCCATATAATACGACAAGAAGGCCTCTTGCATGCTATAATGGAGGGTATGACCGAGGGGACAAACTCTAGGGGACGTCCACGCCGAGAGTACCTGGAGGACCTGCTGGTGGACATGCGCTGCTCATCATATGCAGACTTCAAAAGAGCCGCACAAGACAGGGAAGAATGGAAGAAAAGAGGAAATTGCTGCAAACCAATCCCAGGATTGAAACCAGAGAGAGAGAGAGAAAATATAAAACTTCAGAAATATTATTTGTACATTATAGTAATATTGTTAATTCCCAACCAAACTCAACAGCTAGTTTTCTTCATTGGCGTAAAAATACCTTCAACAAATATTATCTTAATTTGGTAATGCCATTATAATAAACTGTTTATTATTGTAACAATATTAGGATAATTTAAAAAAAAAATCTTTTATAAAAGTTACAAGTTTCTAATAGTGGCCTTCTACCAAATATGAAAGTTAATAAAACGGAAAGTATTTAAATTTTTATAGTAAGTACCTACCTATCAGAAAATGTCATGACATAAAGTGTCTTGACATTTTTATTTACAACATATTAAGAAAAGGTATTTTCAGTATAAATAAGCATAAAGAAAAACAAAAAATTATTCGTCAATCTTTTTTTATGATCCATTAATTCATGAATGCTGAAAGCATATAATGCGGGCGTGGGTTTCGAATACCTGGCTGTAGGAAATGTCATATTTTGTCCCAGACGTGCAATAGAGCGGATGAATCCTCCAGCCCACGTCCTTAATGGGATGAATTCCACCAACAACAACTCAGGCAATAAGGCCAAACGAATCAACGAGATCTATTCAAACTTTGCGGAATTAATAATAATTTGAAGACCCGGTCTTATTACAAGACACGTCCCACGTTAGGTTTCGCTGACTTGGAATTGGACTTTGTTTATTGTTCTGTAATGTTTGCCATTCATATATTATGAGGTTGGAATTAATTATTGAAATGTGATGTGATGCAGAAAACTTATAAATTTTCGTATTGGATATTGTCAGTGAATCTTCGAACGATAAATTTGCAATAAGTACATTGCAAACGGTTGGAATAACACATTTTTTTTATTTTTGATATATCATAAAAATGGTTAATTTTTTATGGTTAATAATTGCAACAATATTAGTAAAATAACAACTAAACCACCTTTGGACCATCTGCACGGAGAAAAATGTTATTCTAAAATACGATAATTTTATTCGTAAAAACGGTGAAGTTCTTACGAACAAATTAACAGGGTTTCAATGTTTATTGGCGGAAACAAGAATAATTTGTTTGAATACGTAATTTTGTACGTATACCAACAAATCATTCTTACGTTTTCCCTCCAACAAACATTGAAACACTGTCAATTTGTTCGTAAGAACTTCAGTCCCGTTTTTAACCGTTTTTACAAATAAAATGATCGTATTTTAGAATAATATTTTTCTCCGTGTGGACTTAAATCTATCACTGTCCGAGTGGCCGTGTTCTCCATTCCACTACGTAACATCGTTTCCTATTTTAATTATCCAAACTTATTTAATAAACTAATCCAAAATTAATTATTGCATCTATATGTAAAATGAAAAATCCATGACTTCGCATATGCGCTGAGACGCAATGATTACGATAATGAAGCCCGTACGCTACATAAGTTTTTATTATTTTAGGCAGGTAATTTTTTTTATCACCCTAAAGTCACTATTGGTTTCCGTCAGACCAAGCATTAATAATTACTCTCTCCCCTTTCTTAAATACCTGTCACTGTCTTGAAGTAACATAATTAAAACAGTATTTTATTGAAAAAATAGAACTTAAAACTTTTATTAACTTCATTCAAATTCACAGGTCATCATCGTCTCGTACGACTCTTGATATGACCTATCTAACGTATTTGATTTATCCATATCTTTCTGGGGAGTGCCCGAAGTCCTCTTCCATTCCCATCCTGTCACGTTAAATTATATTCACCTGAACCTGCTTTAACTATCAATCCACTATACATATCCTAAACAAGAAGCAGATATCATTGTAGAAATTGGAAGAGAGGAAGGTTTTTAAAAAAAATATTGTATCAATGATCCAACCGCATGAGCCACAAATAAAAGAAAAACTTTTGGTTCGTAGCAAAATAAATTATTCCGAGATCTCATCTTTGGTTTAACCTTGGTATTTAGATAGGTGAAAGGTGTTCAATCAAACAAGAATAAATAAAATATATATTTTTTGTTATAGATGTTGAAATAAAACAAGATCCGGAAATCTACCCTCCCCCTAAAAATGATTTACAGAGAGCAATAGGTTTTCAAAACTCTCGGGAAGGGTAAATAGAAATAATAATAATAGTTTCTTCAAACTTCGCAAAATAACTTTGTGGCGTCATTTTGAATTAAATTAAAACAAATAACTTTGCATTAAACCACTATTATATAATCACAATTACCTAAATTATATAATAATAATAATATAATTTAGGTAATTGTGATTATAATACAAAGTTATTTGTTTTAATTTAATTAATAATAATAGTTTTAATGTTATTCCAGATTTTACATGGGTATTGTATTGATTGTATTTTACATTGCCCGAAAAATACCTCCATAGTTTAAATAAACTTTAGCAATGTGAAGCTCTAAGAGAGATATAGGTACTGTCCAAAATAAGACTATATAGCTGCAAATTGTTCAATAGTTATTTTTCAGTCCAAACACGTTGGTATGGCTAATAAATATCTATACAGTATAGGTATAAAGTATAACGAATTGATGTTGAATAATACGTGTAGGTACCCATTGGCAGATGCGTTACTCCCGGATAGAGTTAAGGCAATCATTTGAATTCGTAACAATTAGATGAACGAAAATAACGATAGTACATTTTTTTACGTTTAGTTGATTATCGAACAGACTTCGTTTGAACATACTACGGTTTTTCATTTTTGATTCCCTACCCTGTTAATTTCCCACGTCCGCACCCCCTCGAAGCACCTAAATAGATTCTATGTACATGTGCCGTGCTTTGTGCGTGGGCCACAGGATCTAACAAATCGATTATGGTTACTTCTTTGTATGCGGATGTGTTTAGAGGCAGTTCTGGAGAAACGTTGCCTTGAGAAGGGATGGATTTCTCTTGTAAACGTTCTGCTGTGTTTAGATTTTCCACGAATCTGTTGCTCGTTTCATTCTGGAAGGACTTCGATTTACAATATGTCTTGTACCTATAAGGATCGTGTTGCTTACCTACGCATACGCACAAAAATTAATACGATAGGGAAGATGTAGGAATAAATTTGATTTTGATTTGTGTTTAAACTTATTTATTTTTAACTTGATAGGATACACCTCAAATTATAAATTAATTAAGATAATATTAGTGAAACTCAATTGATAATCTGAAACAAAAAATCAAAAAAAGAAACGGATACATCTGGGACTCGAACTGCGCTAACCACCGCTGCGCCAATTCACCCCTTTCCGATTCTTCTTCCCTTCTCGATTATATTAAATTATTATTATTATTATTATCATATTTAACTTCGACTGAGAACTACACCATTATCTTCATTTTCGTAATGCAGAGCGAATTTCTTAGCGATTATTTAATTTAATTATATACCCATAATAATTGAATAAATTCCTTGTAGACCATCCCTCTCCCCCCTCCCTCATATGTTATGTATATAAACCGAAGAATAATTAGTACAAGTCTGAAGATGGCTTTAACAAGCTGAAACCGGTTACGGTCAAATACATTAAGGGGAAATAAGTTTTATATTTGTTTTATTTTAATTATATTATCAGTTTCAAATCAATCGAATGAAATTTATTTGCGCCAGCCAGAGTTCGAACTCGTAACCTTCGGATTATTAGTCGCAGGCCTTATCCCTCGATCACGGGCGTATCTTTGTCTTTACGACTAGCTCTTGCGAAAAATTATAGTTTTACTTTTTTTACTGTTCTTTTAATATACAATTGTAATTTTTTATTTTGTTTTTGCTTACTAATTTATTTATTTATTTAAGAAAATCAACAGATTATTTACATCTATTACAATAAACTTAATAATAAAAATAAAATCCTATAACAGATTTTTACGTAACTTAAAATTGTAATAATAATAAAAAAAAAAACTAAGGGTCCTGTACCGTGGGCTAACATATTTACAAAAATAACAATATTGTTAAATAATAGAAGATGTAAGAACACAAAACTTAATAACAATTTAAATGTAACCAATGTGCATTATACCATAATGTATTATACTTACAATTAAGTTTATCTGGGGGTTATGTTAGAAGTGCATGTCAGTTTTGGTAATTTGATTTAGATACCAGAAAGAACTCTAATACCCCCCTTATTTGAATGCTGTGAATACCCATGTCAGGTGATATACTCGAAGATTGATGCAGTTGTGGCCTGCCTAATGTTGATGTCAAAATATAGATTTAGCATTTTTTGCGCCAAGATATCGATAAAAAATCTTCATCACCAGGAGATTTAGAAAGTTGACATAGGCACTTCTATCTTTAGGCCCCAATATAATTGCTTATTACTCCTTAATTAATGTTTATTTCACAATGTCATTATGATAATATTAAGTAGGTAGGACTGTTTGATTCCAAAATATAAAAAAAATATATATTTACATGATATATATCACACATCCCATAGAAAAGGATCGTAATAAAAAAAGTATATTTTACAGGAGAGCGAAAACAAAGGAAGCTTACTGAAACAAGGGGTCCCGTCGACAAGAGACGCTAGCGATATCTCGCGGTGATAGAGTGATCTAACTTAAATACGGTTTTCGTGGGGCATAGAAAATCACGATCATTTTTAAGGTATGGAAGTGGCATGTCTGAATGAGTGAGATAGCATGAGTAACGCATAAAATGTCGTGTCTATTGTCTACGCGTACTTTCTTATTATAAAGGCTTCCTTGAAGCAACATCTTGTACAGATCTCGCAAATAAACGAAGACGAGAAAATCAAAATCTTATTATTGTTTCTACATCAGAAGAAATCTTACTAAACCGTTAAGTACAGTTCATCACAGAAATTCATAGATAAAAAAAAAATGACTTACTACCCTTTCTATGAGATGTGCGAAAATATCTCTGGTATTTTCAAGACACAGGTTTTCTAATACCTCTTCTAAAATCATCCATCTATAAAAGATGCTCTACATTTTTTTAAATATACCAAAAGTGTTTTAGACATATGTTTTTCTCTGCAAAAATGTATAAAATGGTTCCTCTCTTTCACATAATAAATTCACGTATTAGTTTCGGTTAATGACGCAAAACCTCATCGTCTGTCAAAAAAGCAGTGGCCGGAATTTCTGTATTTATTTCTGCACTTTAATATGACGATGACAAAAAACGAAATGTAACAAAAGGGCTCCGTACTACTACGTGACCAATTTGTCACTTTTTAATACAATACAACGTAACACGCCAGTTTCTGCGACGTGTCGGGGAGAACAATGGAGCCTCTGTTTGTTAATTGAGTAAAAACCTCGTAAATATTTTTATATTAAAGCGGAAGGGTTAATTTTTTTTTAGCTGTGAATTAAAAGGGAGGGACCGGGCAGATGAAGGTTGTGTTTCATTTTTTAAAGTCACCGGCATTATGTACGCTTTTATTTTTGAATATGTTTTTTTTTTTGTAAAGTCCGCGGAAATAAAGATATTTATTAGGAAGCGTGGTGTTTCGAATGAAATGTAAATTTGATTCGGCAAATGCGCTTGATGTTTTTGCTTAAATAAAATTAAATTAGATACATTAAACTAAATTATTTTACCGTATTAATGTTTCACTCATCAATTTTTATTTTTAACTGCTTTTATTTTTTGTAAAGGAAATGATACAATATAATAATACGTAGACCACCTTCGTCGCAGAGCTTATTTACAGAAATAAAAGAAAACCCTAAAAACAAAGTTGTTTTTTACTATAAAGCATCTCTTTTCAAATGTCTTTTAAAACTTGATTTGTTTTTTAGTTTGAGGATGGAACCTTTATACCCAGTGATCAAAATCAACCGCGCTACCAAATCCCGAGTTGACAAGACCAACATTTCCATCGTTTATTGAGTAATATCACCGTATTTAAGATAAATTCGAAAATGTCCGCGTGTGCGTACGTGATTGTCATCTCAGCTTGATAGAACGACAACGTGTCTATCTGAATAGTATCAGCTCGATCGGACGTCAGGAAGTGGGATAATTTCCAAATCCAAGATTCCACTTCAATAAAATCATTCAATCAAGAAAAAGTTTTTTTTTGTTTCTTTATTTTGTAAAAAAAAGGTTTGTTTACAAGTTTCCGACTACTACACTAGTCATTTGTTAAATGATAATATGTATACAACTTGTTCCAGAGTGTGAAATACTTCCTCTCATTATTTGAATTGTAACAGTGTATAGTGTATACCGACCATAGAGCTGAAATATCAAATACCTTACAATACTTTTCTTTTCTTAACCTTCCTTTATTCAAAACATTTCTGAAAAGTGTGGAAGCTGTAGTTCCATATGTGACGTGCCTTTGAAAATATGTGCTACATAATAACTAGCATCATTGATCTCCTCGGCATCGGCGAGTAGTCGGGAAACACCCCAAACACGCGCCCGACATATGTACACGGTTGACATTAATTTGTTACATGAGAACGGGTCGGCTGTGGAACGATTTGCCGGCATCTGTGTTTCCTCTCTCCTACAACATGGGTCTATTCAAGACCCATGTTCACTCCTTTCTCTCCTCAAAAAGACCTCACAGATGACATAGGTCCTGAGGGAAATTATTTTCCTAAGGGCTTCCTGTGTGGAGTTAATGCAAAAAAAAATGTAAGTGATGGTCGAATAAGAATAAAAGAAAAATTAATTGTTTTATTTTCTTCGCTATTAGTTATTCGTAATGAAATGTTCGAAAGATAGTTTTATTCTGAAAAGATTTATTATTTAATCTATGTATTCATCGGAAGTAATACTAATACTACAATAGAAGCGGAAGTAATACTAATACTACAATACCGTATTATGATTACGCTTGTATAAATGAAAACAGTACGCGAAACAACGGCTTCAATGCCATTATTTAATTAAAATAAGCCCCCAAATAACGACCCGCAACCATTAAAACAAAGCAACCTAATTTCCCCAAATAAACTTATCTTCACAAATTAGAATATCCCTGACTTAATATTACCCTAAACGCAAAGTACGCATGAAAGAAATAATGTGCGGCCTCCGTTGTTATACGATACTCTAGGAAAGCCCTACAATAGCAAAACAAATGGAAATGGTTTTAAAAATTAAATTTTTGAATACCTTTATGGCATTGAGATTTATAGAGTATCTTAGTTAAATTTATTTGTTTGTTTTCATCCACCTATTTTTTTTGATGGTTGACATTATAGCCTTTAAAAATTGTTCTACAAATTTGACTTCTTGCCAAGGTGGTTAAAGGTAGATTCAGACTGGGTCGACGTACGTGCGCATCGCTACGCCAAACAATGCTTAGCAACCATACATTTTCTATGAAAATAGCTTTTTCAACAAGTTTTTCAATTTGGGAGGCAGGAATGGGAACCATTTATTGGATAACCAACACCTCTGCCATAGGTCACCCCAAGTGGTTCGCTACGTTTGGTGACTTAGCAAGGGTACCCGGGTTCATGGGGTTCATTGTCTAGGTCTTGGCGGCGGATGATCTAGAAACACTTTACCCCAGATTCCTACCCAACCCTCATACATTTTTCCTACCCAGAACTTCCTCTCCTTCCTTTCCTTAAAAATACCCTCCACACAGCATCCCCAAAGATGACATTGGCCCTGAGGGAAATTATTTTCCTAGGGGCCTCCTGTGGGGACCTAATGTAAAAAAAGAAAGTTATATCTGGTAATTATTGACATTTTCCTGCCTCTTGAATCCTTCAAGGCTGCTCTTAAAAATGTCGATAGTCTTGGAGGCGTTGTTTAACAGCGCCATTCCTCGTGTCATGCAATGCCGAGCCAGTGCGTCCGTTCCGCCACGTGGGATACACAGCAGATCACGGTGCCGTCCCTGGCTGTAGTTGTTCGGCACGAACAACTTATAGCATTTCAGAAGGTATGGGCTATCTATTTAATTATTAATGATTTTATACGCCGTTACTGCAAGGGCCCCACTCCTCCTCGACAGGAGACTTTGGTAGAGCGTTTCGGAGAGCAAATCTTCGTAAAACAAGAATCGCGGAGATATTTAAAACGAAAATAATGCATTAACAAGGAGCATTGAAAAATAATTACATAAAAATCCTCATTACAATCTTTCTATTTCTCATAATCCAGGCCATGTTACAGAAAGAAGTCGTGATGCAGCTCTTATTAGCAGGACCAGTACTACTTATTTAAGAGTTTTGAGGTTCAGTTTTGTGGTTATGCTTGATTATATTTGGGAGTTGGCCTTCTTTAATGTATGTTTATTATACAATAAGTTAGAAATATTTTCCCTTGGCAGGGTAGCCTAAATGATACTTGGTAGGTATTTTGCTTGCCATTTTTGCAAAGGTCGATCCTTTGCCGACTATATCGATGTTTGCCACATGTTTATGATAAAGTTCTGCTAACTTGAATACTGGCAAGAATAGGTCTCGTGCGGGTTGTGATGAACAAGGCGGGGGCTGAAAGCGCTTCTGAAGAAATAACGCAACACATTGAAATAAAGATAACTTCAACAAAACATTAAGTTTAAGCGTTGAAGAAATTTTATTTCTCTAAACCACTTATAGTTTCTCACAACATCTCGGAGTTCCAATCTTCTTTGTAACTATTTTATTACATTTGATATGAATCATAAAATAACGTCTTATGTACGTGTAGAAATCTGAGCTTTGTATTTAGAGAAAAATATTGTTATATTATATTACTTTAGTCCACATATTTTTAAGAATGTTATGAATGTACTAATTAATGTCGTTACGAAGACGTAGATGTGTGCAATAGCAATATATTTTCTATTATTAATCTTCTTCTTCTTTCGTATGTTGTAATAATTGAAAATATAATATAAATTATTTTTTATTCTAAATACGTATTTTTGCTTTAAATTAAAGTAAACTTATCTGGAATGATTTTTGTAATTAAAACGACGTAATTTCTTGAAAATGAAATTTAGAGACGGACGATAAATTCCAGTTACGCTATAATAAATTAATATCAAATTCCATTTTATATTACAAAAAAAACATGTTTCCATTTCAATGGAAAGTGAAAAATGATAAATTCTAGTTTCATAAAATATTAATTAATAATACATATTACGAAAAACCCTCTGAAAACTGATAACAAGGGTTTTATTTAATAATCAATATTGTGAAATTTTAATTTTACTCATTACACTTACATCAGCCTTGCATTCTTTTCGAATCTCCACATTTCTCACACGATCATACATGGTTTTACCACACATACGCCTCAGGGATCTCATTTCAACAGCATTCAGTCTACTTTTCATCCTTCCTCTGCCAGTTCCATGCCTTAGATGGTTTGGGCATGTAGAGCGAATGAACAAATAAAGGAGCGTAAGGAGAATATATGATGCAAGTGAGAATGCTATAAGAAGTAGGGGACGTCCGAGGAAGATATGGCACGATCAAGTGAATCAGATACTTGAGTCGGGCCATGTCAAGAGTCAGAAAAATAGAAGAGTATGTATGAGACGATGTATGAATGTGAATGAGGCAAAGAGTGTGTGCCAAGACCGAGGTATTTGGCGGTTCGTCCTCTCTGTCTACCCCTGCGGGGAAACGGCGTGATGGTTAGTTAGTTAGTTAGTGAAATTTTAAAATTAAATACAGTTTAATACGATTTGCAGAACAGCATGATGGGCTATCCGCAAATTGGATCATGAGTAGGAAAAACCGCCAGACGACCTTATTGGAGCTTTGTTGGAGCGGAGAAATAATAATAATTCGGTTGGCGGTTGAATCGTGCTGTCCTGCAAGCTGTTCTGCAAATCGGAAGATGAGTAGGGAATATTAGTCGGTCTCATCAATTATATTAAACTATCAATAATTGTAGTGAAATAGAGGGAAACAGCGAAGAGTCGCATTGATTAAGTTATCGCTACGACAGGCAACTAAAGCAGCAACCACGAGTGTTTATTGGAAATACTTCCTAGGCACGTTTGGTTGTTTACGAGGGCAGTATTGTGTATTACACCATACACTGAACCTAGCAAATACAAACTGGCTGTGTTTGATGAAGTTCTAGAGGATGTGGAGTATTTACTGATTGTTTCTGTTCCACCCACTACTTTCGACCGTGCTTAGTTTATCTGTCCGAAGTATATTTTAACTAAAGAGCGAAGTCGTACTTTCTGAAGCACTGACTTTTATTTTTTCACTATCGTAACGTTATTTTTTCTCGTACACCGTCATTTTTTTTCATCGCATTCAGTAGAGTTTAGTAGAATGGAATATACTCTAGGTATCGCCCTGGTGTAAGACCACTATTCAAAATTGAAACGTTGCTTAATAATGGCTTTAGCCGTGTTTTGTGACTAGATCTGAGTAGCCATGTACTTCCCCACCTTCCTCTCCAAATCTCCTTCCCTTCTCCATTTACCTTCAGCCTCACAACTTATCCCAATTGAGGATGCCATAGTCTCACTGGCTCCAGACGGGAGCAGTTAACACTCTTGTGATGTATTCAAATAAAAATAAATAAAAAAAAAACACTGTTGGTGCGTTATTTATAATAATATAAAATTATAAAAAAATATACTTAAAAAACATATAAAATTACTTACAGTCAAGTTAAAGGTAACATTGATATGTATTTTTTTTAATATCCCCCTATTGCATTATAAAAATAACAGACTTCAAAAGAAGCATTAAGCTATGGATAATGTACACGGGAAGGAAGAATATAGATATAATTTTGCAACCTAACAAAGATTAAAGCTTGTATTGTGTTTTCTTCCAGATTTTAATTTATAATTTTCCTCGAGTAATATTTTAACATAGGTACTTATTTCCACCAGGACTCGGAACATCGCCTTGTACATCGGAATGGATTCATACGTCTGTCATCCCTGGATATACTGACCCCCCGATTCCTACCCACCCCTCACACCTTTATCCTTCCCAAAACCTCTTCTCCTTCCTTTCCTAAAAATACCCTCAACACAGCAACCCCACAGATGACAAAGGCCCTGTGGGGAATTATTTTCCTCAGGGCCAAAGTAAAGTAAAAAAATATACTTGTATGAATCTCATAATAGTAGTATGTAAATGTCATAAAACGAATAGGCAAACCTCATAATTCCCTTATTCACTCTTTCAAGTGTTTTACTTCCCCTTGTTCCCAACGCTTCCAGCTTCATCTTTTATTTACGTTTACGGTTCACGCTTCCTGCATCCCATTGTTCTATAATCTAAGGAAACTAGGAACAGAGCACTTTCCGGATAGTCTGCATAGGGATAGGGACATTGTGGCTAGTGGAAACATATTCAGCGTTTTACGAGCGGACCACAATGTCCAATGTTATAGGCCACGAAAAGTCCTTACTTTACTAGTCCACATCTAGTGGGGATGAATTATTTTTTAATTGATTCGGGAAGTTAAAGTGTTAATATGTTTTTTAAGGACAAACTTTCCCGGTTTACGAATATCTGAAAATCTTCTACTAAGGACGGGTCTCAGAATATTAACAATTCATCAACATACAAATTTTGTAAAAGTTCTATTCAAGTTCCTTTATTATCAAAGTACTGTGAAGAACCGGTCATTGGTGAAATAATAACTGAACCTTAATAGAACTACACAATCCTTGAATATTTGTTTTTGAAATTTTATGAAGCGTTCAAATTCTGTAAAACAAATTAAAATTTTTTTATTATTTTTTTTAATCACAGGAGTCCCAAATGCTCCCGTCTGTAGCTAGTGAGACTATGGCATCCTCAATTGGGGTATTTAAAATTGAAGCTGATGTTTTGTTTAAGATGTGCTTTTGACTTATTTCAGGATTATGATACCACAAAAAATGTATATTCACATGCCACTAGATATATGCCACTAGATCAGATTATACAAATTTCCCTTTACTCGTCCGAATCTAAAGTTGATCAACATTTTTTTTATTTGTTTTTAACTTAATTAGCAAAACCTTAAATTGTAAAATATTAAGAAAACAATATTACAAAACTCAATCGAAATAGAAAAATTTGAGATAGAAAAATCAAAAAAAGATACGATCATTATATATATACATACACATAAATGCATTAGCTCAGTCGGTAGGGCTGCGCCCCGTCAAGGCAATGTTCCTGGGTCCCAGATGTGACTGTATTTTTTTTAATGATTTTTAGGTTTTCCTTTGAATTTCGCTAATATTGTCTTCATTAATTTAAATTGATTCGGGTAGCCAAGGAGTTAAGAACTATTTTTTTATTATTATTTAGGATATGGTTTTGTTTTGTTTTCCAGGTTTTTCAATATTAACGCATCTTTTCTAAAATAAGAAAAAAAAGTCATTTTGGATCTAGTGGCAATCAAATATTTTTAAGGTAGCCAAAGGATTAATAGCTATTCAATGTGGTTTAATTTTTTGGTTTTTGTATTGTTTTCCGGCTACGCGCTTTAGACTGGAATTCCTAACGCCGTTCTTCCATGGAGCTACTTTCAAGCGATAAGCTCGCCGCTCGTCTGTACCTTCCATACTATTATTAGTGTTTGTAAAGGCCGCTACGCGCTGCACTAGCAAAATTGTATGACGTGTAGTAGCGGGTAGCGCAGCGGCGATTAAGTGGCTTGTAAATAGCTCAGTGAACGAAGGGCGTAAGTCCTTTTAAAATTGTTTGAAAAAAAAAACACATAAGCACCATTAGAAAATGTTTATTTCCACCAGGATTACTAGCATTTATGTAAATTAATGTTTGGATTTCTGCGTCGATCTAATTGTGTCTCGTGGCTAAGGGCCGGTAGTACCCGCCCTAAAAGAATAAGAAGGAGAGATACCTACGACAATACGAATGTTGGTGCGAGCGCTCTAATATTAAAAACGTAAACACTAAAGCGTATATAACTTGTAAAATAACAGACACAAACCCGTAAATAATACGTTTTGGAGCATACTTTGCGATTTTTTTCTATTAGGGAAATTTTATGTAATTAATGTTTCGGCTCTACAAACCTTCAGATATTTATTATCGTAAAAAATCTTTTTTTTTAAGAACTTAGAAACTTAAAACGTTCAAGGGACATATGTTATAAATCTGTAGAAAGTCGGAATTCCTGCCTTTAAACGAAAGTTATATAAACACTCTTTGGAAATAAATAATCCTTTTTCTGAATTTGATGTTAACTCTCTTTTGCATTTGTATCAATCCGCACTTAAGAGGGTTTTACCAGAGAATACCAGAAATTAGTCCCTTTTAAATGAAATTCTAGACTTTGACTCTTTTTTACAGATAAACATAAATTATGAAAGATTGTTATTTTATCTGATTCACGCAGTTTTAAAATTTTGAAAAACTAAGTGCATTTTTAATATAATTAGTTTTTGACGGCTGGCGTAGTCCAGCGGCAGGGAGTTTGACTCCCATTCCGAAGGCCCCGGGTTCGAACCCGGCGTGCGTAAATAAATTTTATTTAATTGATTTGTGTTATTTCACAATTAATTATTTAAAATCATATATAGTGTTTTTGCGGCACGTTCCAGAAGGGAAGATACTCTTAGTACCGCCCTGGTGTAAGTCCACCATTCAGAATTGAAACGTTGCTAGAAATTGCTATAGCCGTGTTTAGTGACTAGATCTGAATAGCCAGGTACTTCCCCACCTTCCTCTTCCTCTTCTCCTTCCCTTCCCCACTTACCTTCAGCCTCATAACATACCTTAATTGGGGATGCCATAGTCTCACTGGCTCCAGACCGGAGCAGTTGGGACAAAATACCCTTGGTTGTTGGCAGATTTATTCAATTTTCAAACGATAGATTCTATTAAACAACACAAATTTGAAATCATATAATCATACAATAAAATAAATCAATACATAATCTAGTCAACACAGTTCTCAAAATTTTAATTTTAGTTAAATTAAAATCATTAAAAAATAAATCCGAGAACGTGTTTTCTGACAACTATACCTCAGTTTTAAAAACTAAAATATTCCAATTTTTTTTTACACACTTATTTGAATTAAGCATTATTGAAAAATCATAAATACTTATGATTAAAAAAAAACTTACATGAAGTACACGATATTTAATAATTTATCATCATGCGTTTTGAGCATTTTTATTGCTTGAATATAGGTATATATTATATAGGTGTATATTATATAGGTATATATTATATAGGTATATATTATATACGTATATATTATATAGGTATATATTATTTGAATGTTGGTATATATTAAAGCAAGTTTTGAATGAAATAAATCGATATTAATTTTTTTATTTAAAAAAATTGATACGGGGAATAATAGATCTTTAACCTCCCTGTACAGTTGCAAGCATTTTTTAAATTTTATTCTCACCCGCTGGTCAATCGCTCTTAACTAACCTAAGGTTCGCCCAATTATAATCAAAGCGTAGTTACGCGATCAACTTTGAGTTGAGGGATTACGGATTCGGTGCTCTTGTACTGTTTTTACTTACTCTACATGAAACACAAAATAAACGCACACATAAAAATATACATTATACATATACACTTATAAACCTAACATATTATATTAAGATGATATTTTAAAATTAAAGTAATATGGGGACTGCCTGGTCTGACTGGTGCAATTTTAAGCGATAACTTGATTGTATCTGATCTTGTTATGAAAACCCTACATACGCATGTAAAAAGTTGAACACTTTTAATAAGGAATATTTTGTCGTGATCTTTGACCTTCCCCAGTTTCACACAATATCTTTAAATCAAACCTAAGCATAGCACATGAATACTACGTAAATGAAAAAAACATATTATTTTTTACTATTTGTGAATCTACATTGAAATACGGATCTACTTTGGAAGCTGAAAGCATCTCCCACCCGCAGGTCGTGCTGTAACAAATAATTCTTTTAAATCCATAACATTCCTGAAATATTCATGATAATATGACATTTATTTCATGAAAAGGAAACCCGCTCTATTCCGTGGAGATTTTCAGTTCGCCGTATGTACGATCAGTTTACGAGGGCTATATATTGATGCGCAAGGCACGAGATTGGTCAACCAGTGCGAAAAAATAACTAATACCGAATGAAATATTCTAGACTAAAAAGTAAGTAAGTACTTTCTATATACCGTCTCCTCCTCCGCACTTTCTTTAACATAGGGGGATGACCTAGTCCCACTGGCTTTAGGCACTAAGACATGAATCACAAAATTGGAAAATCAACCTTCAACATTAGCCAAATCGAAATATCGCCGAAATTTGGCAAGTACAATATTGACTTATCCATATTGAGGAACTACTGCCGATAGAAAACTTAAACCATGAATCATTGCTGGTATTCTCCATTGTATCAGAAAGCGTGATAAAATGCATAAGTTCTGTAGGAAAAAAAACACTACCGTTTATGCATCTCTTATATTCCACAAAAATTATAAAACAAATACCAAAAAATAATTGACAGTGTTAAAACGGGTTACTGAAAAAAACAAATCAGTGAAGATACCGATGATAAAAAAAATTTAACACCATCAAAGATATAGCTTATATTAATAAAACAAAAATCCATTAAAATCCAAAACCAAACAACTCATGTCGATTCCGACCTGGAAAATATCCGACCATTTCAACTCAGAGAAAGATCTTGCAAACAATATATCTATCGTTTTTTTTAAACTATTTCCTCTTTCACTTTACTCCCACCACTGAACTAGAAATTATAGAACTAATCTTATCAAACACATCCAAAAATGAATCGCCTCACCTCTTTATAGAAAAAGCGGTAAAGCATGTAATCTCTAATTTCTTTGAAGATAACAATATATTATCGGATAAAAATCTGGCTTCGGCAAAGATAAGGACTTCAGATGTAATAACCGCCCTCACAAAAATCGTTCCTTATAATCTTGACATTTATTAGTCAACTTACTGTTTTTCTCGATATCGCGAAAGCATTTGATACGGTCTCCAATCCCTCACTGTTTAAAAAACTTCAACAGTTTGATTAACACGGGGTACATGGTTTGAAAAATTTTGTTCTACGGCGTACCCCAAGACATGGTAGTAGGCCCACTTTTATTTCTTATATAGAAGAACGCACTATTTAACATGGATATTGGAGGCAAGATATATTATGTCATTCGTTGGCTACACAGTATTAATCTTTGAAGATGAAATATGGCAATCAGTAACTCACAAAACTAAAAATGCCATTATAAATTGGCTAGATACAATCCTCTTAATATCACAATATATAACATTTTCCACTAGTAAATATAATGCTTTAGATAACTGCCCTAAACCAATCATCCACTAGAGTTCAAAAACTCACCTACTATCCGGTGTACAATTTTTACGCTGAAATTATCAAATATGAAGTTAAATATTTGGGAATAATCATAGACAACCAAGTAGGCGGGGGGGGGGGGGGGGGGTGTCATATCAATGATACAGTAAATAGATTCCGTAAGCTACGCCATGCATATTAAGGCATATATATATTAATTTAATTTAATAACGTAAATTAAAAATGTATGAAAGGAAACCAAACCACACAACTTGCGCTACTTGGAGGTGCGAGTGTAGCATACTGCCTTCAAAATGTATGGGAAATGTCAGAAGTTAGAGATATTTATAACTTTTCTACAATATTTCGTTTAAGTTATTTCGATGACAAAATAAATAACAGTACTTACGATAATAGGGAAATCATTTTAAATTTTGATTTTCAAACAAACTCAGGATATTATCAGAGTATTTTAAATCATTGGAGCAAATGGCAAACAGCCTTGTGGACTCTTTAAGAAAAAGTTTCCCCCCAGCCACACCAGCGAGAGCACATACGTTATAAAAGTGTGCCCACTGAATAGCATTTACTACGGATTATATTATATCTGTGTATAGGAGAGTGTGTCAAATGAAAGCTTTTTGTCGCCATGTGTAGAGGATTCCGGCACTAGACGTGCGAATTGTAAAACAATGGATTTTACCGAAATACTAAATAGTTATTATGAAAATGAAAAAAAAAATCAGCACTGCCGAGTTAATTTATCCATTTTCACAATGAAATAAATTATTTAAATATTACTTGTATTTTATCCATCGAGGCAAGCTTTTAACATTACATCTCGATACTTGGTTATAGAGGATGCTCGAATGGAATGCTCCGGTCACCGATGAGAAATCGTGATAAATTTATTTTTAAACGACGTTATTTTTCCAACAATAATTTGAACACATGATATCCTAAGAAGAGATAAGTTAATTCCGTGCATCATAATTATTTTCCGTGTACAAATATTAAATAAAGTTTACCCCACTTAGTCTAAAAGGATACCTACATAATATTCAAAAGGTGTGTTCACTATGCGACTTTTGTCAAATGGAAAATTAGCTATGTGCGCTCCCATAACCTATATAATCTGTACTTGCTTAACCAGCAATTTTTACTATTCCAAAAGTTCAGAAAAAACCTTACAGAAAAATTAACAATTTTTTTTAACTCATGTTTAATGTTACATATACGTAAATAAATTTATAAAAATAAATGTGTATTGTATATAGTTGTGTCAAAAGTCTGAGTATGATTGAACGTGGATGAAGCAATGAATCTATATCATAACATAAATGCACCATGAGCACTTACGTACAGGCAGTCAAATCCTTGAAACCATAGATATTCTTTATATTTCACTAGCATCTGTGAAAAAAAATTGAATAACATAATTTTATATCTTTGAAAACGTCTTGAAACATATTAGAAAATTGACAAAAGACACGAATGTTTTGGCTCCTAACAACTTAAATGATCATTCAGCTCTCGCATCAATGCTTCATTTTTATTCCTTTTACCTTAAATATACTGTGTTCTCAGTTTATAAATCACTAGACCGTTCTAAAACAAAACAGTACAATAAATAAGTCCACTGACAAATGAAACATACAGTAGTTTGGCCATGCGTTGATTACCTATTTACGTACTTAACATTACAATACCATATTATTTTCGTTTCGCTTTCGAATAATTAGAAAGATTAACTTCCAGGGGAAGCATCGACCAACAAGTTATATCGATGAGAAGAGGCTTTATATGTGAAGGAAGGCACCAAACGAGCCCGTGCGAGGCTTTTCAATTCGTAGGTCAAGAACCTCAGCGAGATTCAGAAGACTTAGATAAGATTTAGAGACAAATTAACGAGTTTTTAAAAGCTCATTATCTCATGGTGGAGATAATGTGGCGAGTAAAAAAGTTGTTGTAATGAAAAAGTAGTAAAGATTTTGCTCTCAATTGCAAAAATACAACGACTTTCTTTAATATTGTGCATGTTAACGTTGTGGAAGAAAGCATATTTTTTATTTTTTTAAATAATTTTTTTTTATATTATTTATTTTGGAAATTCATTTTCAATTAGGTACCTACTATAAAGGTCTAGCTACTTCATTATATATAGGTCTGTTAGGTAGGAACAACTTGTAGTAATTAAATAATAATTTAGCAGTATTACATTTTTTGGCAAATGCCGAAGATAGCGGGCTCCGAAAAGAGTTTGAAGTTATTTAAATTACTGCCGAAGTTAATCTTCCTTGACTCCTTAATCCTAAAGAATGCTGTAATTTCAAAGAAAAAAAGAATGCTTAATTATTCGCTTCATAACAGCCAATTATAAATTCTTTCCTGATCAAATATAACTTCTCTTGCAACACGTTAAGCCTGAAAAATAGAACAAATTAAAATTATTTAAATTTTTTTTACGGAATTTACTTCTTTTCAATTTCTTTATTTACTTTTTTATCCAGTACACATCTAAAGCAAATCTTCAAAGTAATTATTAGCTAAAAGGCAACTTTTATTTTTTAAAGTACCTACTTGATGGTAGATACTTTGAAGAACTACCAATTTACTTACTATAAATCATAAATATTATACCTAATTGGGGTTTTTAACCTTAGGTTAGGTTAGGTAAGATTAGGTTAGGTTGGGTTAGGTTAGGTTATGTTTATTGGCAGAGAGGATGAACTTACACATAAACTTGTCTTGGCCCACACTCATTTTAAAACATGAAAAGTGTATTACTTCGTTCCAAAAATAACTAAATGGTTGATTGGTTTGGGTAGAGGGGAGTTTGTAAAACTAAAGAAATGTCACTTAAAATTATAAATAGTTCCCTATTAATTGAACAATTCATCAAATTTAATTTTTATGTCTGTGTTCTGTTATTATATCACTGTTGCTGTTGCCAGTTGATTCATAAAACTGAAATAATCAAAGAACGTGAATAAAACTTTCACAGAACGTAAAAATTATCTTAAAAAATTTGATAAATTTTGTAAATTTTTCGAAACAACCCATCCTTAGTAACAACTTGGGGTATAGTTTAACAATATTTTATTTACAGAATAATTCATTAATGCTGTACACAAAACATCATGTACAATTTGTAACTATTTCTATATATGGCCTCATCACAGGACTGGACCACACTTAAACTAGAAAAACTCGATATTGCTTGATTTATGTATTTCATCAGACATCATATTACCAAATGAAACAAATACTTAGTTTTGAACCACTTTATTTTTATTTATATTTGTCGACCGGTTTTGATTGCACTCAATCTTCCTCAGGACAATAAAATGTAAACTAAATCATAATACAGAGAAACAATATCAGGTAAACGAAGTAGAGAGAGAAAGCATTATATGGGAGAGGGAGAGAACATCATAGACTGGTTGGTGGAGGAGAAGGGGTAGGGGGCGGGCTAAAGGAAGGGTGGGGGTTACATAGGGAGTAAGGGAACAACTTTAAAATCGGACTGTTGGTTAATTGTAGCTGTTTGTTTAAAATTTGCCAATTATTTTTATTTGATTTTGAAATTTCTAAAGCTTCTAAATTATTCAGGCGTATTCGCAAAGGGAAAAAAGTTTCTAAACTTCCAATATTTATTTATTACTTAAACATACGTAATAAATAAATACAAACTGGTAGATACTCTCAGTATCGACCCGATGAACGACCAACAGTCGAAAACTTGTCTTGCTTAAAATACCTTAAAACACATTTGGCCTGAAGAGTCGACACTTCCTAATCTTTCTCTCTCTCGTCTCATTCCGCTCCTGACTCCCCTCAGCCACACAAAATTCCCGAATTAAGAACGCCAGATTTCCAATGTCTACTAATTGTTGGGACTCTTGTGCGGTCTTCACATTAAATAAAAAATCTCTTCTGTTACTGTGACTCCTGACATGAACTTACTCATGTATCTCTAATTACACAATATAAAACACACATATATAACACATTACGAATTGCACAATATAACAGATATTTTCACAATACTGACATTTTTAGCAATAACCTTCAGAAATATCGAATAAAGGTGAGGCGTATGATCATAAATTTAAACGAGAGTTTGGAATATATCAAGAGCATCTCCTATTCTTATCCTATATTCCTCTTCCTTTTCCCCTTACCTAAAAGTAATTTTAAGACATAATAAACTTCATTCCAGGCAACATTTGCATAAGAGATTTTTTGGATTCACTCCACCAGACTTAAAATATATTTATGCTTGAACTACTAAGCTGATTATTTCTTACAAATATATAAATAAATTTAAATGATGTCACAAAGTTAATTTGCAAAGATTGAAGAAATATAAATAATTACGATTCTCCAAAATTGTACTTATTTATTACCGGTTTCAGAATAAGATGCAAATAGTTTTTTTAACAATTTTTTTCAGACACCAATATACCTTATTTTTTCAAATAGAAGTAGTACTCTCGTACTTGTTTGCGTAGTTGCATGTAAAAAACAATTTATTTCAATTAGGGGAACTGCTGTGCAGTCTTCAAGACGAGAGGTATTGCCAGAGAAGATTTCTTATAACTTCACTAAAGCCCTTTGAAGTTTCTCGAGATTTTCCTCTCGTAAGCGAATTATATTGTACTGAAATGTGCCATCTTATACCATTCCAAGAACGAACTAAGTGGTAAGCCGCTTTGAGGCAATTGAAAACGAACCCGAAGAGTTATAACAAGGGTTTGTCAATCGGTATTTAATTAATCTTTGCAAAGTGTAAAATAGTAAATAAAATATAACATAATAACCTAACCTTTTGCCTGTGTTTGAGAGTATCACTCAATATTAAGAGGGTATAACCAGACAACACCCGAAATTTGTCATTTTTAAATAAAATTCTAGACGTATTGACTCTTTTTTACAAAAAAAAACATAAATTGATTTTGGAATTTTGTTATTTTATCTGATAAACACACTTTTTAAATTTTGAAAAACTAAGTTTATTTTTAATATACTAAGGATTTGTTAAATTTTCAAACGAAATATTGTATTATACAACACCAATTTCAAATCATATAATCATACAGCAAAATAAATCAAAACATAATCTAATAAAGTCACTCTCCAGAATTTTAATTTTAGTTCAATTAAAATCATTAAAAAATACATCCGAGAACGTGTTTTATGACGAAAATATCTCAGTTTTTCTATTTATTAAGGTCTTACAAACTAAAATATTTGAGACTTTTTTACACACTTATTTGTTTTAGACAATATTGAAAAATCATAAATACTTATGATGAAAAAATATTTACAGGAAGTACACGATATTTAATAATTTATAATTGTGCGTTTCGAGCATTTTTATTGCTTACTTGAATGTAGGCAAGTTAAAGTTAAATTAAAGCAAGTTTTTAATGAAATAAATCGATATTAAATTTTTAATTTAAAAAATTTGATACGGGGAATAATAGATCTTGCTCATCGGAATCTCCCGGTAGAGTTGCAAGCTTTTTGGAACTTTAATTCTCAGCCGCTGGTCAATGGGTCTCAATTGCATTGGTTCTTTTGTTTCCTACCGCTCTCAACTATCAAATAAATAATTAAGCCGACCAAAGGGAACATCAAGTATATGAAATGCGACGAGCCTTCCCATCCTTTGATATAAAATATATATATATATAAAAATATAAATATAATATAAATATATATATATATTTAATATATATATGTAATATATATATATACTTATATGTAAATGTTCAAATACATATTATGCAATTTATACAAATACATAATGATGTAACAATATATGCACATTATAAAATAATAATACATAGCCACGAGACTTTTTTTTTTCAAATTAATCTTGAGGAGGTCAACAGAGATACTATTTAACAACAATAAAACTATTATACACATTATAGCATAAGAGGTATAGCCTAAAATGTGCAACATAATATAACAACCGTAAAATTATGTATGCAATTAGAAATTGTTTGTATTACAGTCTAATAAAAACTATTTGTTTCAGCTAGCCAATTCTTCAACATAATATTTGTTTTTACGTTTGTACATTTTTTAAATAACGGCAGGTAACATATTATAGCAAATATGTATCATGTAGTCCAGCGTTCTTTATCCATGTTTGTTTAAATGCTTAGGTACGATTATATTTCAACATAGTATTGGTGCACTTGATAATTTTCTCGATATTTAAAAAAAAAATTACTTTTAACGGTTGTTCTGGAAAGCTTTGAGGAAAAATCTTTGTTTTATTGAGAAAAACTTTAATAAATCACGGTTCGCCCAACAGAACAACTGTAGGCGTAATAACACTGAGTTTAGTATTCATACTGAATAAGTATTCTACAGTGTTTCATCATAAATTTTATCATACAAAGTCACCATACTTTTTGCCGCGAATGTATAATTCAAAGTTTCTCTTTGTGCCGCAAATAACATTGCACCAAACAGTAAACACATTCGTGAAGGCTGCTTTACCTAATTAAATCATTTTTTAGCATTACGTTGGCGCTAATGATAAACTGGCCTGCTGTCATGTCGCGGAGTTGGGGAGTTGGAGAGTGTTGGCACAAAGATGGGATGGACATATATTTCCTGTCAGATTAAATGAGTTTCTTAATTTCCCAGCAGAGCGCGGCGCGGTGGCTCACTCAGGATATATTAAACATGTCACTTTGTTCTGAGCCTGGTATTTTATAGATGTAAGATGACGCATTACGATGAAAGCTTATAGTAGCTAATTTTGAAGCGTCATTAAAGTAAAAACTAGGTGTGAAAATCATTCCGAAAAGTCTAACAAAAAATGTAATCATTGGTTCGTCCACCCTACGCCCGCACAACCCACTGAGCCACGAAAAAGCAAGCAAGTTAATAAATTCTTGAACATTCATGGGGGATTCATTTTATATCATGATCATAACTCATATCATACACTATATTTTGCCCTTATTCATTTGAAAGTTGGGAGCGGCTCAGTAAGTTGTATGGGCGTCGTATGGGTAGTCAGCATAATCTTTGAACTTTAGATCATTCATCGGATGAAAACATGGTGGTTACAAGATACAGAAAGTTTATGTTTTTATACCCCAGCCCCCAGCTAAAACTACACCCAGTAGCGAAAATGATTTTCCTACGATTTTTCAGCATTTAGTCCGCAACTAGAATATTTTAACTGTATTTCGGACACGATAATGCTTTCTATTGAATTGCGTCAATGATGATCGATGAATCCACAACATTCGTCAGTACCTGTCAATTATGTTGTACCTTTCTCTGGGTTTTCTAATAATATCTTAAAATACTGAAAGACCGCGAAAGATAACCGATATCGTTTTCTGAAAGTAACATATATGCGAAATATTTGTATGGCTGTTGCGCATTCGGCAGGCCGCACCAAAAGTTTTCACCGACCGCACAAAAAAAAACATTTTCATAAATATTTTCCATTCCCTGGTTTAAAACATAATAATTAACCAGTTACATATATTGAGAGAAATGGTAAAAATATAATAACGAACATCCGAGATATCATCAATGAGTCAGTGTGTTAAACGCAGTCGAGAATAGAGAGATCGGATTAAAACAACATAACACAAAGAAGAAAAACTACATTTAGACCCATTGATCAGCGGCTGAAAATTAAAGTTCCCAAATGCTTGCAACTGTACAGGGAGGTTCCGATGAGAAAGATCGATTATTCTTAGTATCAAATTTTTTAAACTAAACATTTAATTTCGATTTATTTCATTCAAAACTTGCTTTTATATATATCTACATTCAAGTAAGCAATAAAAATGCTCAAAACAAAACGCACAATGATAAATTATTAAATATCGCATACTTCTTGTAAGTATTCGTTGATCATAAGTATTTATGATTTTTTAATATGGTCTAAACAAAATAAGTGTGTAAAAAAATATGAAATATTTTAGTTTTTAAGACCTTAAATAAATAGAAAAACTGAGGTAATTTCATCTCAAAACACGTTCTCGGATAAATTTTTTTAATTAAATTTTTAATTAAACCAAAATTAAAATTTTGCTGTATGATTATTATATGATTTGAAATTTGTGTTGTTATTATTTCGTTTGAAAATTTAACAAATATATAATTTAACAAATAGTTTTTCAAAATTTAAAAAAGTGCGTTTACCAGATAAAATAACGATCTCTAAAATAAATTTTTGTTTTTTGGTAAAAAAATAGTCAAAACGTCTATAATTTGATTTGAAAAGGACAAATAAATTTCCGGTATTGTCTGGTTATACCCTCTTAATATAAAAATTACCTATTACATTATCTGACATAGCCAATAAAAATTTAGAATTAATAACATATCCCACCTCACTATTATATCATCGTTCTCTTATTGGTGTTTATATTTCATTCGGAATTATTAATTTATCCACAAAACCTCGATAAATCATTCGGCTGAGTAGTAGTAGTTCAACTGTTCATCACCAACTGAGGAATAATAGGATAGACAAATTGGAATCAGTAAATATGGTTATTGGGTATTTTCACATATTATTTTCATTATTATGGAAACAATTCACGAAATTGTGAATGTTTTTCCTTCTTGAAATTATGCTTTTACTCTCGTAAATCTGTCAAGATCATTTCATTATTAATAATACTCGAGACTAATTTTTGAAAGTGTTTTATTTACTAGTTGTAGTAATTGGTAAGACATGTTGTGTATTAAAACGAAATGGAGCTCAATATCAACGTTTAAAAAAAAAAAAAATTAATTCAATAATATTATCTATTATTTAATTTATAAAAACATTTTATTTATAAACAAGTTGACGGCCGGCGTAGTCCAGGAGCACGATTTTGGACTCTCTTACCGGGACGGCGCTTTATCCAATTCAGTCATTGCCACCTGTATACATTTGTATTTATTTATTTTTATTTTAGTACATAAAACAGGCAAATTTCCAAATTATTTACATACCTAGATGAAAGAAACTTACACACTAAAGGTAGAATACAAAAGTTTCACAACATTTTTTTTACAACAAAGAATCGGTATTTTCATTGTTTGTTTTTGGGGTGTTATGCCGTGTTGCGCTACCTCCTTCTTTAGCCGACGTGTCGGACAGCGTTGCAGTGTCCATCTTCAGGACAGATCCGGCAGATCCGACGATCTGCCCTGATGATGTGCGTCTGTCCTGAAACGTCGGCTAAAGAAGGAGGTAGCGCAACACGGCATAACACCCCAAAAACAAACAATGAAAATGCTTTTGGCCGTGAAAATCTAAAAACTTATCCAAAGAATGGGTAGTTTGTCCAACATAATCAGTCACCATTTGAGAATAACTTAATGACCTTCGGTAAAATTTAAACAATGCAGTATTTGGGGAAACTTTAAAAATATAATAACCATCAATAATATCCACATTACTATTTATTTTTATTTTTTTATTAATTTTTTTTTTTTTTACAAATACAGTTGTTATACATTGTATATATATATTTTTAATACATTTTTTAAATATCGTGATTCACCTTTTTTTTGAGCAATGCTCGTGTAAAAAAGGTGGAGCAGCGAAAAACAATTCAACATATATTTTTAAAATGTGTAGTAAGGATAATGAAAATTATAATATTTAATTTTTTTATATATGTATATCATACATTATATATATAAATATATATTTAGTTGTCTTGTCATTACTATAAATACGTGTCTATTTATGTGTGTCTTGTTTATTTTCATATTTTAATTTAGATTATAAGTGTTATCTTATTCTTCAATCAAATATTACATTGATGGGAATAAACTTCAAAAGTCATGAAAAAGTCATGAAGTTTTTCTTATAAAAATTGAATTTTCATTTATACTTTTATAAAAACGTATTTTAGCATTGGATAGAAGGAGGCAATACTGTCGAAAGTAAATACAAGTATACAAAGGTCATTGAGCAAACAACGAAAATTAAAATTTACTAATTAATGGACAATATAAAAAATAAAGTAAGCCATGAACTAGCTAACATGGTGAGCGTTGTACAAAAGATGGTTGTTAGATTTTGAAAATACAAATCTTATCACCTTAGTATTTTATTTATCCTACTTCTTACTTAGGGAGAAAACACGAATAAAATTCCGTGAACATAATTATAAACATATTGAGATACCATTTTCACATCAGGTCTGTTGTGTATTTTATTCAACTTAAATCTGCTCATAAGGAAGTACGTGGGTTCAAAGTTCCCTTTGTTCAAGTTCCATCTCTTACAAGTAACCTCGTGTAGAACCTTTGTTCGGTGGCGATAGTTCGCGTGCATGTTATATTGGAAATATATTGCTTTTCAAATAGGTCGTATTATTTTGCTACTTTTTAAAACATTAAATTAGTACCGAATGAACGGATGACTTTTATTGAAAACTTGTAAAACATTTTACGATTAAAACACGTATTTTTTTGTTCTTATTAATTTGCGCTATTCGCTCAGAATTGGAAAAAATAAATTAAATCAGACCTTATGCGAACACGTTTTGGATAAAATATAATTTTCTTTATTTGTATTTGATCACTTAGTTGCAATCCGAAAATTTTTCGATTTCTGTTTCAAAACTTTTCCTGATTGTTTTGTAATGTCAGCTCATAAAGTGTGAGCATTGATAAAGGTAATGAAACCTAATTACTACTAACAAATTTAATGATGAATTTGTTGATTAACCTCTTGAATTTCGGATGACAGTTAGAGGTTAAGGCCATATTTCATAGAAAATTAATATCAGAGCATTTCGAAGAGCTAGAGTGCTATAATAAAAAGCAAAGTCTGAAATGATATTGGCACAAGCGATTCTTACCTTGTTCTTGTACAGTTTTTGTATACATAAGGGTTAAAAACGCATTTTATTTTTAACCTCTCAGTTGTCGCTGGCGGGCTTACGACAGAAGACTCGTTAAAGCAATAATTGCATCCGCCTAGTAAGAAAAAAGATTTTCATAATTTAATTCCTTTAAACATAATACATGGTGTTAAGGGTCTTATTTGAATGATTGTGATTCCCAGTGATTCCTGACATTATTTGGAGTTAAAAATGTTAACGAAATTTTGATCTCCAGTGACTTTTTGATGTCTCCCTTTTCAATAAGTAAGTTGAGTCCTTTTTTTATTTTTTTATTATCAATATTCACATGCAAACTTAAATACTAATATATTTTTTTAAAGTTCGTTTTCATAATTAAATTAATTCTACAAGTTTGAATTTTATTAAGCCCGCGCTTATTTTTTAAATTTAAAAACATGAAATGTCATTTTTCAACGAATCTTGCAACAGTTCCTAACATAGCGGTCGGTGAAAAATAACATTTCGTGTTTTCAAATTTAAAAAATTACCATTAAAATGCACTGTTTTCGAAATTCCGGTAACTTAATTGATTAGTACTAGTTAATATCTTACTACAACTTTTTAAATTTATTTTTATCGTCCATATTAAGCGTGTCCCGGTTTTGTAAATGTTTTCCCTTATTTTTCACACAATCAAGGACCGGTTGACGTCACGAACTCTCCCGCACGGTATTATACTCTTGCCGGCGTTTTCGCGGGCTTTAATGAAATTCAAACTTGTAGAATAATTTTAATTATAAAACGAACTTTAAAAAAAAAATACTGGTATTTAAGTTTGCATGTCATCTACATGAACATATTTTTTATAAGTCAAAATATTTTTCACTCAACTTCCCTATTAAAAACATTTAAAAAATCGGTAAGTATTGTACAGTCCAGCGAGGTGAGGTCTTCGGTGGTTACTCGGTTGGACCAGTGACAATAAGTGGAGACATTAAAAAAGTCACAGGAGATCCAAATTTCGTTTGCATTAATTTTTACTCCCAATAATGTTAGGAATCACTGGTTAAAGTAAGTCAAGAACGTCCCTCAACACTCTGTTTACGCTATATCTTTATATTTTTAACTGGCAACCGCACCAAGTATCGTTATGTCATAGACGACAGCGCCCTCCCTTTCCACCAACTTATATTATGTGCAGCACAGTTCTTTATCAAAAAATTAAGCCGGATTACCTAAATTTTGTTTTGTGAACTTTAAATGAAATTTTGGAATGCTTACTAATATTGTATAGTTTAAAAAAATTGGTCTACTCGCTATAGATTTATGTTAATGTTAGTCCAGCATCTTACGATGCGATCATATTATATGATTATAAAACTTTTCAGATTTATCTACACTCCATTAAAATACTCGGAGCCGGTGGCACCATGGCCTCCACAATCGGTGTATGTTGTGGTGCTGAAGTGAGTGGAAAGGGGAGGAGATTGGAAAGATGAATTACAGTAAGAACGTGTTTATTAAGATACGGTCATTAAACATGTCTAAAGCCATTTCAAGCCAGTAATATTCAAAGTTCGTACCAATTATTTGAGCTTGCAAAATGTAATCGTTCTACTCGTTAGAGATTTACTGCTATTTTTTTTTGCTAAGTATTTAAAAAATAAACTTATTTTACTGCCGATGTTAGCTCCGTTGTGACTTAACTTTACATTGCAGGAATTGTATATAAAAAAGGGGGAGAGATAACATCGGTTGTATCAGCGTTATTCCCGTATTGTGAAATATTATGCATGAGTTTCCCTAACTGGAAACAAGGTTTATGATAATACGTTCCAGGACATCGATTCTAATTAATTATTCGCCTTATTTCCCATTTTCCTGTTATGCCAGATATCTCGCTATCCACAAATTTGGTCCTTCAGTGTTCTTGTTTACAAAATGTCCTTCGAAATATTTGTGTATCCGATAAACTTCAGAACGTTGTCGACAGGTAATCAATATAAGTTAAAATATTTGTGATATTACTTTCATTTTTACACTTTATACAGGAGGGAAAAAATATTCATAATCTTAAAGCTTAATCAACTTATTAAAGCTCAAACTTTAAAATTGAAAATAATAGCATTAATTCCCAACGAAAGAAGACGACACAAAAAATAGAATCGGCCGCGACTGAGAATCGAACTCAAAACTATTATAATTGTGACAAAGCGTTCTGACAGTAGTTACGACACATATTAAACAACATTTAAACAGTTTTATCTTATTTTCGTTATTTATTTTTGGGGTGTTATGCTGCTAACTTCTTCTTTAGATATTGTTTCGGACAGCTTTATTGTTTCCATCATCAGCCCTGATGATGGTCATATCTGCCCTGATGATGGACACTGTAACATGTCCAAAAAGTTGGCTAAAGAAGGAGGTAGCGCAACAGAGCATAACACCTCAAAAAAATTGCTCTGATGATGGTCACACCTGCCCTGATGCTGGACACTGTAACTTTGGCCGAAATTTTGGCTAAAGAAAGATGTAGTGAAACACGGCATAACACCCTAAAAATAAATAACGAAAATACTTTTGAAAATCTAAAATCAATTTTATCTTTTAATTACTTACCGAAAAATAATATTGCTCTTTCCTTCAGTCCTTCCGTAAACCACTACGAGATGATTTATTTAGAAAAACTAACAAGAATGTTTATAATTTTACCTATTACACAGACACAAACCATTATGATTGATTATTTTTAAACCAAGTAATTATATTTTCCTTATTTCTATTTATTTTACATTATTTAGTTACCTTCGAAATTTTAAGACTTTTGACGTTTGAATTTTGTAAAACCGATTGACGTGTGATTTTGACATGTTTACTCATTCATACGCGACCGCACATTTGAAATAATTCTAGTGTTAAATTAATACAACGTAGAAATGGTGCAGTTACGTAGAAATGTTAAATGGTTTGATTAAAACAGTTTGGCAAAATTATGTGTGGCGTAGATTTTGTATTGTTGTATATGTTGGGGTCGGCTTGTACATTACGCGGTGTATTAAGTGTTGCCCCAATAAGATTTAGTGTGGACCATACATAAAGTCAGTAAATTGTGGCCTTTGATAGAGAATTTTATGGTGAGCCCTTTGGCAGCAAGTTTACCACGGAAAACCTACCCTATTTTATATTTTTTCAAAATATAAAAATGAAGGACACTTTTGTAGATACTTTTAATGTGCGATTGTTGGATTTATGAGGTTATGGTACCCTTATGTCAAGAGGCAGAAGAAAATAGTTAGAACGATTGTAGAACGTAGAGAGAGAGGCAAAAAGTACCTATCGGGTAAAAAAATGGTTAAGGTTAAGCAAAAAATGTAAGTAACCAGTAAATATCAATAATAATACGTAATGGATTTTCTTTTGTGGTCGACCGAAGCCAAGGAATTTATTTTTTATTTTGTTATGTTTATGCCTCCGTGGTCGAGGGAAAAATCTATCGACTAGCGATCCGGAGGTCGTGGGTTCAAATGCCAGTTTAATGTTAATGCGAAGTTACATTTTAGTTTATTGATTTGGGTTTTCACAATTTAATCATTTGAAATAATATAAGATACCCTGATGTAAAACCACCATACGGAAATCAAACATTGCTTGAAATGGCTTTAGCCGTGTTTGGTGACTAGATCTGAAAAGCCAGGTACTTTCCCACCTTACTCTTCCCCATCTCCTTCCCTCCCCACTTATCTTCAGCCTCACAACATACTTTAATTGGGGATGGCATTGTCTTACTGGCTACAGCTACAGGGAGCATTTGGGACGCTTATTATTATTAGGTATTCACATAAAATGGAAAGGACAGTTATTTATAATTACATAGTAAAATCAACACGTGATAAACTAATTAAGTTCCATTTCATCTAATTATACAAACAAATAATTATATCTAGGTACTAATCGATATTTTGTCACATACACTCAATGTAAAAAACAAAAAAAAACAGTAAAGTAAAAGTTTAATTTCATATTTCAAGGTACACGTTTGATAATTTGGATGGCACACGAACGATTTCCAAGTTTCCAAAATATATTTTTAATTATTAAGATATTAAAATTTATTTTATATCCAGAGACACTATCAGCAGATGACCCCAATTTGGAGATTTTCGATGGTTTAATTCTAGAATACATCGAAATACAATTTATCGAATTCCAATCGAGTTCGATATGGAAACAAAAAAATATTGATTTGAAAAATGAATTATAAATAACTGACAACGATCGATTAACTAACATAAACAATAAGAATGCAGAAGAAGAAATAATGAGAACTTGGAACGCCTTTCAGAAATCTTATCCGATTTAAAATACTAGTGAGAGCAATATTATCAATTTTCTCATCTACATATGCTTTTTCTTCTTCCGTGCACTGTTCCAACTCGTTGCCTAGGTAGGCTGTTAGGGTCGGCTTTTCTCGTTTTCGGGTTATAGCTTCTTCGGTTCTGGGTATCGCTTTCATTCAAACCGTTTCTACGTAGGATTTTGGAGCGTTTAGTCATCCAGGAGTTCTTTGGTCTTCCTTTGAATGACTGTCGATGAAGCTCCATAGACATTGCCTGCTTCACTATCTGGTCTGGTGGTCTCCGTTTTATGTGACCATACCATTTCAACTGTCGTTCCTCCAGTTTACTGTTTAATAATATTTTGTTTATGCCTGTGAGTCATTATTTTCAGAAACGAATTTCATAAAATGTAATTCAAGAACGAGAATGGCTGATGACTTCAATTGGTCTTGTGTATAACGACCGTCCGTGGTCGAGTGGTAAGATACTTGACTCCCAATCGGAAGATCGCGGGTTCGGACCCGGCGTGCGCAAATAAATTTTATTTGATTAATTTGTGTTATTTCAGAATTAATTAATAAAAATAATATATACTATATTTGCGGCACGTTCCAGAGTGGAAGATACTCTCAGTATCGCCCTGGTGTAAGACCACCATTCAGAATTGAAACGTTGCTTAATAATGGCTTTAGCCGTGTTTAGTGACTAGATCTGAATAGCCGGGTACTTCCCCACCTTCCTCTTCCCCATCTCCTTCCCTTCCCCGCTTACCTTCAGCCTCATAACATACCCCAATTGGGGATGCCATAGTCTCACTGGCTCCGGACGGGAGCAGTTAAAAAACTAAAAGTGACGAAATATGAGCTATATACTAAGAATAATTGAAAACGATAATTAAGAATTTGTCATCGAATGTAGAACAGCAATATATGAATCAATAATACATTTCAAAATTTTGTATAAGAATAATGGTTCTATGACACTTCATCCGGCGACACCTCATCACCCGACAGTTCATCCAGCGACATCTCACCCCCCGGACACTTGGCAGTGTATGATGGCAGAGGTGTTGGTTATCCAATAAATGGTTCCCGGGGTGGCGGTAAACATATCCGCCTATTAAATTGTAAGTTCATATTGCGTTCTTCCCTAAACAGACTGCTCATATAGGTATTTCATTACCCGACCGTAAGTCTCACTGCATGCTCCTTCGGAACACGGAATTATCGTTAGTAAAAATAATTGTACAGGCGATATCCACTCAAGACGCCTAAAGATATAAGTATTTCGACATACTATCCTCTTTGCATACCCATTTAAATAAATATTCCCTTAAAATAATATTTGAGGGGATGAAATGTCCGAGGTATAAAGTGTCCGACGGATGAAGTGTCCGCCGGATGAAGTGTCCGCCGGATGAAATGTCCGGGGGATGTGGTGTCGCTGGATGAAGTGTCAGGTCACCAAGAATAATACACCAATGATACGCACACCTAGTGATATTAAACGAATATCAAATACACATTTCTCATGATTGATTTTTAAAGACGTGAGGGATGATAAGTTGTTGATCTTGTTTGAATTCTAACAAAATTAACAACAATAAAACAAAAATAGAATTTTTTTAAGCTTCAAACCTCGTTTTCTCAATAAGAGTTTTTGTGGACAAAGAACAAACCAACCCTCAACAAGCGATATTTAAAGTATCAATCACTAAATATACATAAACAGGTATTTCTAGAATTATATCGTCAAGCAAAAGAACAAATCTAATTAAACAAACTGCCTAGCTCTGCTTCGACATATTTGATTTATTTATTGTACTTTTCCTCAATCCACAAATTTTGACGGCCGGCGTAGTCCAGCGGTAGGGCATTGGACTTCCATTCCGAAGGTCGCGGGTTCGAACCCGGCTTGCGCAAATAAATTTGATTTAATTGATTTGTCTTATTTCACAATTAATTATTTAAAATAATATATAATATATTTGCGGCACGTTCCAGAGTGGAAGATACTCTTAGTATCGCCCTGGTGTAAGACCACCATTCCGAATTGAAACGTTGCTTGAAACGGCCTTAGCCGTGTTTAGTGACTAGATTTGAATAGCCAGGTACTTCCCCACTATCCTCTTCCTCGTCTCTTTCCCTTCCTTACTTACCTTCTGCCATAGTCTAACTGGCTCCAGACGGGAGCAGTTGGGACTCTTGTGAGGTATTAACCATAAAAATAATAAAAAAAAATCTACTAATTTTTCATCTTGTATGGTGGAATATTTGGTTTTTGTGTTGTTTTTTGCTCATTTAGATAATCTTTGTGTAAAAAGCACGGCTTGCCTTTACACATGTAAAATGGGCTTTGAATTGAAAAAAAAAAATCTATTTTTATTTTTTAATATCTCGTTATGGTGGACTCTCACTTTGAAAAATTGATGCCTACATTGCTAATGTTAATGTTCAGTAATACAGAATATAGATCCTTACTTTACAAAGATTGTAAATATTGAATAAGCTTACTAATTTTATAACAAATTCATTTTATTCTAAGAAGGGTATGTAAATATATATTTTTTCAGTGATATCATAATTCCCTTTGAAACGCAACCCTTCCATGAAATTAATTCAAGGCCTGTTTTGTTTCAGACATTTTCATCATTTTATTCGCTATAGATAGCGGAGTCAACTTAATTTCAGCATTTCCTTTCATCGGATATTTATGAAAGGGGTGAAAAAATATTTCCCTTTTCCAGAATCCTCTAGGGAAATTCTTAAATTTGTTTAATGGAAATACAATCCTTGTAACTTATTTGGAGATTAAATCAATATTGTCGTTTGTTTTCAAAATTATTGTTTTTTTAAAGGTACGTTGATTGACAATTCCAAGTGGAATGAATTGTAAGGGATATAAGAATAGATGTAAAAAAGTGTAAAATATGTTCTTATCTAAAGACGTTATTAAAAAGTTTTAAATTCGTTGTAGAAGCCTACACGTATTTTTACAAATCATGAACCATCGGATATTGCTTAAAATGCTTGAAGATATAAAGTTTTTTTTTTAAATTTGAAGTTTCAATAAAAAAGCATAATTTTTTTTTTTTCAATCTCTGCAAAATTAATTTGTGGCATCATTTTAATTAAATGAAACAAATTACTTTGTGTAAACGACTAATCGATTAATTGATTAATTTTTATTGTAAAAACTATGTTTTGCGTGACGTACTTAACGCCATACTCACAAAATAAGGACATGTGGTTTTGGCCTCAAATAAAAAAAAAATTCCAGGTGGGCTGAATAATGTGATGTGAGAAAAGATGAGATGGGGTATATGACGGTTAGGATGTACCTGCCATTCAGATGATTACTTAATAAAGTTATTTCGAGTGAGGTTTTAATTCAGATTTAAACGAGTTGTGAGTACCTATACTAAATACTACTTGACATTTATTTTAATTATTTATTTATGAAGTAACACAAATTAATCCAATAAAATTTATTTTCGGTCGCCAAGTTCGAACTCGCGACCTTCGGTTTGGGAGTCGAGAGTCCTACATCTCGACCCCACAGGCCGTCAATAAACAGTTCGGAATTAATGTTGAAATCAGTTACCAGCCAATAAAAACGAGAGTTCAAAAAATTAATAAAATGTTGATAGTTCTCAGAAAATTGACACAGTTAATGACGGAAAGGGAGAGGATAGAATTAGCTCAGTGGTTAGGGCAGAACAGGGACAAGGCTACGGTCATGGGTTCAATTCCTAGATTCAACCGAATGTTTTCTGTTTCAAATTTTTGTTTGAGTTTCACTAATATTGTCTTCAATGATTAAACATTACAATTTGTGGTATTAATTTATTCCTCTTATTTTGAACGTCAAGTGTTCTAAATTCTATCTGATGTCATACAAATTCTGCTTTTAGATGTGGGAAAATGGAGTGGGTATTTTTTTGATTTATTGTGAATTATCCATTAAATTTTTAATATACCCATGGCTTAGAACTCTCAACCTCTGGGTTTCTCAGGGAGTTTTCCCCTCTGTCGCAAAGGTCGTCATTTTGACATTATTTCAACGATACCCTAAATATAAAAAAACGAAAATTATAAATGATCTAATAAACTTTTTTTCTATGAAAACTGGAACCAATAATATTATGTCAAAAATCTCAATACGAATTAGTAAAATCTTATCTCAGCTCCAAAAATTATAAATATTTAGAATCCGTCGATTAATTGAAAGTAACAATATATTATCCACCTACAATATAACCGGGATGATCTTACTTGCAATTTGGATGACCTGGCTGATTTGTGCAGCAAGTACTGTGCGGCAGTGTTCCCTTCGGTTGACCAGAGCACGTTCCCCAGTTCACCAGTTCCCAGTGTGCAGTGTGCAGCCGATGAACAATAATTACAAAGTGCAATATAAGCGAAGTCCAGAGACAAGCTGCCTCACCTGAGTTTCTCTGAAACTATAACTCTCGATCTCTACATGTATTCTAGGTACTATCGATGTACAGAATGTTCCAAGAAAGATTATTAAGTTTAATACCTTGTAGCATTGAGATATTTGAAATTTAATTAAATACACATTATTTCGCTCTTACACGATGTGCACAAATACGGATAAACACGTATTATTGCATTTTTCAATATTGTATTGAATCTTGTTTAAATTTTTTCAATTTAGGATATAATAAATCAATTTTAATATCCACATTGTTTTGGAAATTTGAAAAAAGCTATCTTATCAACTTCGTTAAAGATTTTATTTCGTGAAACAATTTGTGTTCACATGTATAATAACAAGATTTTGTAACTCAAAGCGCTTCCCAAGTGAAAAGGTTATTGCGCGACAGAGATTTTAACGCCGTGATTTTTAGCTAACTTGGTGACAGCTCTAAGCAGTCGAAGTGGGAACCTTCAGAACCCGTGTGTTGTTATATTAAAATGATTTCTAAAGCTAGCTGTGGCCATAACTATTTTTATTGCATTCGTATAAATTTAAAAAATTTATTTCTTATTTATTCAACACTAATAAAGCGTTCTTTTGTTTTTTTTAATTTATTCATTGTTTTGTGTTTAATTCGTAAAACTCCATTTAATTTTGTAAAATTTAATTAAAACTAAATTTAATAATATTATTATTAAGTTCTGCAAGTATTTTATCTTATAAATTCTGCGAGTTAATCATACTCCACTCAACAACACGGGGCCTAAACCAGAAGGGCCAATTACATAAAGAAAGAAAAGGTCTTAGATTAAATTTACTCGAACAATTAGAAATCAATAAAGGAACGAATGATTCTAATTTAACTTTAATTAATAAAGTAGTGAAAATAATCTACACAAAAAAAAACCCAAACAATATAACATACCCAAATAATTCATAGCAGTAACGCCATTACGAAACAATTAAGAACACATGCACACTTAGTACGGGGAAAACAGATTTCGAAATACCTTGAGTAGAATCTATTGATTTCTCAGCAAATCGGTTTAACCCGTAATAAATTAGTTTACACACCTCCAAAATTTACATTTAAAATCGTATAAGTACGTCGTCTAAATGTGGTGTCAACCACAGTTTGAAAATGGCCTTGTAAGTCGAAACATCTGTAACAAAAATAAAAAACCAAAATACTTGCAGAACTTAATAATAACATCAAATTTAATTTTTAAATCAAAATAAAGAAAGTTATTTTGAATATTCATACCATTATTATACCATTACATTTGTACGACCTCTGTTAGAATTCCGGCTTGCAAATGTAAACAATTAATTTAAAAAAATAATATACAGCATATTTGCATCACGTTCCTACATGGAAGATACTCTCAGTATCGCCCTGGTAAAAGACCACCTTTCAGAAATGAAAGGTTGCTTAAAATCGCTTTAGCAGTGTTTGGTAACCAGATCTGAATAGCCAAGTACTTCCCCACCTTCCTATTTCCAATCTTCAGCTTCACAACACACCCAATTAACACACCCACTCACATGCTTGTCCAGACGTGTTGTGCGGTATTCACATAAAAAAGAATTAAAAAAATCATTCCAGCCAGAAACTGGACAACTCTCACATTTCGACCTCACAACGGATAATAAATAGGTAGCAGCAAGAATTTTTTGTTAAACCGCAACGCATCCAAGAACCGCAGTAATTGAAAGCACTGCAATCACACCGCTAAAAAATAAAAGAAGCGGGAGTTTTATATTCCTAGGGGTGGGCCACATTAATAGATCAGCCCCCGACACAGGCCGGGGTAGGTACGTGTTCCACCCCTCTGACAAACCCCCAGATTTAATACCACAGTTTATATCTCCTGGTGGAGGCGAGTTTTACGAGTATTCATTGAGCTTGTTGCGCTTCCCGTAGATGCAGCAGCGCGATACTCGCCCGGCAAAAGCGCATTTGTTTAAGCTTAAGCTGATGCATTAAACGACTTGCAGTTATAACATGCAAATTGTTTGCCAAATTTTTCGTTAAATTTGAGATTTTTGGTGTACCATTTAGCCAAGTTGCTGGCGTAGGATTGATAGCGATATAAATTTGAACGTCATATTTATAGGTCCTTACATATGAAATTGGCGTTTTGTATGGGAGGAACATAAAGTCGATTTTTTTTTTTTTTATATAATATATTTATTTAATCAAAGTATATACCATTGCTATCTATGCACTTTTGCCATCTCATAGGTGGTTCATCGATCCCTTTACTAAAAATACCATTCGGACGGGAATCAATAAAATCTTTAAAGGCGATTTGGACTGCCCCATCGGAGTTGAATTTTTTCCCTTACAAGAAGTTATCCAAATTTCGAAAAAAATGGTAATCTATTGGGGCAAGGTCCGGAGAGTACGATGGGTGTCTTAGACATTCTAATTGAAGCTCCTCTAATTTGGTAGCCGTCTGTTGTGCAGTGTGTGGTCTAGCGTTATCATGAAGCAGCAGTGGCCTAGAGCGATTAACCAGCCTCGGTTGTTTAGCAGCTAGCTTTTCCATCATGGTTTGAAGTTGCTGACAATAGACATCTGCCGTAATCGTCTAGCCAGATTTAAATAAGCTGTAGTGAACGACACGAGCACTAGTCCACCAAACGCTCAAAAGTAACTTTTTTGGAGTCAATTTTCGCTTGGGGCATGGTTTGGCTCGTTTGGCAGGGTTCAGCCATTGCGATGAGCGTTTCCGATTATCGTACAGGATCCATTTTTCATCACAAGTAATGATTCGATTTAAAATCCCTTCATTATTGTGCCGGTTGAGTAATGCAACGCAGCAGTCAACGCGCGTTTGTTGATTTGCTTCACTCAATTCGTGAGGTACCCACCTTTCAAGGTGCCGCACCGCAGCCTGCAGCTGACTCGGACGTGGTTTGCGATGGATCCGCTTCCACAATAGCCTTCAATTCTTCATTATCAACTTTGGTCTCTGGCCGTCCACGGGGCTTGTTCTGCAGGTCGAAATCTCCAGAACGAAAACGTCGAAACCAAAAACGCACTGCGTTTTCTTTTGCGGCACCGTCGCCATAAACATAATTAATCCTTCGAGCCGTTTCTGCAGTACTGGTGCCACGGTGGAACTCGTACTCGTAAATAACTCGATATTTCAAGTTTTCCATTTTGTAAACTAAGTGACGCAAAGAAAAAAAAAGTATAATTTTCGAACTACAAATACACGAGTAAATAGCTGTATAAATTTTAATTTGGAATTCCTAACCAAAGAGAAGATATTCGAGATCAAAGTTTCCACTACGGCAAAACGCCAATTTCATATGTAAGCACTAATATACGAGGTTCAGTTAAAAACTAATGCTTCCTATGTTTTTATACTTAAATAAAGTTACTTATGTGAAAATTTGTAATGTGGCGCTATACCTCCAACCTTCTTCTCCAATCTACTGCATTAGTAACTCTCTACATCCATAACAATTGAGTTTTAATAGAATTTGTTTAGACACTTGTTTTGTCTTGTGTGCATTAATTTTTTCAGTGAAAAATAAAGTAATACATATTAAACAGTAACACAAATCACTAAGAGAGGATAGTGTACCTACATTATCAAATGAACGTTCTAATAAGTTTCGTCAGTCGAACAAATTATATTAGACAGGTATATGGATCTCCATCTAGAAGAAATTTCGGAAACGTGAGATATTAAAGTCGTGGTTCTAGTATCGTGGTTTGTGGTCCTGGACGTCTTTGCTGACTCCAGTGCACACGGCACAAGGCACATGGCACACGTCTTGCTTGCAGCGAAGCGACGCGCTATGCGAGGTCCCATTCCGGAGACCTCATCTCAATTCCTGACCCATGTTCGCCGTTTAAGCTATTTCCATTTTAAACGTACAGTACTTCCTGCAATTTTGCGGAGTGACTTCCGGGGAACACGTGACTCCTGGCGGCTGGAATGGAAGCTGTTTAACAAAATTTTCCACTTAAAATGCAATGTCTAATAAATTGAAGAAAGAAAATTATTTATGGGACAATAGATAAATCTTAGGTATTACCTGTTAATCCCAGCATATGGGTTAATAATCTAAATTGGTTATGACAGTCTGAAACGGAAATGTTTTACAAACGTTTTTAACCAACCTAACATAACAATATTTCATCTGTATTACTCGTTTCCTGAGCTTCGAACATATTATTTCTTTTAACGAAAATGCTTTTATTACTTACTTAAACTACTATTATTTCTTTCTTCAAACTTCGCAAAATCACTTTGTGGCGTCATTAATGAAATTACTACCCTGACGAAGAAACTATCGGTTTCGAAACATGTAGGTAATTGTGATTATATAATAGTGGTTTAATAAAAAAGTTATTTGTTTAATTTAATACTTAATTATTTCAACTGTACTACTCATTTTCTGAACATGGTATGTATTCCATTATGATCTTTTGACAAAATAAAATATTTTCGTATGCAGTATTCATAAGTGTTTATTATTATTTGATTTAAAAAATATACCGATTATGATGCTTTTTTGTTTGTTTATTTATTATTGTATTTTTTAAATTTAATTTAAATTAAATTAAATAATATTTCTTATTTAGATTTAATTTTTTATTATTGTGCCAGCTGTTTCGGCTTACCAGGCCAATTTTGGCCACCTGTGGTTGTTCCACAATTGTCACAATAATAAAAAAATACTAAAACGCTTGCAGAACTAAATAAAAAAAACATAATTAAAATCAATTTAAAAAAAAAAATAATAACAAAAACGGTAAATAAAAAATAAAAAAAGTTTTTATTGATTTGAATTTCTAAAATCAAAGGTTCATATTATAAACAATGATGAAATGAATATTACGGAAAAATAGAAAAAATATTTTATTGAACGAGAAAAGGGTTCGAGTAAAAATTACTAAATGATTGTTGTGACAATTCTGCTTCCATCATTTCTATTACACTAGTATTTGTATTACAAAATTATTTTACTTCACATTAAACGATTAACGATTTAGGAGGTCTCGTGAATTTGTAAACGTATTATATTTCTTTTAAATATTTTCACGTGAAAAAATCATACGTGCAAATTGTGAAAGGAAAGCTCGTTTTAATATAAGATGATGTCTATTACAGCAATTGAGTATAAGCTTTGGTAAGGTGGGTAAGCTTTCATGTTCTGTAGTCGTAAATATCGAGCAAAAGCTGCCAATTCTCATATAATGTGATTGCAAAACCCTAAAGATTCTTATCGTTTATAGTTACAATGCAAATCGCAAATGGTGCATCACTAATTATAATGAAAACGGCGTTTTAGATTTTTCGCAGTAATTATTTCTCCATTAGAATTCCACTTTCATAATAATATTTATTCCAATTCCACGTAAAATAAAGCTGCGAAATGGACGTATCACCACTATACATTAATAATTAGTTGTCTTTTTTGTAGCTTGATAGCAACGAGTAGCATATTTAGTCAGATCGTTCTTTTTGAATGTCCAGCGAGTATAATCCTTAACGGGCAGTTAGACATCATTAGGAACAATTTGAACAGCGCTAAATCGCGCCCTCTAGTCAACTAAAAAGACCTGGATTGAACACAACAATTTCCAGATTAAGTACATTACCACTTTATAAAAAAGTTCCAGAAAAATATTTGGGAATGGCGAAAGTTCATGAGTGGATGTATCTTTTTTTGTTCTTGTTTCGTTTTCGCTGGCATACTGCGTATTGGACTTTAGCTCTTAGATCAGGCTTAATGCTCCACACACGTCGTAAGTTGAGAGCAAACAAATTAACCTCCATTTAGTTTTCCAGTTGGAAAAGAGCCGGAAAAACAAACTTAATTATCCTGCATACTTAAAGGCGAGCTCATAAATGTTAATATTTAAGGGGTTGCTTTAATCAAACCCATGCCTAATGTGTACAAATCGGTGGAGAAATTTCTTTTCAGAATGAAATATCATATTTATGTTTTACTGCACGATTGTATGGTAGAATTTTACTTATGAAGATTTTAATAAACGTTTTAAAATTTTTACTTTTTCATAAACCTTATGCAGTAAATATTATCACTAATGGAGTGCTCCACATTATGGCGGATAAATATCGTAAAATATCGTAAAATAAATAGGTAAAAATAAATGTATTAATATTTGGCTTGCTTCAATTATATACATATTAAATAAAAAAAATAACTTCATTTGTTATAAATATGTCTTTATAGAATAATCTTTATCATTTGCCTTGAAATTTTGAAAAAAATTATTTATCAAATAACAAATTAAAAGTTTTTTATTCATAACGCTCCAACAGCAGGAGATAAAGTTTTTCGCAACCCATGACAAAACACGTGGATTTACAATTGAAGAACCAGTAAATGTACGTGTAAGCGTCTTGTTTGTGTATGATCAGACTCATTATGAAGCGGCCCTGAGAGGATGAGCATAAGCAGAACTTTTTAAGGGGGTAATTTGTCATTTTTAAGGGAAAAAAATTGAGAAAGGTGTCCGATATGTAATTAATAAAGAGATTTACCACGTGGACGAAGAAATTCGAACAAAAAAGGAAAATGTTTCACAAGCGGGTTATCTTAATAAGATGACGAATCACAAAAATTATACTTTTTCACATAGCCAATATAAATATAGTTAAGTAATTTTGTTGGGAAGATTAAAGACAACAGTTCTCCCACCCAGAAATGCATGCGCCAAACAATATCAGTACTTAACTCTAGAACGATACGTACCTTTAACCACAAGGGTGAGACTAGCTTTATCGACTGATAGCAATTGGGCGGAGATATGAACGTAATTGGATATGGAACCAACTCGCAGCTGGAACTGAAGTTCACGTAATAAGCTAGTTAAAGCTTTTAGGAATTGCCGGTAGAGAGAGCTTTCAATATTTCTCGGTAATCCGACAAGACATGTCACCTCGCACGCATGAAGCATCAAATATTTTTAATGACGTCGTTCGCTTGCTCGTGCGTCAAAATACAAAGACTCGGAGCGTAACACGATCCCATCCAACACAAGGGACAAATAAGAAAATAATAATAATAGTCGCACAAATAAATAACAATCCCACGAGTTGGATGACTAATGCATGGCGCTGCTTAGTAAATAACTTTTTTTTTAAATAATCGCAGGTAAACGATGCATAATGCCATTAGACATAATGGATAAGTATAACTACATACACAAAGCTCAGAATGTTAACATCAATAGTGAACATTTAAAAAAAAATTAATCAATACATTATTAGCGAAACTCAATCGAACCCATGAGCCGAAGGTCCTGGGTTCGAGTTCCAGATGTGACCGTATCTTTATCAATATTGTCTTCACCAATTAAATATTACAATTTGAGGTTTAACTCATTAAGTTAATAATAATTTTTTTTTTGTTTGTTTTTTTTTGTGTCATAAAAATATATATATACATAATGAGAAAGCTTTGACTGTCGAACTGGGAAGATTTCCGTTTTAGCACAGTCAAATTGCAAATTACAAGCTGTTATTTGTAGAACTTAATACTAAATGAATTAAGGCACAAGTGCCATTCACATAATTGAACTATAGGATCTGAAAGCAATAAAGTAACTAAATATATTAGTAGTAAAAAGCTACTGAGAAAACAGACTAAAAAGAATTAATGATAATATATTAAAGCCAAGAAAAAAATAAACTCAAGGGTTCCTGAAACAGAATATAAAAACATTTTTTTCTTGATCTATTTCCCACTCAATATTTTTCTTTTTATCTAGAGTTTTGTTGTTTTGTTCGTTTTGTTTTGACTTTTTTGTCCCTAACCATGTATGGAATTGCTGAACTTTGAGTTGTGGAGAACGAAGAAGAACTTTGTCTTCGAATAGATTTTTATCCCGTAGCTGTGTGCAATTTTTTTCTAATTCCTAATATTCATGTTGGCGCAATATTCAAACTGTTGAGAAACAACCCCTAACCTGTCAAGTGATAAATTGTTCTCAAAATTTGTGATTTTTCATTTGAATTCTATGCAGTGGCTAAGAGTTTTTATTAATTTGGTTTTGCCCAATTTATGGGGGAGAAATATTTAAACAATTCAGAATCAACAGACAACCTGTCAACCGATAAATTATTTTTTGACTCCTTTTGAACTTCGGGAATTTAATGCACAATGGTAACGAAAATATTTTGTTTTTATTTATTTATAATACAGAATATTTATTAAACAAGGCGAAGTGTTTTCATTCAATTATAAATATAAAGAGATGAAACATGAAATATGTTTTAGAACCGATATTAGCAAATAATAATATTATTCAAGAAAATCTTTTTAAGATTTGATAGGAAAGCCAAGTAAATATTTATGCTCACACCAACGCAACGATAGAAACAGCAACACATTTCTAATGATTTCGTTATATTACTACATACAAAATAAAGTTTAAATATTTTCTGTCTATGTTATGTCTGAAGTAGCACTAATTTCAATCATATTCCACAAAAAAAAAATCATTTCAGAGAGGGCGAAAAAACTAGCACTGCACCAAGTCTAATGAGTGACTTCATGAAAAAATGGTTAAAGATCCTCAGAATATACAAGTGTAGTGTTCTGTGGGGTCCATAGTAACATCCCTTCGGGTTGTATGGAGATTTATACACAGTGTGATTCGATGCGATATCCAGACTTATTATGACACTTCAAAACCTTACAATGTATCATTATAAACGACATTTTTTTAAACAAAATGCAGAACACAATAGAAATAGAATAGAAATAGCAGATGCTTCATGTCCAATTTTGCAAAGATTTAACTTTCCTGTGGTAATTAGGACCAGCTTTTAAATAGGTTGTGAAATTTGGGCTCACTTCATAATAAAAATTACTAATATTAAGTTAACAGCATTTTCTTGCGCCTTAAAAACATTTTTCATATCATCTCGTCATAATCATCCCGTATTTCAAATCATCCCATCATATTCATTGCGTTCTTGATGCAGTCGTGCGCAACTTGATTCTGATTATAGGGATGGTGCACCCCTGGAGGATTTTTTTTTCTGAGTCTACGGCAACAAAGAAGGTGAGTAAATATAATTATAATCAATAGTTTTTTGGTATTTGTGTTGCCTTGTGTGTATGTTCGTATTTGAAATCATTAATCCTGGATAGGATTCGGTTTACAATCAATACCAATGTTGTAAACGGGGCTGCGTGTCAGATGTTTATCACTATTATCAATAAAACACTTGGATAAAACAAGTCAGGTATATTTGCAGGAATACTAATTTTTACAGAATTAAATGCGTAACGACCGGAGGTAGTAGGTATGTGCTAAGAGCGTTGGAACTGAAATGAAATTCGAAAATCATTTTCGCGTCTCGTTACTCGCTACTGTCATCAGAGATACCAGCGCGGAAAATTTACAAAATAATAGATATTTATGGCTGTTAGCCACAGTTTTAAAGATGCAAATGAGATCAAAGTCTTTCCTACGTTTTTCTTATAATAATAATAATATTTATGTTTTATTCCAGGATGTAGGGACAATATTGCAATCTCACAAGTCAATGTTTAAGGTTTGTTTTTTCATCATACGAGTAATCACATTTTTTTCGCCCTCATCTCCATGGAAGCGATAGGTACATTATGATGATAAAATAATGCAGTAATATAGAGGAAATCAAAGACGACTCCTGCAAATAAAACTAAATAATTAAGAAAGTCCTACAAAAACTATACGGCAAACCTGGATTTATTTAAAAATAATAATAATAAAAGACGTTTTCTAAGCAGCGATTCCATTTTCTTTTATATTAATATTGTCATTTTAATATTGACGCCGAGTAACTCTATTAATATCAGAATCTGGCAGATTTCAGTGACAGGGTTTCTCATCCCCGGGCAGCGGGCCGTGGGCTGCAGATGACAGGGGCGGGTTGAGTGCACACAGCGGTCGGGGCGGCGCACTGGGACCGCGGGCCACAGTTGCCAACCCTGCGGTTTGTACCCAGGCGGTGACATACCAACCCTTTGTTTGCCGCCAGTGCGTGAGACAAACCTTAACTTTGAATAATTATAACAAGCCAATTTGAGCCCTAAAAAATAATTTATAAGCTGAGAATCCACGCAAAAAGAAAAACATATTTTAGGTATTATGTTATCATTAAAAGAAAATAACTACCCAAGTGCGAAGTCCCAATTTTTTTTCTTATGGAACAATTGGTTGAAAAATATGACCTTAAGCGCAAACAGTCGAGAGACTTTAGTCACGGAGATATCGACAGTTGCGTGCATAAAAATCCATTATGGTATATGGAGGTGATCATTGAGCGACGCGGCACTAGGGGGAAATTTTTTTAATTTGTTTGAGTTTTAAAGTTTTCAACTGCCACCGCGACTAAAAAAGGGCCAGGGCCCGGAGTATTTTCCTGTATTGTTGGTTCTACCACGGTTTACATATTGCAACTCGCAGTTTAAGATCATGGATCTAGATCATCTATCCTATACATCAGGTATATATCTACGTCTAGGGTTTGTTTTTAAACATACATTGTTTTAAATCGTGGCAGTGGCCATATGAGAATTATTTTACCAATCTTTCTTCTTAAATATATCTTATAAATAATAATTTAATGACTTCATTATAGACATTATTCATTCTTGAGTTTTGGAAAAAAGTCTTATTCAGAGAAGAACGAAGTACTTGGCATGGCATTGATTTTTATTAAATAATCATTTTTATTCAAAATATTGTACGACAGATTAATAACACCGTTTAAGAGCCATTGACCAGCGGCTGATAATAAAAGTTTAAAAATGCTTGCAACTGTACATGGAGGTTTCGATGTGAAAGATCGATTATTAATATATATATTTTAAATAAAAAAATTTATATCGATTTATTTCATTCAAAACTTGCTTTAATAAATACCTACATTCAAGTAAGCAATAAAACTGCACAAAACGCACGATGATAAATTATCAAATATCCTTTACTTTTTGTAAGTATTTTTTTATCATAAGTGTTTATGATTTTTCAATAATGTCTAAAAAAAATAAGTGTGTAAAGAAAATCTGAAAATTTTTATTTTGTAAGACCTTAAATAAATAGAAAAACTCAAAAATTGTCTCAAACATGTTTTAGAAAAACTGAGGTATTTCTTCACAAAACACGTTCTCAGGTTTATTTTTTAACGATTTTAATTTAACTAAAATTAAAATTCTGAAAAATGTGTTTACTAGATTATGTATTGATTTATTTTGTTGTATATGTGTTTATTTATATGTTTTGAAATTTGCGTTGTATAATACAATATGTCATTTGTAAATGGAACAAATCTGCCAACGACCAATGGTATGACCTTAGTATATTAAAAATAACTTAGTTTTTCAAAATTTAAAAAAATGTGTCTACCAGATAAAATAGCAATCTCGCAAAACCAATTTATGTTTTTTTGTAAAAAAACAGTCAATATGTCTAGAATTTGATTTAAAAAGGACTAATTTCCGGTATTCTCTGGTAATACCCTCTTAAGTAGAAGTAATCGGTAAATGTACAGAAGTACGCCTCATCCAATGCACACAAATCATTAAAAAATAAAATAAAAAAGGTTCTTAGGCGAGTTTCTTCCTTTTTTTAAATTAAACCCAAATTAGGCACCTGAGAACCTACTTTACAAAATGGGTTCTTAGTTTGAGTTTATTTAAAAAAAAAAACAAAATATATATACTTACTAACCCATAGGTATATCAAATCGTGAGAAGATGGCCTTAAAGTAACAAATGCTAATTAAAATGCATCATTTTGCTTCTTCGTGGACTGAAAAAGATTTTCATCATTGTAATTAAAATTGTAATTACACTAATGCGAATTGTTTTTTTTATAATTTGTGAGCATTAGGGATTTTTCCGTTTCTCATTTGGGAAGACGAAAAAAAAAGTTTTACCGTTATTTAACGAATAACTATATATAGGTGTGATATCATGTCCTAAATTCCATTTCACGTAGTCTTAGGAAAATACTACTCAGCAATTGTTCAATTAGCTAATGAATTTATATTAAATAATTATGTACATTAGTTTCAAATTACGTTTTATATCTCTATGTTTTTTTTTTAATATATAATTATGTTGTTCATATATTTTATATTTAAATTATTTTATTGTTTTAACTAACTATCTTCAAAAACAACTTCGGTACCATCAGTAGCTTGTATTATTTTATAAATGTTATTATATATGTATATTTTACTAGCTCTTGACTGCGAAATTAAAGTCCGGAAATGTAATTCATAATAAATGTCAATTTGACTGTCCTAAAACTGGAAACTTTCCTAGTTAGACAGTCAAAGCTTTCTAACTATGTACTTATGAATTTCTTGTATCTAACATAATAAATAAACATAAATAAAAAAAATACATTTCATTCAATATCACAAATTCTCTTGTCCTGCTATGCTTTGCCAGAACACCCGTTCTGCCGTATTGAACAGGTCGTGATGACGACTAAAATTACATTCATTAATTATTATAAGCAATAATTATTAACCTGAAACACTCATCCACATTGAAAAAATCTCCCGCGAAAAGATGCATGACGCCAACGGGACACGAACCCGTGTCCTTCTGATTTCTGGTCAAATGTCAAATCAAAGAGCATTTGACACGGGTTCGAGTCCCGTCGGCATCATGTATCCTTTCTCGGGAGATTTTTTCAATGTGGATGAGTGTTTCAGGTTACTAATTATTGCTTATAATAATTTTTACCCTTTATGCTATGCATAAAAATCTTGTCTTAAACATTAGTTTATCATTAATTAATAAAAAACTATATGTTACCAAGTTGTACAGGATTCCTCTAAATTAGATCCGCGAGACCTGGTTTTCAATTTTCTGCTAATGATTTTAGTGAAAGTGGGTTGTAATCCTAACAGACGTACATATATGGTCTAGTTACTAGAGAGAATAACACGAGTTAGGTTTAAGTTTTGTTACATTAGATTGCTCGACTTGATAATAGCAATTGTTAGGTAGGCATCTTAGCACCAACTCAGTAAAAGCAGATAACTAATTTATTTTAACCCATTTTTCTCCTATCGCTAATAATTGGTAACGCAATTTTTTATGTGTCTAACTGGTTCATACAAAATACAAATAAAATAACCATTAACACGCACTAGGCAAAATATCCAAATTGCACTTCTAAATTGTGCTAAATAATTATGCTCCCTTATCAGGCAAAATAGCTTCTCTTTTTTTCTGACAAGGTAGGTATGTACGACTAGGAGTGCCGTTATTTAATGCATAACATTTAAAAAATTCATGTAACACATAATTAATTATATTACAAAACTTATAAAAAAAACTTGAGGTTTTTTGCTAGTGTTTAAAAAAATGTATTGGTCGTATGCGAAAAAGGTTTGTTTTCGGATCCTACCAAAATGAAATGCCATAATTAAATGAATAGTTTTAACTTTAAACTTGTAAATATGTAAAGGTATTTATTACATTTACATGAATTTATTTGATTTCATTACAATAATATTTTTTTCTGAATTCCGTTTCACATGTTTTAATACTTTATTTTGTAAGGAAAACAAAAATAAGTATCTAGCTGTAAGACGGGTTTATTATCACTAACTTTACTTTATTCAAGTTTTTTTTTAAAATATGAACATTAAATTAATGTTTTAAACTTGTAAAATATGCTGACAACATCGTGAGATTTTTTTTTGATAACATCCCAACGTAGGTATATTTATTTTTTAAGGTATTACCAACGACTAAATAAAATATATTACAAGCATTTTTTTTTGAAAACACTTATAAATTAAATAATTCGTTTTTCGATACGATAAAAACGACTCTATTTGACAGTTATTGATTTCTACTTCATATAAAATTTACTTAAACTAACGTATTTGGCTGGTTAGTAACTGAGTGGACAAATGCATCGGGTTACATACCAAGCCTTTATCGAAACATTTTAATCAAAATAGTTTCAGTTATATCAATTCTAAGTTATGAGTTTTCAATTCAATCGAAATATTTAATACATTTTCTACTGATCGAATGAACCAAAAACAAAAAATGACTCGTCTTTTTTTCGATTATTTCAGAGTTTCATTATCAAATATACCAATTATTACAACGTTTCGATTATGTTCGCTAGGCCCACACAACAAGTTCGCAAAACAGTGGCGTCATTCCTAAAATAAATTCCCGGATAAGGCGTCTGAATCCTGGCGATAGTCCTTCAGTCGCTGTGTACAATAAGTTTTACGCGTCATTTGCCTGATCCATACAACAAAAGGCGATTTCTTCTAATCTCCGGTGGGGGCGGGAAACAATGGGAGTCGGAGATGGGAAAACAGAGCGAGCTACACGGGAGCTTTCCAATCAAATATCGGAGGTGTAAACGCTGCTCATAAACAGGGCTGCCCCTGTATATCGAATATATTCCTTAAAACTTAATAATTGGCTATTAAATAGTCGTTCTGTGAACAAAATAGTCTAACTTCATAAATCAAAACCAACATTTATTCTTTTTAATTTTTTATTTAAAAAGAAAGACAAATATTCCAGGGATACGAATAACCCGACAATATTTGAAAATCTACTACTACCATAACGGTAAGCGGAAAATGTTGCTTGTGTCGTAATGGAGGACTTAGCCAGCCGAGGGATTGAACCGGTTAAAATAATAATTAATAATGCCATGCCTTTATGAATCTTTGATTTAAAATATATATATATATATATATATCTACATATAAGAATAGCTACCTGTATTAAATTTTATTTCTCTTTTTTTCAAATAATTTAAGTTCTTTATATCATCTATTCTCCATTTTTTCTTTTCTTTTCTATTTCTCTTATTAATTTTCATTTTATGTTTATTTTTCAAAATTCTATTTATTAATAAATAATTTGTTTTATTCTTTCTTTTGAAAATGATATAAAAAAATATTAAATTACTGCCACCTCGGAACAGGCTCAGCCTAGTGAGGTGGCATATACCTAAAAGAATGTACATAAAATGTATTTTTTGGTTAATAAATAATAAAAAAATAAATAAAAAAAAGAATGCATATATATTTTGTGGATTTAATAAAAAAAATCACCGAAATTCCTGTAAAATCAATCACCTCTACACAATTGTATTATATTTTTATTATTTTTATTTTAACCACCACTGTTTAATATCTACTTATTATAACGCCCACGCACAGGCTTCGCATTTGTGGGATTTTTTTGTAACTCTCTTCATTTATATTACTATGTATGTACCTACCTGTAAATGTATGTATCTAAAAATTTTGTCAATAAAAAAAATAAAAAATAAACTAAAAAAAAGTTTTCTTAAATAAATATTTCAGGAAAATTAAAAAAAATCTAATACGGAATTATACAATTTATCAAAAGGAAGTCACAATCTCATTGACAATAATTTTTTTTAATGTTTCTTCACGTAAGGCATAATTGTGATTAATTCGATTTAATGGCGGGATTAAAATGCCGTAACCAACACGGCTACCACCTTGAACCGGAACCGCAACGTAGCAAAGAAATTTACAGATTAAGAACCCCAACCCCTCCCTGCTAACTAGAGACAGTGATTCTAGGGCATCCCCAATTGGGGTATGTTATGATTTCGAAAGGAATGGGGGGAGTGTTAGAAAAGTAGATGAATGAAGGAAGAAGGCTGAGAATATATGACGCAAAAATGAATGGTAGAAGAAGTCGGGGGCGCCCAGAAAAGCCATGACACGATCAAGTGAATTAAACACTTGAGTCGGGTCATATAAAGAGATAAAATAAGGTATGAGATGATGAATAAATGTGAATGAAGCGAGGAGTATGCGCTGAAACAGAGATGTGTGGCGGTCTGCCTACATGTCTGCAGAAAAGACAGACAGAAGAAAGCTGTGTAAATATATATAGAATTTTACATATCATCGAAAAGGTTTGTTTTAAGCTTTCAAAATATTTATTTTTAATATTTTAAAAAAAAATGATAGTTATCTGTAAGCTCCTTTTAAGAAAGTGAAAAATAAACCAGATTTTGACAAAGGTCATGTATACTTTCAACTGGTCGCAGGGTTTGTCCCTGTGCATATCCAAAACAACATTTTATAATAAAAGTATTTTTTTAATGTTTTATTTTTAAAAAGTCTGTGGATTTTTTGCGCAACAGCAAAAACCGTCAAAAACTTTTTTATCAGAAAATTGACTTGTCGCAGTGCCTACAAAGGAGAAATTGTTTTTGAAATGTCATGTTCAATATAAAAATATTTGGAAATTTATGTTTTTTCCGTCAGGAACCTACACAAATAAGTTATTATTTATCCTGTAGGTTATTAATTCTAATAATCCTGAAACAACTTTAATAAATGAACAAACAAATATATGTCGCTCGGCACTCCTTGTTAAATTTAATCCGAGTTAAATTTTTAAAGGAGGTATTGAATGCATGGTTCAGAAAAATAAATATAATTTTAATTTTTAGAGAATATTTTCTAGACAAAAAACAAGTTTTTAGTTTTCAGACTAAGTTTACTAAAAATGCCTAAAACAATTTATTAAATAAAAATATAAAATAGAGAGATTAATTAGTTTCTAATCAGCACACCATTTTTTTTAAATGGTAAGAAACAAAGAAGTTACAGATTTATGGGATGAGAATGAGCATTTGCTACCACTGTGAGTCGTCCTTGTTAATATTAATTGTTTTTTTGTGAATTTAAAATGTCTCCGCAATTAGGCGTGCTCTACGCGTTTTGGGTCTTCCTGGGACTTCAAGGAAAAATCCAAAGTAATGGCCGATTATAATCAAATGCTCGGCAATTGCCGGTTTGTCTGGCGGAGAAGGTAGCGCATCACGACGTAATACCCAAAAAAATCACTATAAAGCAAGAATCTGTGTAAAATGTTTCTACTGTATATCAGCGGAATTCAAAGTAAAAATCACGTTTTATTAACATAAATATTTGATTAGTGATAATTGTGAGTTTAACTTTAATGAAAATATCTACCAGTCACTATTCAACAAACCCTCGGTAGCCCTGTCCTCAGGTTGAATGTGAAAATTGAAATTCACAAAGCAAAATTCCCAACGATAACAAAGCGATTGCCCGAGGGGTTGAAGCCGGGAAGCCCCCCCCCCCCCCCTGCTCCCTCCCCCCGACCGAGGATAACGACTCAGAAATGGATGCTCCCTTTCCATTGGCCGATGGAATTCAATCACCAAACCTGTGATCCTGCCCACGTGACCTGCACCTGTAATTAGGTGGGTACCTACCGCCCATATGATCCGATATGCCCCGATTCATATCTATCGACTTATTTTATTGAGAATCCGATTGTGAGGCTTGAATGCTCGATGAAAACATGTCCTTGTTCGTTCTTGGCTTTATGGACTACACATTCGTTTCGTTCCGATTTGAGTAAGGATTTCTCAGTTTTCCAGATTGGCTTTTCTATTCAAGGAGAATAGTATTGTATCCGAAAATTTTGATTAATGATCACGGTAATGATGATAACATATTTTATGATATTTATTAATCATTCGGTAAGTTTTTATATAATAATGAAAAATAATTGTAACATCATCTATAATATAATATTAATGACATTCAAGAGACATTGGACAATCTTAAATACCTAAATAATTGCTAACTCCTTTTTATGCTCTCTCACTAATTATATAATTCCCATACATTTGTCTAAAAGCATTCCGCGAAGAAGAATATATTCAAAGCATTTTAATTTTAAATGGAAAGAGCATGCACGTATTCTGTGGCATATGAAAGAATGAAAAAAATAGGTATAGCATAAATAACGAAGAGAAATTAAAGCTAAAGAGAATTAGAAATATGATTTGAAATGGCGTGATGTGTTCAGATACCTACACATATAATAACAGGTGTATTTAAAAAAAGGAAAGATGAACATTCCCGGTAACAAATAATTTGAAAATATTTAATTTTATTTTTATTATAAACAATAATTATTAGCCTGAAACACTCATCCACATTGAAAAAATCTCACGAGAAAAGATACCTGCCGCCGACGGGACTCGAACTTGTGTCCTTCTGTCAAATGATCTATCCAATGAGCTACGTCGGCTTATCTTTTACCCGCCAAATAATTTAATATATGTATACTCGTGTTTCATTCAACTAGAATTACTGCTTATTACATTTCCCGCCAGGGCCATGTATCTTTTCTAGGGAGATTTTTCAATGTGGATGAGTGTTTCAGGCTAATAATAATTATTGCTTATAATTGTTGTTACCCTTTGTGCTATGCATACAAATATTAAACATTAGTTTATCAATTTAAAAACAAAAAAAAAATATATATATATAATGACTAATATTTGATTTTTTTCAAACAACATTTTCTGTCGCCATACGTAAATCTTTCTTATTCATTTATTAAATTAGCACCATTTTTAAGAAGTGTTATTGTACACTGAAACGGAATACGTAATCCCTGGGTTAGAAACGATGACAAGTTACCTTTATTTATCACATATCGATAAATCCTATACCGATTGACCGTGCTAGTTACCCCGGAAGTGTAATTTTTATCGATTTGAAAAGGGAGTAATCAATTTATATAAGATGTTTCAACTCCCAAGCCCCAGACTCGCCAAAGAAATTGATTATCCCTTTGCAACTGGCAAAAAAATACCGAATTTTGATGGATCTCATTAGTAAAGCTCTTAATTATCAACTCGCCTGTTCAGACAGTCGCATCCATTGTCATAAACCTTTCACCTTCACATTCACAGGAGGTAAATCACCAATTGTGTAAACAAATAAGAATTTGAAAGTTCTTGAAGGTCATTTCATGAAAATTCCTCAGTTCTAAAGAATCCTAAATTCCCCAGTTTTTCAAAATAAATATAAACTTTCTAATAAAAATGTGTTTATCGGAGGTGACCGGCATGGTCAGCATATTTTCTGTATGTGTTTGTAAATAATAAAATCAGATAATTGACCACAATAATAATTGGAGAAAATAATAATACTTCAAATTTATTAATTAAATACGTGCCAGATAATATCAACCCAGCTTTTTACACAACCAATTAATTTTTTTTATTTATTAAACAACAAATACAAAGGTGATTTCTTTAACAAATCTGGGGTTTATAAAGTAATTTGTAACGATTGTAACTATTTTATATAGGGAAGACTTCTAGAAATTTTAATATTAGAGTTTTATTTTTAATTTTATTCCAAATTCCTGTAATATTCAAAAATCTGTTTCTGAAAAAATAAGAAAGTATACAGATTTAGAAAATGAAATTAAAAGAATTTGGCATTCTCAGGCTATAAAAATATTACCTTTTGTTATTTCGGCTACTGGCATTATACCTAGCTCTCTTATTAAAAATTTAGGCATATTAGATTTGTCAAAGAATTTGTATATAAAAATGCAAAAATCAGTCATTTTAAATACATGTAGAATTACGAAAGATTTTTTTAATATTTATATTGAGGGATCAGTAGGATTTATCGGTCAAATTAGGAATTCCACAGAGCCGAACCCTCTGATATGAAAATATCTGGAGACGGTGAATTATATTCCCATTTAATAGTTTGGTAGATTAACGTGTTGTTCTTGTATTGTTTTGTATTAATTATACTTATATCATACACTTGCATAACGTGGATTTACTAGATGATCATTTATATGGAAAAGTGTATGAAAGGGTTTAGTTTTTCCTATGGGAAAAACTAAACCCGTTCCTGTAAATCTGGTGAATAAAAAAAAAGGAACATATAAGGTGCTTGAATAGCAATAATTTTTCTGAATTTGCCAAACACATTTTAGAAAAAAAATCATTATTTTGATATAAATAAAGGGATAAAAAATTTACATACAAACACAACAGATTTATAAATTAAAAAAAAATGAAAAAGTGGTAATAGTAAATTAAATATTATTAATTTTTAAATATTTTTTTTAAATATGAAAATTATTCTCTTAAATTTATTTTCATATTAATACTTATATTTTTATTAATTTATATTTGTTGTTTAAACAACCTGATTATCTTTTGTTAAATTTTGAAAATTATTTTAACACCTACATAATGTAATGTTAACATATTCTAAAATAATTTTTATTTTTCATTTTATATAATTGTTATTTTAATATTTTTAAGTAATTAATCACCCTTTTCTGTAATATTTTTGTCCTTTTCTTCTTTTTGTCTATACTTGTTAGATTCTTTTGTTATTTTTATTCATGTTACCTGACGAAGAAACCATCGGTTTTGAAACATGTAGATATTATAACATTGATTACAGTGGTTTACACAAAAGTAATTTGTTTCATTTAAAAAAAAAATAGATAGAATATAAGAACTCATAATAAATTGTATAGCGTTAGCGGGGTACTTATCTATTCAAGAAAGAATTTAAAGTTTCATGAATGCATCCAAAGTAGGTGAAAAATTATGTTAATTTGTTTCCACCAGACATACCCACTGCTTATTTCTGATGGTTTATCTCTTCACTGCCTCCTGAGTGGTATAAGCGTAAAAAGAGAACGGAAAACAGATACAGTCAACACATGAATAAGAGAGAATATTTATTTAAGAGCATTAATACACTAAATAGAATGTACAAACTCATTTAAAATAATATTTGTATTTCCAGCTATTTCCGTAAAACCATCTCGCTTTCCGGCCGAAGTATATTCACGTCACGCGCGCAAAGTTAAACCGCGTTTTTGCGTGTCGGTATTGAAACCTGCGTTAAACTAAATATTTCAGATCGCCCAGTAGTTGCTAAACAGAAAAGGCCACAACAGTGAAAATGTACGCGAAAACATTAAGCGTAATTAGTAAACTCGCCTACGGATACCGTAGCGCCTACAACGGGCTACAGCTCCGCGGTGTCCATCAGGCCAGAATAATTTAAGACCTTTCGGCCTGTTTTGTCCACATAAAACAAGACTAAAAAAGTCTAGGACAACGTAACCAAAATGAAGGATTCCTTCGTATCTTGTAAGGATGCAAACAACCCGATTGATTCGATCATTTCTTCTCGGGGGTGGTTTTTTGTCTTCCTTTCGGCCGGACTGGGTAATAGGTTGGGATGGGCGTGCGGTGTTGTGGCTGCATACACAGGGCCCTTTAGCGGGGTAATAAATTAGTTAAGAAAAGCATTACCGTTGTTAGGAAATACGAGTGTATATACCTCAAATAACTGTATTACAAACGGAGGTTCCGGAAATATCGCACAAGGAGCCAGCGATGTGAGTGGGGTCGTTTTAATATGTTACAGTTTAGAGAAATAGGTATTTATTATGCATCGAAATAGATAATATGCCAATTTGTACACGAGTAATTTCTAAATCGTAGTATCTATTAAGCAAAATCATCATCTTAAAATTATGCTTTTTTTGTCATAATAAAAATTTTAATGTTCTGTCACATCATATTTTATATTCTATTGTTATTTATTGAGTTAGTTTATAAAGTATGAATATAAACTAATATAAACAAGATAATATTTCATTTTGTAACTTTAAATATTTTAACAATAAAAATAACATTTATTTTTAAATATATTCATTCTTCCTTCGTTTTTCAGACTTTCACGCATTTCATTGTACATCTTTATATAATACTAGCTGACCCGCCCACGCGTCGCTGTGGCTAATGAAATACAACGCCATCTACTGCATAGTTGCCTAACCTAGATAACCGTGTGTTATGTCAATAAATTAACTCACACCGCCATCTGTTAGAAACTTACAAATAATTTTCCCATAAAAAAATCGCAATAAAAAACATTGAGGTCAAATATTGAGATAAAATTATCCTATATCTTAAGTTGGCCCAAATTACACACAGTAAGCCAAATTTCATCAAAATCGGTTAAGTAGTTTCGGAGTTTAACTTGGACGAACATTGTGACGCGGGATTTTTATATATAAAGATAGACATTATTCATTAAATATAGACAAAAACATATCCTAAAAACCTATTTATATTCATGTAACTAGGAATAAAAGTATTCATACTATTTTGTGAATTTTAATACAGTATTTTTTTAAGCACAAGCCTTGCGGGCGTAAATAAATATTTAAATTTATAATAACATTTTCTGTCATCCATTCTGTTTTTCATGATCATGGAAATAAAAGTGTATTATCATAATCATAGTTACAGCTGGTAAAAGTTGAAAAAAAGTTAACGAATTAAATGTATTTATTGTGGTCGAGTTTCATTTGTAGAACTCCGTTTTGAGTTGAATTTTTTTATGTTTAATGAAATTATTATTAAAATTAAAAAAGTTTATTCGTAAACAAGGTCTATTATTCGCCCTCGGAATAATTACGTAGAAGCTGGTTTATAATTTTTTTTTTAAATAAAAGAACAGATTATTTTTTATTTATTTCACTTATTTAATTTAATTATTTCACCAAAAAATGTACGCATAATATGTCTCGACGCCATCTAGTGGGAGAGTTAACACTTGCATGCCTTTCCAAGATAAAAATAAAGTTGGTTGTTTGCAGGTGAAAAAATGTAATAAGCGGTAGATAATTGTTGAATGAAACACTAGGTATATATTGAATCATTTAGCGGGTATGAGATAAGCTGCCGTAGCTTAATGGTAGAGCTCTTGACCGGCAATCAAAGGGGTGCGGGTTCGAGTCCCGTCGGTGACATGTATCTTTTCTTGGAAGATTTTTTCAATATGGATGACTGTTTCAGGCTAATAATTATTGCTTATAATAATTAAAGAACAGATAATATTAATACATATTTAAAAAAAATTTAAATATACCTAGTGTTTTCAAACCATGGGCTTTCCGTTTTGCAATGATGAATTATATTATAAATAATTTTCAATCTAAGGAAGAGTTCATTCAATGTTCATCTATACATTTCGATAACTAAGATGTTGCCAAACAAGATGAAACAGCACCGTACATATTGTTTTTTAGCAATAAAAGCGTTGTACCTATAAAGCATTACAATCTATTCTCATTCCCTTTCGAACTACCCTTAAAGTGTCCTACCCAATTAGGCAAGGCGTCAAGCAGGCCCAATGAGGGATGTTAAAAATGCACCCTAATTGATCCACATGAATAAGCGAAATCAAATTAAATCCTGTCAAGTAACGTGCGCCCTTCTCTCACTCGTTAAAGTAGGAACATTTGAATTTAAATTTTCCGCTGTTTCCTTTTGTGATATTTCCTCTTCTAGTGAATCGTTAATGGCGCGGGCCAGGAGGGGGAGGAGGAGAGGAAAAGAGGGTGAAGTGATTTTGACAACAGGAGCTTACACCGGTCTTATGTAAATGCGTTACTTTTTCCATTAACGTACTTTTTTGTATATAATCTCATTTTAATGGATTCCTTTTCTCGTCTGTCGGAATCAAGGTGATGTGATAATTACGTTTCAGATCACTCCGCGTTGTATTATTAATGTGTACCTTCGCTCCTTCCTGTTTTCCTGCTCCCTTTGGGGGCTGAGGGTTGGGGGTTGGGAGAAAAACAGGTTGAGGTGTGGGAACACTGAAATATTCATTATGCACTATTAGTATACAGTATTCAGTTGTCGACGGGAATTGGAAACATTCTCCGAATTAATATTATCAGCGGGTTTCGTTTGTAGGCCTGAATGTATTGATTGTGTGACGGAACTCTTTGCAGTTCATAGGGGATTAGTTGGTAAAGATTTTTTTAATGTATTGTTTTTATATTATGCTTAATAAAAGATGTGTTTAATTTTATAAATGAACGAACTATATTAATCTTAGTATTTAGAAGTTTAATTAAAATTGATTTGTCGGTTTAACCATTCGAATCTAAACTCATTATTGCTCTGTAATAATAATATTAGAACAATTTGATAATCGTTTGTCTTTCGTAATATTTTAGTTCAACTAGTAGTCACTAGTTTTAATGTTTCAGTTTCAATGCTTTAAAATTGGCTTATCTTTGACAGTTTAATGGATATTTGGAATGATGACAGAAATGAGGTTTCAAGCAGAAAATGAATGCATTGTTCTAGAAACTTCAGGCATCAAAAAGCTCTCTTAATTTCCAGATGTCATATCAAGCTCACGTTCCATTATTTTTAGTCGGGCACAAAAAAATATTGATCGGTTGTCAAGCTAAGATGTCCCTGAAATCACCTTTCTTCATCTATCGTCAGATTTTTACAAAACTATTTTATAATACATCATTTCAATTACTGATCTAACTTCAATACAGAATATAATATAACAGCATTATAAAACGAAATCAGATTTAATCTACGAACACAAAATATCGGTTAAATTTCCTCGACAATTCCAGCCGTAAGATGCAAATGATCAGCCGAGAGGACAAACGTATCTATTTCCTCGGGCCATTTATCACTTGAATTATTCCAAATTTACCCCTTACATTCTTAAAATTCGAATTTGGTACCGAATTTAAGGCTGCGCGTGCGCGGGGGCCTCTATGCAGAGCCTTCCCCGAACATAAGCCAGTGTGCGGCTGATAGCCGAACGAAATACTTGCCAGAGCTTTTAGGCCGCCCGCACAAAGCTTCCGAAGCTCGTAGCAAACTCTTTTCGGCGCCAATACTTCTGCAAGTCACGCGACGTATCATTATTAGTTACCGAATTCGCAGAATCATATTTGGCAATGTGATTTGTCACAGGAAGATATGGATGTGGACAATGAGATTTCATCTTATTTTTAAGGTAAGAAATTTTTTATAGCGAAGTACTGTTGAGATAAATTATTACAAATTTCAGTTTATTTTAGTCGTAAAACTTTTTGCTGCTTCTCTAGTTATTTGAAAGTACTCAAAATATTTAAATTCAAGCAAATATCCGTAATGCAAACTTTTTTGGCAATATAAAGCAACTTAAAAAAAAAAAAAAAAAAACATTAATATAATTCACTAACCAACAATACAAAAAGTTTTATGAATTTCTATTTATTTTTTTGTTCTCAATATTTTTTTGTAAAATGCGTTTATTTAAGCATAATATTGTCTGAAATTGAATCATCTCACTTCGGGTTAATTAGTTGAATCTCTAATCAACAAATGATATAATAATATTATGTAAAAAATGCTCATTAACGTAGTTATTTGCAAATATTATATTATTTTTCTTATTATTGCGCGCGCATTACGCTTCCGGGTAAGTACTGTGAAAACTATAATAACGTGTTATGTGGAAATCCTGTATGCAATATACAAATACCTATGGAATGTACAATGCACATAAGATGCACAGGATGCAGCGTGTAGAAATGCAGTGCCTACATAACTACATAACAACTACATACGTACTTGTGGGTAGTATTGTTCATTATGCGCAAGGTATGGCATTACTATTATTCAAGCAGTTAAATTAATCCAGTTAAATGCATTAGTCGTAAATTTAATTGAATGTTATCAGGCGATATATTTTTATTGATGTTATTAACTTTAATGTTTAAACGTATGACGAGTTCGAGCAGATATGATTAATTATGTAGTAAAGTGAAATTATTTTTTTATTTGGCAATGTTTTTTTAATAATTATAGGTACATACATAATAATATAATATATGACAGTTAAAAAAATGCCCACAAAGGCGAAGCCTGTGCGTGGATATTATGTTTATAAATCAGCAGTAGTTAAATAAATTAAAAATAGTAGTTTTGTACCTTTAGAGAGATTAATGTGATTGATTTTATAGGAGTTTCTGTAAATTAAAATAAAAAAAATATATATGTATACAGGGTGTAACAGGACGTACCCGAGAGATTTTAACCAGAGATTTCTGAGCTTATTTGGAGTAAAAAATGTAAATAAAATTTTGGTCTCAGGCGAAATTTTTGGTGTTTTTGTTTTTCTATAAAAACACAGAAAATAGTAGGTGTTGGACAGTTGGGAACTGGTTAAGAGGCTGGGCGGTCACTCGTCTGAGTGACCAGTGCCGAGATGCGAAAGAATTTTTTGTTTGTTTGATTTTGTGAAAAAAATTTGAAAAAAAAAGTCATCGTCACCGGAGACCACAATTATTTCATTTACATTTTTTACTCCAGATAAGCTCAGGAATCGCTAGTTAAAATCTCTCGGGTACGTCCTGTTACAACCTGTATACAGTGTTAAGGTACGTACTTGACTTACTTTAACCAGTTGTTCCTGACTTAATTTGAAGTAAAAAATGTAAATGAAAATTTGGTCTCCGATGACTTTTTTGGTGAGAATTTTTTTTTTCAATTTTCTCTTTCTTCAAAATTAAACAAAAAAAACAATTCTTTCACATGACGTCACTGGTCATTAAGCCGAGTTACCGCCCCACCACTTGCCCCGCAGCCAACTGTCCAATACCTACTATTTTTTTATGTTTTTGTAGAAAAAAATATAACTTCTAAAATGTCACCGAAGACCAATATTTTATAAAATTTTTTTACTCCAAATAATGTCAGGAATCACTGGTTAAAGTAAATCAAGTACGTACCTTAACAGCCTGTATATATATATCTACCCATTAAAATTTTTTTTTATTCAAATATATAGATAGACATGGCATGTTTTCCAAATTTAGATATAGATAGTATAAATTATAGAAAAACGTTACTCATCTAATTTATTTTACTCAGCTTTTAACATTTTTCTATTTGAGTTCAGGTTTTTGGCACGTGTTTATGGAATTGGGTAAAGAATTGAACAATATTTTGGCAATATAGTTAATGTGATTTTCGGCCAACCTGGTTTTGCAGTATGTACACCCATGTGGTACGTCTCTGGCTAAAGCGATATATGTATTTATGTTTATATTTACAAATAAAACAAACGGAAATTACTACTAATAATTGTTGCAGTTACTAACCGATAATGCACGAATTTCAATAATTTATTTTTTAATTAAACATTTAAATTAAATTTTTTAATTAAACATTTAAATTAAATTTTTTAATTAAACATTTAATTATAAAATGGATAACCACAAAGTGATAGCTAATTTCAAAAGCATTATTTATTTTTTATTTTAGTGAACAATAAAAAATGCTGAATAAACAATTATAAATTATTGATGATGAGTCCATTAAAGCAAATTACATAAAAAGGGTGTGCAAGTTTCATGACGCTAGAGCACATCATTCGTAAATTCTTGGTGAGATATAAGCTGTCTTCGTTAATAATACATGACATTGTGTTGACAGGGGAGTAAGCCAATATCCACTGTGAAATTTAAATCAAATCTATCCAACTTCCGAACCAACATCGTATTACGGTAACCACAACTCATATTAAAACCACAACGTTGCGGGCAATCGATTTCTTCAAAAATAAATGATAATCTATTTTGTATTCATATTAAAGAAATAATTATTTTATGTATTCAGTTTTCTGTCAGAAATGAAAACATGAATGGTAGCGTTCAATTTGATGAGATACGTTATTTTAATTCTATGGAAATTAAAAAAATTACTACAAAAATTAATACACATTTTTTTAAATATTTGTTGAAAAAATTATTTTTATAATGCAGTGACCAGACAAATCAACAAATTGGCACTTAATCACTCCTTTGATTAGTCTATAAAAGTGATTTTTACCCATATTTTTGATAGCTACCTTTTTAAAAGCTAAAAAATTTGTCGAAGATTATATTTTAAATTCTGAATTTGAAGTATGATATTGATAAAAATAACCGTTTAGTCCCAGTTTGCCACTTGTTCTTTTTCATTTTTTGTTCGATTGATTAATAATCTCTTCCCCTTCTCAATGATAAAGTAATTTAGCATATATTTTTTCTGTGGTGCAGGAACTGAACCGGCTACTATCAAATGTATAGACAACATTCTAAGGCTTACATCACAGATACGAATAAACCGCGGAGTGTTATAAGAACCAAACGGATGATCGTGCTTGGTGGGCCAAGTTGGTAAACAAAATGGGAACTCAATATGGCACAGAAAGGAATAGGCTGTTTTCTCTTTGATAAGATTTTTATTGTTGACGTCATCAAGGGGCTAAAGTGGAAATATGCCATCTCCAATCATCCCTCCGACCTTCATGCTATATACACGAGGGGGGACCCAAAATAAACGAGACTTTCTTTCGAACTTTTTATTTTTTCAATATTTTTACACCAAAATTTGGATAACCTCAAATTATTCACCATTAGAGTGTGTGTAATTGTACAACCTTATTTTCCACCGTTCAAAACAATTTTGAAACTCACTGATTGAAATGTCTTTTATGGCCTCCAGCGATTTTTGTTTCACCTCTTCTACAGTATGAACACGTTTCTCTTTGAAGTCCTTTTTACATCCTAGACCACCGAAAGAAGTTACAGGAAGGCAGGACGAGTGAATAGGGCGGGTTAACGATCGGGGTCATTCCATTTTTGCTCAAATACTGCTTTACAGACTTCACTGCTTTGGGAGAGGAGAGAGAGCACTCTTCCATTCGCGTGACTCTTTCTTGGTTTCGGAATCGTACCCATGACGCCACGACTCATAACCTTGGAAAAAAATCTGGGTCCTCTACGATTGACAAGAGTGTTATTTTTATCAACATTTTTATCGGTGTTTGACGTTGAGCGGCGCCCAGAACGAGTTTGGTCTTCAACCTACATTTCTCTACGTTTAAAACGCGAAAACCGAGTTTTTGCCGAAAGAGGATGTCTTGATTTACTTAAAATTAAAATTTGGATGTATGTTTTGTCTCACAGCGACGCGGCTGAGAAAATAGTTTCTGTACAACAGCCGACCACAAAAAAACCGTCCCCTCTCCATTCCTCCCCTCTACCACCCGAGTCTCGTTACTTTTGGGTCCCCCCTCTTACATTAATTGGATTTATTACTCCTTTCTCATCAATTAATAGCCTGAACGTAAGTTATGAGATTTAAGCAAAAAAATCGGATACAGATGACGTCATCGTAGACTTAAACATTTGCTAATTTTTCAAAAGAAGCAAACACATTGTGACTTGACATTTTAAATGAATGAAAAGAAAATACTTTGTTTGAAGTCACTTTATTTTTATTTTACGTCTACCGGTTTCGGTACCTCCGTACCATCATCGGGACTGTTACAAAAATAATGTCTAAAAATAAATAAGTACACATATATATTATACATAATGTTGTGAAAGAAAGGGACAGTATACTAGAGTGGGACAGAGCGTCAGTTGTTGCGTGTTGTGAGCGTAGACGTAAAATAAAAATAAAGTGACTTAAAACAAAGTATTTTCTTTTAATTTATTTAAACATTTGGTTTAGCTTATGTAGGTATACAAGGTGTCGGGGGTAAAGTGCACAAACTTAAGGATGTGATTTTACAAGAAAGTACAAGAAGAGAAGATGAATAAGTGTTTTAGAAACTCTAACATTTTAAGTTAGTTTTCTGTTAATGGAGTTGAATTATCTGTACAGAGTAAAAAAAATCTTATGCAAAAAAAAAATTGTATAGGAATATAAGTTGTAATTTGAAAAAAAGTTAATCATCTTTTTACTTCTACCATCACGTAGAATCACCTCCTAAAGTTTGTGCACTTTACCTTCGGAAATCCTATATAATCCTTAGATTATTAAAGGATGTTGTCTTAATATCCAAGCCAGCTGGAACCAGTGAGACTATGGCATCCCCAATGTGGGGTATGTTGTGAGGCGGAAGGTAGTGGGGAGGGGAAGGAGATGGTGAAGAGAAAGATAAGGGTTTACATGGCTATTCAGATCTAGTCACCAAACACGGCGAAACCCATTTCGAGCAATGTTTCAGTTCTGAATGGTGTTCTTACAAGGCGATACCGAGAGTATCTTCCACTCTGGAAGGTGCCGCAATTATACCTTATATTGTTTTAATTTTTTAAATAGTGAAAAAACAAGTCAATCAAATAAAATTTACTTGCGCACGCTAGGATTTCAACCCGCGACCTCCGGATAACTAGTCGAGAGCCTTGCCCTTCGACCACGGAGACCGTTTTAAAATCGGCAAGAGGAATTTTTTCCCATTGGTTCCACACGGATAGGAGGCCCCGAGGAAAATAATTTCCCTCAGGGCCTATGTAACATTAGAAGATGATGCATGGAGAGTCACATAAAATTGAGAAGAGGAGGTTCTGGGAAGAAGTGGTAGGTGGGTATTAAGAATCTGGGGGTCAGTGTGCCCTTCGAAGCCTTCCCTCCCACTGAGGTGCAAGGCGATGGGTCGAGAGAGTCTGGCTGAAGAGGTGAAAGAGTCCCTCTCCGGCCAGCTACGGGCAAATGCATTCGCCACCAAGAAGTGAACAAACCTCACTCCATGAATCCGGGCATCTTTGCTAAGTAACCAAAAGGAGCGAACCACTTGGTCTGACCAATTGCAAAGGTTTTGGTAATCCGATTAGTTCCCGGGGCGACCCGCCTTCCAAAATGCTATAATAATATAGAATATGCCATTTGCTCACTCATTCCGAAAGAATACTATAAAAAGTACTTTGTTGTTATTGAACAGGGTATTTTAAATGAAGTTAAAATCCGTTGTTACAAAAAGTTTTTTGCTTCAGAGTCAAAGCTTTTTCCACAGGAAAGCTTGTTTTCCCAGTTGATAAAACTACCTTAAAAATAGCACGCTTTAAAAGCAGTTAACTACTGGCTACAGTAGTTTATCTTGCGAGTAGTTACTGAATGACCGGGCCCGCGTGGGTCGTCAACCGTTCGCTACAGCCGCAAATTTGTCCAAGTGACCGAGTTTCCCGCAGTGCAATCTATTTTCCCACATACTTGATACACACGAGACTTGTGTCTGCCATCTCATTGCGAGATCTTGACACGATGTTGCGAATTCTATACATACTGCACGTCAAAGTAGGTACTCGGTTTGTATAAAACTAATTCATCTATAGATATTAAATGCGACGTGCATACGTGAAATTCGTCTGAGATCTATTAACAAATCTCATTCAAAGATAACATACTAGACCACTTTCAGATTATTTAAAAAAATCGATAAAATTGTTGAAAATCGAGCGAAGCCGGGAATTATTTTTTTAAGTAAATAAAATTTAATAAATAATAATGTTTTTTTTTTAAATTTAATATTTAGTTTATTAGTTTAGTTTATAGTCGTTTTAGGTATTTTTTTAATTTTTGCTGAAATTCCTGAATATTTTCGATAACTTTAAAATATAATGGTAGTTTGTTATAATATGTTATACCTAGATAGAGATAAGTATTTTGAGTGTGTTTTGTACTAAATTTAGGGATTTATTATTATTAAATTTAGTTATTATTAAGTATTTTTGCTGTTATTATCGATACCGCTGATTCGGGTTAAAACTGTTATAAAACACGAATTCACAAAAACAATAAATAAATAAGCCGGGTTATACGATAAAACAACAATTTAGTATGTAATATAACAACTAGTTTCAAAATAAATCAATGTTTTACTACTCATTTTGTAAATTGTCGACTAGATTTACAACACGAATTAACCAAAAGTAACAAAACTTCACAATCGTTCGTTCCCGAATTGACTAGGAAGTGATTGGTTTGTATGGATGGCCTCCTTGGGACGGCAATACATCATTAACTGTGCGGTATTGATCTGTCACCCGTTAATAGGAGTAAACTGGTGCGGTAGCAAGTTTTGTAATTAACTCACCAAACACACACTTTGTCCAGACAAATGGGTCGAGCGGGGTGTCGATGAGTCCCCCAGGAGGGGAGGGGAAGGGCCCCGGGTAAAATGATCACCAACCTTTGCCGGGGTGGAAAGGACACGGGGTTCATTTGCTTATTCTCTGTTAAATACCCTTTCAAAGCGATTTCTGTTCAGCGCGAATGAAAGGAAAATTAATGTTCCGTTTTTCTGATTCCACACTTTTGCGATAGGTTTTACGGGGAGGTATTCATGATTGACTAATTGGATTTAAAACTTCGTCTACGAATTTCTTGTTTGGAATAACTTTTGAATGACATTGAACTTTGAAAATAGAAAACTAAATTTATTAAAACAGCGGAACAGTAAATAAAAAATACATTAAGTGGGTTTCTCACCATCCTCCCAGTAGCTTATCTACACTAATAACGAATATTTTAAAAATAAAAATAAAATACTGGCAGTGGTTAGAAAACTCAGCCAACTTATCCAATATATAGCCACTATTCATAGGTTCGAGTGCCGAATTATAAACTCCAACTTAATAAATAAATAAACCGTAAATCGTAAATCGAAAATATTCGTTATTAGTGAAGATAAGCTATTGGGAGGATGGTGAGAAACCCCCTAAAATTATTTCAGTTGTATCGTTAAAATACCAAATACATCAAAACAGATAGATTGCTAGATATTCGATTGACGTGTGTCATTCTTTTGAGCAATGTTTGATGTAATTAATATGTATTGTTTCACAACTATTTTATTAAAAATCATTTATGTGTTTATTTAATGTCCAATATATAAATATACTATAAAAATAACTGAATTTAATACAAGCATAAGAACTTAATAGAAATAAATATTTTTTTAATATCAATTAAGAATTTTATAAATTATTTTATTTTCATGACATCAGAAAGTATGAAACGAATACTTAGCTCTTAATGGATATAAAAGTAGAAATCTAAGTAAATAAAAATTATAATAAATTAAATTATTATACCTAGCTCTCTCATTAAAAATGTAGGGGTATTAGATTTGTCAAAGAATTTGTATATAAAAATTCAAAAATCAGTCATTTTAAATACATGTAGGATTACGAAAGATTTTTTTATTTTTTAATTTTTAAAATATTTATATTGAGGGATTAGTAGGATTTATCGGTCAAATTAGGAATTCCACCGAGCCGAACCCTCTGATATGAAAATATCTTGAGTCGGTGAATTATTTTCCCATATAATTCCCATAAAATTCCGGTGCGTAATTTAAAAAAGTAGACTGGTTAAATTAATATTGATTGATAATATATGATATACGGCCTTCTTGTACATTCCTTCTGTGCAGTTAAATAGATTCGCCACATCTACGTTCTTACTATCTTCGTGTAATCTAGGTACAAGCCAGTGCTGAAATTCGTAGTCCTGGTAGTGTTACAATTAAACAGAATTTGGAACAAGTAGCTCTCGTAGGTATATGAAATTCAATGAGGTTAATTAAATCACTTCTGTATATAATACTATCATTTACAAATTTGGTATGGAAGATCCACAGTCTCTAGTGTCTAGGATGAACGAAGTATGTATGAAGAATGAGTTAATGGTAAATGTAAGTAAGTCTAAAGTCATGGTGTTTGAAAGAGAGAGTACGAAAACAGTGTGCGATATAGTTGTGAATTGTGAATACTTGGAGCAGGTGGATGAGTTTGGGTATTTGGAAATTATATCAGGCTGATAAGGATATTGAAAGAAGGATGAATGCAGGTAACTCCATTAATGGTGGATTAAACGCCGTTGGCGCCACCAAAAAGCTGTCCAAAGAAGCGAAGCTACCAGTTAGGTAACAGCACTCCACAATGGTGTGCTGGTACCTACCTAACCTGATGGATTGAAGTAGTGAAGCATGGAACTGGCATAGGAACGATGAAATTAGACCGAATGCTAGAGATGAGATCCCTGAGGCGTATTTGTGGTATAACCATGTATGATCGTGTGAGAAATGTGAATATTCGCAAAGAATGCAAGACTGATGTAAGCGTAATGAGTAAGATTAAGAAAGGGACCCTCAGATGGTTAGGCATGTAGAGCGAATGAATGAAAAAAGGAGTGTAAGGAGGATATACGAAGCAAAAGTGAATGGAGGAAGAAGTTGCGGACGCCCGAGGAAGACATGACACGATCAAGTGAACCAGATACTTGAGTCGGGCCATGTCAGGAGTCGGAATAATAGAAGTGCATGTATGAGAAGATGTATGAATGTGAAATAAGCAAGGAGTGTATGCTAAGATCGAGTTGTTTGGCGGTCCGTTCTCTCTGCTACCCCTCCGGGGAAACGGCGTGATGGTTAGTGAGTACTTGCAATTTTTAACATAAATAATAAATCCGATATATCCGAGAGTTTTAATATGTATTTATTTTGACAAGTACCTAACTGTAGTTTATGTGTTCAATGGGAATACCGAGTTTAAAATTAAAGTGTCTTGGGAATTTTTTGGATTGAATCTGAATGTATTTTAAAATGGGGAAACCAGATCCAGGGTTTATATTCGACTTAACTTCGAACTAAAGATGTATATACAATTTCAATGTTGAAATATTCCCAAAACTTATGGAATATCGAAGAATTAAGGCACGCGTTTTCAGTTCTTATTATTAATTGCGTTTATATGGGACATAAAGTTTAATTTTGAAAGTATAAAATTATACCCAGATCATTAATTTCTTCGACAGAGGTAAGGGTTGAGTTATTAGGTTCATATGGGTAAATAATTGGATGACTTATTTTATAAAATCTTAATTTATGTTCAGATAAACGTTGCCAAGAGCATATCTATTAATTACCGTGTTAAAGTTATTTTGTAGACAAATACATCCTTCAGAGGTTTTCATTTATTCAAATATTTTGAAATCGTCTGCAAAAAGTAATTCAGTTAAATATTTAACAAATATTTGAAAAATTTCGTTGACGAAGAATGAAAATAAAATTTTGCTTAAATGAAACCCTCGTGGTACACCACTGAGAGCTGTAAATTGGTTGGAAAGGAACCAAGTAATTTTTACTAGTAGATCAGATATATAGCTAGCAAACACTCTACTAGTTTCTGTCAATACTGAGCTTACATATTTTAACAAAGAACAATTTAAAATGTTGAAGAACTTAGTGTTATCTTGACATTTGTTATCTAATGCGTTCGATATATACCGAGATAGTTTGCAAATAACAAGAACTTTTTCGAAATTGATCTGCCAGTCAAAAATCCATGTCGATTCGGAAAAATTACATTATTATTATTTATTTATTTAACGCCCAAAGGGCTTTTACATGTTGGTATAGTACACTTGTTACATTTGGTTGGTAGTAAAAAATATACACAAGTCATATAAAGACAAAAAACTAAAACTGAAAAATACAGCGATTTGATAGATTTACAAAAATACAAGATCTCTTTAGCAATAGTGTTGGAATAAACACTAAATATTACAAAACTCGCTAAGTTGATATGAAATATGTCAACATCACAGATGGTTATTAGGGGAAATTTTATCCAGTTATAGTTTTTCTAATGGTGAGATTATTAGGGATAGCTTACATATATTGGTCGATAGTTAGTTTAATCACACTTATTACCCTTTTTGAAAATAGGTTTCCAATTGTTAGGGAAGCAATCTGTGATAAGGGATTGATTAAATATTAAGCAAATCGCCACAGCCAGTGAAGCAGTACAGTTTATAAGAATAATGGGATGCACATTATGTAGTTTTTGTCTAGAGATCTAATCTTACTTTTAAAGTCGTTTACATTGATGTGTATGGCAGGGGTACGTGTACTCTCGTTAAGGGACGAAGGTGGTATTTAATTGTCTGGGATATTTTTGTCACAGATATTTTTGAATTAGTCATCAAAATTAATGTTTACAATTATATCAGTACTACGTTTTTCGTAGTGCATTGAGATGAATAAGCCTCGTTTGCATTTTCTTAGAGAGATAACTAGAAAGAAAATGTTTTGTAGGTTAGAAGTGCAAAAGTGGTACATAATTGAGTGAAATATTTCCAGATTATAATCAATATTATTTTTGTGGTGAATAAAATATACAGTCTGTATCAATCTGATTCAGTATAGCGCTGATGAAAGTGCATTCATTGAAGAAGAACAGCTTTAACAGTGTTTGATTACCAGAATAGCCAAGTACTTCCAACTTTCCTCTGCCCCTATCTCCTTTCCCTCCTTGCTGTCTTCAGTCTCACAACATACCTCCAGACGGTTGAGAGCAGTTTGGACTATTGTACGTTATTCACAATAAAACGGTGATCATAATAGGTTGAGAGCAGTTTGGACTATTGTACGTTATTCACAATAAAACGGTGATCATAATAGGTATATCAAAATTATATCCGTTGGTAAATATAAGAAAACACATAATTTATTTAAGTATACCGTAATTATTTTCTAAACTAGGTAAAGAATTGTAATTATTAATGTAATGTAAATAAGAAACGTAATTATTTTCTAAACTAGGTAAAGAAAATAATTACGGTGCACTTAAATAAATATACATGCATAACGTTGATACGTTTTACAAATAAGTCTGTTCTGTCCGAAATATACTCAATTTAGAGTGCCCTTTTTTTCACAAATTGCTACCTAATTAATTTGTCGATGTTATTTTTAAGGACAAGAAATATTATAAAACTTGTGAATTTCTCTGTATTTGAATTTTCAATGTAAAACGATGCGTATTTGCAGCATCTATATTTGCCGAAGGCTGAAGCGATAACGAGCCTTTCTCATGACGCGACGCCCTGATGTACCGTAGAACCACCAATTAGGTTTAAAACCTCAACCTGAATTCACGGAGTTTGGAATATTCCCGTGAAAGCGAAGAGAATTTGGTTCTCAGTTCATTCTGAGTTTTCCATACAAGACTTATTATTTGATTATATTGATCGTTGGTAATATCTCTCAACATTACAAAGCCTTAGAAATTTTACTGTGATGCTTGAGAAATACGGTTTTTATTCATCTGTTTTAAATACATACTAAAATGAAATTCCAGCAGAAATTACTCACAATATTATAAAATTTAATGAAGAAAATCGACAATCGCAATATAAGGGCAACAAAGGGCACTCTAAATTGAGTATATTTCTGGACAGAACAGACTTATTGGTAAAATGTATCAACGTTATGCATATATATTTATTTAAGTTAAATTTTATAACCTAGTATAGAAAATAATTACGGAATACTTAAATAAATTATATGTTTCTTCAATCTTTGCAAAACTACTTTGTGACATCATTTTAATTAAATGAAACAAATTAATTTGCGTAAACCACTATAACCACATGTTGTAATATCTACATGTTTCAAAACCGATTGTGTTCTTCATCAGGATAATAACATGAATAAAAATAACAAAATAATAAACAAAAGAACAATAGACAAAAATATTAAAGAGAGAGTGAATTAATTACCTGAAAAATCATAAAAAAACAATTATATAAAATTAAATATAAAAATTATTTTAGAATATGTTTACGTTACATTATACATACATTAAAAGAATATTTTAAAATATAATCAGTTTGTTTAAACAACCAAAATAAATTATTATAAATATAATTATTAATATGAAAATAAATTTAAGAGACGGTTATTTTTTCTAAAATATTTGGTTATTTATATTATTTATAATGTTTAGTTCGATTTGCAGGGTAAGCAACTCTGGAATCTTTAATCATAAATCTGAAATAATTCGGATTAGAAAAAACACTCTCCCACACATCATTTTGCAGTTTCCTTTAATAAAACTGATAGTACCCAGAAGTTCTATCAATCAAAAGAAAGGCTACCGATCGGTTTATAAAAACATGATTATACAACACATCATATTATGAAACAGCCTATCGTAAAGCCATTCCTAGCCCTCTGGAAATGATAGAATAATCACCGCACATATTTATGCATTAACCTTTTTCCAAGGCAAAAGGACCCGGCGATTTTACCAGGAAAGCGGGCCGGACCAGAAGGGCCCAAGTGGAAGGAAGCAGGTTGGGCCACAAAGGCCCAAGTCATATTTGGATGGAAGCGGGTAGGGCCAAAGGGGCCAAACGCTATTTGGAAGGGAGCGAACCCAAAAGCGAAAGAGCCCACGCGATATTTCCACTGTTAATTAAAACAACACATCCAGGGTTAACAGAGTTACCAACGTTGGGCGTGAGTTGGTTGCTACGTGATCTGTTCCAAGGCTTTGTTGGTCTTCCTAGGTCCGCCGTATCGGCTTTTAGGCTTTCACGTCAGTCACCATATTGCAGTCTTATTTTGAACATTTAAAAAATAATACATTTAAATGTGAACATATTTTGAAATATATATATGAAAAATAAATATTTTATTAGGATTTTTTTTAAATGTTGTCGTGTTCTTATCCAAAATCTTAAATCTTTTGTTTTTAGATACGTTTTTGATTTTCATGGCCAAAAGCATTTTCGTTGTTTGTTTTTGGGGTGTTACGCCGTGTTGTACTACCTCCTTCTTTAGCCGACGTTTCGGACAGCGTTGCAGTGTCCATCATCAGGGCAGATCCGGCAGATCCGTCGATGTGAATTTGTTGTGTTAAGTGTGTGCTTATTTACTTGGAAACATTACTTTGAAACGTCGGCTAAATAAGGAGGTAGCACAACACGGCATAACACCCCAAAAACAAACAACGAAATAAACTTTTGTTTTTAGTTTGTTAAGCCGCATCTCCAGCGACATTTTGGCTACACATATTGAACCAAATATTTATGCAAACTTGAAGCATTGGGGTAGGGCTAGGTGGACCGACCAGATGTTTTTGTTTTTGTCGCTAGAGACACGACATTGCTAAATCTCAATATGCCCATATAGCCTTATTTTTTTAAATGTAAAAAAAAAATTTACATAAAAAAATTTCAACATAAGTTAAAAGTTTTCGCGTGTTCCTTTTGTATCTCGTTTTATTATTTTCTAAACTTTGGAACACATGATTAGGAAAAAATGTTGCCTTATTTCGTTAAAAATTATTATTTATTTATAATAATAGGTAGGTACTATTATTTTAATTATTATTTTGCATTGCGTCTTTTTAGTGAAAAATCACCTCAATTGCGGTGTATTATGTTGTAAATATTTTGAAAACGAGTGGTCGGTAAAAATATGTTTAGCCAACGCAATTTAATTGCTCTACGAGAGGTTTTTAAGTTTTTTCCATCTTTCTTATAATACTTTTTCAAAGAACTTTTGTAAATTCTGAGAAAAACCTGTTATTTGGTAATATTCCCCAGATAGTTTAAAGTTTAGTTTCTCTTTTAGTTGTTGGTTTTTATAATAATTTATTCCAGACACAATTCAAGGTTTTAAATCATATTGATATTGTTTTTATTAAATAGTGTTATTTTGAGTCTTGTTTAAAAAAATGTAAATTTCATTAATAAACAAAATTTTATAATAAAATAAAGTTTTCATATGCTCAATTTTGATGGTGAAATTATGATGGTTAGTTGTATAAATATATACAAGAATAGGGTTATTTTTGGATTATATTTAAGTGCAATGGGGCACTAGAATCAATGTTTTTATGCACCCGCCAGAAGCGCAAAACTTTGCTGAAGACACTTGTCACTAAAAAATATTTCTGATATGCCTACTAAACATGTAAGAATTTCATAGTCAAATCATCGGATATTCGTAGGCTAACTGTTTAACCTTATTTAATACCAAATAACGGTAAATTATTATTTTTTCTTCTTCAAACTTCGCAAAATCACTTTGTGGCGTCATTTTGAATTAAATTAAAACAAAGTTATTTGTTTTAATTTAATTATTATTTTGTTTATATATTTAATAATATTGTTATTCCATTTATAAAAACAGTTTATTTTTAAACAAGTTCTGCAATGTAATTATTATTACGCGTGACAGCTGTTTCGCCTTCAGAAGACGAATTTATAGAAAATGAATAATAATATTACTAAATATAAAAAAATAAATAAATTTAAATGGAATTCTACAAATTAAACTTGATAACAATACATAAATGAAACAAATAACTTTGGGTACACCACTGTAATATAAAAATAGTAAATTATTCATTGGCTTTTTTGTGCTCATTAAAAAAGTTTAAAAAAAACTAAGATTATTTGATTATATCTACCGGAGTAAAGGACCCCTGACAAAAAAAGGTAACTTATAACACAAATAATATTTAAAAAAATAACGTTTATTAAAAATACGTACTCGAAAACATAAATATTATATATAAAACATAATAAATTTTGACTCCAACGTGACCAGGTAATAAAGATTTGTGTAAGAAGCAAAGTACCTATTATAATCCGATTATTACAAAGACTTTGACTAAACAGAATACTATATATTGTTCTTTCAGGTATTACTTTTGTTTTATCTATATTATTTTGTGTTATTTTTGTTATTTTGAATAATTGTTGAAAATTGTATTATAAAATGTACTACCTAACATGTGAAGAAAAATAAATAAATAAAGTCATGAAAAGTGATGAAAAAAAAACAGACTAAAATTTATAGAGCAACAAATGGTTTTGGCATAAACTTTTGGGCCAAGATTTTGTGTGCCACTCAATTTGCATTTTGATTTTGATTAATTGAAGACGTTTTGTAATACATTCTTATATTAGTGCTGATTAAAACTATATATGTATATATACACAACAACCACCCGACACACACACACACACACACACACACACACACACACACATACACGCACACACTCATATGCACACAATATTAAAGTAAGCTACAACCCCAGGTAGTTAAGCCTACTGGGAATAACCAAAATTATTAGAAATTCGACAGTCAAAGACGACTTAGCGACAAATGTAAGAAAACCCATATTGAATATAATCATTGTAGACCACCTCTCTCACCCCTCCCCCATATGTTATGAATAATATACACCGTAGATTAAGAATAATTTGTATCAGTCTGGCTTTAACAAGCACATCATTTGGTAGTTTTACCTGGAAAGTTTTCCGGAAGTTTTGAAAAATGGTAATATTATAGATTTTGATGTGCTCTTTCCGAATTTCACCTTTGCCACTTCGCATCTTTCTCACTCTCGCCTAATATCAGTTTTTTGACAATATTCGTATCTCCTTTCCGACTCATTTTATGATAAAAACCAGTCAATACAAAATAAACTAAAGAAAATTTCCTACAATTTATGCGTTAACAATTTTTTTGTAAAATCAAATCAAATTTTGTCATACGAGCGCCGTAAATTGGCGCTAGAAAACTGCTATGAGGCGCCATTTTTTTTAATGGCGGCACGAACGGCAAAGATACGAGGTGGAAAAGTTGAAATTCGGAAAGAGCACATCGAAATCTATAATATTACCAATTTCAAAAAATCCCGGTCAAATAAATTAAAGTAGAAATACTTTTTATTTTTCTTTTATTATATTATTTTCATAAATGATCTGTATTTGAGATCGTCAACTTGAAGTGGAACTCCTTAATACCAAACGTAAATTACTATATTTTCTAATATTTTATTATAAATCAGACCAGCTTAATTAGCACTTGTGGCATGAACACTTCAAATGTAGCTTGGTCATGCGAAACTGGCCGAAGCTAGGCGGATTAAAGTTGTTTTCCTGGCATAACAAATTATTATGTTACGGGAAGCAAATAACACAGAGTTCCACACAGTACTCTGGTAAGCAGTAAGCTAACAAACAAGTGGAATAAAGAGGAAGTGGAAGTAGAACAACATGGCTGGCTGTCCATTCCGGCCGACCCGACCAGTTCCATTAAGGCGCGGGCCAAACGCACGTGCAAGTTCCCGGTCTCTCAACACCTCCGAAGTTGGTAGGGCTTGTTCGCAAGCCACTGGAGCTACTCATTACTTATTCATTAGATAAGCTCCCTAACATTTGTACGTACAGATTTCTGCCGGCGAGATCGCTTTGTCTCCCTGATGATAATTGAGCCCCAAGCGGGGTGTGGGGTTATTAGGAAATCTTGAAAGAGACGACGTGTAATACGAGATATGGAACGCGCCGAACATTTTTCTGTGATGTTTTCGGGAAATGTTTTCGCCTCTATAAGCATCAGATTTAGAAGTATCAGATTGTCGTAATTTACTACCGAGCTGTTATATTTTATGAAGTAGTTTTCGTTTGATGTTTTAATACTTTAACGGGGTTGTCATACACGGAGAAAAATGTTATTCGAAAAAAACGATAATTTTAATAGTAAAAACGGTTAAAAACGGGACTCAAGTTCTTACGAACAAATTAACAGGGTTTCAATGTTTATTGGCGGGAACATGTTAGAATAATTTGTTGGTATACGCATACCAACAAATTATTCTTAAACTTTCCCGCCAATAAAGATTGAAACACTGTTAATTTGTTCGTAATAACTTCAGTCCCGTTTTTAACCGTTTTTACTATTAAAATGATCGTTTTTTCGAATAACATTTTTCTCCGTGTAGATGATAGTATGATATAAGTATGCTGAATAATATAAAAATTCAATTTCAAGCCGTTAGATTTCATTAAGCGTAAGTTTTTCTTTTAAAAAAAATTACCTAATTTAAAGTACCAAGTGAACATAAATGATAAGTGTTTTTTGCGCAAACATAACTTACTACCTGCAAGTTTATTTAGAATTTACTATTTTCATGAATTTCATCATCGAGTAGTATCAAAAATCTGCTTTAAAGTGTAGGAAAAGGGTATAAGGTAGTTTTTGAAAATCTGATAAAAATCTTCCTGTTCTTTTGATGTTCAAGTGTTCAAAAATGTAATCAATAGCGGAATATAACTGAAGGTTTGCATAAAAAATGAGGTCACACCGTCTTTACAAATTCATATAGATTGATACATAGCTGAAGACCCCGACGTGGACGATGCAGAATTTTTCGAGATCAAATGTAGACCGTAATTTTTCTCTAATATTGAACGTCAAATGTTAATAAAATCAACGAGTATTACCAAAATTATGCCGATGTTCCTCACGTTCGATATAATTGTAGACAATAACCATCTACGTAATAGTACAATTTTTTTTTTGGAAAAACTGACAAGAGGTACCAAGTCGTTTGAGCTGTAAGTTCATTTTAATTTTCTTCTACAAGAAATGAATTAATAATATATAACCTTTTCATATATAACTAATAAAAAAATTATCGTACACATTTTGCATTGGACGTTCACTGCAACCCTAATACCACATAATATATAAAAACTTCACTGAAGAAGAAGATAACAATTATAATCTAATTGTTTTAAATATGAAAATGAACAAGACACAGAAGAATAATAAAAGTTAATGAATGCAACTGGGACTCGAACCCAGAACCTCACATCTAACCGGGACATACGCATTAACCAATTTTGCCATTGGACCCTATTATGAGACTGTCGTATTTGTCAACTTCATATTTCAGAATTAACAATACTTTCTTCGAATAATGTTCGTTTCCAAATTATTGGCAGCTACCTTTTTCATTGGAAACACGTATTCAAATAATGTATTTGTTACCTAGATATATCCCGGTTAGACGTGAGGTTCTGGGTTCGAGTCCCAGTTGCAACCATTATCTTTTATTGTGTTTCTGTGTCTTGTTCATTTTCATATAAAAAAAGAAGATAATTATTGTTATCTTCTTATTCAATGATATATTATATTGATAGGAATAACCTTCAAAAGTTGAAAAGAGAGTGTTTTTTTTCCATTTTCATTTTCAGTTTCAATCATATTTTCTGAGTTTAGTTCAAATCTGTCCCTAGAAAAAAGGTTTCAGGCGGACTTATAGACGATATTCAATCCCTGCATTTTGGCTTATTTGCCAACGAACCAATCAGGGTTGATGGCCCGGGCATTGTTCCTGACGTTTGATTTAGCTCTCCCGCCCATCGCGCCATCGCCCGTCTCCGCCCCCGCCCCCGCTGCCGCCCCAGGAGCAACTCACCTGCCTCAAGAATAATACCCTCCGCCCACCGCATTTTATCCTCCTTGAGTAAAGAGTTGAAGAGGTTACCTTTTTGAAGTGTCGTATAATTTTATTGCTTCTAAATTTATCGTTAACGTAACTCTTAGTAACAAAATAATGATTTTTCATTATGATATAAAATTTTAATGTAACTCATCGATGTTATTATTAGGTATACTAGCGCAGACCTGCTAAAAATCACGGAATAATCTGAAATCTTGACAAATCAGTTTCAATTTTGGAAAAGTGTTAATAATATTACACTTACTTTATAGCTTGTCTAAATTATTCACAAAATCAGTTCCAATTTTAAAATTTTTGAGTTTATTGAACCAGAACTAACGCACAGACAGCCGAAATTAGTATTTTTTGTATAACTGTAGATTATAAATTTTTATTGGTAATCTTTGTTTCATGGAGTAGTTTATCAGATCAACTGCATTTTTTAACATTAACTCGGCCGTGATCATTGAGGATGCTGTGTAGAGGGTTTTTTAAGAAAAAGGAAGGAGGGGAAGTTCAAGGAAGGAAATAGGTATAAGAGTGTCAGAGGTGTTGGTATCCATACCCGCCTTCCGAATTGAAATTGTACTGACGACTAATGACTATGGTAACATTTGTTTGGGACTGACTGGAAGAAGTCACAAACAGTCTATAATTTCTTAAAATTATCTTCACAATTAATCTAAATACATATGTATAACATTCTTAACATACGTAATGTTGTTGTTCCAAGGGTACTTATGTATTATTGTGATCGACGGATATTTTAGGTATGTTGAATTTGATCGATTTAACTATCGAAGGATACTTTAGATAATATGTCGAATTCGAAAGATTTATCTTTCGAAGGATACTTTAGATAATATGTCGAATTAGAACAATTTATCTTTCGAAGGATACTTTAGATATGTCGAATTTGAACGATTTAACTATCGAATGATACTTTAAATAATATGTCAAATGTGAAAGATTTAACTTTCGGAGGATACTTTAGATATGTCGAATTTGAACGATTTAACTATCGAATGATACTTTAAATAATATGTCAAATGTGAAAGATTTAACTTTCGGAGGATACTTTAGATATGTCGAATTTGAACGACTTAACTATCGAAGGAATCTTTAGATATGTCGAATTTGAACGATTTAACTATCGAAGGATACTTTAGATAATATGTATAATTTGAACGATTTAACTTTCGAAGGATACTTTAGATATGTCGAATTTGAACGAATTAACTATTGAAGAAATCTTTAGATATGTCGAATTTGAACGATTTAACTATCGAAGGATACTTTAGATGTGTCGAATTAGAACGATTTATCTTTCGAAGGATACTTTAGATATGTCGAATTTGAACGATTAAAGTATCTAATGATACTTTAGATATGTCGAATTTGAACGACTTAACTATCGAAGGAATCTTTAGATATGTCGAATTTGAACGATTTAACTTTGAAGGAATCTTTAGATATGTCGAATTTGAACGATTTAACATGCTTTCTAAAGTTCTTTCAGTCCAGTTTGCTATGTGCGTTCTGCGACCTATTTTCAAATATTCTGAAAAACCCTCGGCTTTTTCATTTCTACATTGTACGTTTTCGTTTTGATATTATCTATGTTTGAATATCTAAGCGATTTTCGTTTATATAGGCTCTTTTATAAGTGGACTAAAACAATAGCAAGTGGACCTAACCCTTTGAGGCAATCGACCGTATTAAATAATATTATGTGTAATCGAAAAACATCGATTTTTTTGGAATTCGTGGTATTCGTGGAATTCGTGGACTTTCTAGAACACCTTATTTTGCCCATGATAGAAAATAATCATCAAAAATCATTTATGTTGATCCGATTGCAAATCGTAACACTAAAAGTAGTTTTTGTTATTTCTTTGATGCAATATATTTATGAACGAGATAGAAGATAAATTTTCACGTCAGAAATTAAAAAGGCGGTTTGAATTTTTCAAATTACGTCTTTTAGATTACTATTAAGTGATAAAACTACTCCATTGCATTTAAAAATGACGGAAACACACGAATGTAGTGTGGAAACATGTCAGGTCTAAAGGTTGGCTTAGCAGTTGCCCGGGAAGTGAACATTTTCTTAAAATTGGTTTATTGGTTTATTACGACATACACTGTATGTACCCACGTAACAATACAAGTAATAATGTATGTTTAATTAAATTATTTCATGGTTATATACCTATTAGGTAGTTTCGGGTTAGATGTAAACGGATCTTAAAACTTAATTAATTAATTAATGTAAGAAATAATAAAAAGGAAGGATGTGGGTGGAGAAAAAGAGACATTTTAAAATAAAAAAATACATGCTCACTAATGGTAATTGACTGATAAAAGTTTAATGAAAAGTTGAATGTAAGTAGTTTGAAACTAATTTATATCACGCCAAGATATTTAATAAATTAGTTTTGTATGTTTGCAAGGAATCATTTTGTAATTTTGTTGTTTATGTTTAGTAAATTTTTCGAAGTTTTTTCCATATACTTTATACTTAATCTATATATACTTTATATTGAGGATTCCATGTTGTGAAAGCATACTCCAGTGGACTTCTGACCAATGAACAAAACAACATTTCTAGATTATTAGCACTTTTGAAAACTTTACAAAATATTCTTAATATGAAACCTAGCATCTTGTAAGATTTTATAATGATTTGTTGGGTAAAGTTATCAAAAAAATTATTTGCTGTCTAAGTAGACACCTTTATCATTTATTTCGTCCGCGTATAACAAAAAAATACTATTTTGAAAGCATACATAAATGTCATTTATATAAATATTAAATAAGAGTGGTCCGAGATGCGACCCCTGGGGCATACCTGAAACGATTTCCGTTAAACAAGATGTGAAATCATTGAAAACCATTTGCAAGAAATCAATTTCGGAGGTGGATATGGGTACCGCCGCCCCAGGTAAAAAGGTGTTGGAAAACCAACACCTCTGCTATATTTATTGTTTATGTGTTTAGTTCGTCGAACTCCATTTTTTAAAAATTTAATATAAATTAAATTTAATATTGTTATTATTAAATTCCGTAAGTATTTTAGATCTTTATATTATTGTTACAGCTGTTTCGGCTTATAAGGCCATTTTCAAACTGAAATTAAAAAAAAACCTCTGCCATAGGTCACTCCAAGTGGTTTACTATGTTTGGTGACTTAGCAGAGGTGCCCTGGTTCATAGAATGAGGTTAATATGGATCTTGGAAGCAGATTCGCCTACCCACTTGCTACGTGAAAGGCCGGATCGAGAGACACTGGTTCAGGCAGGACTTTTGACCTCCCCAACCGGACTCTCTCGACTCATCGACTTCATCGCAGTTTTAGGGATGGATTTATACGTCTGTCACTCCTGGATACTCTGACCCTCCGATTCCTATCAACCTCTTTTAACTTTTCCCTCCCAGAGCATCCTCTCTTTCTTTTCCTTAAAGAGACCCTCTTTACAGCATCTCCTAAGATGACATAGGCCCTGATGGAAATTATTTTCCTCATGGCCTCCTGTGAGGATCTGAATAATCTATTAAGAGACTTACATGCCTTATTTTAATCAGTGATTCCTGGGGCTATTTGGAGAAAAAAGCTTAAGTGGTATTTTGGTCCCCGTAGACTGACTAAATCCTAAAAAATAAGTAGGTATTATTGAACAGTTAAGAGTCGGGGAGGGTGATTAAGCGATTACTATCTTTATTTAAAACTAGCTGATACTTGGCATGCGTTGCAAAGCCACTCAAATAAAGAAATTGTTTCTCCCTGCGTTTCCTTTCCCATTCGTCCCGTTTACCTTCCTCCTCCCCTTCCTCTCACACGTCCCCTTCCCCTCTCGCTTTCCCACTCCTCCTCCTCCACCTTCCCTCTACTCACTCTACTCCCTTCCTCTTCCCCCGTCCCGCGAACCCCCCTGGTTCCCCTCCAGCCAGGTTCCCCTCCCCCCTCCCATATTCTACCTTACTGAAGGGACGAACGTCAAATGTTTGACAGGAAAGTAGGTAGAACAGTTTATATAGGATTTTTTTTTTTTATTTTCTTTCTCGCAATTTTTCAATATTTTCTTCAAACCTTCCCTGGACTAAGACAAACATTTCAAAACCAAAATCAGTTAAATTGGCCCAGCCGTTCTTGAGTTTTAGCGAGACAAACGAACAGCAATTGATTTTTATATATATAGATAAATCAGGTCCTACCTCTCTTAAAACTTGAATATTGTGTAAGCACATGATTCGATGAACACTTTTCATGTGAAAATACTATAGAAATGTGATGTGAATGTGATCAGCCGAGTCCGGACGGTTAGCGAAATAATGGGAGGCGCATGCGCAGACGTCAAAATTGTGATTCGGCAGGGAACACTTGAATAAAATTTTCAAATTTATCGAACGTTATTTGTTGCTATTTACTGCTGACGGAAGTTGAAACAACCCAATTTTTCGGTGAATGACGATTTGAAGGAAATTCAAATTTGAAGGAAATTCAAATTTGAAGGGAATTCCGAAACAACTGGTCCTATGGAATTTTCGATGAAATTTCTTCTGACGGAGGTTGAAACAACCCAATTTTTCGGTGAATGTCGATTTGAAGAAAATTTAAACGTGAAATTTTCCGAAACAACTGGTCCTAAGAGTATCAGTCATTCTAGAATTATCAAATTAGGAAAACTATGAGTATGAATTATTTTCGGAATTCATGCCCTTGTCTCTACTTTTCTAAGAAATCATCAGGACATAGAAAATGGTGGCTTAAGACCCATTGAACAGCGGCTGAGAATTAAAGTTTCAAAATGCTTGCAACTGTACAGGGAGGTTGCGGTGAGAAAGATCGATTATTACCGGTATCAAATTTTTGAAATCAAAAAAAATTAATTTAGATTTATTTCATTGAAAACTTGCTTTAATATATACTTACATTCAAGTAAGCAATAAAAATGCTCGAAACACACAATGATAAATTATTAAATAACGTGTACTTTTGTAAGAATTTTTTGATCATAAGTATTTATGATTTTTCAATTATATCTAAACAAAATAAGTGTGCAAAAAAATCTGAAATATTTTAGTTTGTAAGACCTTAAATAAATAGAAAAAACTGAGATATTTTTGTCACAAAACACGTTCTCGCATTTATTTTTTAATGATTTTAATTGATCTAAAATTAAAATTCTGAATAGTGTATTTACTAGATTATGTATTGATTTATTTTGCTGTGCGATTATGCGATTTGAAATTTGTGTTGTATAATGCCTACGACCAACGGTATAACTTTAGTATATTAAAAATAAACTTAATTTTTCAAAATTGGGTTTCACAAGTTCAAAGTGCGTTTACCAGATAAAATAACAATCTTTCAAAATCAATTTATGTTTTTTTTTTGTAAAAATGAGTCAATATTTAAAATTTGTTTTAAAAAGTATAAATTTCCGGTATTGTCTGGTTATACCCTCTTAAAAAAAGGTTTAAACTTCTTTCTCACCTCAAAAAAAAATTAGATTTATTATTTTGTGAAAAGTTGAAGTTAAGACATAAATATGTAATATATTAAGTTTTTTATACAAAGCTTTTGATATTTGGCCGAAATTCATATTCGAAATATGTGGAACGATGTTTTATTCAATCATTTTTATTCCCTGAACTTTCCAGGTGTCCGCCACCCTCCTCATATTGGACACATAAAACTAATAAAACTTTTTTAACCCAATGAAAATGTCAACACAAGTTTATTGGCCATACACCATTGAATCAAACATAAATTCGCCCTCTATGTGGTGGTTATGTTTCTACGTTATACATATGTCATAATATTGGGATGTTGTTATATAGGGAAATTTAAGATTTTTTTTTGATTAATACCTACACTTAATGTTCTTCTCTTCATAATATCACATTCACTAACCCATAATATAAAGTACAAGCTGAGCTCCTCACAGTTAGTAATGATCCTTTTATTTTGAATATCAAGCGTATAAAATTTCATCGTCGAGCAGTATCAAAAATCTGCTTAAAGGGATAGAAAATGGGATATGGGTAGTTTTTTGAAATCCGATATAAAAATCAGTAACCCTCATCTTGTTTTGATGGTCAAGTGTACAAAATATCCTTAATAGCGGAATAAAACTGTAGATTTGCATAAATTAACAAAGTCACATCTCCACACCAGGTCACTCATCTTTGCATATTTTATTTTATTTTATTTGGAAAATTAAATATTTATATATATTGATACTTAGCAGAAGTGAAGTTGTTGGATATATGCAATTTTTTAAACATAGTATACTTCTTGTGAGTATTTTTTGATCATAAGTATTTATGATTTTTCAATAATGTCTAAACTAAAGAAGTGTGTAAAAAAAAATGAAGTATTTTAGTTTGTAAGACTTAAATAAATAGTAAAACTGATGTATTTTTGTCACAAAACACGTCCTCGGATTAATTTCTTTTAATTTTAACTAAAATCAAATTTCTGAAAACTGTGTTTACTAGAGTGTGTATTGATTTATTTTGTTGTATGATTATATGATTTCAAATTTGTGTTGTTTAATAGAATCTATCGTTTGAAAATTGAACAAATCTGCCAATGACCAACGGTATAACCTTAGTATATTAAAAATAAACTTAGTTTTTCAAAATTTTAAAACTGCGTGTACCAGATAAAATAACAATCTTTCAAAATCAATTCATGTTTTTTTTGTAAAAAAATTTAGTCTAGAATTTGATTTAAAAAGGACTAATTTCCAGTATTCTCTGGTAATACCCTCTTAAGGAATGGGAGGTAGCTTTTCATATTTTCATGTGGACATTGTGACCTTCCTTTTATTTTGATAGTCAAGTGGGCTAAATTTCATTGATCTCGAAATAAAACTACAGATTTGTATATAAAATAAAGCCACACTGGGACACTTTTTGAAATGTATAGATATATAATATATGATAGCTGATGTCGCCCGGGCTTTATGCAGAAGTTTTCGAAATCAGATGAATACCGTAATTTTCTTGTGATTTGAACGTCAAACGTTAAAAAAAGTTGGAAAAGGGGATGGCGGTAATTTTTTAAAATATCATGTGAACCTTATAATATGACCTTCTTATATAAATTATCATATGACATTCCTCTTGCTTTGAAAGTCTGTGCAAAATTTTATCAGTCCCGAAAAAAAGTGTAGATTTGTGTAAAATACAAACCACACCACGACACTTCTTTGTTTGTATATAGTATATATATATTTGTGGATTATATATAGCTTATTTCCGCGGCGTTCCCCGGGCATTAAGCAGAGTTTTTTGAAATGTGATTAAGAGACTGATTTTCCACTTATTTTGAGCGTCAACGTGTGCAAAATTTCATCAACCTCTGAATAAAACTGTAGATTTGCATACAAATCAAATTCATGCTGCCACACCATCCGCCCGCCCGCAGCCACAGACAATGAACTTTATATATTAGAAATAAGAAGAAGACATATATAAGATAGGTGCCTCTCTAGACTGTGTTATGCCACAATTAAATATTTTCAGTGATTAACTCCGTACAGAAGACAGTTAATTTATCCGCATCACTTTTATACTGAAAGCTTAAGGTGAAATCTGTAAAGCATTTTTATTTTCACAGGCTTCGAAGGTATCCATGATATTTTCTGAAAATTTTGGCAGCCATATAGTTTTACTAATTTGTGTTGATTTAATTTTTTTAGATAACCAACACCCTTTCATAGGTTACCGCAAGTGGTCGTTACGTTTGGTCATTTTACAAGGGTGCCGGATCCATGGGGTGAAGTTTGTCCGAGTCTTTGCGGTGGATGCATCTATCCGTCAGCGGCGTGGGATGCTGGATCTGGAAGGGCTGGTTGAGGGAGACCTTTTGCCCTCTCCAGCTGGTTTATTTCAGAACATCGCCTTGCACCGCAGTGGGTGGGGTGGATTCATATTTCCCTGCTGGAGATACCGACCCCAAGATTCCAACCCATCCCTTATACTTTTATCTTCCAAGAAATTTATTTCCTCCCTTTCCCCAAAAGATTTTCTACACAGCATCCTCAAAGATAAGGCCCTGAGAGGAATCATTTTCTTCAGGGCCTTCTGTGTGAAGCGAATGTAAAAAAATTAAACACCCTCTTTGAGATTCACTATATAAATGATAGGTACACTATTCCCATTAGAATAAGTTCCGAGTATGCTAGTTATGCGAGTATTTAGTTATGTGAGCACAGTAGTAAAAAAAATCATTTGAACAAAGACAAGCATTAAAAAAACTAATTTTGGTGCTAAACAAACTAATTTGACTGGTAACTTAAACAATCCTTTAATAGGCCATATAAACAACATAGATTACTTATTTTTTTCGTTTGTGAAAAGTCTGTTTTTAATGTAACTCATCCTCTAGAATACTTTGTAGTGAACCTACCCCTGGCCTTACTAACTTCTATGGGTCTCGGGACCTCCTGTAATGTACCTGTGGGGCTACCCGGCACCCGTTGTACTGATCCGTAGTCGTCTATCCTTGGTTTTTCTATTCTTTCCCTTTAACATTAGCTGTCGGGATCTACTGGCTACGCTACCCTTATCTTTTGGCCTTCGATCAATATACCCTTGTATCTAGCTACACCTAACTTTTCCTTAAACCCCTGCGATTTTCTCACAGTAAATAAGATTTAAGATTTTATTGTACATTATTCCTATTCACCACGTTGTGTGATTTTTTGATTCGGTAATTACATTTGAATGTGTAAATTAATACACATACACATGTAGAGGAAATAATGTAGTGTGTGTGGTAACCTCAAATTCTTTTGGAGTAAAGTGTGAAAGAATCTCGTTTGATAAACTGACCCCGTTTTTTAGATTGTTTTATTTTATTTTCAAACCTATACTCGTATTACCCGCCTTTTCTCAACTTGAACGGAGTGTCATTGACGCTAATCCTACAGTGAATTGTCACCCGGTTTATAAAATTCAAAGTCGTAGTTTTCTTACCCGATTTTTTCCTGTCTATGGGTTTACATTGTATTATATTAACATGACATGGACAGTGTGAATTATGACATACATACCAGGATTCCTTGCGAAGCTCTCAATGTCGTCGTACTGCACCTAAATGGTCAAGTTATTATTGTTATTAGTATACACTACATGTACTGGGGAAGAGGAAGGTGAGGAGGGGTGATAGGAGGATCTGGGAAATGTTGTTTCCTGAATAAGTCGGCTCCTCCTCTAACCAAATAGATACTGGTGACCAACATTCCGGACAAAGACTCAATCATTACGTTTGCTAGGATGGTCCTTAAGTCCTGATTTTGTTCTCTTGCATGAACTTCATTGCTACGAAAGGGTCCCTTCACGCCAGATGAAAGCGCGCAGAGTCCTCATGTCACTTCCAGTATTATTCCGACTTCCTATCCTCCAGATTTGATTTTAACTCGACTGATTCTAGAAGGGGTATGTCCATTTCTTCCCTTATCATGATTCTACTCGCGTTGAGTGCGTACGGAGCCGTTTGAGATGATCCTTTCGTCTCCTACGAGGATAATCATTGGCTTGCGTTCCTCGCCTCCAAGAGCTGACATAACTTCTACCTTGTAAAAACTATGTTTGCTTTCAGGTCGACACTACTGGTAGTATGCAATAGTGCTACAGACTTATTCTCACGGAATACCACGCCGACGTCCCCTCCACATAACTTCGCAAAACTTGGGATACCTTCGGTCGAAACGCCTCCGTCAGCGAATCATACCCTACCATTCCAAGTGGCATTTTCTTTTTATTCTGTCTTTCATGCCTTTTCACTCTGCATGACCCCGCGAAAGGGATTAACTTCCAGTACCCCGCGTGAATGCTAAGTTTACGTTGACATCCCCTATCGCATGATAGCGTAAGAAAAAAGCCCTCTTTGTCTCATATCTTGTGGGGATATAATTTCAGTGAACGCTATTGCATTCCCCAATCGTGAAGTCTATATTTCGCAGGTCAAGCGGGATTTTGGAAGGGTCTGATTGAGAAAACATTACCGAAATAATGTTGATTTCATATTTTGTAAGGAAGCCTGAAAGAAATTTGACATGATAATATTGTTGTTAGTAAACAATTATAATGTTTAAATTCAATTCTCCAAATTTCATTTTTGGACCAACATCCAGTATGGTATGGATGCTTCCGTCACTCCACTTTGGCTCGGCATACCTCAGAAAAAACCTTCTAATTTGGATGACTGTACGGCTACGATTTATGGCCGGGATCCTTTTTTATACGCATTCGTCTCGTCCTTTCTAGCACGCAAAAATATAAGTTCGTTGAACCCACATTGATAATAGATTTAATTTGGGACAAATCTCGTGATTACACATTGAGAATAATATTTAAAACACAATTATATCCTGGAACATAACTTCTTTTATCATTGGTTTTGTAGGTTGGCAGATCCTCTCAGGTATCGGGACCATGTACGACCTGTAATTTAATTAAAATGTTTCTTTCACTCACCTGAACGAAGCCTGATTACGTACATGTGGGGAAAATATTAAAAGTAAAAACCCTTCCTGTCACTATGGTTCGGTAATTTAGTTCCTAGAAGTAGTAACACCCATGACCCTATGTCACACTTTTATTTGAGTTTAAGAAAATACGTAGGTTATTAATTATTATTTGTTAACAATATTTTCGAAGATGACATTTATACGTAGGTATTTGCTGATATTATTTTGAATATTTGTATTATCTTGATTATATGATATATTGAAGCAACTACAAGCGCGTAGGTATGTTGGCATCATTATTATTTTCGCGGAAGATCGAAGGTGACATTTGTATGTAGGTTATTTATTTTGATGTTGTTTTGATATTATTATTTTGTGTGTACAAGTTTGAAAATGATATTTGTACGTTATTATTGACTAGACTAATTTTATATTTCAAATCAAAATTCACGCGATGCACTCCCTTCTATTTTTAAAACACAAAGTTATGTTATTATAAACTCACTGAAGCTAAGTATTTCATTCACTTTGATTACTATTTTGGTTTTGATAATTCAAATTAATTTTATTATTTAATTAATCCACTCGCGGCGCACTGTCATTCACTGCAGCTAATTTTCAATAGAGTATTTTAACAAGCCGAATAATTAATTTATGTACACGAACTATTGCTTCTCACGAAGTCACAACCTTAAAAATTCTTTAATATTACGATGGATATTTTCTCCCAACATTAACAAACACTTGTCACTGTTTATCACGACTTTTTTTATTCTTCGGTGGATTATGTCTTATCACTCGTTTTTACAATATTTGATCAATTGTTTTGTTAAATACGAACGATCTTATCACTGCTAGCACTCTATAGCCTCGTCTTCCTTCGATCCTCGACCCTCGACTCTTACTGCCTCCCGCCACATGGTATCCAGCCCTTCGAATATCTTGTCCAAAAAAAGGTGCCAGGCGTGGACTCAGGACGTACATCTCGTCTTTCGTTAGGGCGTTTTATAATTGAGAGTTCAGACTATTTCAACTTTCATTGATATGTTATTTTTCATGACTCTCTCTCTCCAAAATTAAATATGTCCATTTTAATTATTTCTTTGTCTGGCCGCCGATAAGTGTAACTCACCCTTTTGATGCGATTTTGCTTTAAACTTTTTCTAGAATTCTGCAATCGGTCTTTCCTTAATAATCGGTAAATTATCTCGGCTAATTGTGACTTTACATCTGAAATAATTATCACTCTCGCACTCTCCCATTTATTTTTGTTTAAAATTTGCGGCAGGTAAAATTGAATTCAGTAGTATTTCGGCTTAATTCTCATGGTGACATGAAATTGTTTCTGTCATTTACTTGATTCACCACATTCCTTGCAGATGTTTACAACTATTTTTTATCCTTCGTCCCTTTTCATGATCAGATATAATATTCGTAAAACTTTGTCTGGTAATAACTAATATCACCTTATTAATTCAGAATTCATTTTCTTAATGCGTTCCAAATAGCTCTATGGTCTAGTACGTACCTGTTTGGCTTCATTTTTTTGTGTATCCAAAAGTAAAAATCTTATTTACTTTTAATCTGAGTGTTTTGTTTACCTTTCGAAAAATCTCGATCTATAGCACTAATTCATAGATTGTATACGTCGTTAATTTTAATTGGTTTTATCAATACTCCGTCTGTATTCTGTAGTGGTAATTTGGGCTTAATTACCCCATTTATTCCTCAAAACCATGTAAGTTTTTTTTTGTTACTAAACAAACTCTCTTCGACACGCTCTAGGATTTTAAATTTATGGACGGTCTGAAGTGTCGGCTTACATTCAATATTGATAAATTTTAAACGTGGTATCGATTTGAAAACTTCGAGCCCTTCATTATGTCATCACCTTTATTTACCTCAGCCCTTCTCAGATTGTGATTTTTCTGTCCTTTTCAATAGCGGTCGCTAGTGTAGTCGATTTGAAATTTCGTTTAGGTGGGAAAAATTTGTATGAGCTCTTCCGATAAAGAAGATGCTTTTTTTTTCCTTTCGAACGTGGTGTTGAAGCCATCACAGCCCCCCTAGAGTTTTAAATCCAGCGGTAAACACGCCTCCTAGTGTTAGTCGATGGGATTAGAACTCACCATAGGTCATTTAATTCCTTCTATTTTCTACTAATGTTCTGTACCCCTGATCCTTGCTATTAAATCTTGCAGGGTTCCGTCCCATTTACTTCATGTGTTATTTGTTGAAACTAGTTCCATTTTCCGTCGGCGAACTATTCGTACGTTCCTACTTGTACAAATCTTTCTCTCTCCCTTGCTGTCCTACTCCCCCCCCCTAAGATTGTATTCCCCCCCCCCTAAGATTATATTCCCCCCCCTAAGATTTTACTCCCTCTTCTCTTGTATGTCGGTTTTTTTTATTTATTTATTTTTTTGTTTTTTTTTTTTTTTATTTATATCCAATTCGCCCCTGTCCTCCTACATTTTTTGTTGGATTCATTCATCTACTTGACTAGGTACCTGTTTCTAAACAAGACTGAACGTCAATGATGGATGGTTACCCCGAATGCTCTATTTTTAATTTTTAGGTGTGTACTTGAGAACGCAATACATTTTACGCGTAATTACTTCATGTATGATTTTAGATTTAATTGTCTTTAATTACCAATTAATTTTTTCCTAGTTTTATATTTTTATTATTTACGTTTTTTTAACATTTAGCAATGATTAAATGTATAAGATTTATCGCGTACGATGATCTCTAAAATGTTCTCCTTCATTTTTATTTTTATTCTTCAATCTTATCGGAAGTTGGATAGCACAATGTCTCTACTCATTTTTTTTTTTTTTGACTAACTCGTTTATAATGTTATGTCTAGACTGTAGTTAAAAGTCAGATTTCAGATATGTTTTTTTTTTTTTTTAATTCGTACCGTATTGATTTTTTTTTGCAAAACCCGACGCTATACAAATCGCCCAAATCAGTTTAGCTTATTTATTATTATGGTTTTGATTTTTTTTTGTTTATCTATTTTTATTTTGTCGGAATAATATGTGTGTATTAGAATATGTGTGAATGTGAATGAGGCAAAGAGTGTGTGCCAAGATCTGTCGTCTCTGCCCACCCCTGCGAGGAAACGCGCGATGGTTAATTAGTTATGTTTTTATTTTATTTTTATTTTTTATGTATTAATTTTATCATTATTATTATTCTGAGTGACTATTTGATAATTTATTTTCTTTCTAAACATCTGTTCAAATAATTTTAAAGGCAAGGATCCATATTTTTTTGTCTCCGACCTACCCTAAACGCAAGAGCCATAAATCTACGATCTTATCGTTCGTTAGCTCATTTTTTGTGCATTGAGTCGACCCGTATTCGATGTTTATTTAAACTTACTGTTTATGTTTAATATACGCTCGGAACATGCGGGATAAATTCTTCTATTTTAGGTTCAGTTTTTCAATTTTAGTTTAGATTATTTATTTTTTCCAATTTATTAAGCAATTAATTTTATTCATTTAAGGTTCGGTTATTCAATTTTAGTTAAAATTATTATTTGTTTTTTCAATTTATTTTTAATTTCGAAAAGCTTATTATTTCCAATTTATTATTAATTTCGAAAATCTTCCACTTGTAAAACTTTCTCCTGGTCACGGCACCAGTTGTAGTGAACCTACCCCTGGCCTTACTAACTTCTATGGGTCTCGGGACCTCCTGTAATGTACCTGTGGGGCTACCCGGCACCCGTTGTACTGATCCGTAGTCGTCTATCCTTGGTTTTTCTATTCTTTCCCTTTAACATTAGCTGTCGGGATCTACTGGCTACGCTACCCTTATCTTTTGGCCTTCGATCAATATACCCTTGTATCTAGCTACACCTAACTTTTCCTTAAACCCCTGCGATTTTCTCACAGTAAATAAGATTTAAGATTTTATTGTACATTATTCCTATTCACCACGTTGTGTGATTTTTTGATTCGGTAATTACATTTGAATGTGTAAATTAATACACATACACATGTAGAGGAAATAATGTAGTGTGTGTGGTAACCTCAAATTCTTTTGGAGTAAAGTGTGAAAGAATCTCGTTTGATAAACTGACCCCGTTTTTTAGATTGTTTTATTTTATTTTCAAACCTATACTCGTATTACCCGCCTTTTCTCAACTTGAACGGAGTGTCATTGACGCTAATCCTACAGTGAATTGTCACCCGGTTTATAAAATTCAAAGTCGTAGTTTTCTTACCCGATTTTTTCCTGTCTATGGGTTTACATTGTATTATATTAACATGACATGGACAGTGTGAATTATGACATACATACCAGGATTCCTTGCGAAGCTCTCAATGTCGTCGTACTGCACCTAAATGGTCAAGTTATTATTGTTATTAGTATACACTACATGTACTGGGGAAGAGGAAGGTGAGGAGGGGTGATAGGAGGATCTGGGAAATGTTGTTTCCTGAATAAGTCGGCTCCTCCTCTAACCAAATAGATACTGGTGACCAACATTCCGGACAAAGACTCAATCATTACGTTTGCTAGGATGGTCCTTAAGTCCTGATTTTGTTCTCTTGCATGAACTTCATTGCTACGAAAGGGTCCCTTCACGCCAGATGAAAGCGCGCAGAGTCCTCATGTCACTTCCAGTATTATTCCGACTTCCTATCCTCCAGATTTGATTTTAACTCGACTGATTCTAGAAGGGGTATGTCCATTTCTTCCCTTATCATGATTCTACTCGCGTTGAGTGCGTACGGAGCCGTTTGAGATGATCCTTTCGTCTCCTACGAGGATAATCATTGGCTTGCGTTCCTCGCCTCCAAGAGCTGACATAACTTCTACCTTGTAAAAACTATGTTTGCTTTCAGGTCGACACTACTGGTAGTATGCAATAGTGCTACAGACTTATTCTCACGGAATACCACGCCGACGTCCCCTCCACATAACTTCGCAAAACTTGGGATACCTTCGGTCGAAACGCCTCCGTCAGCGAATCATACCCTACCATTCCAAGTGGCATTTTCTTTTTATTCTGTCTTTCATGCCTTTTCACTCTGCATGACCCCGCGAAAGGGATTAACTTCCAGTACCCCGCGTGAATGCTAAGTTTACGTTGACATCCCCTATCGCATGATAGCGTAAGAAAAAAGCCCTCTTTGTCTCATATCTTGTGGGGATATAATTTCAGTGAACGCTATTGCATTCCCCAATCGTGAAGTCTATATTTCGCAGGTCAAGCGGGATTTTGGAAGGGTCTGATTGAGAAAACATTACCGAAATAATGTTGATTTCATATTTTGTAAGGAAGCCTGAAAGAAATTTGACATGATAATATTGTTGTTAGTAAACAATTATAATGTTTAAATTCAATTCTCCAAATTTCATTTTTGGACCAACATCCAGTATGGTATGGATGCTTCCGTCACTCCACTTTGGCTCGGCATACCTCAGAAAAAACCTTCTAATTTGGATGACTGTACGGCTACGATTTATGGCCGGGATCCTTTTTTATACGCATTCGTCTCGTCCTTTCTAGCACGCAAAAATATAAGTTCGTTGAACCCACATTGATAATAGATTTAATTTGGGACAAATCTCGTGATTACACATTGAGAATAATATTTAAAACACAATTATATCCTGGAACATAACTTCTTTTATCATTGGTTTTGTAGGTTGGCAGATCCTCTCAGGTATCGGGACCATGTACGACCTGTAATTTAATTAAAATGTTTCTTTCACTCACCTGAACGAAGCCTGATTACGTACATGTGGGGAAAATATTAAAAGTAAAAACCCTTCCTGTCACTATGGTTCGGTAATTTAGTTCCTAGAAGTAGTAACACCCATGACCCTATGTCACACTTTTATTTGAGTTTAAGAAAATACGTAGGTTATTAATTATTATTTGTTAACAATATTTTCGAAGATGACATTTATACGTAGGTATTTGCTGATATTATTTTGAATATTTGTATTATCTTGATTATATGATATATTGAAGCAACTACAAGCGCGTAGGTATGTTGGCATCATTATTATTTTCGCGGAAGATCGAAGGTGACATTTGTATGTAGGTTATTTATTTTGATGTTGTTTTGATATTATTATTTTGTGTGTACAAGTTTGAAAATGATATTTGTACGTTATTATTGACTAGACTAATTTTATATTTCAAATCAAAATTCACGCGATGCACTCCCTTCTATTTTTAAAACACAAAGTTATGTTATTATAAACTCACTGAAGCTAAGTATTTCATTCACTTTGATTACTATTTTGGTTTTGATAATTCAAATTAATTTTATTATTTAATTAATCCACTCGCGGCGCACTGTCATTCACTGCAGCTAATTTTCAATAGAGTATTTTAACAAGCCGAATAATTAATTTATGTACACGAACTATTGCTTCTCACGAAGTCACAACCTTAAAAATTCTTTAATATTACGATGGATATTTTCTCCCAACATTAACAAACACTTGTCACTGTTTATCACGACTTTTTTTATTCTTCGGTGGATTATGTCTTATCACTCGTTTTTACAATATTTGATCAATTGTTTTGTTAAATACGAACGATCTTATCACTGCTAGCACTCTATAGCCTCGTCTTCCTTCGATCCTCGACCCTCGACTCTTACTGCCTCCCGCCACATGGTATCCAGCCCTTCGAATATCTTGTCCAAAAAAAGGTGCCAGGCGTGGACTCAGGACGTACATCTCGTCTTTCGTTAGGGCGTTTTATAATTGAGAGTTCAGACTATTTCAACTTTCATTGATATGTTATTTTTCATGACTCTCTCTCTCCAAAATTAAATATGTCCATTTTAATTATTTCTTTGTCTGGCCGCCGATAAGTGTAACTCACCCTTTTGATGCGATTTTGCTTTAAACTTTTTCTAGAATTCTGCAATCGGTCTTTCCTTAATAATCGGTAAATTATCTCGGCTAATTGTGACTTTACATCTGAAATAATTATCACTCTCGCACTCTCCCATTTATTTTTGTTTAAAATTTGCGGCAGGTAAAATTGAATTCAGTAGTATTTCGGCTTAATTCTCATGGTGACATGAAATTGTTTCTGTCATTTACTTGATTCACCACATTCCTTGCAGATGTTTACAACTATTTTTTATCCTTCGTCCCTTTTCATGATCAGATATAATATTCGTAAAACTTTGTCTGGTAATAACTAATATCACCTTATTAATTCAGAATTCATTTTCTTAATGCGTTCCAAATAGCTCTATGGTCTAGTACGTACCTGTTTGGCTTCATTTTTTTGTGTATCCAAAAGTAAAAATCTTATTTACTTTTAATCTGAGTGTTTTGTTTACCTTTCGAAAAATCTCGATCTATAGCACTAATTCATAGATTGTATACGTCGTTAATTTTAATTGGTTTTATCAATACTCCGTCTGTATTCTGTAGTGGTAATTTGGGCTTAATTACCCCATTTATTCCTCAAAACCATGTAAGTTTTTTTTTGTTACTAAACAAACTCTCTTCGACACGCTCTAGGATTTTAAATTTATGGACGGTCTGAAGTGTCGGCTTACATTCAATATTGATAAATTTTAAACGTGGTATCGATTTGAAAACTTCGAGCCCTTCATTATGTCATCACCTTTATTTACCTCAGCCCTTCTCAGATTGTGATTTTTCTGTCCTTTTCAATAGCGGTCGCTAGTGTAGTCGATTTGAAATTTCGTTTAGGTGGGAAAAATTTGTATGAGCTCTTCCGATAAAGAAGATGCTTTTTTTTTCCTTTCGAACGTGGTGTTGAAGCCATCACAACTTTCAGAGTCCTTCGCAATAGAAACTACCCTCCGCAATACCCACCCCAACCAAACTGAGTACGCAATGAAAATTTATAAACCAATTAACCCGGAGGACAAAATCAAACAAAATCTAATATCCCTAAAATGAGCATCCAAAATCGCCCTTTGACATTTTTATTTGGAGCACGGTGAATAATTGAATCACGCGATATCATTTTCGATTTTGTAGTACGAATTAAGAGTAAACTCTAGTCAAAAGCTTTTTGCAGCACAATAAAGCAGATGAAACAGAAAAATATAAAATTTAGGGTCATACGTAATGCCAGTTGAGCAGATATTGAAAACAATAATATATGAGATTATTAAGTGCATGGCATTTTCTACAAATATTAATACAATTCAAGAAATGAATTCTCATAAATTTTGTTGACTTTTTTTTCTCAACGATCAAGATTTTTTCTATTCAACTACCGAATAAATTTGATGGTTTAGAGAAGAAGTAGTCGTTTTGAATTTTGAAACATTTATAGAGATTTTTTTTGTATAGTTGTTATGGAGAGCATACAAACGCAATGAAGTAAGATCAGGAGAAAAGAGAGCATATCTAACAGAACAAACCAAAGAAACTAGAATATTGTAGTCGCAAAGAGAGATCGTATGCAAGTCATCGACGAAAAATATTCGTTCTCACGTCTCTTATATGAAAACGAAAAATACAGAATATACTTGAAACTACTTAAACTTTTTAGAGTTGAAATACACAAAGACATATATATTATCTGAATATCGCACAAGACTCCCGACGACTATGGTATCACCTATTTGAGTATGCTGTGAGGGTGACGGTAGTGGGAAGGAGAATGAGATGGGGAAGGGATGGTGATCTGGTCACAAAATATGACTTAAGAGTATCTTCTACTCAAATACAATAATAATAATAATAACAAGTTAATACGTAGTGTAAAAAATAATAATGTAGTAAAAACAAATCCAACGTGTTTTTCCTTGGTAGGCAAACAACTCTAGGAATGAAAGCATCACCTGTTAAATTAATATTACTGTTAAATTCATCACAAGCAAAACATCATTTTTTTTTTATCGGTAAAAATGAAAACATGTTACGATTTTTTCACGCTTTACTTTCTTTTAAATACAATTATCACCTTTATCAGGTAGGGGAAGAAAACAAAACCACTTTAAAATCGCTTTACGTCAGTTTTGCAATTACCGAAGCTTTTGCGATGGAAACGGCGCCGCCTAGCGGTAAACTTTTAAATTAAAAATTAAAAATGCAAAATGGTTGCAAAATAAATAAATATCCAAGCACTCCTCCCGGCTTATCGTGGGGCTTCCCAGTTTAAATAAATAGGTGGTAATAAGCGGGGATTACGCATAACATATATAGCAGGGGAAATATAAATAAAAACAAGCAAAAAATAAAAAAAGCGGTTAAGGTAAATAAGCGTATAAATGCATGAGCCGCTAGAAATGAGATGGATCCTTTTCAAGGTCCTCGTCCAAATCAAGTCTGCAACAAAATAGTCAAAACTAGCCCAAAACTATAGGATTATATTATGTGTACGTGTGGATCTGTTTTTATTTTCATGTATGCATCTTTGCAAAATCAATCATCATTCATTCAATTTAAATATATTAATTTTGGTCGTCTGTGATACACGCGAAACTGTGCTATCAAAATCAAAATTATTTTTTGAAGAATAACTCAGGAATAAAGTAGGTAGATTCCACAATTCGTTTATTTTAATTAATCAAATAAAAAAAATGTATTTAATTTTGGATGGATTTTGTGATTTGTCAAGTAGTAAATTTAAGATTCTTATTCCTGTAATAAGGAAACAGGACAGGGTGAGATGTAACATAATAAGGGAGAAAACTAAAGTTGCCGATATAGTTACCCGAATAGACCAACAAAAGTGGAGATGGACAGGTCACATGATCCGCGATCCACAAGAGAAATGGTGCAAAAATGTCACTGACTGGTATCCCAGAGATGGCAAGAGAAGTAGAGGACGTCAACACATAAGATGGGAAGACGACCTAAAACTCACGGCTGGACATCAATGGAGAAGAGTAGCGCGTGACAGGTCCCAATGGAAAATGTTAGAGGAGGCCTATGCCAAGAGGCAAACTGAGCTTCGGGATATATTATAACAAATATATCGTAACAAAAAATGTTTAAATTCATGTACATAACCGAAGTCCAGAATAAAAGGCTTATTAATATTATTAAATTTAAGATTTAAGAATTTAAAACTTAGGCGTTCATTCGGACGATAAATTTCTGATCGACATCTCTCTAATTTGTCGACAAAAATGTCATAAAAAAAAAAATTAAAATATTTGTTTTTTAAAGGCGTGGCAAAATTAATATAAATTCTATTAGCTTCAAAAATTATATCCTGCGATTTTTTTTAAATGACGAAATTATTTTAATGTTCAGAGTGGATTTTTTTTGTAGATTATACCACTTATTTGATTCATATATTACTTATTAGTTTAGGTTAGGTGAGGTAAGGTTGATTGTAGTTACGTGAGGTTAGGTTATGTTACATTGTGATCAGCCCCGAGCCTTTGGTACTTGGTAGTAATGCCCGGTATAAAATTTCTCTTGTACGGCCAATCCACTTATCAGTGGTTATAGTATATCAAACCACTCAGAATCCAGGGCCTTGAGATTTTCCCCGTATTATGCATTAAATACTTTTTGTTTCACATTATTTGTTTAAAGGATAGTACCTAATTATAGTGCTGATCATAACCTCGTAATACCTCGTATCTTGGACTTCTTTATTAATTTTTTTGAGAAGTAGTCAGTTAGTTAAGATACGCCCAGGGCTTACCGATATTTTTCCTTGCTTTTGTAGAATTTATTTATTTATCAATTAAATTACCAGATTATATTTCATAATTTTTACAGTATTTACATTTATACATGGTTATAATGATGTTTCTAATTATAGATGAGTACAAAATTCATCTCAATATTATTTGTGTAATAATGATTGGTTAGTTGCAACAGTAATAAATTTAATTACAAATATGTATATAAAAAACAAGGAGGAATCGAAATCAGTTATTAGGAAGAAAAATGCATACATACTTACAAATATAATATACATATATATCTACACACATATATACATACATACATACACACACAAATATACACACATAGGCGTATGTGCATAGATGTGCATACTGTACGCATATATGTGCAAGCATGTACGTACACTTAGACATTCAAATACATTTATTGTGGAATCAAGTCTGGTCAGTGGTTGAGTGGGTATAGCGTTTGGGTCCCACCCAGGCGTTCCGTGTTCGATTCCTCAGCTGGCTAAGTCCTCCATCACAACACAAGCAACATCTTCCGCTTAGTGTGGTGGTAGTAGAAGATTTTCAAATGTTGTTGGGTTATTCGTAACCCGGGTATGTTTGTCTTTCTTTTTAAAAAATTAAAAAAAAAAATTAAAATGCATAAGTAGTAGTGAATGGTAAAGAAATTAAAATAATTAAATGGCTCAAGTGGATCATCTGGTATAAATATGTGTAAGTTCATTCTAAAAGTATTAATTGAGTTTGAAAATATATCTAAGTCTTAAAGATTGCAGTATTTATTATACAATCGAGTCATTCTCGATGTTGGTTTGAAAAAACTTGTAATTACTACGACAAGTGTCGATCCAAAAGGTTACCGGGTTTCTTGTGGATTTCGGCCTTATATTAAGATTAATTTGATTAATTAATGATGAATCATACACATTGTTAATGATTTTAAACATAGAGATTATATCTAAACATAGATATGTATAAAATAGTATGACACAATTATATGCCGCGTGGCATCCTCTTCACTTGAATCTAAACTATATTGCAATTAGGAAGAATTATCTCACAGAAATTCAAATGTTATTTAAGAGAATAGTGTACAGTTTCAACTAAAAACCGGTTGAAGCACGAACCTAATTTATTTAACACCATCTAAACGAAGCTTCAAATTGTTAACATTTAGTTCCAATGTTACAATGATTTAAACATTTCACAATGTCCTACTCTATCCTGCTCAATAAAATAGGTTCGGATAGTAGGATAAATATATTATTCCCACTAAAGATAAAATAATAAAGCAAATCCCGCTTCGAATTGATAAGAAGTGTTTATTCGATATGAATAAAAATTACGAGACGTTCGGAATACCGAAGGCAAACTTCGGAAAATCAGAAATAAGTGCTTTGCGAAAAGGTGTCGGGCTTTTAAGCAGAAAAGAGTAAGGAATTGCAAAAAATACGCGGCCATTTAATGAAAATCGCGATTTACTTTGAGGGCGACTCGAGTGGATTTAAATTGAGCTCAATAAGGAAATTTCATGCCTGTTTTTATTGAATTCTGGTTTTTCCGCATTTCTTTATTTATCGCTTTTCTTATCACCTTTAGCTTTGTTTTTTGTGGCATTTTGAAGATAGTGAAAATGAAGTAGGTATTGATTAAGGTTCTTTATTAGATGAATTCCGCCACGGTGCCAGCAAAAGGTTAGACGGAAATTAGTTTTAAATGGCCTTTTCGTAATTTCTTACGTAATTTAAGTTTCGCAGGACATAAACATTGTTTCAAAACATTGCATTGTGTTGGTAAATAAAACGTTGTGGTCATGACGTAATTTGCGTGTCAAAGTTCATTTTGTATGATGTAGAGATAGAGACTGACATTAAATACAGCAACAGAGAAAACGTAGTGATTTTTTACGTTTGTTGCGCTGGCTGCCGGGAACAGATTGAACGAAAAGACGAATGTTTTAAAATGGGTAGAAATAAAATAAAAGATAGAAAACATCATCCATAAAATACATTTGGTAGGCGGGAATCGGTACCGCCGCCCCGGGATCCATTTTTTGGATAACCAACACCTCTGCCACAGGTCACCCCAAGTGGTTCGCTACGTTTGGTGACTTAGCAGTTGTGCCCGGGTTTACGGGGTAAGGTTTGTCTAGGTCTTGGCGGCGGATGATCTAGATACACTGAACTCCAGATTCCTACCCAACCCTCGTACTCTTTTCCTTCCCAGAACTTCATCTCCTTCCTTTCCTTAAAAACACCCTCCCCACAGCATCCCCAAAAATGACATAGGCCCTGAGGGAAGTTATTTACCTCAGGGCCTCTTCTGTGGACCTAATGTAAAAAAAAAAATGCCGCGTGTGGGATTTTATTTTATTAAAAATAATATTTTTTAAGTAACATAAATTTATAAATTAATGGTAGCTCCATAAAAAGAAAAAACGCATTAACAATGCAACTAAAAGTTAAACGGCTTATTTATATAAATTTGAAGAAAATAGCTTCTTTATAAATTAGACGTGAGAAAATCGCATTTCTTCCGTAAAAACTTGATGTAAAAAAAGAATAACAAGTCATTTAAGAGCCGTAAAACTTTTGTAAATCTAATATTACCATTGTCACCTCTCTTCGGTGTGAAATGCTACGCGCTTTTATCTCGCGTATAAAATCAAATAACATTGTTTAATCAAATTTGACGCCGTCTCGCGTACGTCGGGTTATGAGTGTGCGGCCATATGTAGTAGTACGGAGTTAGAGAGCTTTGACGAAAAGACAAATCTTTTAATGTGAGTAAGAAATGATAGAATAATAAGACTCATTATTTATTTGCGTGTGAAGAGTGAATTAGTGAATTCAGACAGAAATAGGAATACTGTGAAATACTTCTGCACTTTAAAAAATATATTTCTTTTAATTCATTACGAAGAAATAATGTTATAACAATAAAATTACGTAATGGAAGAATATACAGCTTTTTAACTTAAAAATATATCAAAAATGAAATACTTAAGATGATTGCCGAATGTGACATGTACAGTATTTAAGAATTATAGTATATAAGTATTTAAGAATTTAAGTTAAATTTTTAAATATATGTTCAAAAACTGCACGGAGAAAAATGTTATTTGAAAAAACGATCATTTTAATAGTTATATGGTTAAAAACGGGACTGAAGTTTTTACGAACAAATTTAAAAACTTATCCAAATTAACAGGGTTTCAATGTTTATTGGCGGGAACATGTAAGAATAATTTCGTACGTATTTTACCGCCAATAAACATTGAATCACTGTTAATTTGTTCGTAAGAACTTCAGTCCCGTTTTTAACCGTTTTTATTATTAAAATGATCGTTTTTTCAAATAACATTTTTCTACGTGTGGGGTGGTTTTAGCCTTTTAATGTAGGATTTTAATATTGTACCACCATCAAGATACTCATTTTATAATAAGTTACTCGCAATAAATAAACTAATGGAGCAATTAATTTTTTTGTCGAATAGAAATAAAGTTATTGCGAAACGAAGAAGAGATAGGCTATTGACTGGTTTGTTTTTGATTAGATTCCATGAATACAATGAACTAACAACAACGGAAGGTGAAAGAATGCCTGAAAAAGAAGTCCCTGCGGTGTGGGCCGCCACTGATTTAATGCTACCGTAGAGCCCCGGGGATGCCGGGAGCAAAGAGCAACGCGGGACAAGGCGTCGCGGCGCCGCGCCAATGGCTGGCTAGATGGGCCCCCTCTCAGACACTCAAGTCACGGCCGGGCCCCGGCGCGTAAGGCGTCCCCGCGCTTAAATATAAATAAACCCCGGCCAATCTTTAAGGTCGTTGAAAAATAAACGCAGGAAATATGCTACCGGGATAGAAATACGGCAATCGGAAAAATGTCTCTGTCAAATGTTCACGCTCCGAGAGCCACCGGAGGTTGATTCGCGGAAAATCGAATAACGTAAACAAATTCCATTCTTTCGCGCTCATCCGTAGAAGTAATGTCAATATTTTGTAAGTAGACGAGGACAGCATCAGATTTTATTAGCCTACGCCGCTATATGTTTTGAGACGGGTTTATTTATCCATCTGCATAGCCAAATTTTGTTTTTTTAATTCACCGATCCTACATAAACGTTAGCGTTTGAGAATTAATTTTGAATTCCAGGGGAAAATAAAAACATGGATGGAATGGTTAAAAAATGATCGAAAATATAAGCAAGCTTGATAAATTTATTATTAAATGAAAATAAAAACATTAATCGCATTTTTCAACAGTTTTAGAACGTGCAATGTGTTTTTTCCTTCTTTTAATTAATAAAAAAATGCATACAGGCCACATTCCTATGGACCTACATGGCCATTACTTGTAGATTTCTACACATATGCAACCGTCTTTACAATTAATTTTTAATATTGCGATAAAAATACAGTGATAAGAAAAGCCGAGCTCAGCATCAGGACAAAGATAGCAGTGTTTAAAACGGTACACCACCCGACGCTCACTTACGGCCACCAGATATGGATGCTAAACGAAAAAACACGCTCTAGAGTCCGTACTAGAGAGGTATTTGAGAGGAGTGGCAGGGGTTACGAAATAGGATCATATAAGAAATTCTACGATCCGAGATGATCTAAGCATTGAACCACTGCTACTCTTCATAGAAAAATCGCAACTGAGGTGGCTTGGGCATGTACTAAAACTGTCTGATGACCGAATACCGAGGAAAATACTGAGTGCCATTCCAGAGGGTAGACGTCCAGTGGGCCGCCCCAGACACAGTTGGGCGAGGCAAGTCCAAAAACTGTGTGAGGAGAGGATGGGTCTGCCATGGACGAAGGCCGAACAATCAGCGCAAGACAGGGATGTATGGAGGAGCCTTGTCGATGGAGTGGGTCCCCGACCCTAATAGGACAAGGGGAAGAAGAAAAAGAAGAATATTGCCACGAATGCTACAGAAATCATGTTATTTACTCATTTCGTTCAAAGAATTTATATTGTCTGATTTAAAATACCTCTACTTTAAAAATCGGCCCATAAAAAATATTATGAAAAAAAAAAATTAAATGTATGTCTCACGTTTGAAGCCAGTGAGACTATGGAGTCCCCAATTGGGGTATGTTATGAGGCTGAAGGTAGTGGGGAGGGGAAATAGATGGTGAAGAAGTTGGCGAGGAGTACCTGGCAATTCAGATCTAAAACCGATTCACCAAACACAGCTTAAGCCGTTATAAGCAACGTTTCAATTCTGAGTAGTGGTCTTACACCAGAGAAAGACATGGCACGATCAAGTGAATCAGATACTTGAGTCGGGCCATGTCAAGAGCATGTATGATAAGATGTATAAATGTGAATGAGGCAAGGAGTGTATACCAAGACCTAATGGTTTGGCGGTCCGTCCTCTCTGCCTACCCCTGCGGCGAAACGGCGTGATGGTTAGTTTTTTTTTTTTTTTAAAGAGCGGAGACGGTTTACTAGTAGTTCCCGTGAGCACTTAGGCCATAGGCCCATTGTGCTGTCTCCCATTTTACCTCAATCCTTTAACAGTAACCCGGCCTCTTTATTATGATGGTTAGTTAGTTAGTTAGTTAGTTTAATAATATCAACTTATCTCTCTTCTTGGTACAATTTTCTCTTTCCTTTTCTCTTTAAAAAGAACGACAAACATTCCCGGGTTACGAATAACCCAACCACATTTGAAAATCTCCTACTACCACCACAATAAAGCCTCTTTTTATATTAAATGGTTGGTAATAATTCTAAAACGAAATTATATTATAAACGAGTATGCTCATTGAGCCACGGTATAATAATATTGACATATTTTCAAAAAAGTGTGCATTTCTGCTCTGTCTGCGAATTGATTTACACCCTATGAAATCCTGATGACGGAATTTCCTTTTCTATTTAGGTTCCCCCAATGCCTGTTTTCCCTTTCTTCAAATGCTTCAAGGACATCTTACCTTGCCTAACATTTATTTAGCGAGTTACCTTTACAAAATCAATCAAATGAAAATGTATGTTTTACTTTTAAGATGGCATTACCAGAGAATACCGGAAATTAGTCATTTTAAAATTAAATTCTAAACGTAATGACTTTTTTTTACAAAAAAACTTGTAAAAAAATTTGGAAAAACTAAGCGTATTTTTAATATACTAAGGTTATACCGTTGGTCGTTGGCAGATTTGTTCAATTTTCAAACGATAGATTCTAATAAACAACACAAATTTAAAATCATATAATCATACAACAAAATAATTTAATACATTATCTAGTCAACACAGTTTTAATAATTTTAGTTAAATTAAAATCATTAAAAAATAAATCCGAGAACGCGTTAAGTGACAAATATACCTCACTTTTTCTATTTATTTTACCGCTTGGACACATAAGCTTGTTTTCACGATAATTTAACGTAGGTAGACATAGGAATGACGTATGTCCCGTACCTGAGTTATTAAGGTCTTATAAAATAAAATATAATTTTTTTTTTTACACACTTATTTTGTTTAGATATTATTGAAAAATCTAAATTTATTTATTTTTATAATTTTGATACGGGGAATAATCGATTTTTCTCATTGGAACCTTCCTAATTTTTTAATTAGCATTTCAAAATTAGCATTTCAAAACTTTTATTCTCAGCTGGTGGTCAATCGCTCTTAATGTAGATAAACCTTCAGATGTGTGTCGTTTAAAATATTGAAATACTTTCGAATATTAATTTTCGTTCGGTTTTAGTATTAATTTTCGGCTAATTTTACGCTATGTAAAACAGATATTTTCCTACGAGAAATCAGCAACAAAGGATTGGGTTTGTGCTGTACAAAATAAATTGGTATTAGTAACAATAAAATGTTTTTAATCCTGACGTCAAATATGGACCGTTTTAAGAATACTCAATTTTTTTATTAAGAACCCATATAAAGTAATCTATAACCTATATAGTCTCGCATATTTAAAAAAACATATTTACAAACGTCTAGAGAATAGTCATATTTTAACTTGAATGTTGTTACTAACTCTATCTATTATTCTATTTGTACATCACATGTCTCCTTAAACTTTATGTTTTATTTTACTTATACTTTTAAACCCCAAAATATATCTTTATATTGTGTTATTTCTCTGTTTTGTTATTTATAATCATTGTCACTCCGTAGTGAAAGACAATTCTTAGACTGTGCATGCTGTGAACATTTTTAAGTGGAATATTAACGCCTACGCTCTCAACAGTGCTTATTCTATAATTTTTCATGTTAATATTCTGCAAATGTTCCAAAACAATAAATAAATAATTCTCATAAAGTTACTTTGATTAGTCTGGACGATTATTAAAATAAATCTATTACTAATTTTACTATCCGACTTCACTCGAGTGTAAATATTAATTTTTCAAACGATGTATCTGTATAACGGTTCATGAATTTTACTTAAATAAAATCATTATCTGATGATCATTTACGAACTTTCAGGTTTAATTACAGGTATTATACATTCATAAGCGAAGTGTTAAATTAACCAAAATTTGAAAAGTCCATTAAGGCCCAATTAAACATTTACAAAAGCAGGTTTGTTTCCCCAGCACATGAATACGTTACGATATGTTCGCAACCAAAGGCTGTAAGTTCAAGAGTTATTGGCTAGAAAGTTGCTAATGTTTCAGGCATTTCCAGGTTTTCTGTATTTACATACCTTATAATCTTTGCCATAAATCATCAAAACGGGAAAACTTCCAGCCAGAAATTAACATCGGAATCCAAAGATTTCCGCCAAAAAAATCTTCAAAGTTATTAAACGAGGAAAGTTGGTAGCGATCGACGTTAAAATACCTTTAGTATATTGTATATAATTAAGTCCAGGAAAACACAAAATTTCCAAATTCATTTTCCATCGAGATCAAGTTTGCGGAATAGTTTCCAAGGAATTCTTCGTAATACTATTTTATACTGTCGAAGAATACGAGATGATGTTAAAGTTGTTTAACCCTTTGGAAGTCGTTATATTTACCATAATTTTGTTCTGAAAACTTTGTTAAATACAACTAATCGATTTCGGTTCGAACCACTCGTAGGCCGCAGTCCCCCCGGCGGGTCCGGACGTTTGAAGCGATTTTGCCCCTTATGTATAAAGAAATTGTATGAAGAACAAGGTCAGAATCGCTTGGGCCATTCTCGTTCTTGACATTACGAATTACTGGATAGCATTTAGCCACTCCGAATAATTCATATTAATTGCTAAAGACGCGCCGGCCACCAAAGATGGCGGACAAAATGGCTGCCGCTTTATAATAATGATAGCTGTTACATTCGAAGTCTACATTTATTCATTATTTTTTATATAAATCCATTGTGGAAAGCATAGATTTGAGTGATTATTAGGAAGTTCGTTTTATCTACATTATATTGATGTAATTTTTGTAATATATCACAAAAGAAATGTTATAAAAATTGAATTCGTAAGAAAGGTGAGACTGTCAAATATTTTATGTCGTATTGAAAAAATATATTTTTTGTATGCTGGCCTTCAACAAGAATGAATGAATGCAAATCTCTGACCCAAGAGATGGCGGAAATATTATTAGTTGTTGAAAACCTTGTTTTTTACGGGCTGATTTTATTTAATACAAAAACCAATGATTAAGTTGTTTAACACTTTGTAATTTTTACGATAACTTCATTTGGAAAACCGTTAACCTTACCAACTGGCTTAGTCCAAGTTTGAGCACTCTTTCTTCGAATTCATTTTCGATTTGGCTTCTGTCAATATTGATAAACATGTCAAAGCTGGACATCTGGATGATGGAAATGAAATAGCGAACTGAAAATAATTGTACTGACCCAGCAATCCCACAGATCCCAGATCTTACCGTTCGAAGGTTTTTTATTGATATATAAACAGATTCTTTACTTGAGCGTTTATATACATAGGTACCTACTACCTCTTTCTTGAATTTTGATTTTCACACACATCTGGACTACAATTAATAATATATTAAATGATGCTGTTCAATTGTTTAGATTGTATATATGTTATTTGCTATAATGTGTATATACAATATACAGTGTGTAACAGCACGTACCACCAGGATTTTAACCGGCGATTCCTGAGCTTAGGAGTAAAAAATGTACATTTCATTTTTCTGTCCGATGATTTTACACCCTCTACATATATATTTATGAATATACTCTTGGACGTAATGCTTAAATAATATTTTATCACAATTCAGTGATAACTCGAACAGTAATCACTGTTTATTTTAATGTACATTTTAACGTAATGTTTACATTACTTTATATGAAAACCTGTTATGTACCTATTTACCTACACAAGCCTTCCTGTATTTTATATTCCGCCCACCATCGGTAATTCGGCGCTCTGTAGCCAAAGGGTTAACATATTTTGAAGAGTTTCTATTTCAGTTTTATATTGTCCCGAGTTTGTTTTAATTACTTTATCATATTACGATGTTCTTTCTTTGAAATATTCACAATTTAAAAATTATCGAAAAATCTCCTGACTTGTATTTGTTTGTAAGGTTCGAATTCTATTTAATTTCCAGAACAATTAATTTTAATTAATTTTTGTTGAATAACTTTATAAGGTCTGTTGAATAACTTTAATCTTATCTTATCTTATCTGGTTTTATTTTGTTTTTAGGTAAACCCACGCTCAAATCTTATCTTATCTTATCTTATATCTTATATCTTATATCTTATATCTTATATCTTATATCTTATATCTTATATCTTATATCTTATATCTTATATCTTATATCTTATATCTTATATCTTATATCTTATATCTTATATCTTATATCTTATATCTTATATCTTATATCTTATATCTTATATCTTATATCTTATATCTTATATCTTATATCTTATATCTTATATCTTATATCTTATATCTTATATCTTATATCTTATATCTTATATCTTATATCTTATATCTTATATCTTATATCTTATATCTTATATGTAAATCTTATATCTTATATCTTATAACTTATATCTTATATCTTATATCTTATATCTTATATCTTATATCTTATATCTTATATCTTATATCTTATATCGTATATCTTATATCTTATATCTTATATCTTATATCTTATATCTTATATCTTATATCTTATATCTTATATATTATATCTTATATCTTATGTATTATATCTTATATCTTATATCTGATATCTTATTATAGATATAAGATATTTATATTATTATTTATCTTATATATATAATATCTTATATATATATATATATATATATACAAATCAATTACTGTTCGTTTGTCTCGCTAAAACTCGAGAACTACTGGGGCGATTTAGCTGATTTTGGTTTTGAAATGTTTGTCGTAGTCCAGGAAAGGTTGAAACGGTGAGAAAATATGGAAAAATTGTGAGGAAGATAGTTAAAACAAAAATTTCATTTTCCCATATAAGCTGTTTGAAAACTGAACGTATCGGGAATGAATGTATGGAATGCAGGAGGGGGAGCGAAAGGGAACTCGGGAGGGTCGATGACTACTCGGGTGGGGCACCCGCGCTAGGGGAGAGATGAATACCGAGGGGGAGGGGAACTCGGGAGAGGGGTCTCGGAGTCGGGGGAAGGGGGGGGGGGGGGGAGTTGAGCGAGGAGAGGGAAGGTGGAGGAGGAGTGGGAACGCGAGAGGGAAAGGGACGTGGGACAAGAAGGGGAGGAGGAAGGTGAACGGTACGAATGTGAAATGACGCGCAGGGAGAAACAATTTCTATATTAAATGGCATAGCAACGCATGCCGGGTACCAGCTATAGTCAAACAGAAACTAAATGCGGGTTCAAAGTCTAAACTGAGTACAGGTAAAGAAACACGAGAAGGTTCACGACTTACAATTAATTTTATTAAATAAAATGTTTTTATTATCTTTGGGACTGAATTGTCTTCAAGTCTGAATTTAAGGATTAAATAAAAATGCGTAGGTGTTTAAAAATATCTACAAGGTGTCCGGTAACTCATATTACATACGTATTTCAGAATCAAGAAAATTCTTAGACAGGTTTATCGGATGCTAATTAATAAAGCGCTAACCAATTTATGAGACATTTAAATTTAAATAATATTTGATTTTGACCCCCGGCTGGATATTTATTTTTTTAAAGACAAAAAACACCTTAATGTGCACATGAACACAAAACAACATACTTTTTACAATACAATATACATGTTACATCGGTAATTTTTTATTTGTAATTAAAAAAAAACATTTTACAGTTCACGGAAAACATGTATGTAGATACACATATTTATTTAATTAATACGAAATTTATTCCATCTTATCATCCAATCCCGTTACCGTTTTAGGTTTTTTTGTAGTTTTTTAGAGGCTAATGGAACATTTTTACTTCTTCTGCATGCGGAGAATGAGAAGCTTCCTACGACACTCTTCGAATGTTCGACAGGTTGAGGCCGCAAACCTCTGCTGCCAATAAATGTACTTGCTTGAAGTTCAATGTTTTGATGTATTCTGGATTGTCACGGATTTTTTGGAAAAACTTGATAACTTTATAAACTATCGTTTTTTCACCTGCCTGCAATTCATATCGTTGATTTACATCCACCATTTTGTATATGTATTATCTACTAAAAGCACTGATATTAGATCATACAATATGAAATTACAAGCTCACCGATTAAATAAATGGAGTCAAACCGACATTAATAAAGTAGATCAAATTGAAAATAAAGAAATGGACTGCTTTTTGATCTGAGAAGTCAATGCACTACTCATTATTAAATGTATAATCATTAATTGTTTGCTTATATAGAAGCACGATATAAATAACAATGGAATTTCCAAAGGATTTAATCGACGGGAATAACCGCCATTCGAATTTCAAAATTTTGTTTCGGAGAGTATAATTATTAGGTATCGTCTAAAATATTGTTCTTAGGATCCAGTTTAATGTAATTCCGAAAATCCGAATTTTCGAGGGTCGAATAAATAATAAGAAATACAAAATATAAATATTACGGTGGAGTGTCTTTCGAGTTTGGGTTTTTCGGAGTTTTTACTGTACGTTAATCCCCGTGTGAAATTTTGGCAGTGCACTTGGTATTTGTTTGACTATAGTTAGAGATAATAATAAAGCACATGCTAAGAATGAAATAAATCAATGAATTTGTGAACTAAGAGGTATTTCTCATATCATCAAAAGTTTCACATCTTTTAAAATAAGCCAATTAATCAATACTCTCTGAAAGTTTTCTATTTAATTTTAATGGGAAAGTATTTAATTTTCAGTCTGGGAATCAATTGAAAAGGTATTTTATCAAAGTCACCCAGCAGTAGGTAATATTTAAACGTCCTTATTAACTTTACCATTCGAGAGATAGTTTCTGTACTTAATTGGATTCGGTAATCGATATTCCATAATATAGCTGTATTAATATTAAATTAGATTTAGACGACAACTCAATTATTTAAACCACACAAAATGGTTTTTGAGATTTTTTGAGGTTTTTTTTAGACATTAATACAACATGTGGATATTATCGAGTAGGTAGGGAGTAATAAATAATATATTATGTAATATATCATTGAAGAAGAAGATTTTTTTTTTTTTTTTTTAAATATGAAAATTAACACGACACAGAAAAATAACAAAATGTAACGGTCTTATCTTTTATTATTTTTCTGTGTTTAGTTCATTTTCATATTTACAATTTGGGAGGCGGGAATGGGTACCACCGCCCCGGGAACCAACACCTCTGCCATAGGTCACCTCAAGTAGTTCGTTATGTTTGGTGACTAAGCAGGGGTGGCGGCGGATGATCTAGACACATTGAACCCCAGATTCCTACCCAACCCTCATACCTTTTACCTTCCCAGAACTTCCTCTCCTTCTTTTCCTTAAAAATACCCTCCACACAGCATCCCCAAAGATGATATAGGCCCCGAGGGAAATTTCCTCAGAGCCGCTTGTGTGGACCTAATGTAAAAAAATATTATCATCGTAATCTTCTTCTTCAATTGATGGGAAAAACTATTAAAAGAAAAAGAGAGTTTTTCTTATAAAAAATTGAATTATTTGATTATATTGATTGATGTATTTCTACTTTTCATACCAACAATAATTCTTGGTAGAATTCCATTATAATGACACATTAAAAGTTAAACTTTTATTTTTATTTTTGACTGTTACCGGTTTCTGCCTATCATAGCCATCTTTGGACTAGCACAATGATTTATTAAACTATTGTTTATACATTGAGGGGGGGGGGGGGTATCAGGATTGGTGCACAATCATTTTATTAAAATTATATGTTTTGAACAAATCAAATCAATTGTTTGATGTTGATGTTTTATATGTTTTATTTTCGGCTTGTCGCAAGACGAAGCCGGCATGACAGTAATTTGCATTTACACAGAAACAAATTGAAGCAATAACATGTTTGATTTTGTTGATCGTAGGATTATATATTTTGACATGTTTAGTAAAAGTACGCTGTCTATCGGAGAATCATCTCAGACCTGGTTCTACTACAAATGTATAGTCAACTTAATTGACTGTCCACTTATCGTCGCTACCATTAAATTCCACGTACCGACTAGGAACATAAGACAAAATGTAACATTTTTCTGCAAAACGCACACACTATCCGATACTATCAGATACTCTCACTTCATTTTTATTGTTATAGTGAATACCTCACAAGAGTCCAAACTGATCCCGTCTGGAGCCAGTGAGACTATGGCATCCCCAATTGGGGATGTTATGAGGCTGAAGGTAAGTGCGGAAGGGAAGAAGACGAGGAAGAGGAAGGTGGGGAAGTACCTGGCTATTCAGATCTAGTCACTAAACACGGCTAAAGCCATTTCATTCAACGTTTCAATTCTGAATGGTGGTCTTCCACCAGGGCGATATTAAGGGTATCTTCCACTCTGGAACGTGCCGCAAAAAATACACTGTATTTTATTTTAAATAATTTATTGTGAAATGACACAAATCAATTAAATAAAATTTATTTGCGCACGCCGGCTTCGAATCCGCGACCTTCGGAATGGTAGTCCAACGCCCTATCGCTGGAATAAGCCGCTTGGCCAATAGGATGTATGATCTGGGCAACAAGTTTAGGGATACTATTGATATATTTACTGACTCCATTTATAGAATTATTATAAGTGTAATCTACACCAGCACTTTGCTGGAACCTAGAAGTTATACTAACGTAGGCAATGTAGTTTTATTTATCTTTCAATGATGTTTTAGTTTCAATTTTATTTTATGTTACTGTTATATATTTGAATAATATTGTTTCTTACGTAGTTTATTAGTTATTCATCATTGCGTGTTTTACATTTTTTTCGAATAATTTCGATCACTCATTAGGTATAATATTCTGTTCTTGTAATCCATGTAAAAGCCCAGCTGGGCCGAAAATTAAATTGAAAATAATATTATGCCATGTCATTTGTTTGTTCGAAGACGAAGCCGGCATGTGGCGGTTAGTGGTGGCGTTATGTCTGCTGGCTGCTGCAGCTGAGGGGGAGAACAACTCCTCGTTGCAGTCATGTCCGGAGCAGTGCATCTGTCTGTCACAAACTCAGGTAATTCCATCTACTTTCCTGTATTACAGTCATTATGTTTAAATATATGCTGTCATACGACGGCTGATAGTGCGCCCATGTTATGTCAATATGCCGTATCTATAGGTACAGCATTTTGGCTTCACAGTGCTCAATCAATTCCATTAGTCGAATTACGATTCGTACATAACATGAACCTACTTGTATATGTTTATTGTGGCTATTTCCAAGGTATTGACGATGGCATAAAGCTGTGCAAAAAAAAACACTTATGTAATGGCAGAAAATTAAAACTAAAAATAAAGCTTTCTGCCAGGATAACCCCACAAATACACTGTTTAGTCATTACAACACCGTTGCCGTGCCGGAGACATGATGTTTGAGTTAGGGCATATTGGCCTCACGTATCAACAGCTATCCGCACCATTAATGTGTCGTCGTTAATGTGCCAATATGCTGTGTCTCCACGTAGCTAATTTTGAGATGATTGACCTAAATTTTTGGGGATATTTTGTTAATTTTCTCGCAAACTAATAGTAGTAACAATTTAAAATTTACTGAAAGATTTGATTGGGAAATATATGAAATGTTTTTTATAAACCAATAATTTTTTATTAAAAAGTTTTTTATAAATTAAGAATTTAAAAATACGTGGTATATTGATAAATATTTTTACAAAAATTTTAAATACAGGGTCAATGCAACCTTTCACCATTTTCGATAATGATACTAATCTTAATTTGCGAGAAAAGTAACAAAATTTCCAAAAAAGTTTAACTCAAAACTAGCTTTTTGGAGATACAGCATATTGCCATTACATGGGAGCGAGTTATCATTCCGACTTGCTGCTCCGGTCAAAAGAGAATAAATTTAATTCCTCAACTAGGTAAATAATAATAAAATATTCATTAAAATTGTTGAATTTAAGTAACCGAATAAAAAAATTATCTTATATTTTTAAATAAAATTGTAAATTGGCAGTTGGATAGCTCTGATATGTTAATGTTAATTCACGTCCATGTATCTACTATTATATTAAGATTCCTTAGTATGTATTATTACGATATTTTATTCCACGGTCTCTTCCAACAATTCAGGTGACTGCAGTTTTTTTTTCCTGTCTCACTGATTTCATTAACTTGTTAATAATAGATACTCGTATTATTTTTCTCATGTAATTTAAATATAATTTTTTTCTCTATTTTTTCTACTATGTACTATTGCAGTTTAAAAATAAATAACAAAACATGTAAATGATACTTGTGCTGTAAATTAAAAAAATATATGTGTATTTATAGATATATACACGTATATTTATAAATCTATCGCTAACGTAGGCAGCATATTATGCTCATCTAAGACTCATTAGAAATACGACTATTCATTCAATCATTTATTATAATGTGTATTTTTTGTAACTCTGCGAACCGCAAAAGCGGGAAAGTACATCGTAGATCTGTCAACAGTTAGAATTTTAGAAAAACCTACCTAAAGTTTAAGTTTAGACTTACTGAATTCAATACTTCGTTTGTGTGAAAGCACTATGAAACCATGTCCAATTTTATTGGAATAACTTTTGAATGATATACCCATAATTGTAAAAAGATAACTTACCTTCTTCAATGATTAATACATATATATATATATATATATATATATATATATATATATATATATATATATATATATATATATATATATATATATATATATATATTTATATATAGATCCTTTCATTGATAACTAACGATTATTTAGGGGTATTGTTAGCCACTCAAAAAAATCACTTACTTTAAGAGAAAGAAATATTTTGTTATCGATGCTAAAATTTTTATTCAATATTTCAGGTTCTGTGCAACAACGGAGGCCTTGTGGACATCCCCATTAAGGCTCTCCCCGCAACTGTAGAACACCTCTCTCTCTCCAAGAACCACTTCCCCGTCATAAGGAGCGAGGCCTTCTCTGGTCTGCGAGCCCTCCGCAGGCTCTCCATGGATGGCAACAGTATCACAGCCCTCAGACCATTTGCCTTCCGAGGGCTACCGCGACTCAAGGAGCTCAGCATTCAACACACCTCCCTTGATAATATAGCACAATTCACATTCGCGGGACTGCAAAACATAACATCCATACTTCTAGGATATAATAGAATAAAAAGGATAGAAGGTTACGCGTTCGCCGGTACCTCAAATATTAAACACCTTCTGTTGAATAATAATCCCACTCACACAATCGAAACAAACGCCTTTTCAGGATTGGCTAATGTCGAACACCTTGTTTTTCCTTCGGGTATTAAAAACATCGAAATAGATGCCTTTTCCGGCTTAACTTTCGTGAGTTCGATGAAGTTGGCTTTTATGGACCTCTCAACCGTGCGGCGGTATACTTTTAGGGGACTTCTACACGTGAACGTGTTATCCATTCAGGAATCGGATTTGGGAATAATAGACTTCGGGGCATTCGAGGGGATGAGCTACATTGGATTACTAAACGTTATCAATAATAAGATCGATGGAATACGGGAGTTTAATATCACCTACAACAATAGCGTCAGAGCAATAAGGTTTCATGGGAATCATTTGCTGGAGAACCCCGACCCGGAGGCTGTGATTATAGAAGGGGTGGTTAAGGTGGCGGTCACGGCTAATCACTTCCCTTGCGATTGTAAGGCGAGAGGGATTGCCGACGGTCCCTTCGGAAACTCTACTACAGGTGATTTCCTTACGAGAAATTATTGCATTTCACCTTTGGAGGCTCGAGGGAGAAAGATGAAAGAAGTGGAAGCACAGTTTGCGGAAGGTTGTCACCGGAAGGTGACCAGCGGACAGGGTCCAGGGGAATTGGCGTCTCCGGCAAATATTTCCAAACCTTCAGTCGTATTGATATTATATCCATGTGTTGTGATCTGCGCCAATTTCATGATTTACAAAATAAGCTGATTTCGCAAAATAGATTTTAAGTAACAGGAGAAGTGTGAACATGTGAACAAATGCCAATAATTATATATCAATATTATATCCAATATGTAAATATTTTAAAAAGTGTCCCGATTTTTAAGAAATTTTACGGGTACGAATAAGATTATTAATATAAATGTATCATTATAATAATTGATCAATCATTGATGTAAAAATGTTACGTACAATAACTTTGAGGTAAAGGAGTTTGCTTTGATTATTATGTGGATGAGTTTGTTATTAATATTTAAGGGTATATTTATATTGAAAACTCTTTTCAAGACTGAATTCTTCAGACTGAAGATCATCTGCAATCTTCAAATAATCTGCTAGTTTAAATAAAATATTTAAACTTCCTGTTACTAAGAATTTATTAGATATAAGGGTTTGAAATATTATCATGTCTAGTAATACAGTAATACCAAACAAATTTCTCCCCAAAATTTTATAAATTATTCGTGTTCGGAATGTATTGAATATATTTATTATTGTATAGTCGATAGATTGCTAAGCCTGTGAAAATATTAAATGAAATTTTAAAAATGCTTGCTGTTTCACGAACTCAGACTACGGAGAAATTTTTATTGATGTTAAATAAAGTAATATATTCATTAAGCTTATTTTTGTTGTAGGTATTTTAATACCGTTTTAAAGGAAACCTTCGTTTATACTCAAAGCTTTGTGAAAAAATAACATGATGTAAAAATTATTACTATAATAAAAAACAATTACAAGGAACATCAACATATGCATATTATGTATTGTATCTCATTATTCCTTGGCTTGAGCTTTTAACATGGTTTACTTAGGGTGAATTAAAAAATAATGAACTTTTTTTTTTTTAAATTTCTTTTATGTATTTTATGATACTATTATTTAATGTATAAAAACAGTTTATTATAAACAAGTTCTGCTTCGTAATTGTTTATTATAAACCGTTTTTATACATTAAATAATAGTATTATTGAATATATAAAAGAAATAAAAAATTAAAATGGAGTTCTACAAAATAAACTTAATAACAATAAATATACTGAACTATCTTTAGAGATTAAAACCGGAGGACTCACATTTTAATGCTGATTAAATGGTCGCGCTGATTGATGAAAATTTTCAAATATTTAAATAAAAAAAATTGTTATGTGTTTCATTTCATCATTCGTATAAAATATATCCTGCATTTAGTAAGCTCCCGAGGCCCTTAGTTTAAAAGGTAAAAAGGTGTATTGTATTTTTTTCCCTTACTTCTAGTATTGAGTCCCAGGGGAACAGCAATGAAGGACAGATCACCCACCTTATGATTACACGTATCATCCGTCATGTCATTTCTCACCATTGCTTACTTTAATATGACCAAAGAGATGAATAATTGCTTCTGCTTTCCAGTAGGAATATCATACTTTTTGATTTATTACAGCTGGTACCATCATTTTCTGAAAAAGAAAATAAAGTAAAGTCTATCTTATCTTTAATATTGTAAATTGTGATGATATTGTTTTTAAATCGTTACCAGTTCGTGATCAATACAATTTAAACATTACGCATACGTATGCAATTTAGCTAATTAATATTTGCTAGCTTTTGATATGAAAGTTAAAATAACTATCAGGTTAAAGTAAAACCATTTTTTTTTTTTGACAAATTTTAAATTTGATTGCGTAGATTTTCTAGCTATATTGTAACAACAATTCTTGCTATGGGATATATTATGGGTACTAGACACTATGAGTGAATATGCACGACTGTAATATATATGCTCGAAAAACCGGAATACATATATTTATATGTGAGACTCCGGCATAAAAATAAAATCAATAAATTTTGAGTCTCATTTGATTTGGCAGGTAATGTATAGCAGGTCCAGAGGTAAAATTAAAATGGTTTTTATTATTATTAAAAAAAAAACTAACAATGATTTAGCGCAGTTTTGTGTTATTTCTCTTCGAGTGAGCTAAACTATAATAAACTTATAATATTCAGTGGTCGTTTGACAGGGTTTAACCAGAGAATACCGAAATTTAGTCCCTTTAAATCAAATTCTAGACGTATTGACACTTTTTTACAAAAAAAACATAAATTGATTTTGGAAGATTGTTATTTTATCTGGTACACGCAGTTTTAAAATTTTGAAGTATATTTTTAATATACTAAGGTTATACCGTTGGTCGTTGGCAGATTTGTTCAATTTTCAAACGATAGATTCTATTAAACAACACAAATTTCAAATCATATAATCATACAACAAAATAAATCAATATAAAATCTAGTCGACAAAGTTTTAAATTTTTTAATTTTAGTTAAATTAAAATCATTACAAAATAAATCAAAGAACGTGTTTTGTGACAAAAATACCTCAGTTTTTCTATTTATTTAAGGTCTTACAAACTAAAATATTTAAAAAAATTTTACACACTTATTTTATTTATACACCATTAAAAAATCATAAATACTTATGATCAAAAAATACTTACAAGCAAGTACACTATATTTAATAATTTATCATCGTGCGTTTTGAGCTTTTTTATTGCTTACTTGAATGTAGATATATATTAAAGCAAGTTTTTAATGAAATAAATCGATATTAAATTTTTAATTTTAAAAATTTCATATAGGGAATAATGAATCTTTCTCATTGGAACCTCCCTGTACAGTTGCAAGCATTTTTAAACTTTTATTCTCAGCTGATGGTCAATCTCTCTTAAGATTACTCCGACAGTGCTCCTTACGAGTCCTTACAAAACTTCCTTGATGTGTTATATTTGCACGCAGGTAAATTTTTTATCGATACTGCCTTGTACAATACTTTATCGATATTGACTGTAGATTTTTCATGAGGAGTCTTTTCTTATTTTGAGAAAATTAATATAAATCTCTTTGGGTTATTATTTTCAACAGTCACCTTTTGCATTCTACAACAATGTTTCTAACTTTTAAATTCTGATAAAAAAAGTAATCTATGCATTTGATTTTAAACCAGCACTTTGTGGGTTCAGTTCCCACGCATCGTAAACATAAACAAGAATCGATTTTCATTAAATATATGTATTTATTCCGATGGACCTTATAAAAGTACTTTGGGTAAGCAACGACAAGAAATTATTAAATTAATAAAGGAGCAAACTCTCCGACCAAGTTAAACAAGCAATTGAAATTAAACAAAGATACAATTTAATACATTTATACAACAAGGCATAATCTAATTTGATGTTACGTCTCACAGAGAAAAGCAAAATGACCCTGTTACCAACATTGAACAAGGCAATATGAAAAAATTGCTACTGAGGGTCTGTATTATCCTAACATCCAATCCACTATTCCACACAAACTAACCGATATATAAACCCACCCCTGAATAAAAAGGCACCCTGATAACATTATATTATTATAGTTTGGAAATAGACTGATCACACCCTTTTGTATAAAGTGCCAGTGATTTGACACCCTATTTTAGTGGGGACCTCCTTAAAGTAACTTCATTTTCCCTAGTTCGCATTCTTCTTTATAAACAAGTACCGGAATAAAAGTCTGATTCGTTTAACCCCTTTGAAGTGGCAGTCTTGTAAGGAAATGAGATATTTCTTGTTGAGATAATTCGGGACTACTCGCAAAATGAGCGGGCCCTTTATTCAATCTACTCAACAACTGTATTTTCTGCTTGTTCATCAACACTTTAATCATTTAATTTCGAGTCCTCCTTGTTCTAGAGTGATTTTGAGATAACAATTCGGCGTTTTATAATGAATGGTTGTATAAGATACGATTATTAAATCACTTGTAAAACAAACAAGTCTTATAAGTTTTTATTCAAAGAAAATCTGTGTTTAAAATGGTTTCTTCATATTTCGTTTTCTAGTCAAGTACGGGCTGAGAGTTTTAAGGTAATATTTTGTAAATTATCGAATAAAGCGATCACTTTTTGGCTTACCATTAAACTTAAAATTTATTTTGTTAGTACATTATATATTACGTCAACCAGTTATGGATATATCCTAAACTTCTTCATTTTATTTTAAGTAATCTAAGTATGTACAAATATTAACATTATATGTAAGGTTAAAATAAATAGAAAGATAAAAATAATATAAGAGGAGAAGAGAGCATCACAGAGTGGGTGGTAGAGGTGTAATTTTTAGGTAGGTAACATTTTTTAGAAATCCTGACTTTTTTTACAATAACTCCACACAGAAGGCCTTGAGAAAAAAAAATCTTCCGGGCCCATGTCATCTTTGGCGATGCTGTATGCAAGGTCTTTTTAGGAAAGGCAGGAAAGTGTCAAGGTGTCAATGTGTCCAGGAGTGGCAGATGTATGAATCTATCCCTCCCACGGTGAGGTGATGGTTCCAGAGATGGGACGAGTATCTGCCGACCCAGTCCTCCAGGCAGTAAGTGATAAAACACATTCCCCTCCAAGACCTAGACAAACCTCACCTCCTGAAAACGGGCACCCCCTGACTAAATAAAAAAAGGTAAGAAAATCTAACGATACAAAAAAGTCTCAAATATATATATTTTTTAATTTTTCTTTATTCATTTCTTAGTAATTATATAATTTGTAGATTTTACGACCACAGGCACATGCAAGTGTTGTGGTGGTCGATTGTATTTGAATTCAAGAGGAAAATAACAACCTTTTCAAATATGATGTAAATCCTAAAAAAAGTGTAATCCTTTTATTTCTGGATATATTTACGGCTGCGTTTTTAATTAATTTAACAACACAACAGCTAAATTAGAAAAGCGGTTAATCATAAACTACGGTACCTACCTGCAAATGTACCTTTATTAAATAAAATGAAAAAGAACAAAAATTATCCGATTTTTCTCTTAGCTCTATTTTTATTACCTGAAAATTCACATTAAACATTACAATGTCATATACCTGATAAAAAGCGGGATGTAAAAATCTCAACTTCATTGATTTAGGTATAAGTGCATTCAACAATAAACCAAAACCAGCGTGGAAAAGGTTAGAGTGCTTGACACACCTGCATACTAATAATAAAACCTTTATCGGGATTGTCAGCCGGGTTCGTATAGCGCCGCGGGCTGGCAGCGGCAATGGATGAAAGCTTTCTTCTCAATGGTGTTTTGTGGAGTCATAAAACTGCATCATCCGTTGGAGAATAAATCGAATATATTTTCCAATACCACTGTTTTATTTGTATTTTCTGATGTGGATTTTAACATAGAAACATAAAGTTGGCTTATTATCATTTCACGGTATTGGAAATCGTTATAAATATTACGCTTACATAACATTACATTAATTATTGTAAAGAGCATTTTAGTGTAATTCTATCGATAGCAATTAATTCTACATAGTACCTATAACAATTATGGACATTGATTTTGAAACTAAATTCAGGGGTGTTCGTTTTACTTAAAGTTGCTCCTACGTTAATGTTTACGTGGCACATAATATCATAACTTACAGTGTTTTAAAGTAGTTTCAAATAATATCTTTGCTTAATTTCAATTGCTTGTGTAACTCCTTTATTAATTCAAACATTTTTCGTTGTTGCTTACCCAAGTTACATTCATAAGATCCGTCAGAATAAACAAGCAGAAGTACAACAGTTAAACCACCATAGCTGATCCCATATATTTAATAGAAAATCCATGCTAGCAGCCATATTCAAAACTGAGCTATCAGTCATATTTATTAAGAATTATAACGTAAGTTATAAAGCCAAAACATGGAATCAAAAAAACTACCGTGCTTAGGCCACAATATTCAATTTTCGTGGTTTCTGTTTTATGTGAACACAATGAACAAGAGTCCCAATTGCTCCCAGTGAACATCTGAAAACAGTGGACTATAGCATCTCCAATTGAGGTATGTTGTGAAGCTGAAGGTAGTAGGAAGGGAGAGGAGATGGGGAAGAGGAAAGTGGAGAATACCTGGCTATTTTGATGTGGTCCCAAAACATAGCTAAAGCCATTTCGAGCAACGTTTCGAATCGATATTAAAATTATCTTTCACTCTGGAATGTGCGGAAAATAATATTATTTTCTATTATATTATATTAACTTATATTATTTTGTAGGAAATAACTCAAATCAATCACCGGGTTATGAACCAGCGACTGGTTGGAATGCTAGTAGAAAGCCTTACTCCTCGACTGCTCAATTTTACACGACAAACAACTACTCCCACATAGCGTAATAACACTTTGTGGATGTTTAGAATGGAAGTTTTAGACCCAATAATATTTGTAATAAATTGGTAACATAACATTATACTAATTATTATTTATAGCCCATTACCCAAAGCATCTACTTGAAACCGAATCGGAAACAATTTTCATAACACACTCGTATTACATGGCTTCATATACATATATGTACTAACATATTATTGACGGTGATTGTTATTTGTTAATGCTTATTTTAATAGTTTGAACTAGGTAGTAAACAAATAGATTAACCGCTTTAACCTCATCGTAAATAAAAACACTTGTAAGGGTTTATTTGATCAGCGGATATACCAGCATATAAAATTTATGCTTTAAATTATGATTTACAAAGTTTCAACAAACTATTGAATTTTGATAAAAAGTCCTTTTCCAAATTGCTTTTTTTATCACATTTTTATAAGAAAAACTCTCTTTTTTTTAACTTTTGAAGGTTATTCCCATCAATGTAAATATCATTGAAGAAGAAGATAACAATAATAATCTAATTTTTAAAAATATGAAAATGAACAAGACACAGAAAAATAATAAAAGATTACTGTCGCAACTGGGACTCGAACCCAGAACCTTTCGTCTTACCAAGACATACACCTCTACCAATTGGGCTACTGCACGATCTATTATGACAGTCTCACAATAGATTGCAGTAGCCCAATTGGTAGAGGTGTATGTCCGTAAAGTTCTGGATTCGAGTCCCAGTTGCGACCGTTATCTTTTATTATTTTTCTGTGTCTTGTTTATTTCCATATTTTTAAAAATTAGATTATTATTGTTATCTTTTTCTTCAATGATATATTGCTTTTTTATCAGTTTAGATGATACTTAAAAAAAATCGCAGCACGTTAAGCTTTTAAAACAAATCATTTATCAGTATTTATTTTCCAAAGCTGCGTAGCACCTACATGATGTTCAGAATTACAAGCCTCAATTCTTCTTCCAGACAATATAGGTGATGGTTGTAGCAAAAAAGTAAAAAGCAAGATGAAACATCTCATTGTTAACATCCATTTAAATAATGAAACGAAAATACGTTCCATTGTTTAACGTAACGTCAAACTTTTCCCAAAGAAAACTTATTTTCTACCTTGCCAGAGCTTTATGACGAGGAAAAGCGAAGAAAAGCCTTTCTTTATTATACCAATATGGTATTTCTTTCAAAATGAAATTCTTAAGGCGAATGGGCAATTTCACTGTTAAGTTATTAAAATCGTACCCATCAATTGACAGATTTCTCAAAGCATATATTTGATTACGGAAATTAACGGTAAAATCAACTCGGTCTAATTTCTTGTAAATCAGTTTTGAGAAACAAATATTTAATTAACATTCAAGCGAGGTTTCGTATCGAGAAAATGATTGAAAAGCTGTTTAATTGTTTTTAAAACATCGCGGTTTCTATTTGCAATTAAATCAAGATTTTTTTCGGTTAATTTGCAATTTAAAAAATGCGCAATAGAGTTATTAACTATTTACTAATTCATCATACAGGCCACAATTGTATTTTTTTTTGTTATTATGTCGCATTTTGATTCCTGCTTCTTTTCGCGGATAGAGCACATCACTTCGGATAGATCATACCACTTATCCATCCCACTTCCGTCAATCTCAAAATAAAAATTCTTCCAATCGGGGAAATAGACCCACTGCCAACTTTTCGGATAGATCATACCACTTCTCCATCCCACTTCCGCCAATCTTACAATAAACATTCTTCCAATCGGGGATATAGACCCACTGCCAACTCTTCGGATAGATCATACCACTTCTCCATCCCACTTCCGCCAATCTTACAATAAACATTCTTCCAATCGGGGATATAGACCCACTGCCAACTCTTCGGATAGATCATACCACTTCTCCATCCCACTTCCGCCAATCTTACAATAAACATTCTTCCAATCGGGGATATAGACCCACTGCCAACTCTTCGGATAGATCATACCACTTCTCCATCCCACTTCCGCCAATCTTACAATAAACATCCTTCCAATCGGGGATATAGACCCACTGCCAACTCTTCGGATAGATCATACCACTTCTCCATCCCACTTCCGCCAATCGTACAATAAACATTCTTCCAATCGGGGATATAGACCCACTGCCAACTCTTCGGATAGATCATACCACTTCTCCATCCCAATTCCGCCAATCTTACAATAAACATTCTTCCAATCGGGGATATAGACCCACTGCCAACTCTTCGGATAGATCATACCACTTCTCCATCCCACTTCCGCCAATCTTACAATAAACATTCTTCCAATCGGGGATATAGACCCACTGCCAACTCTTCGGATAGATCATACCACTTCTCCATCCCACTTCCGCCAATCTTACAAAAAACATTCTTCCAATTGGGGATATAAACCCACTGCCAACTCTTTGGATAAATCATACCACTTCTCCATCCCAATTCCGTCAATCTTACAATAAACGTTCTTCCGATCGGGGATACAGACCTACTGTCTCATATTTACTCATACAGGCGCATATTTTTATAAAACAGTTTTAAACGGCATAAGGATCTCATTTCAAACACAAACCTTTAAAAATAGTTACAGAAAATAAATGCAAAAAAAAAACTTTTAAATTGTTTTGCGGTTTGAATCTGGAATTTTCTCCCATTTTGCATGAAATTCCTGCTGATACAATGGGTAGTTGTTCTGGTTGAAATATTTCTTTCCACAGACGTTGTAAGTACCAAGGAACTGAGTAGGGTTTGTGTTTTGTCCCCGCTTGTACTTGCCGGTACTGTCCCACACTAGCTGCAGCGACCACAACCAACGGTTTGCAACAGAAACCCCAAACACTTTTACATTTATTATGCGCGGATTTAACTCGGTGCGGATGTTGCAACTAATGGAACTGAGGTTAACACGGAGGATTAATAATAATGTATACTAACTATTTTATCGTTCTCAATACAATTAAAAACGTTTAATTGTATCATGGATGCTTATTTGACGATATTATATTGACGGCCCCGAAAAACAATATCGGATCTGCTAAAAATTGAAAATCGTGTTATTTAGTTATATGTTGGCTTATTTTGTAGGTTTAAAAGTCTATACTTTCGAATTTTGTATGAAATACCTACATTGCCATTGTTTCGAAAACAGCAAAAATACGAAAAGTAAACTTTAAACAACTCTAATGTGTAACTACAAAATCGCACATTCGACAATGTTTTTCAAGGTCGTCGATATATAAGTATATATATTTTAACCATGGATGAATCTTCCAGGTAATAATTAAACACTATTTTATAAGTATTTTTTATTTATTTTTTACCCCAGCTCCACACAGGTGGGACCATCAGAGCCTATGTCATCTTAGGGGATGCTTTGTAAAATGGAATTAAGGAAAGGAAGGAGAGGAAGTTCTGGGAAGAAAAAAGGCATGAGGGGTGATCTTCAAATTGAATGAATACACCCCTCCAACTGCTGTGAAATACGATGGTCCGAGAATCCGGCTGGAGAGGTCATTTCAACCAGTCTCTCTCGAACTGGCCCGCCATGCTGTTGGTGGACAGACTCATTCGCCAAGACCTAGGCAAACCTTACCCCAATAAACCCGGGCACCCCTGCTGAGTCACCAAACGTAGCGATCCAATTGCGGTGAACTATGGCAGAGGTGTCGGTTATCAAATAAATGGTTCCCGGAGCGGTGGTACCCATACCCGCCTCACAAATTATTTTAATGTCACGATACTATTTGGCTTGACCTTCACATAAGTTCAACAATATTTTTAATGTTTTCCGTCGTTTACAATAATTTCCTGATTAACGGATCAAACAATAAACCGTAATTATTTTACAATATTTAATCAAATGTAAATTTATTTAAAGCTTTATAAGTAAAATCTTTGGACAGAAAAAAGATTTTTAAAAATTTATTTCACCAAGGCTCACCGTTAGTAAACATGTGTTGCTTTAGAATTTAACAATAGATCCCTGTTTTTTAATGTAAATAGTATATAAATAATGTTTCCGACTAACCACGGTTCATTGCCTATATTCCTTATATCTGTTATTCGTCGTTTTAGTTCGTTTTTATCCAACAGACCAAAACGTAAATCGGGAGATATGGCGCTTTAATGTTTTTTTACGATAAAAGCACATACATTTCGGAGGACGTAAGACAAAGTGCGTTTCGAAAACCCCTTAAATAATCTTTTATAATTTTTTTTGAACGATTATCGTATAAATAAAGGCTTTTTGAGAACAAATGCATACTTAACTAAAGTTCATGAAAAATGGTCTGTTAGACAAAAACGAACTAGAGCGACGTATTGTTTGTGTAGCTGAAGGGAAGGCAAAAGTGGAGTGTGAAGGGAAAAAGATGTGAAAGAGGATAGTTAGATAATGGATAGTACCTAGCTGTTAATATATTATGGTAACCAAATATGGGTAAAGCCTTTTCAAGCAACGTTTCTATTCTGAATGCTGGTCGATACTGAGTGATCTACCACTCCAGGGCGATACTGAGTGATCTACCGCTCGGGAAAGTGTTGCAAATATATTGTAAAAGTTTAAAAAAAATTTTGGTCGTACTTAATTAAGACAGTTTTTTAAATAAAAGGGCTATTATAGACCTCCCGTGTTAGTATTTATTCTAGGAAATTAGGAAATTAATATGTGGCGTGGAGACAGGGTAGGTATGAAAATAGCAAGGACGACAAGGAGATTTCGTTGCTGATTGTATTATTTTTCGAGAAAAACTGGAAGCCTAAGGCGAGTTTTTAAATTTTAAATGAAAAAATGGGAAGAATGCGGCATATCGTTGGACATCAGTTTTATTTTTTTTTTTTATGCTTTAAAATTTTTATTTAATGTAGATGCTTATTTTAACATGTTACACAGTGAAGTATATAATATTTTATGCAATTACGAAAAAAAAAAGCCAAAATTAATAATAAAATCATATAAGAAATTAAATATTGTAAGTAAAAATTTGCAAACAGAAACCAGAATATAAATAAAAAACGAAATATTTAACTGCAATATAAAAGTAAGATATATATAAAAAAAAACAAATATGGACTCTTTTATAGTAGTAGTTTTATGTAATTTTTCAATTTAAGCTAAAATTCGTGAATGAATTCATAATTTTTAGATTTAAAGGAAAGTTGCCAAAATAAATTATTTCTAAATGGAGGTAGGTATTCAACATATTATGCTTGGTGTTCAATTTATGGAGAAATGTTATTCTAATATCATTGATTATTCAATTATCTTTTATTATTTGTCTTTTCTTTATTTGTTTCTTCTCTTTCTCTGTACTAGATATATGTAGATTCTATGTTTTATATTTTATTTTTATAATTATTATTTCTTTTATTACACAATTAATAACAACTAAACCTTGATTTACGCATGCAGTGAACATTAACTGTCATGTGATTATGTATGCACATTCGCATTTTTACCAATTTCTTTGATCTAATACTTTATGACACTGTAAATGATTTAAACCACAAATAAATTTTCTTGTGTTTGGTAATTATTTTCATCCGCCAACATATAGGTACAATTGTTTTGTTTTTCCACATGTGACCTTGCTCAAAATGATGAATTCAATGATTACACCATAATTACACTAATATACTCCGCAAGTGTAATTTAAGTTCAAGATTTATATTCATTCATAATAAGAAGTGATACAAAAGCAACGATTAATAATTTACCTAGATATATATTTTTAATGGCATATTATTTCTTCCTTTTCTTCTGTGCAGATAATTGAATTTTTTGTAGTTTATATTTTATATTTAAGTCTATTAAGGAAACATTCAGTTGTGTAAAAGATCATTTAACATAAGATAGTGAAACATAATATCAACCAATTAAGTTCCATTTATACATTTTTGTTGTGATTACTGATTAGGAAGTAATTAATTACAAGTTATAAAAGTATATAGTTTGAGTGAAAAAGTATTTAAAAGAAAATAATAAACAATATAGAAGTACAATACTATAATAAACAACGCATAGTTTTGATTTAAGTACATTGTAAAGTTAAATGAAATGTCTAGATCCATACTAAAATAATGACTACAGTAGCAATAAACAAAAACAAACATGCCGTGTTTTTTACAGATTTTATCACAGTAATAATCCAGTTACAAAAACTCAATCAATGAATGTAGAATTCGTACTATATGAAAATTTTTTTTTTTCATTTTCAGCTGCGAGAGTAAAAAAGCGCCCCACTCCCCAACATTCATATTTTCAAGAATGCAATAAATAATTTTTTCGTCGGTCCAATTTTGGTCGAAAAATCATAGTTTACATTTAGAGCATGGAATTTGAATTATTTTTGTTCTTACAAATTTTGATTTATTAAGGGCCAGTGATTTAATAGCATTTGAACAATTTAAAGAGGTATGATGGTGCCAATAATCGAAGAAGAGGTATCGTTTGTTGTTGATATCTCGAGGGGTGCTCGTTGAAATAATAAATACTCGATGATAATTAATAATTACGTAGTTGTTTATTTACAGTTACGATTTTCCAAATGTAGTAAAAATATTCCAACGTCTGGAACTGCAGGTATGAACGTCCTAGTGACAGACTGCTGTCTCATCGGCTTTTTTGTTTACTCTACACAGTGCCTACTGTGTGGAGTCAACAAAAAAATGTATGCATGTGAATGAAGCAAGTAATGTGCTAAGACCGAGTTGTATGGCGGTACATTCCCTATGACAACCTCTGCGACTGTGTGGTTATTTTGCATCGACTGCCGTATTTTTGTTTTTTTTTCTTTACACATCACGTTTTATCTCCACAGGGTAAAGCAACGATGAAGGATGAAGGTAGACGAGGAAATCATCATATCATTTCACTCAGCTGTTTTATCTTGTGCTGAGAATATAAAAACAGGTGAAATGTTGGCTTCATTCTCATTGAAATGAGGAGACGAGACGCGACGTGAAGTAATACGCCCACACCTTACACCCATTTAGCAAAGAGGCAAGATATCATTTTTCTTTTTTTATAGTAACTCCACACAGTAGGCCCTGAGAAAATTATTTTTCCTTAGGGACTATGTCATTTTTGGGGATGTTGTTCGGGGTCTTTTAAAGGGAAGGAAGCAGAGGAAGTTCTGGGAAGGAAAAGGATACGACGGGGTAGGTAGGAAACTAGAAATAAGTGTATCTAGGAGTGACGTATGTATAAAATCCAACCCCCGCTGCGACGCAAGGCTTTAGGGTCGAGATAGTCCGACTGGAGAGGTCAAAGGGTCTCTCCCATCCGGCCTCTCCCGGCTTGCCCACCACGCAGCTGACGGGCAGTCGCATCCGCAACCAAGACCCGGGCACCCCTGCTAAGAGAGACGGGACACGATCGAGTGAATCAAAGATTTGAATCGGATCATTTCAAGGGTAAAAATAACAGAATGAACGAATGTGTAAAGCCAGGAATCGTATTCTGTAAGTCAGTATACCCACAATACCATAACACGCCCGTATGTACTAACGCTCTATGGTTTCAGAAATAGAAATTAATTCTGTAGGAAGTATACGCTCTGCGTTCTTACACTGTATACATAAATATAAAATCAGCTCTGAGGGTGGGGTTTTTTAATCATTTTAATTGGATAATATCACTTCATTCACCATTACAAATCAGCTGAATGTATACGCGATTACTATGCTCGTCTGCGTCGTTCTAACACTGTACACTTTCAAAATACGCAGTAAGGAGTGTGATACAGTTGTGTGGCGGTCCATCCTCTCAGCCTAATTCTGCGAGGAAACGGCGTGATAATTAGTTACATAGTTAGTTGTGCACTTGAAGTAAAATAACACAAAAATGCGCTTTGTAAATATTATGTTATGATTATTTTAAATATTATGTTATTTGAAAAACAATTTTTAAATAATAAAGATAATATTAGTGAAACTCAATCGGAAATCTGAAACAGAAAAATCAGAAAAAGATACGGATACGTCTGGGTCTCGAACCCAGGACCTTCGGCTTTCCGGGCAGATGCTCTCACCACTGAGCTTATGTATTTCTTTCCGATCCACTCATTTGTAACTGTATCAAACTTCGACTGAGAACTACCAACGTTATCTTCTTAAATGCCCTGTAGATAGTGTCAGGATAAATTTCATCACTTTTTTCTGCAAGTCATAGGATAAAATTTTTATTTTTATTTTTAAATTTTTAACTTAATGAGTTAAGCCTTAAATTATTATATTTTAATGAAGAAAATTAAAAATAAAATATTTTAAAATTACCTTCTCTATTTCACTTTGTTTACACTTCAAATGACCATCTTTATTCGCATTCGAATAGAGATTGTCATTTGAAATGATTTTCTTTATTCGACTTCGTTTATTTATGAATGAATGTATATCCCCAAACTGTAAAATTCAACCGCCATAACACAGGGTCATCTCTAGCATGGAGGGTGAAATATCACAATAAACTGTATGTACTTTCAATAAATCATGTATTTAAATAAATAAAATAAAATATTTCCAATAACTTCCTCTATTTGAATTCGTTTATACTTCAAATGACCTTCTCTATTCACATTCGTTTATACGTCAAACAACATACTCTATTCAACTTCGTTTATACTTCAGTTAACATTTTCTATTCGACTTCGTTTATACCTAAAATGACCTCCTCTATTCGACTATCGTTACTGAATGATTGGCGAAAAGAAAATTCTGTAAAAAATATTTAAAATGGAATAAAAATATAAATAAGCCAGAGAATTCCCAAGGCGTTCGAGTTACGAGTTGGGAACCAACTTACCAAAAAAACAAAGATGAGTTAATGGGTCAAAAGCTCCATGCTCATAAGCTCTAGTTTATTCTTACCTACGCATTTCCATATATCTCAATCCGGGATGGTCTTAACCCTCGGCGCTCGCAAATCAACAGAATGCTGGGCTAGGCAGGCTTCATCCCCCAAGGATCGTTCCATTACCTTCCCTTCTCCGTCTACGGCACGGAACGCGGTAGCGGGACAAAATGGGGCCCAGAGTTTTGGAAGCGACTGAATCAGCACACTTTTGCGTGCTTTTACATGCTGCAGTTGGAATACTCATATTTATTTTTATGACTACATAACTACATTAATTTAATGGTGGTAGAATAGACACGTATCAAAATTGTTTTAATGTTGAAAATATTTAGGTATATCAATAGTATAATCTAACTGCAAGTGAAGTTTGAAGTCTTGTATGAGATTATAGCGCGAAAGCGGGACTATTTTAAGAAAGTATGGAGTACACACGGTGGTCCGGTGTATCTTCATTAGCAATAATGTCATCCGAGATAATGCATCCTATTAATTAAAGCTATTTTCCGCTTTTCCAATTTGTAAAAGGCCATTTACATAGGGCGTGGACAATACACCAATTGACTAATTATGATATATAATGATACATAAAAAACGAATGAATTTTATACAATAATTAATTACATAGTAGATGTATTTGATGTACCCCCGTAAAAAGGCAGGGCTTGTGTGTATGGGGGGGGGGGGGGGGGGGGTTATTATATTGGTTTTATTTGACATGATTCAGTTCAAGTTTTCAGTATAATTTTTAAGGTGAATTTTAAATTCTTTTATATAAATATTTATGTTTCTATTTTTTTTCGGTAATGAATTTAAAAAAAAATACTCCAAGATATTTATGATTTAATTATCCTTTTGTTTTTTTTACATTTTGGAGTAGGAAGTATTGACGTTTGTCTAAGATTTCTGTTATTTTTAAAGAGTGCAGCTTGATTTTAAAAATTATATTTATAGATTTATAATGTTGCATGGTAGAAGTATAATGCACTTGATTTTCTGACAACATACCGCCCCATACTATAATGCCGTATTATATAATTGATTGACAAATAAATACAACGAAATTTCATGTTTATTACAAATGATATTAAAAACCGAAATTAATCATATTAAAAAGAGCACGTGGAGGATATATATTTTTTTTGGAAAATACCGAATAATACGGAAGATACAAATTAATCTTGATATTTGCGGCCGGCCGAAGAGCTTGTGACATCACGGTACAAGGCGGCGGTACTGCAGTACTGTCATTTGAATTATGAATAATTGTAATGAATCGCGTCTTGTGTGATGACACCAGACACCATTTTCATACGTTTTACCCAAGTAAATTGTAAAATTTCACAACTTCATCATTTTTAGAAATTAATAACAAAAGAAACACTGTCGTTAATAACTACTTCAACATATTAAAAAATAAAGGAGTTGACCTCCTTGTGGGAAGAATGGGATAATGTTGGTTATAAGGCATGACTAATGTATGATTATATTGTTTATTTTTACCTTAAATAATTCCCTACACGTACTAACCCCGCCCGGAAAAATGTACCTATACATATAAGCGCTCACCAGATATTTAATGGAGGCATGTCATTGGTACCGATCTTTGTAATTATTTCCAAAACCTTTTAAACTGTTTACCACCCATTTTACCTATGACTGCGTGTTTCTAAAGTTATAAAAAAAAAACAATAAAAAAACATTTGTTAATATAGTATAATTTGAGACACACGGTTGGAGGAAGCTCTATTTCAAGTCAGGACATCTGAAAGATTGTGAGATACAAGTAGAATACAAAAGAGGTTTTTTTCAATGTTAGCACAATACAGTGGACAAATAGTTTTCCATCTGGTCTATGTTATATTTAGGGATGCTATAAGGTGGATATTTTTTGTAAACCTAGTAGTAAAATTCAATTCATGGAACAATTGAGCTTTTCAAAACAAATATTAATCTTGAAAACGACGTGTTTTGTATGTGGAAAATGTTAACTGTGTACTAATGTTGGGCCCATGTTAACCATATTTTCAGGCTATACATCTACGCAGACGTCTGGCATCGTATTTAAATCTTCTGACACTGATGTGTCTGGACTACTCATAGAGGAAACATACAGTAAAGTACTGTAAAACTATACTAAAACATGTAACAGTTATTACCCACTGTCTAAAATAGATAATAACATTTTTACTAAAATATTTGCTTTCATTAACTCAGTTGAACCTAAGCCAACTAACTGCATTGCCAACGGGTGGTAGATACTCTAAATATCGCCCTGGTGAAATACCACATATAAGAATTGAAACGTTAATTCATATGATAATAGCTGTGTTTAATGAACATATATTTCCTAGCCTTCCTCTTTCCCTCCCATTCCCTTCAGAATCACATTAAAAAAATGGTTACAAGAAAGCTTAAAAAGTAAAGGTAGCTCTAAGCCACGCATAACCATAAAACTGTGCCAAAATCACGTATGACATATGTTTGACTTACGTGGATTTATAATAATATTTTTACTCAAATATTTGCTTCAATCTACTCCTATCCCATCCAGTGTAAACCCAGGTGCTGTGCTTACAAATAAACGGTTTACTTCCACAATTAAATCAAACTAGGATGTTTCACCAAAAGCCTAATAGAGAGTCCATATTGACTTAAGAAAGGAAAAGAAAACATAGGTTTCATGGAAGGTGTGCTAACAATGTGCGAAGGTTCTGGTGGCCGGTAGTACTCCTGTCACGGATATTGCCAGAGCAAATATTAGCCCTCTCCAACACATAAAAGGGGTGGTTTTGTAAGGTTCTTAACATCCATTTCATATATCGAGTGTTAGGGAAGAAGTGACACAAGATAGGCTCATACGAAAGCACGTTAAAATGTCTACACGATACTTCTGTGAAATGTAGGGGTCGTACTTGATTATGTTAAAATCAAATTATTATAATGTGGCTTCTACAAAATGTTTGCACCAAATTCACAAACCACTATTTCCCCTTATTCTTGAGTCAATTAAAAAAATAAATCTTGGAAAAATTGGTGATTTATCACAAAATCGGCGTTCCACAATTATCCAAATGTATATTAGGAGTGTGCTTATGCGGTAGGTAAGTGCATTTTCATTTTTGTAGGTATCTATTTTGTTTGGTTTTTAACTCTTCTCTTATTTTATCATTTTATTCAAATTATAGGCTGTAGACTGTACATTGTGTGCATGTACATCGCTGGATAAATCGAGGTCATAAACTTTTAGGACGGGTTGTTTAAAAACAATTGAAAATTCATCACTATTTGAAGTTAACTTTCACGTTAAAGTTTCAAGTTAAATTTCACTATAGTTTGTAATATCTAATCCGCACAAGATACTCGACTCATTACACTTTCCAGGAGGCTGTTTAACATTAAAATCAATAGTAATTATCCTAGAAGTCTAATTAGACGCTTAATGCATGATAATTCGGAATCATGAGATAGTTAATAGAACGAATATCACAATGAAGCCTGTTTCTTCTGTTTCATTATAGAACTAACAGCGCCATTAGCCCTACACCGTACAGACTTAAAATCCAAACAGCGCTGCTACCATTACCCACAAGTAACAAGAAAAGCTAATAAAATAACCTTATTGGAACATTAATATCCTTTTTAAAGTAAATGGCTTATTAAAGTCTTAATTGATTGTGCTTCGTTTGAAACTCTTTCAGCACTACTTTATTTCTATGATTCCAGCAAAGAAACTCCGATAAATATTGTTAAATCTGTTTTCTTCGGTGTTCTATAATTGCGCGATAAAAAAAACAAATTTCCAGCTGGAAATTAAAATTAAAGGATTTTTCACATAGTTTCAAAAAATGGAATAATGTAACAGACAAACAAAGCGAAGTTTGAAGAAATAAATTGCTGAATAAAAGCTTCCCCGATTGTCTCTCTAACTATCCAGATGAGATGGTGATTTCTCACAAAAACGGCGCTATACAAATTATCCAATTATTATCATTATTATTATGGTATGTGAGACATCACACTGCCAAACCACTGTTAAAAAGCTTATTTTTTAATAATAAAGTACAAATCTGTTTTATCTGTGTAAACTTTCGAAAGTTATCGAAGGGTTCTATTGGCAAAATAAAGTGAAATTTACAACTATTTTTAATAATAATAATAATAATATTTGGCTAATTTATATAGCGCCGTTTTCGTGAAAAAACATCTCAAGAAAATTATTTTCATGTCAAATCTTTTATTTTTTAGTTTGTGTATTTGGGTAGTATGTTTACGAGAGATGTGAAGGCTGATAGAGTTATTGAAGGGTAAATGCAGGTAACTCCATTAATGGAGGACTGAATGCCCTCCAAAAAAGCGAAGCTAGCAGTCCACAATGGAGTGCTTGTACGTACCCTGATGTATGGTAGTGAGGCATGGAACTGGCAGAGGAATGACGAAAGTAGACTGAATGCTGTTGAAATGCGTTCCCTGAGGCGTATATGTGGAAAAACCATGTATGATCGTGTGAGAAATGTGGAGATTCGAAAAGAATGCAAGGCTGATGTAAGCTTAATGAGTAAAATTAAGAAAGGAACCCTCAGATTGTTTGGGAATGTAGAGCGAATGAACGAAGAAAGGACCGTAAGGAGAATATATGATGCAAGTGAGAATGGTATAAGAAGTAGGGAACGTCCGAGGAAGCCATGGCACGATCAAATGAATCAGATACTTGAGTCGGGCCATGTCAAGAGTCAGAAAAATAGAAGAGTATTTATGAGACGATGTATGAATGTGAATGAGGCAAAGAGTATGTGCCGAGACCGAGGTGTTTGGCGGTCGGTCCTCTCTGCCTATCCCTGCGGGGAAACGGCGTGATGGTTAGTTAGTTAGTTAGTTATCTTTTATTTCACGTTATTCAATCGATCAACGTATTTACCTAAATGGCAAAAATAGTTATGTTTCTGATAGTGACAATTCGTGGTGGAATTCCATTAAAATGATGGATTGAAACCATTTTAAAACTTTTTTTCCATTTTTTTTATTTATTACTAAGGCGCTCCGCTGACGAGGCAACTGAAAACAAACTAAAACCAGCTGGTTTCTATGTCTTGATTGGTCAAAAAGCTTGTTTAACCATAGACGAAGAACAATCAGCTGACAGCTGGCAACTAGCAACGGCCGGCCATGGCAATCAGCAGTGCAAGTCGCGAGTCACTGCTTACGTTACCATTGACAACGGGTTTTTGAGTTTTTCGTTGTTTGTTTTTGGGGTGTTATGCCGTGTTGTGCTACCTCCTTCTTTAGCCGACGTTTCGGACAGCGTTGCGGTGTCCATCATCAGGGCAGATCCGTCGATGTGAATTTGTTAATATTAATAGAGACGACGGAGCTAAGCTCAACAGCTCTTGGTATCCGGTAATTGACGGCTACACCAAAGCTAACCGCAGAAAACCATGTCTACGTATACTTTAAAACCATATAATAATACAATACAAAAGTATAAAACCATTTTGTTTACGCTACTTTCGTTGGACATTTCGTTACATTTCTCCGTGGACGGGCCCCAGGCTAACGTAAATACTGCGCTTTCACGAAATTTCCCTTTCAAAGTAGTTCGCTTTCTTCTGAAATACCTACCAGCTCGTAGTGGATTGAAGCTGACGACACGGTATTGCTTCCAAGTAAATAAGCACACACTTAACACAACAAATTCACATCGACGGATCTGCCGGATCTGCCCTGATGATGGACACTGCAACGCTGTCCGAAACGTCGGCTAAAGAAGGAGGTAGCACAACACGGCATAACACCCCAAAAACAAACAACGAAAATGCTTTTGGCCGTGAAAATCTAAAAACGTATCGGGTTTTTGAGTGATCGTGTAGTGTGCGGGCCATCACATTGTCATACAAAGACAATTGGCAGTTGAGAGTTTTCAGTTGCCTCAGTGGGCGGGGGCACCAACTGTTACCAGTTTCAACTTACCACTTAGTTGCTATGCCATGTTTCACAACTGATTTTCCAAATACTATCAGCATTAAAAGCACGATAAAGAATGATTTGAAATTTAGATGTGAAACATGACATAGTAGCAACGAAGACGGGAAAACCCACGAAATATTAATAAAATCGCCTTTTACCTTCCCTGATACCTCCCTCCTCAAATAGTGTGAATATATAGCTTAGTTTAGCAAAACATGATGTATGACGATGGTCGTGATAGGCTGAAAATGGTAAAGGAAAGAAATAAATAAAAAATGCAAATATAATCAGAACTCATGATTTTAACTGGCTAAAATTATTGTTCATTCGCATGGTAGATTTCTTATTTGAAAGAGCTGTGTAATGTCACAAGAGGACAGCGGTTTAGAATCTTCCTTGACAGGAGTCTAGAAATCTGGAGTGGTCCTGGCAGTAGAGTGTATGTAGGTCTAGAGTAGTGAGTGTCTAGTGTCTAGATTGCAAGAGAAGTCCAACGGCTGAAGCTAATGCCAGCGGAAATACATCGGTCAACCGCCACTGAGACCCAGACCCGGCCAACAGCCTTGGATATTCCTGCCCCCTTATCAGCCGGGTTAGCTTAGTTAGTGAAGGCAGGGGCGGAGCAGTACAGGGGCGCTATGAGCAACAATGGCATACCTGATTTTTTTTAGTTCACCACATAAAATACGTAATTTTTTTACTTGCTATTTACATTCATTTTTGACTTGATGACTAGTGTCTAAATTGTGTAATATTTGGTAGCCATTTTCATTAACTTGCGTGGTCGAGTGGTAACAACACTTGACTCCCAATCGGAAGGTTGCGGGTTCGAACCCGGCGTGCGCAAATAAATTTTATTTGATTAATTTGTGTTATTTCACAATTAATTAATAAAAATAATATATACTACATTTGCGGCACGTTCCAGAGTGGAAGATACTGTCAGTATCGCCCTGGTGTAAGACCACCATTCAAAATTGAGACGTTGCTTAATAATGGCTTTAGCCGTGTTTAGTGACTAAATCTGAATAGCCAGACCTACCTTCCTCTTCCCCATCTCCTTCCCTTCCCCACTTTCCTTCAGCCTCACAACATACCCCAATTGGGGATGCCATAGTCTCACTGGCTCCAGACGGGAGCAGTTGGGACTCTTGTGAGGTATTCTCTATTAAAAAAAAAAAAAACTCAAGTAATGTTATCACCCTCTAAAAATGTCAATTTAAGAAACGAAAGGCTTTCTTATAACACGTATTAAATAAAATGTCACGAGAAATCGGGGACATGCATTATTCTATTTATTAATATCAAATATTTAAGATAATTTTTGTCTTGATCTACAAATTTGCTCTTTTTTATTAAAAGATTTATTGCTGGAGTTCTTGGCGGGAGCGTGTTGATGTGATACCTTTTAAAACTCCTAGTATCTTGTGACATAGGGATTAAGGCAACCCTAAATCTGGAACAATGAGGAGAGGAAACGAATTATAGTCAGCTGACTTAGTTAAAAGTAAATAAATCTGTCCTAAACCATCGCCATACTTTGTCTTCACCACCGCGTCATAATTCATTTGATTGATTAGATATAAGAAAGAAGATTGAGATCATGAAATTGGATATAAGAAAGAAGATAATTATGTAGAGATTTACCCCCTTCCTATTAAACGTCTTTAAAATTTTACACAACTGATAAACAACTATTTATCATACATTTGTGGTAGTTTATCAGTTATGTAAATTTTTAAACACGTTCATTAGTAAGACCCTTAATAACTCAGGTGCGGGGCATACGTTATTCCTATGTCTACCTACGTTAAATTGTCGCGAAAACAAGCTTATGTGCCCAAGCGGTTAAAGTATAAAAGAAATCAAATAATGTTAACCTCTCCGTTGCCAACAGGGGTAGTTAAAATCCTTAAAACTACTGTCTTTATTAGTTAAATTATTCAAATGCAGATCTTATAGTTATTATATTTTTTCACATTCCCACAAAAAAACCTATACCGTAAAAATGACTAAATTAAAACATTTTTTTAATTGTAGGGATCCCTTGCCACATTAAATAATGTTACTTGTGGGCTGTAACCATAACCATAGCTGAAACCTTATACTCAGTAGGGGGTGAATCGCGCTTCTAACTCGTTCGCACTATTATCAAAGTAAGGTACCAAATACAATTATCAAAGTAAGGTACCAAAGCTAGTACTAATTTACGTGGTGATGTGGAGAGTCAGCACAACCCCATTTTGTTGATAATTATTTCACTAAAGTACACTGTGAAAGCCATAAGAATAATACATTTAAAATTGGTGGGGTAACTGGTTTACCCCCTCCATAGCAATACAAGTTTTGTTTTGCATCTCGGCATGCCGAAGGTTAAAGAGTTTGTTCGCTTTAAGCGCAGGCGAGGGTCTCGAGTATCTCCTAAATCCCCCCTGTCCGTGAGTCGGTCGGTCGGTCGGTTGAAGTAGTTATTGCGAGTAGGTAGGTAGGCTAGATACACCCTTGTTGTTATTCTACCGAAGTTTGTATTGTACGGGAAATAGCGGGAAGCCCGAGAGAGTTGCGGTCGTCGCTGCCAGATCTCCTCCCCAATATATCTTCCCACCCAACTTATAATATTATACTATGATGGATACGACCTTTTCAACTACATATCTATATTTAACTTCCATTAAATTGAAATTCAGGTATGAATAATAATTAAATTAAAATATCGTCAATTAATTTGTTAAAAACGTGAATAGAATAAGATTTTGTAAGGGAAAAAGAGCACCGCGATGCGATGGCAAAGGCATTGTGATTCGAATGGTTCAAAATAAATAATAAATTGTTTCAAAGCTTTTATTTTCCTACCAAATTAATAAATCCTCTCAAAATCCTACCCAAAAACGAAATCGTTGACCTTGGTGTCCTTGGTATTACTTTCGAATTAAAGCTCAGTTCCTACTTTAATAATATTATCGTTAAATTAGTCCAAATGCTTGAATTTGTTCCATGCAAAGTCTTTTTTAAAAAACTTGTTATCTAGTGCAAATACGATAGTTTGTCAACTAGACGTGTCCAATATTGTCTTTGCGACAGAGAATTACGCCGTCCGTTCATGAAGCTACTTACAAGCGGCTCGAGCACCATGTGCATAGCACCCGACAGTACCCGCCGTACTATTTTGCTAGTGCAGCTCGTAGTGGCGTCTACGAACACTAGCAAATAGTATGGCGGGTACTGGCAGATGCTATGCACACGATTATCGAGTCGCTTGTAAGTAGCTCATCAATTCATAGGCTTTACAGAAAGTTTGTACGTACCTAGTATCCTAGAATCCAAATCGGATCGTATTAGCAATTTTAGCATACCTTAAAACCTTCCCGCCAACGGGAACAGGTTTCAAAAGTAACTGTATAATAATAAGTTCCATGTGATCGTGTGTCACCGATAACTGGAACCTGGAACCGTAGTGACCATTTTAGATTATACATCTCTATTTCTGAGTCGCAAGAATGGGACTCGAGAATCCCTACCTACAAAATGTATGCTTCTATGGTCCGCCACACCACTATACGTCAAACGTCAAAACGGCGCAACAGGGTCTAATAGAAAATTGTAAGCCTGTGTAAAAAAAAATGTACCAATTATCAATTTGTATATTAACCACTGGAGTAAAAGCGCAATTTAAAACTTTCAAATTTCCATACCCGCCTCCCTAATTGTAAAAATCGGTGTATAGTTTCCTTGGAACGAGAAGTTTCTTTTTTGTTATAAAACCGAGATATTGACGTTCTATCTCTTTAGGCAGCCCGCAAACGAAAGACTTTAGTTGCGGAGAGAGTCTGAAAATTATTCCAAATTCAAAAAAAGTCTCCCAACTAAAAAATCCGTCGTGCGCGCACCTCCGTTTATCGTAATGGATTTTTATACCCGCAAATGTTGTAACGCAACTGTTTCCGCAACCAAAGACTCTCGTCTGCGGACGCTATAACAGGCGAGTGGGAAAACAATATCTTAGAAACACGTCAAAAACATTTTATCATAACAAGGTATGCACTTAACAGAAGTAGATTCTCCTGCTCTGTGCACTAAACATTCGATCGATTGTATCAGAACGCGCCTATAAATAAGGCGATACAGCCGATATTCCATTGGATATCGGCATTTTCGATACCACATCCAGACAGTTTGATGCAATACTGAAAATAGCCGCTAAATTTCCATTAAGTACTGCCAATTAATAATTTAAAAAAATCCTATGCCATATCTAGATAGTTTAACGCAAATCTGAAAATAGCGGCAAAAATTCCATTACGTACTACTACCAATTAATAATAAAAAAAACCAATGCCGTATGTAGACAGTTTAACTCAAGTCTGAAAATAGCAGCTAAACTTCCATTATGTACCACCAATCACGTAACAATGTACAATATGTTCTTAGAACGGGGTACCCCAGTAAGGACACATACTTTTATAAAAAAATTATAATAAATTAATAAATACACAATAACAATTTTTTTATTTTTAAATTCCAATGCCACATCTAGACAGTTTAACGCAAAATATTAACGCAATTCTGGAAATAGCGGCTAAACTTCCATTATGTACTACCAATCACGTAACAATGTACAATGTGTTCTTAGAACGGGGTACCCCAGTAAGGACACATAATTTTATAAAAAAATTATAATAAATTAATAAATACACAATAACAATTTTTTTTATTTATAAAATACAATGCCACATCTAGACAGTTTAACGCAATTCTGGAAATAGCGGCTAAACTTCCATTATGTACTACCGATCACGTAACAATGTACAATGTGTTCTTAGAACGGGGTACCCCAGTAAGGACACATTTTTTAATAAAAAAATTATAATAAATAAATACATATTAAAAAAAATAATATAAAAATAATAAAACAATCCAATGCCCTGTCTAGACAGTTTAACGCAAATCTTAAAATAGCTGCTTAACTTATATTATGTACTACCAATTAATAATAAAAAAATTCAATGCCATATCTAGAAAGTTTTAACTCAATTCTGAAATTTGCTGCTAAACTTCCATTATAATGTGCTACTAAATAATAACAATTTCTGATGCCACATCCAGACATTTATTGCAACACTAAAAATTAAAATTAATTAAACATAAATTAAAAACACTTTTTGTGTTTAATTCGTAGAATTCCATTTAATTGAAAAAAAATAAATTTCTTAGTTAGTACTAACTTCTCCAAGTATTTTGTCAATTTATTATTAGTTTCAATAGCAGTCCTATCAATATTAAACAATTTAGAACACATGAACATTTAATGTGAGAAAACAGATATCAAAGTATCCCGTCACAATTATTTTTTAAATAAATCGATTTAACCGGTAATAAATCAATCTAGGCACCTCCAAAATTGCAATTTAGAATCATATAAACGAGTCGTTTTAGAGTGGTCTAAAAACAGTTTGAAAGTGGACTTGTAAGCCGGAATAGCTGTCACAATAATAAAAAACTAAAATGTTTGTAAAACTTAATGACTTAATAAAGTACTACCAACTAATAATAATAACTTGTAGACCACCGTTTTGTGAAAATTCAAGCCAAGGGCGCTGTACAAATTCTATTTGCTAGGTGGGATATTATTTTGTACAACCAGATACAGAAACATAACACGCTGTGTAACACAAAATTACGTTTTCCAACCTTATTGTGTGTCATTTGCAATTAACAATATAATCTGGACGTATTCCTTTAACTGTCCTAATTCGACAATCTTCTTAGCTGGATAGTGGACGTTCTTTCATATCTGTGAATGTAATGAATCAATAAATGAATAAATAATCAACTTTAAATGTTTTTATCGTAAAACGAGTCGGAAAAGAGATATTTTCAAAAAATTACTATCAGGCGACATTTTTCCATTATGTCGTGGCAAAGTTGAAATTCGGAAAGAGCACATAAAAATCTATAAAATTACCAATTTTCAAAAGTCCCGGAAAACTTTTAATATAAAATACTACCAAATGATTATACTATAATATCTGGATAATTCGATATTTAAAAAAAAAACACATGATATTATACTTAAGACATATAAATCCCTCCTTCGAATAGTTGGAAAGCTGGTGGCGGCAAAATCAGGATGCTGACATTTGTTAGCCGTTGGTTGCTATGTGTCACGTCGTGCACCATGACATTAGACATAGACATGCCCCCGGGGAACTGATGGAGTGGACATTCTTTACTTCTTCAGTATGCTCTAAAATTTCAAATTGTCCACAGGCACACGAGGGAATATATTATTATCATAATTATGAAAAAATAATGAGTCCTTATTTCCCGATTACATTCACTGTGACCGCACCGGATTCGGTTAAATGTTACTCATGCACTCCGAGAGAGGGAAAATCCTGCAATATTAAATATCAGATCCTGGGAACAAGGATCGATTGTTTAAGGTAGGTATTGTAATTTCTTTCTCACAAGCAAAAGTAATTTTTAGCTTCTCAAATACAGAATTCAATAGAAAATCTCGTTGTTCATAATATACCGAAAAAGTAAGAATATTTATTATAATTATAAAAAACACACAATCGCTTTGCACGGCACAAAAATAATATTTAAAACAATTCCATTTAAACCATTTACACATTTTTGTTATTTATTTTTGGGGTGTTATGCCGTATTACGCTATCTCCTTCTTTAGCCAACGTTTCGGACAACGTTACAGTGTCCATCATCAGGGCAGATGTGTGGGCAGAAAAATCTAAAATCATAACCATTTACACATTCATCAGAACTTCTGTAAGAATTTAGTCAGAAAACTAAATACACCATATTCTATCATGCAACAATACAAATTTTCAAATATAATATTGGAAAAGAAACTGAAATCTCAAACTTAAATCAATTCTAAAATCGTTCACTCCAGCAAACTTGTACCCCCTTACTCGTAATTGCGGTATCCGCCGACTCATCCTTGGTTTTGTAAAGTTGGCCATAAACCTGGTTTAAAGCCGTTTTAACCATGCACACGCAGTGATAATAAGTCAAGTTTTTCGTATTAGTTAGATGCGTATTAGTTATACTACGAGGGGAATTATTTTCAAAGCCAACATCAATAGAGTAAGTACTAATGTTAATTTAATGAAGGATTATTCTACCCTACCTTTCCGCTCGGTTTTACTCAAAAGCTCGCGGTAATCTACTTTTACAGGTCTAATTTAGTACCGTTTACTGCCTTCAGGTGAGGTAGTCCCAGTCATAGTCCCAGTACTCAACACCCGGATTAGCGGAGTTTCAGTGATATTGATGAACATCGTAATTTCACTTTCGTTTCTTCGACCCTAACCCATTCCTTACCTTCGGGTATTAAATCTTTTGGAATTCGTTGAAAGATAGCTTTAGAAAAACGTTTCATAGTTTAATGGATGAAGATATCTTCGGTTCAAAGATAAAACACACTAAGCGATATTTTGTTGAAAATTGACTTTATTACATTTTCTTCATCAGTTTTGGTAGCTCTACGTCTTGAACTAATCACAATGCACGTTCGATAACTTATAAAAAAGATAGCAGGTGGAAAAATTCACTAGTATACGTTTATTTTTTTAAAAAATCTGCAGACAAAACTCAATATTTGAATTTTCAATAAAAAAATTTCTGCAAGTAAAAGGCCAATAATTATTGGTTATCAGATTTTATCATAAAATTTGTAGGTACTAGCGAGTAATGATGCGTTAATTTAGTTGGGTAGTTTATTAAAAAGCTTTATTTAACTCGTTTTGCAGAATCATAAACTCACTGTATACGAGATCAGACATTCTCTATCTGACACTGAAATGCGAGAACCTTTTACTGCTTTTAGAGAAAATGCAAAACAATACTCGACGAAGTAATAGAAGAATTTACTACAGCTGTGGAGGCCTTGAAAGAGGCAACAGCTAGTCACATCGTAGATTATAGAAGATATAGTGATGGTGACATTTCCTCAGGTGACCCGGTTATGGTTCGAACATTTCATATTCCACATAGAGCATCACCATCGGGAAATTTATTTACTGAAACATCTTTTTTTTATATTGTCATTTGATTGACATTTATTAGGCTTTTCGTAATCATCTGATTATGTATTATATCAAATGTCATACATATCTACATGCTATCAATTATCATTGACTAAATTAAATTAGGATCTGTTGTCATTTTTTTTCAATCTATGCGCCTCATCGAAACCTTGGTAATCTAAAAATACAAATTACCCGAGGGCTACAAAATTGTTTTCCTTGTATTTTAAGCATTTCGGCAATGAATATACAAAAGTTGTCTCTAACTTGAATTATAATAATTAAAATGCGGAATCTTTAAAAGTTAACATTTTTACGGCTTGTGAACTGCTATATGATACTGCTAATGAACATGAAATAATTCTACATATATTTAGTAGTCACTCATTAGGGATTATTTGCCAATCAAAACTCTGATGCTATTGATCTGTTAAGCCGATTGCCTATTTTACGTTGTTAAATGCCTCTGGCACCCTCGGACGTCCTGTGAAGACATGACACGATCAAGAGAACCGATTTCTCGAGTCGGGCTATTTCAAGAGCCGGAATAACAGAAGGGTATGTAAAAGACGATGTATGAATTTGAATTAAGAAAGGAGTATGTGTCCAATCCTCTCTGCCTGTCCCTGCAAAGGAACGGCTTTTAGGATGTAGGCAGAGAGGACAAACCACCAAGCAGCTCTGACTTGGCACAACTTGCTTCTTTCAAATTATATAAAATTGTTCATTCAAGGTTGGACTGCCCTGATGCCATAAATTTGCTATCTATACATATACCTCCAAAATATACCAGACTGAATATTTTATTTTACAACAATAACTTCGCTATGCTGTGTTATATAGAATACATAGGTTGGGCAATGAACTAACCGATGTCGCAGGCATATTTAATTTAAACTTCGACACATTTAAAACCAAATTCGTCAACCACTTTTTAAATGTAAATAATGAATGAGAAATCATTTTATTTTATCTCGATTTTCTTTTGTTTGTTTTTTATTTTATTTTTATTGTTCGTATTCTAGATGCCAACAATGAGCAATTAAGTAAAAATTAACTAACTAACTAACTAACTAACTAACCATCACGCCGTTTCCCCGCAGGGGTAGGCAGAGAGGACGGACCGCCAAACACCTCGGTCTTGGCACACACTCTTTGCCTCATTCACGTTCATACATCGTCTCATACATTCTCTTCTATTTTTCTGACTCTTGACATGGCCCGACTCAAGTATCTGATTCACTTGATCGTGCCATGTCTTTCTCGGACGTCCCCTACTTCTTATACCATTCACACTTGCATCGTACATTCTCCTTACGCTCCTTTCTTTGTGCATTCGCTCTACATGCCCAAACCATCTGAGGGTTCCTTTCTTAATTTTACTCATTACGCCTACATCAGCCTTGCATTCCTTTCGAATCTCCACATTTCTCACACGATCATACATGGTTTTACCACACATACGCCTCAGGGATCTCATTTCAACAGCATTCAGTCTACTTTCATCCTTCCTCTGCCAGTTCCATGCCTCACTGCCATACATCAGGGTAGGTACAAGCACTCCATTGTGGACTGCTAACTTCGCTTCTTTGGACAGCTTTTTGTTAGCGCCAACGGCATTCAGTCCTCCATTAATGGAGTTACCTGCATTTACCCTCCTTTCAATGTCTCTATCAGCCTTCCCATCTCTCGTAAACATACTACCCAAATACACAAACTCATCCACCTGCTCCAAGTATTCATCATTCACAACAATATTGCACACCGTTTTTGGACTCTCTCTTTCAAACACCATGACTTTAGACTTACTTACATTCATCATTAACTCATTCTTCATACATACTTCGTTCATTCTAGACACGAGCGACTGCAGATCTTCCATACTGTTAGAAATCAGCACCGCATCATCAGCATACAACAGGCAACATACTTTCAGATTACTCAATTTCGCGCCTAACCCTACCTCTTTCAATTCTTGCATACAATTATCCATGTATAGATTGAATAACCACGGTGACATTACGCAGCTTTGCTTAAAACCTTTTGTGATGTCAAACCACCCCGTAAAACCACCGTTCACTCTCACACATGCAACGCTTCCCTCATATAGAGCCGCAATTGCCTGTATAAGATTTGTATTCACTCCATACTTGGACAACACCTTCCATAGCTTTTTCCTGTCGACTCGGTCGTATGCTTTTTGTAGATCTACAAAGGCACAAAAGTAATGTATTTTAATTGTACCTACGAGTTCTCTAAAGTCATCCAAGTGGATTCAGCTTTAGATATATTCTCATTATTTTATTACATTGTGTTTATGCTTTATTTATAAACTTTTTAATCTTTTTTATTTATGTTATACTGTTGTTATAAATGAAATTTTTACGTGATATGTAAAAGACCAATAGGACGTCAATAAATGAATAAATAAAAAAATTAAATTCATTGCTTTGTTAACACCTCCATTTAAACAGTATTTCGACAACATGTAACATTGAGCACATCCCACACTCTTACACACAGTAATATTGATTGCAAGTGTACATAACTATTCGTTGTTAGTCATCGAACATCACTAAAAACGAAACTTTGATTTGTAATACGTAAGGATTAGGTACGGATAATTCTGATGAATGAACATGAACTTTAGAATAATAATGCTAGAAAGTTGCTGTGAACAGTTTTAAACTCATTCAACGATAGCTTATGATGCACAGCTACCTTATATGATATTACACTAATTATATAATATATACAGATACTTATAATGTACGCATCTAATTAATTTTTTTTTTTTTTAATAATTTTAATATTTAAAATAATTTAATTTTTATATTAAATTTTTTATTTAATTTTTTTTTAATACTAATATTATTATTATAAAAATTACTTATTTTTTCCTTCCGAGTATACATTTGGGCACCATCAGGTTTTAAAAATAATTCACCAAAGTTTGGTAATTAAACTTAACTTGATTGACTGCCATAATAATATAGTACCATATTATGAATACAAACCTAATTCATTTTTAGAAAATGAATTTTATAAAATATATTATGATAAAACTATACTGACAGCCAGAACAATTAGTCGTAATAGACCCGATTTAGTTTTACATGATAAAATTTAATAAATTACTTTTATCATTGATTCCAAATTCCTGTAATATTGAAAATCTGTTTCTGAAAAAATAAGAAAGTATTCAGATTTAGGAAATGAGATTAAAATAATTTGGCGTTCTCAGTCTATAAATTTTTTACCAATTATTATAACGGCTACTGGCATTATACCTAGCTCTCTCATTAACATGTTTGGCGTATTAGATTTGTCAAAGAATTTATATATAAAAATGCTAAAATCCGTCATTTTAAATACATGTAGGATTACGGAAGATTTTTTAAATATTTATATTGAGGGATCAGTAGGATTTATCGGTCCAGTTAGGAATTCTACCGAGCCGAACCCTCTGATATGAAAATATCTGGAGTCGGTGAATTATTTTCCCATTTGGTCTCTGGTGGGTTGACGTGTTGTTCTTGTATTGTTTTGTATTTATTATACTTATATAATGCACTTGCATAGCGTGGATTTACTAGATGATCATTTGTGGAAAAGTGGGTGAAAGGGTTTAGTTTTTCCTGTGGGAAAAATTTTACCCGGACATAAATCCAATTGATATACTTAAACACCTAGTATAAAATATCTCTACTTAAAAGGCATGTTTTCAGCACTTATCTAAATGAACGGTATAATATGTCAAAGGTATTGATGAAATAATCATAATTTGAATATAAAAATTTATCAAAAAATATATACTTAGGTTATTTTGTTACACTTTCTTTCAAAATAGTTTCACAATGCGTCAGTCACAACGTATTCTAAGTTTATCCTAGGTAATATGTTTTGAACAAAAAAATGATAATGTAAGAAAACATATTGTCTTTCTAACTACATCGTTGTCTTTTTAGCTACGTCGTATATGTAGTAGCATTTATTCGATCTGGGGGTATTGGGCCAAAGCCAAGTAAAATCTGCCGTATGGAGCTAACGTTGTAATATAGAATGGGTCGCAATCTTATATGTAGACCTGCCTACCGAATTGTTTTGGGAGATTTTGGCTGGGTGAATCCACTCAAAGTGCAAAGTTTAAAAAAAAAACTCCTGTTTAAATGAGTTTCTTTGCAAAATATCAAAGGTAGGTATTTACGTAGCTAATCACTTTACCTAAGTTTTCCAACAACACATTTTTCAGTTTTGCAAATAATATTAGATTAATTGTCTACTAATTTTTCATCTTTATTAAGGTATACTTTTACTGCTTCAAAAATAAATCTCTGAAAAGTAATAGGACAAAAATCTAAACCTGCCACTGTTCTAAAACAATGATTTATGTACTTTTGCCTATGTCACATGGAAAAAAATATCAAAATAACAACATACCCATTCACGTAGAAAAACCAATGTTATAAACTTTTTGTTGTTAATTTTTGGGATATCACGCCGTGTTACGCTACGTGTACGACAGTATAATTCAAGTTTTGGTGTAGCCGTCAATTACCGGATACCAAGAACTATTGAGCTTAGCTCCGTCATCTCTAATAATATTAATAGGATTTTTGTGAATTTCAATCGCCTCCGTAATTAGGCGTGCTCTGTGAGTTTTGGGTCTTCCCAGGACTTGAGGAATAAATCCAAAGTAATAATGCTCAGCGATTGCCGATTTGTCAGCGTAACACGGCATAATATCCCAAAAATAAAGAACAAAAATAATTTTGACCGTGAAAATCTTAAATCATATAATGTTATAAACATTTAAAAATGGTATATTCCTGATATTATTTGTAACTGTCATAAAAAAAAATTTAACTCGTAATTTCATTACAAAATTGTTTCTCGTCATATTATTGAAAAGCAAATAATTCAATTTGAATCCATCCCACAAAGCCATTAATTGAAAAATAAAAATACTACCGAAATATATTTGAAAAGGTTATAATATTTTCCATGGAAAAATACCCCAAAATCTTTCCAAGTGTAATAATACATATTGAGTTTTATAAGCTTTGATAAAAGCATGTTATACTTGGCATCCATTTCCATAATGGAGGAATGAAATGACCGTTTCGCCCGCACGTTCAACTTAAAGGGTAAAAAATAAGGTCTTCCTCAAACCGGGAATCGGGGTGTTATTTGTGCCCCAATATTCGCGGGTGAAAGCGGATTATGCTATCGAGGAATTTTACACCCCGGTAAGTCAACAAGTGGTTATATCCTTCTATAACCAGCTTCCATGTGGACAGATGTTATCAAGTGTTTTTCGGAATGGAAAATGATTGTTTCATCGACTTAACTTTTTGTACTTAAGTTATTTACTCAATATCTTTAAACTAGAGATATGAATAGTAATTGAGTAATAATTGAGTAATAATACGTTAAAATTAAAAGCTATGGTTATTTAATTACATCCAAGGTGGGTGATATTTATACCTAACTTTGATTCCGGAGGATGCTGGTTGGATTCATGCATTACACATAACACATTAAAGTTTTTTCAGCTTACTGGAAATTATTTTTGAAAATAAATCTTGTGAGGATTAATCATGATTATTATAAATAACTGAGTCGAATCAAAGTGTCTATTGATGATTTTGAGGCATTGGGCATTATAATTATGGCTCACACTATTACAAAATGACGTAGTCAAAAATGTTATAAAAACAACAGTAGGTGCTATGAATTATATTTAACTAATAATTTTATATTTTACCCACTTTAATTATTTATTATGTTTAATTATTTTTTGTCATTGTAATCATCTATCGATAAATTAATTAATACTTCAAGTAGTAGATGAAATGACCCAAATATTACCAATTTCCTACCGTAAGATCACTATATTAATTACGTTTGTGATTTAGAGGGTATTACCAGAGAATACCGGAAATTAGTCCGTTTTAAATCAAATTCTAGACGTATTGACTCTTTTTTACAAAAAAAAATTGATTTTGAAGGATTGTAATTTTATCTGGTAAACGCAGTTTTAAAATTTTGAATGACTAAGTTAATTTTTAATATACTAAGGTTATACTGTGCGTTTTTATTGCTTACTTGAATGTAGGTATATATTAAAGCAAGTTTTGAATGAAATAAATCGATATTAAATTTAAAAAATTGATACATTTTTATTGATTACTTGAATGTAGGTATATATTAAAGCAAGTTTTGAATGAAATAAAGCGATATAAAATTTTTAATTAAAAAAAATTTCTTCATCTTTCAAAAGATCTTTCTCACTGGAATCTCCGTGTATAGTTGCAAGCATTTTAAATGTTTTATTCTCAGTCGCTGGTCAATGGCTCTTAAAAGTCTAGTGGTTTATCACAGTACTGTATCAATTAGTATACCTATCACTGAATATATTATATTTTCAAGATCAAAAAAAATGTTTTGACCCTAAAAAAGGATCCCTAGGTTTTTACGAAAAAGTTGGTTACGTCGAAATCGAAAATTTACCTACTCTGTCTATTGGGGTTATTTCCAAAACTACGTTGTGTGTATCGCTCGCAAGGATGAACTCCTTGCGATGAATGGAATATCAGTTTTCAACATGTGATCGGGGCTTAAATGGGATATTTGACTTGGCCATGTATCCGCTGATATTCCCTACAAAGAGATCGCGATCAAAGTGTCCTCGCCTTCGAACCGAAAAATCCCCCGGCTTAACCTGAATACCCCATCCCCTCCGATATTAAAATGTATGCCTGACGTGCGCTCTATTTTTTGCGTGTTTCGTGAATGGTCATTTTTTGCTTTTGTTTTTATCGGCGAAGTTCAAACAAGAATTTTGCTATCAGGCTGTTTTAAATTATTAAGTTAAAAGGTCACTATACTATATTAGTTTCATTTCAACATTTAATATATTTTGTAGAAAATATGGCATTACTGAATGTTCTATTTAAAATACATGGAAAAAGTATAAAAACCGAAAGAAATTAATTTTTTTGAAATTTTGATGATCTTAGTGCAAATATTCAATCTATGAATTACGAGCAAATTGCATTTTTTGCAGATTTTGTCATTGATTCCTTTTCATATCACAATTCGTAGCAAGAATCCAAAAATTCAGTCAGTTCGACTACATAGAACCGGAGAAAACCACTCTCGAAAGTCGAACCCAAGTCTTGCATTATGCGCGTAAAAAGTATGATTTTTCAGCAAATGCAACTTTATGAAGATTTCACCATTGATTTCTCTTTAGGTCAACAATTCTTAGCACGTATCCAAAGTTTCAGTCGGTTCGGCTATATAGAACCGGTAAAAACGGCTCTCAATGTTCAAACTAAAGCCATAATACTTATGCCCGTAAAAATGACGAGTTTTTGCAAATTTTGTCATTGATTTCCCTTCATTACGCATATGAAAAAAATATTTATAACTTATTTCCAGTTATTTATTTTTGACCGAACCGCTTAAAAATAAGTAACTGGAAATAAATGCGACAAGGTTAAATAATAAAAGCATCATGGATGATAAAAAAATTAGGGCATCAACACGGGTGAGGCACCCAGTGAGACACCCACATTCTCAAATATTGAGTTTCTAATTATATCATAATATAAATCAGTCTGATTATTGTTAATATTGGACATTTTTATAGCACCGATTAGTAAACAATATCACTTTTCCCACAAATTCACATTTGCCAAAACACTGTTATAATGAACTAGGAGGCATTCAAAAACATCATTGCTCAGACCAAAAGTTTATGTCAGATCTAAAGAACAATCCTCAAACTTATTTTCTGAACTCCGCTTTCTATTATTAGATAACGTTACGAATCTCAAAGGTATAAAGTTAATAATATGCGTATTCAATACACAACCTTTAAACATACACATACATACCAATGTAAAATTATGCAATGTCCAATGTTTTAAATATAGTGTCCCCCGCGTGCAAAGTCGTTACTCTTCCAAGCATAAACTTTCTAATTAAACTGTATTTATCGGAAGTGACCTGCCAGGTAAGTATGTTTTCTGTATCTATTTGTAGATAAAATAGTTCTAGGTAGAGCCTAAGAAGTCATAATAAAATGTCACCCCTGAGGTGATTTCTCACAAAAAACGGCGCTCTACAAATTATCCAATTATTATTATTATTAACAGAAACAACGGTATTTTTGAGCTTACCAGCTGATTGAATCCGCACTGAATTCGTATTCAATTCCTTTGAATTTATTGACGCATTGATAAACACAATCGATCCGTTAAGCCTGGCTCATGAATTTCTTGTATTTTTAGCTAAGTGCTCGCCAAATCACAGCCGGACAGCTGAACTGTCCGCTTGAATGATTGCCCTGGATTTCTGCCTTCCCGAGCCAACTAATAGCTAATAACTCCTGGTAGCCATCGATTACATAACTTTGCTTGGATCTGTATAGCCGATGGGAAATTTAGATGACTAATAAATAGTTATTTGAGTTATTTTGGAACCAACTATTGACCATTTTGAAAAAAATAAATTAGCATTTCAGTAGCGGTCTCTAGGATTATTACGTGATTTATGTATGCTGACTAGATATGAGATAAAAATAAACTTACATTTGATATGTATGACCCATAAATAATCGTCTAGATCTCCAGAAAATTAATAATTAATAATCGTCTTGATCTCCAGAAAACTACCTTAAGCATTAATCAATTAAAAAATAAAATGTACAAAGAGGAAAAGACAAACCTATATACGATTTTGTTATTCTCCGGAAAAAAAATAATATTGAAAATTCATTGACATTGAAGCAAGTTTTTTTTTTGAGAATTTAAAAAAAAATTATTTGTAAATTGGTTTGATAAGTCCATTTAGTTTTCACTCTACAAAATACCTACCTTAAATCGTAATTAAATTATTGCTTGCGATCAGTTAATTATTATGTCAGCTGGAATGTAATACAAAATTAATTTATTATAATATTGAACCAGTCTCAAATTTAAAACAAATTGGTTTTGATTGAGCTAATTAGCATTAGTTCAGATGCCTTCAACCTTTTAAATGCCGAATCGGATAAAAAGACACAGACAAAGACTGGGGGCAGTTAGACAGAGAAGAAGGAGAGAATACACGCTAGTACAGGCTATCGACCAGTGGCACGTCTCGCCCCTGTACTAACGGACAACGAAGAAGTATTTTCTTGAGACCATCGTGATAATATTTGGTCATTGAGAATGAAATACAACATTGATTACACTTTATAATATGAAAGTCTTGTTCTTACAATTAAGAGCCAATGACCAGCGGCTGAGAATAAAAGTTCAAAAATGCTTGAACAAGGTAGTTTAAATGAGAAATATCAATTATTCCCCATATCAATTTTTAAAAATTAAAGATTTATTTCATTCAAAACTTGCTTTAATATATACCTACATTCAAGTAATCAATAAAAATGCTCAAAATGCACGATGATAAATTATTAAATATCGTGTACTTCTTGTAAGTATTTTTTGATCGTAAGTATTTATGATTTTTTTTAAATGTCTAAACAAAATAAGTATGTAAAAATATTGAAATATTTTAGTTGTAAGACCTTATATAAATAGAAAAACTGAGGTATTTTTGTCACAAAACACGTTCTCGGATTTATTTTTTAATGATATTAATTTAACTAAAATAAAAAAAATGTTGACTAGATTATGTATTGATTTATTTTGTTGTATGATTATGTGATTTGAAATTTGTGTTGTTTAATAGAATCTTTCGTTTGAAAATTGAACAAATCTGCCAACGACCAACGGTATAACCTTAGTACCTATATTAAAAATACACTTAGTTTTTCCAACCAACGGTATAACCTTAGTATATTAAAAATTAATAAATTAGGTTTTCAAAATTTTAAAACTGCGTGTACCAGATAAAATAACAATCTTTCAAAATCAATTTATGTTTTTTTGTAAATAAGAGTCAATACGTCTAGAATTTAGTTTAAAAAGGATTAATTTCCGATTCTCTGGTTATACCCTCTTAATTGATAGGCAATATTGAAAATAAATTGATTTGTTCTGAACCTTTCAAAAAATAAATTATTAGGTAGCTATAAAACAAAACAATAGTTTAACATTTCAGGGACTGATTAAGGGATGGTCTTCAGGATAATGATTTGTTGGAAGCCAGTTGTAAGCTTGTGTGTAAGCCATATATTAATTATTTTATATATTGTATTTATTTGTACAGCGCCCATGAGGTGATTTTTCACAAAAACGGCGCTATATAAATCGGAAACTTATTATCATTATAAGGGAATGGTATACGGGTCGCAAATCCGGTCGATATCCTAAACATACATACTAACAAAACAAAGGTCGGTACCTTAAACATGAGCACTAACTTTTTAGGAAAGAATATAATAATGCACAAAATCGTGCACTGCAAAATCTGTCGATCAAAATATAAAAAAATCTACTTAATAAAAAATAAAAAAAGCTACGGGGTGTTGATGTTTAATTTCAATGCATCCATGGCCGTGCCGTTTAAAAAAGGTTATTTTTTTAAACCAGGTACAATTTAACAATTGATCCCAAGAATTTGATAGGCATTCTAATGTACTCAATTAATATTTGTAAATGAGACAACACTACACAGAGTTCTACCGAGCCGAACCCTCTGATATGAAAATATCTTGAGTCGGTGAATTATTTTCCCATTTCGTGTCTGTTGGGTTGACGTTCTTGTATTGTTTTGTATTTATTATACTTAAATAGTACAATTGCGTATCATGGATTGACCAGATAATTAGTGGAAAAGTGTGTGGAAGGGTTTAGTATTTCCTGTGGGGAAGATTTTATACGGACATAACGTCGTAAAAACAAAACATAAAAATAAAAGTCAACATAATAATTTTTATTTTTTTTATTTTTATTTTTTTTTTTATTTTTTTATTTTTTATTTTTTTTTTTAAATAATTTTTATATTTAATTTAAAATAATTGTTTTTTACGATATTTTTAATTAATTAATCACCTCTCTCTAAAATATTTTTGTCCATAGTTCTTTTTAGTCTATACTTGTTTTGTTTATTTTGTTATTAATGTCATTACTACCCTGACGAAGAAACCATCGGTTTTGAAACATGTAGGTAATTGTGATTATATTAGTGGTTTAAACAAAGTTATTTGTTTTAATTTAACATAATAATAAACCAAAAATAACGACTCCTCAATAATCATCGTCAACAACAGTTGCTCTCATCCAATACTTAAATTCCCAAACTCACCTAGTCTTATTATTTCCCACAGCCTGGAAAACGTGTCAACATCGGGCACAGTACTAGCCCATCTTACGCACTCCACGCCAATGAGCGTGATTGATTTATGAGTTGGGCCCGTCCCTTGAGATTACAGTGCGGCCAATCACAGATAGTGTCGGCAGATAGACCCGCAAATTCATTTCAATTAATTGTTACACCTCCCGACGGGGATAATGAAAGTTTTCTTGCAAAACGCTCCTCGTTCCAGGCTTTGAACGGATTTCGCATTATCATTTATCTTCTCCAATCTTGTGGCGAGGAGCGTCACGTTATGTTCATGTCTGCAACCCCATATTTCGGATTTCACAGTACAAAAGATGTGCTTCCTATATTTTTTTATGGTAACAATAACACCACTAAAGATAATTTACAAATTTTTCTAATCCATTTCCTAAGTCGTCAGAGAACCCACAGTTTTAATAATATACTGGGAAAACTAGAATTAGTTGATTATTTTCGAGTATTAATTTTTCTCAAGAGTTTTATTTTATTTTTTTATGTGAAAGTGCAGAAATGTTTCAACAAACTGGAGCCATCGGAAATATTGAACACTAAATTTGGGGAATGTCACGAGTTTGTGAGGTTGAAGGCAAGAGGGAAGAGATGGATATTGAAAAAACAGCGGTCGAGAAGTACTTAGCTACTTAAATCTAGCAACTAAATATAGATTAAACTTAATTTATAGTGGCGTATAAATAATCGTCTGAATCCCGGTTTAATTAAGCTACGTTTCAATTCCACCGAATCTACCTAAGGGCATATGATTCTGGCACAAGATCCATGGTGGAAATTTTTTATTTCTATGACTATAATAAATTTTGAACACGTGACCTCTGGACCAAGAGCCATGCATAATTATCTTAAGTATCCATCCACCTTATATCTATGCCACCGAAACATCGAGTGACAAGTTATACTAAAGATATTTCAGGATCTTGGCTGGCTATCCCTAACGATACGTTTTTTATTTTTATTTTGATTGGTAAACTTGCCCAAATAACACACAGAAAAAAATACATATATATATATATATTTAGATGTAGAAAATGAAATACGAAATCATGGTTTAATGGTACAACATCATTGGATTCACTTTTTTATTTAAATGATATTTTTACATTTGATAATCAAGTTAATTATCAGGAACTATTCAGAAGGATAAATGTGTAGATAATTAAACACAACCAACCAAGGTGACGCGCACAACAGAACGGCGTTCCGATCGTTGTCTTTTGTTATATTAGCTGTCGCTAGGTTACTGATCCAGTGTTTTAAATTATAAATGTTTTTGGTTGTTCAGTGCAATCTACAATGGTAAATATATATATATATATATATATGAAGATATTTTTATTACAATAATGATTTTAACAAAGTTTATTAAGTTAATTTATTTATTTAAATAATGTTTACATTGTTACTAAGTAATAAGTCCCTTCACTGTTAACAATTGGTCAAAGTGTTATATCTAAAACTAGTACTTCTGTGAATCATAGAATTCGCATCCTAAAAGTATATTTCTAACATTATTTTGCTTATTAAATCCAAACCAAAATCTTCCCTGAACTCGTAAAATTTGTAAGTAGTTACTCATAACTCCCTACTTGATTATATATCTACCACAAATATTTTACGTACATATTTTTTCAATAAAGGAACCATAAAATTTGTTTAAAGAAATGACACCATTTCAATGACAGTTCTTCCAAAAATCCACGTTTTTCCAAAGCCTGACTAATAAGAATTAAACAATTTCTTTCATATTCTCAAGTTAAATTTAAAAAAATATATGTAGTAAGAATGCTACGCAACTTTTAAAGGCATAAAAGCCATCGCCAATGGAGCGATTAGTTTGCGGAACCATCTCACGTCCACCCCGCCGCGGCCGCCGGATCGGAATAACAGATGCAGCCAACCCTATCTTCTACCCCTGATGCAAGCCTGGCAGACCTAGCGGTAGCTTGTAATGCAATACAGTCCAAAGAAAAGCCATCATAATTTTACATGGCTGCTTCAGATGCTGCGGTTTGGTGTCTTCTTTACGTTACATTTGAAAATAATTTTCCTCAGGGCCTATGTCATCTTTGGAGATGCTGGATGAAATGTCTTTATAGCATTACAAATTTCTAAAGATTTATAACGTAATTTCTCTTGAAGACTTCAAATTTTTAAGTTTCTAAAAAAATATATGTTGTTTTTGATAATATACATTTGTAGAGCCGAAACGGTAATTGAAATTCCTTCGATAGAAAAAAATCGCAAAGCTTTTTACGAAAATTACTACAAAAAAATTTGATCTGTTAACAAACATGTTACAGGTATGAAAAAATTCACAAGGTTTCTTTAAATGCAACCTAGGTATTTGTCGAAAGATTTTGGCTCTTTTTGAAACGAGTCGCGTTTTATTAAATATTTTCACAAATTTCTCATAATTTTTATCGTTTTTTGTATAAGCGCGCTTTCTCTAACATTATTGTATTTACAAATCTGCCTTCTTCTTCTTTTTGAATGCTTACAACGTAGCCTTAAGAAAATGAAGGAGAGGAAGTTCAGGGAAGGAAAAAGGTATGAGGGGTTGGTAGGAAACTTGGGGTCAGCGTGTCCAGGAGTGACGGACGTATGAATTCATCCCTCCCGCTACAGTGCAAAACGATGGGTCGAGAATGACTATCTGAAGAGGTCAAAGGGTATCCCCAAACCGGCCCATCACACAGCTTGTGGGCAGGCGCATCCGCCGCAAAAACTGACAAGTCACCCCTGATAGGTCACCAAACGTAGCGAACCAATTGGGGTGATCTGCGGCAGAGGTGTTTGTTATCCAATAAATGTTCTCGAGGCGGCAGAACCCACACTCCCCTACCAAATTGGAGGCTGATGTGAGTACTTTTGTTTTTGAGTGATTTTTTTGTTACCACTTAATTTGGACAATGGTCTTGTTGGGAGATCGTAAGATATGAATGGGATTGGATAAGGGATGAAGTAAATTAATAGTGACAATTTTTTTAAATTATTTTATTATAGAAACTTTACTAGCTGACACTGCCCGAGATTTGATTTCACGCCCTGACTTATTTTCTTATATTTGTTTTTTTTACAGAATTCGAATAATTCGTCAAATTTTAACGTTAATTTTCAAATCCTGTGATCAAGATCTATTCAAGTTCTGTTATTATTTAACTATGTGCCAGTTATTTCACAGAACTTAAATACCGAATTACCGAACTTGATAATTATCTTTTAACTACGAATTATACTGCACACTGACCGGTCAGTGGTTAAGTGGGCATCGCGCTTGGGTCCCACCCAGGCGTTCCATGTTCGATTCCTCGGCTGGCTAAGTCCTCCATCACAACACAAGCAACATCTTCCGCTTAGTGTGGTGGTAGTAGGAGATTTTCAAATGTTGTTGGGTTATTCGTAACCCGGGAATGTTTGTCTTTCTTTTTTTTAAAAAAAAAAAAAACAATTCAAGTTTTAACGCAACATGATGATAATTAGTACTGACTTAGAAAATACGTAATAATTGTATAAATTTGGGACCATGGTAAAGTAGGTATTTAATAAAATTCAAGTAAAACAAAACCCTATCCTCTTCCCTTGAGTTTTATACACGAGTGCATCTACTGAGGATTTTTATTCGAATCTAAAATGTACGTCTCAACAATTTTGGACACACTTTACTCCCGCCGCGCCGAATTGCTATTTAAAATTTATGTGACCGATGCATTTTCTTCTCAAGACAATAAATTATTCACGATGTTTAAAGGCAGTTCAAGAAAGTATTCGTAATAATAGAATTAATTCAATTACTTAAAAAAATGCCTTTAAACATAGATACAAGTAGAGGCATGCTATGATGGAACACCAATGTGGGTATAGGTACCGCCGCCCCGGCAACCATTCATTGGGTAACCAATACCTCTGGCATAGGACACACCAACTAGTTGGTGATGTCAATGAATCCAAGATCACCAAACATAGCGAAGTAGTTCGCTATGTTTGGTGATTTTGGATTCATGGGGTGAGCTTTATCTTGGTCTTGCTCCGCAGTAGGAGGAATGAATTTATAAGTCCGTCACTTTTGTTTATACTGCCCTCAGTTTCCTACCCACCGCTATTTCCTTCTCAGAGCTTCCTCTTCTTTTTTTTCTTAAAAATACCCTTAATCCAAGCATCGTCAAAGACCCTGTAGGTCCTTGAGAAAATATTTGCCTCAGAACCTCCTGTGTGGAGATAATGTAAAAGAAAGTAAAGCGCATAATATTATACCTTTGTTATATTATCTTTTTTATATATCACAAAGATAATTGTCGATAAAAAAAACTTGACAGGTTTAGTGTTTTTAATAAAAAGCAATTTTTTTAATGCTTTCTTTTCGGTCATTGTCAAATCTAAACTATTAAATGATTCACATACGAGTATATTCCAGAGGAATCGTAAACTTAAACCATCACAAGCATGCTCAAATCATGTAACTAACATTGAAACACAAGTGAAATAAGAAAAAATAAAAAAATAAATTAATGTTTCCACTCGAACTCTTTTTGTCACATTATGGCACTATTTCCAAAGCCTCAGATTGCTTTGCTGCCACAATGTGGCAAATATTCTCTAGATTCTTTAAAGTGTTTTAAAGTTAACGATTTATGATATATATTTTTTTAAGTCCTAGGCAAAAGATAGATGAATTCATTGACTATATAGAACTACAATCAGTTTGTATGTTTCCATATTCAAATTCGGAGGCATAATTTTTTTAATGAGGGCGGAAAAATTTCCTTTAGCAATCCGAGAAAAAAGTTTTAAATTGCTCTGTTGCTCCAGTGGTTATGTAAATTTTATATGCTATCTACCTCAAGTATACCATTACTGATTTCAAAATTATTAGAATATTTAGTTTTAACCACGGTTATTGTTTAAAAACCAACATGTTTTAAGTAAACCCTGGTGTAAGCCTGATTGCTTACGAAACAAGTATTATATTAACTTTGAATTAAAATGGTTCCACAAAATAAATTTGCTGTATTTGAAATTTATCTATTCATCTAAATAAAGCTTAAAGTATGAGTGGTGAAAGAAAGAGGAAATTTCCTCAAAATTTCTCAATAATGTAATAAACCTACAACTGTGTGCGTTATTTTTCCTACATGCCACTAAGCGCATACTATTGTTTGTGAATAAGTTATGCCTACAAGAAAATGCATGGCTGTCAAAAGAGTGCACCGACCGGCCGTTATCTATAGATCGTGAAAGCAATGAAAGAGCTTTAAAGAATTTATGACAGGACTGAAATTTTGACGTCCTTTCGCTTATATGACCTACTTAAAGGAAATATTTAGATAGGTATTAAAATAAAATAATAAAGCAATATAATACATTGGTTTTAAGGACATGATTTAAACACTCTTTGGATAAATATATATGCATACATATTTATGGGTGTTAACGCACGTACTTGACTTACTTTTATAGATGTCAATTTTTATTTTAAAAAAATTCTTCAAAATTAAACAACAACAAAAATTCTTCCACTTGTCGTCATTCAACCCGTAACCCCTCACCCAACTGTTCAATACCTACTGATTCTCTATGCATTTAGTTGAAAAAAAAACATAAAAAGTCACAAAAATTTAATTTACATGTTTTACTCCAAATAATGGCAGGAATCACTGGTCAAACCTCTTATTTTTCCCAGCTATTTGTGACCCCCAAGAACCCATTGAAAATTCTGAAAAAGAAACTGTTTAATTTTTTATACATAACAAAATTGAAGTAACAGGTCAGGTCCGATGAATGATTTGATTGATCTCATTGATTAAAGTAGATGCACGAATATAATAATATTTAGAGTTCAAATCCCAGTCACGCCAATAAACACTGTTTCTTGTTTTTTGAAAATATACCGACTTATTTGTCAAAGGCTTTTTTTTAAATTTTTTTTACAGAGAATATCTTACAAGAGTCCCAACTGCTCCCGTCTGGAGCCAGTGGGACTATGAAATCCCCAATTGGGGTATGTTATGAGGCTGAAGGTAAGTGGGGAAGGGAAGGAGACGAGGAAGAGGGAGGTGGTGAAGTACTTGGCTATTCATATCTAGTCACTAAACACGGATAAAGCCATTTCAAGCAACGTTTCAATTCTGAATGGTGGTCTTACACCAGGGCGATACTAAGAGTATCTTCCACTCTGGAACGTGCCGCAAATATACTATATATTATTTTAAATAATTAACTGTGAAAGAATACAAATCAATTAAATAAAATTTATTTGTGCACGTCGGGTTCGAACCCGCGGCCTTCGGAATGGGAGTCAAACGCCATACCGCTGGACTACGCCAGCCGTCGTTGGACTACGAAATTTGACGTATTACTCTGGAAAGAAAAAATACGAATATGTTTGCATGTCATTATTTCCCCATCAATATAGTTTGTAGTACCAACTACGAGTGTGGTTAGCATCTCGTAGTTAGGATATTTTGTGTTAAAAGTAGTTTCAATTGTTTAATTTTATTTACAATAACTTAAGAAAAGAAGTCCCTCAGGGCCTGTGTCATCTTTGGGAATGCTGTGTGGAGGGTCTTCATAGGGAAAGGAAGGAGAGTAAGTTCTGGGAAGGAAAAGGGTATAAGGGAAGGATGGGATTTCGGGGGTTAATGTATCCATGAGTGAAAGACGTATAAATCCTTCCCTCCCACTGCGGTGTAAGGCAATAGTCGAGAGAGTCCAAAGGGATAAATCTAGATTTTATCTGCCTGAAGCAGTCCCGATCCGGTCTGCCACGCAGAATATGAGCAAACGCATTCGCCACCAAGACCCAGATAAACATCACCCCAAGATCCGGGCACCCCTGCTAAATCAACAAACGTAGCGAACCTCTCGGGGTGACCTATGGCATGGGATTATTAAATTGCCAAAAAGGGTGAAATACCACATTACATATTCACAAATTCATGATTTTAAACAATATTTAGCATCAATAAAATAAAATAATTATTTTTTTAAATCCACTTTAAATTCCCAACAATATTATTATTTCCACAATTCTACATATTATGTCTAAAGTATGTACGTAATATAACAGTCCACGTGTATAGAAAATATGCTTACAGAAAGGATTGTTATAGTTCAGTGGTGTAGTAAAATTTATTCATAATATGTCAGGATAAAGCGGTTCTCTACGCGATCTGAAAACAATATCTTCTTTCTGCTCTGTCAGCTAAAGGTGCTACGTCTACCAACAGGCCACGAGCGGTACAGGAGTGCTGCGCTGTGTGGGATAGGGGTAGAGGGTCGCTATATTGCTTTATTTATGCCCACTACAGAACTGTACAAACTAGATTATTTTTTTATTAGATACTCTGTGGGTAATTGGATTGTTGTAGTTTTTTTACCATGTTTGTGATTGTTGTGATGTTTTATTTAATGCATTTAAACCGTCATCTCACGATTCAATATAATATAATATCTCACTATTTTTCAATTAAAATACTCTAATATATAAAAATTAATGTTTGTTTGTTTGTTTGTTTGTTTGTTTGTATATTCGTATGTTATGCGCGGCCATACCGTTCATCCGATTGCGATGAAACTTTGGGAATATGATGTGCGCATAATCTGAATGGTTATAGGATGGTTATAGGAGGACTGGAGTAATGAAATTATTTCCTACACAATTCATACGATTGCGATTGAAATTTCATCCGATTGCTATTATTTTTTTTTTGAATTGTTATGAACATGCCCGTGAATATTTCTATATAATATATTTTATGGTGAGCTCTTGCATTATGAAATTTGCATTAAAAAATGAAATAGGTCACGCGAGTTGTTGGAAAAATGGGTGTATTTTATGGAGTTAAGAGGCAGGGAAAAAATGTTGGGGGGAGGGGTATCGGGACGGTCGGGTGGGAAATTAAGGAGGAGAATGGGGATGCATGGTTCCGGAGAAAGGGGAGAGCTGGATATGGGAGGGAGATGCTGGAAGGTGAAAAGGGAATGCGGGAGGGAAGGGGACACGGGAGGGGAAGAGGAAGAGCAGGCATGAAAGCAGGGGAACGGGGATGAATGGGAAATGACACGAAGGGAGAAACAATTTATTTATTTAAGTAGCATTCCAACGCATGCCGGGTATCAGCTAGTTTATTATAATAACTTTTGAAGGTTTTACCCATCAGTGTAATTAGTCAGCTTCTTCAGTAATATATTATTATTTTGTAAATTTGGTCCCGGGAATTGCCTGGGCTATATCCAGAGTTTTTAATAATTACATGTGTATAGTGACCTTCTTCTTGTTTTGAAGGTCAAGTGTGTAAAATCTAATCAATCTAGGAATAAAACTGTAGACTTCTATAAACCTACAAATCCATGCCGCCCGCCACAGGCACTCTTCTTTAGTTCAGTAGATTAGTCAGGCATCTCCAATTACTAAGTTTTGAGATAATGAGGAAAGGATTATTCGAGTGCTCGCCATAAATCAAATATTTTTTACACGTGTCTGTGTCTTACATATTAAATATACTACAAAATAACACCGGGAGTTATACCGGTCTGGTACATTAGAACGACCTTTTGAAATATACTTCTAGTATCCAAAAAATCAATCTGTTGTTTTGTGATGTGATTTTGTAATGTTTATAAGTAATCTGATTATTGTACTAGAAATTGGTTAAACTTTTACATGTAACTACAGACACAACTCGAGTTTCGATTTTTCGGAGATGTTTGACTAATCTAAGGTAAGTAGTAAGTAACTACTAAAAAAATTTGGTTTATTCAAAAAATTATTGCAATATTTTTTTTATGTTTCTACATCCAGAGTGCTACCAGTAGGTACCTACATTTAGTATTGTCCTGGAAAAAGACAATTATTTAGAATAGAAATGTTGCTTTAAAAGTATTTAGTCGTGTTCGGTGACTAGATCTGAAAAATCATGTTATTTCCAAACATCCTTTTTTCAACCAATTATCCTTTCCATTTACTTCAGCCCTCCCAGATTCAGCTCCAATTAGAGACGCCATAGTCCAACTGGCCATAGATAGGTTAACATATAATTATAATTATGTGGTGAGCACATTAAATAACAAAATTTTCATATATCGCAGATCCTTATAATCACGGAATAGTCTTTGAGAGGCTATTGCTAATACCTCGGAAAAACCTGTTCCACTGTTATCACGCGAGTAGCAGTGTGCAGAAACTGGGTACGGTAGTTTCCGGTTGTTCTGCGTTAGAGCGTTGGAGGTCAAATTAAAATAATGGAGTTTTTTCTTCGCGTCTCATCTAATGGGTTTAGTCTGAATTCTGACCAAATCAGCTCCAATTTTGAAAATTGGAATCTAAACTTTTTATCTTAAAAATATTGTACACTAAGTGGGTGGGGGTACTTTATGGCATGTCTGAATTCTTCAAATATACACACACCTATTTTTAAAGTAAGAGTTCAAGTAATAAGTTATTCAAACCAAAAGTTCCAGAGTTCATTAGTTAGTATTTTTTATATACCTACGTAGAACTGACAATTCATACTTATATGGAAATTGGATATATTTTCAATTGTTTATAAGTGTAGATGTAGATAAAACTAAAAAAGGGTATCCAAGCTACGAATATATCAATGGTTATGATACAGTTAAAAAATACATTATCGTTATGAACTCCGATTGCTGTGGTATAAAAAATCCCACAACGACGTTACTTTTGATTCTAAAATCTTCGCCAAAGTAAAGAATGAACCGAGGAAAATATTGGTGTATCGCTTCTAAAAAAGGTTATTGATACTATGAAAACCCACAGATTACTTATCCGCTCCCCTGAAAAAGCTAACAGAATCGCTTTATCAATATTCCCTAAAATCCCGACCGGTGCGGCGCTCTCTAGATATCGGCAGGTGGGGATTGAAATGGTTTCCTACCAGCGCACAGTGGAGGAAGTTTGAACACTGTCTGGCGTGACGTTGGCCCCTGATCGCTTGTTCTAGAAATGATTCTTGTTTTTACTATTGAATTCTCAATCAACCACTAACATTAGAAATTACACTGAAAGTAACTGCTGAAGCTTAAATATTCTGTAACTAGTCGAAAAAGAGAAATATACGGGAAACGTATTTACGCTGTGGTTTTTAGGTGTGTTAAATTTGGCATCATGGGAGTGGAAATTTGTTTCAAGGACGTAGGGGTTGAGTCATCATTACCCATTATTTAACGCCAGGTGTTTCATTATATTTATGAAAAAAAAAACTATACTGCACTTTATTAAAGCATCGATGACACGGGGCTGGTTTACAAGCTACTAGCCGGCGAATTCACTATCTGCTAGTAAACTTCGTATTGTTCACAATCTGCTAGTTAGCTAGTAAATATGATTACATTAATGAATTCACCGGCTAGTAGCTTGTAAACTCGATCAATATAATCGAGGCTTAGGAAATAAAACATGACATTATATCAATAAAAATATGTGATTTTTTTAAACAAATAAACATACCGTTTTTAGATTTTCAAAAGCATTTTCGTTGTTTGTTTTTGGGGTGTTATGCCGTGTTGTGCTACCTCCTTCTTTAGTCGACGTTTCGGACAGCGTTGCAGTGTCGATCATCAGGGCAGATCCGGCAGATCCGTCGATGTGAAATTGTTGGGTTAAGTGTGTGCTTATTTACTTGGAAGCAATACCGTGTCGTCAGCTTCAATCCACTACGAGCTGGTAGGTATTTCAGAAGAAAGTGAACTACTTTGAAAGGGAAATTTTGTATGTAAGTTAGCCTGGGGCCCGTCCACGGATAAATGTAACATTGACGCTGGGTTAAAGAAGCGCGAACCAGGTTTGTTTGTGTACTTATCATTGATAAAAAGTAAAGAAAATATTCGTACAAAATATTCTTCAAGTACGTACTTTATCAAAATCAAATTAAAACACTTTTTATCGTTGTTTTGGTTCAAAGTAAACACTTTTTTATAAAAGTTTTTTCCTTTTTTTGATTTTTCTCCTTTGTGTTTAAGAAAAACTGATAGCTATTACTGTTACATTTTGCACTGCATATCAATTGAATGTTATATTTAACGTTTTTCTCTTTTTCTAAATCTCTTTTTTGCATATAAAAATTATATACGTTGGTTCAAAGTAAACATTTTTATTACAAACTTTTTAATTTTTTTTTAATGAAGTAGTAATAACAAGCATCCCAAGTCTTCATTCGACTTTTGATATTATTCTTTAATCTTTTTGTGAACGTTCAAAAATATTGGTTGTCAAATAATTTATTACGTCTTTAAGAAACAATTTCATTATTTGACTCCTCCGTGTTTAGAAACATCAACTTATTGTTACATTACTGCTTACTAATAAAACGAAAAATTCAACGTTACTTTCAATTAACCGACATTAAAAGATTCACTAAAAATAACATACGGAACTTAATTTAACTTAACTCTTCGCCGTAATCAGTTGCCAAATGGAGATGTACGCCATGTACGGGGTGCGCTTTTAGATGTGTTTGAGGTGTGCGTACTCAAGTTGTTTATGTACTTATTATTAATTAAAAGTAAAAAAATCAGATATTTTTTCTTAATTTTTTTTAAATAGCTCAATTTATTCCAGTAAAGGATGTTTTAAGGAATGATTGTATTTTTCTTAATTGGTTTTAATTTAATTTTATATTTAGACTCCTTTATGTCTAAGAAAAATCAACTAATCACATTTTTTAATTATGTCGTATTTAAAAAAAATATTTCTTTTACCACCATCTATTTATTTTTCGTTTTATTATCGGTGTTTGAATTATCATAATCAATAATTTTGCAATATCTAACGCAAAAGTTTTTTAAAACTATTGCAAAGCATTAAAAACGTTGTAATTAATAAAAATTAACAAAAATAAAGTAAAATCACATGCTAACACTTTAAAATAACAATGAACCACCAAATGGTTGAAAGCTAAGAGCGGTGTCGCACCTAATCATCAAAATCCGCCACTGTGCGTCGACTCAAATATGACCATTTTTATACCTGGATTTGTATACAACTTTTATGGGAGGATTCGGAGGTACAGGTTGTATTGCCATTTATGCAGAAGTAGGCTTTAAATTCAGAGTATGACAGACTCTTTTTCTGAAAGCCCGTTTTGTATTAGAGATTTTTTTTTGATTATTTTATCATTTCAAACATAATTACTTTTTTCATTTATATGATTATGACGACCCATTGTCTGTATTACAAGATTATTTAATCATATTACGATCAATTTTTGATTCGTAATGGATACTGTTAGTTCTACAATATACATCAGATTATTAGCGCTATTTGGATATAATTCTTGTATTCATAAGTATTGGAAGAATACGACAAATCTAAAAGGAAGTAGAAAATTAAACGATGATTGCTGACATCTATAATATATTGGCTTATTTTACCTCTTCAATGTAAAGAAAATGTTAATCGAACAGCAGAAAATTTGTCTGAAGCTGTTAAAACTATCGGCGTCCTGAAATTTGCACATTTTATCGGTGTAATATCTACATTTTTTTGGTGAAATACTTTAACTCGTCAAATATTAATAACTTTCATTTTTTTATTGATAAACTAATGTTTAAGACAAGATTTGTATGCGTAGCACAAAGGGTAACTAAATTATTATGAGCAATAATTATTAGCCCGAAACACTCATTCACCTTGAAAAAATCTCCCAAAAAATCTGTCAAAATTCTTTTGACATAGTGGGAGATGCCACTTAGTGGGAGATTTATTTATTTATTATTTTATTGACATCCAAAATAAAGTTGTTTTTTTGCAGGTGAAAAAATATAATAAGCAGTAATTGTTGAATGAAACACTAGTATATATTGAATTATTTGGCGGATAAGAGATAAGCCGACGTAGCTCAGTGGTTAGAGCAGTTGACCAGAAATCAGAAGGACACGGGTTCAAGTCCCGTCGGCGTCATGGAGATTTTTTCAATGTGGAGTATTTCAGGCTAATAATTATTGCTTATAAAAAAAATGTTTATTCAGTTTTTAATTGTACAATATTTATTACTTAATTGTATAATATTTGAGTATTGAAGCCAGTTATATATTTTTTAAAGTTCCTAATCATTCGTTTTGAAAAAAAAAAACATCCCGACATATTAATTATTTAACGCTGCAAATAAAGAGTGTATTGGGTCAGTTTAAATATTCCCCAGTTTACGTCCTTGCCTAAGGCTTTATACATAATACATAATCAATAACAATCAATTTGATTGATACACAACCACAATAAAACCATATAGAATACATTCACTAATCTAGTCTGCTATTATAATAATTGAATACAATACCAAATATCATTGGACATCGTTCTATAAAGTCACTGAACAGATTTTCTGTAGAGGTATCGTATATACTGATGTCGTCAGGTTAAGAGCCATTGACCAGCGGCTGAGAATAAAAGTTAAAAAATGCTTGCAACTGTACAGGAAGCTTCCTATGAGAATCAAAATTTGCTTTAATATAAACCTACATTTAAGTAAGCAATAAAAATGCTCAAAACGAACGATGATAAATTATTCAATATCGTGTACTTCTTGTAAGCATTTTTTGATCATAAGTATTATTTTATTATTTTCAATAATGTCTTAACTAAATAAGTGTGTAAAAAATCTGATATATTTTAGTTTGTAAGACCTTAAATAAATAGAAAAACTGAGGTATTATCGTCACAAAACACCTTCTCGGATTTATTTTTTAATGATTTTAATTTAACTAAAATTAAATTTCTGAAAACTGTGTTTACTAGATTATGTATTGATTTATTTTATTATATGATTTGAAATTTGTGTTGTTTAATACAATATATCGTTTGAAAATTGAACAAATATAACGACCAACGTAACAACGATCTTAGTATATTAAATATTAACTTAGTTTTTCAAAATTTTAAAAATCCGTTTACCAGATAAAATAAGAATCTTTCAAAATCAATTTATGTTTTTTTGTAAAAAAGAGTCAGTACGTCTAGAATTTGATTGAATTTGACTAATTTCCGGTATTCTCTGGGAATACCCTCTTAAGACCTTTCGACTCCCAGGATCCGGACAGGTCAACGAAATCGATTATATTGTATTCAAGTGATGTATCATGATAAAGGAACCATTATTTGCGAAACATGTGAATAGTTTTTAACAAAATAAAATAATGAGGCTCCGTAGTAAGCGTTCAAAAAGAAGAAGAAGAAAGCTCGAAAAGGCGATATGTAAATATGAATGTTAGAGGGAGCGGGTTGTTATTAAAAAACAGAAAATATTTTATAAAACATGACTCGTTTAAAAAATAGAGCAAAAAACTCTCGACAAATTTCTAAATTGCATTTAAAGAATCACTTCATATCTGTTAATGGTTAAATAACAGAAAAAAATGTTTTTTTAATAATTATTTGAGCATAATTTGCGTATTTTTTGTATCGAAGGAATTAAAAAAAAATATCGTTTCGGCTCTACAAATAATATCTTCAAAAATAACATATTTATGTAAAGTTGATCTAAATATGATTAAATATACCCATAGTACAAACAATGGGTCATTATAATCAATTATTGGTCATTATGATAAATGATATTAAAAATAAATATTTTTAAGGAACTCAAAAAATGTCCAAGAAAAATATAATATAAATCGATAGAAATTCGGAATGCTAAGGGCTTGAACATAGTTAATTATTTCCATAAAAAACCTTTTTTTTATAGTGAACACCTCACAAGAGTCCTAACTGCTTCCATCTGGAGCCAGTGAGACTATGGAATCCTCAATTGAGGTATGTTGTAGGGCTAAGCGAAGAAGATAAGGAAATGGGGAAAAGGAAGTTAGTGAAGTGCTTGGCTATTCAGATATAGTCAATAAACACGGCTAAAGCCATTTCAAGCAACGTTTCAATTCTGAATGGTGGTCTTACACCAGAGCGATACTGAGAGATCTTCCACTCTGGAGCGTGCCACAAATATAGTTTATATTATTTTTAATTAATTAATTGTGAAATAACACAAATTAATCAAATAACATTTATTGGCGCACGCCGGCTTTGAACCCGCAACCTTCGGAATGGGTGTCCAAAGCCTTGCCCCTACGCTATTACACTGTTATTTTTTTTTTTTTAATTTGACATGTTTCAAATCTAATGGTTTCTTTATCAGGAAATAAAGCATTACATAAATTAATGCATACAAGAATAGACAAATAAGTACAGAAAAAAAATAAGCTTTGATTAATGAGTTATTATTTTTAAAAGTAACAAATTTTATAAAATTATTTTCATTTAATATTTGATTTATTTTACCAGTAAGGAAAATTGATATCACTTACGGCGTGGACATAACACAACATATCAAAAGTAGTGTGTTCTGTACCAAATTGAAATAAAACTGATATCGCCAGACTAAAAGACTAAAAGACCAATAAAATTGATTATCTATCGCGACATCATTTCGACATTTGAAAATATGTTATCAATTTTACCAGAAGCAAGAAATAAATCCTAATTCGGTCACGCCAAAAAGGCACTTCTGTCAGTTTAAATCTCCAATGTTCTGTGGAGTGCAATCAACATTAACGTCCGATACAAAACATTACAATCGAAGCTACATTGTTTGTCACCGGCGGCGCCGCGGCGGCCCCCCGCATTAACCAAACTAATAATAAATCATCGACAGAGCCTTCATTTTCCTCCCCTCCTCTCCTCGGTTATACAAACCATGTCGTATCATTAGTTTTTCTCGGAAATCATCAATACATTTCACTGATAAATTAAATGCTGAATGTTAACCGTAACAAAGCCACTGTTGAAATATTTTGATGAAGTGGGCGTGAATTTATGAAAATTTTCACTTTGTAGCATGGCCAGTGGAATGGAATTGTTTTATTGTGGTTTTCTTTGAAACATGGTGATTGCTTGCTAACGAAATTGGTATTTGGGAAAGTAATAATAATAATTTTATCTTCCATAACAAAGGGAATCTTACTTCTGTTTTTTTAATAATAATTTTTAATTTTTAATTTAAAGTTGTTATTGTAGAATGGTTTAGACTTTATAATATATACTCATTTAATAATTATTTGCAAGCGCTTCTAACAAAATTTGAGATATCTATACAGTTTGATTTATTTTTAAAGTTTCTTGTGTTTGAACTCCTGTCACATTTGATGTCTTCACCAATCGGCGTTTAGCGCCATTTGCATTCAAGCCATCAAGAATAACGCTGAATATGTGTAATTATAACAGGGACTGTTCATTTGTCAAAAAATCAAAATGGCGTTAATTTTCGTTTTGAAGACGTCAAAATGACACGGAGTTCAAACAACTAGGCGCCTCCGCCCACTCAGGCAACTGAAAACTCTCAACTGCCAACTGTCTTTGTATGACAATGTGATGGCCCGCACACTACACAATCACACAAAACCCCGTTGTCAATGGTAACGCAAGCGGTGACTTGCGACCATCTTGCGACCATCTTGCGACTGTCACGGCTGATTACTCTGGGCGGCCGTTGCTAGGTTGCGAGCTGTCAGTTGATTGTTCTTCATCTATGGTTAAACAAGCTTTTTGACCAATCAAGACAGAGAAAACAGCCGGTTTTAGTTGGTTTTCAGTTGCCTCAGTGGGCGGAGCGCCTAAGTATAAGAACGTGTTGATTCAAAAAATTTGAACAATTTATCAAAATTTTGAAGTTAATTTCACGTTCTGTGAAAGTCTTATGCAAGTTCTATGATTATTTCAGTTTTATGAAGCAACTGGTAAAGGTCAGTCGTTGAGTGGGCATCGCGTTTGGGTCCCACCCAGGCGTTCCGTGTTCGATTCCTCGGCTGGCTAAGTCCTCCATCACAACACAAGCAACATCTTCCGCTTAGTGTGGTGGTAGTAGGAGATTTTCAAATATTGTTGGGTTATTCGTAACCCGGAAATGTTTGTCTTTCTTTTTTAGAAACAATAATAACAGAACATGAATCGAATTTACACAGAACGTGAAATGAACTAAAAAAATATAATGAATTGTTCACATAATTTTAAAACAACCATTCTAATTCGTCTTCATCAAAGCTGTGGTCTTTTATTCAATGTTATAATATTTTAGTAATGAATTATTTTTATAAACGTATAACAATTTTTCCTGTTTTTAAATTTATTGAGATCAACTGTTTTTTATTTTATTGAAAGAATAATTAATACATAATAACAACAAACAAGTCCTGCCAAACCAATTCAATTGGCTTGTCAACAGGTGCTCATATTTTATTTATATATACATTTAAAAAAAAATACATCTTATATCTACAGATTCAACATTTTTTCATACATATTAATATGAATTTTTTTTTTCGATAGCCAATTTTTTACAATACCTTATTCATAGAATAACATTGCTTTATAGTGTCAGGTAATACATTAAATATCCTTGGTATGTTGTATTCAAACGTTCTCTGTCCGTACTTATTATTAAATTTCGGAACTATTAACCAATCGTTGCGCGTGAATCTAGTGCTATATATATATATTCTAATTTATCTTTATGCTGCGGGGTAAATATATGCTGAATCATAATTTTGGGCCATAGCACAGCCTTAACAGGTAAAATTTTGGCACTCTGAAACAGCAACGGTGTATCGTGTCTCTGTTTGAATATTTTAGGGACTACTAATAATTTTACAATTGCGTTTTGTACAACTTGGATTTGTTTCTGATTGGTTATAGTAGTATTTCCCCGTATTTTTAATCCATATCTTATAATAGATTCTGCCAGTGACTTAAAATTATTTTAAGTGTTTCAATTGATAGAAAAAAATTTAATGTGTTCATTCTGCCAGCAATTGATCTGAGTCTTTTACAGGTTTTTTAATATGTTTGTCCCATTTAAAAAAGCAATATACACTAACACCAAGATACACATATTCCGTCACTAATTCTAAGCTTTCATATTTACAATTAGTTAGACGAAAGCAGTTATTTTCTTGCCTCTAAATTTGGTAAATATATGGTCAATACACGTTCCAGTAATTTGTCCATTTAATATAGCTTCTCGGGTTACTACATTGACGCATTGAGTAAAATAATGGTTAGTATGTAGGTTTTCATTGAACCCCAATGAAAAAAGAATCAGTAAAAACTACGTTATACCCTTGCTTAATTTGTTCGGTGTCCGCTGAATGGATGTACCGGATTTGCTTTGAGAGCGCCTCGAGAACATTTTCGTATACCAATGCACTTAGAGATGCTGGAAGTTGGTGTGGTTCTGCTTAGTGGTTGCAAGACAGATAGATGACCTAATCCTACCCGTACTAAATCTACATGTTGTTACAATGTACAATAGATACAATGTACGGTCGGTACAATGTACAGCGTACAGTAGGTGCAATGTGCAGTAGGTAAGCTGTACTCAACAAATTATTACATTCGTGCATAGTACGGAGTGGGGGAACACTAACAAAGCTTTCTGAAAATATTATGTTGTTGTATCAAAGTAGATCACTTAAATTATAACTCCTGAATAATGAATGAACTTTACGGTGCAACCCTTTGGAAACTTTATAATAAAACTGTTAATTAAGTTTGAAATTGTTTTTGGAGTTAATAACTACTGTAGAACGACAAACTTATTTCTGCAGTCAGTGATAGTTTGTTCGTTAGTGCGTTTTTGTTGTTTAAAGGATTAAATGAATATATTTTTAATAATGAGCATTATTAAATGAGCATTTTCCGTACTTTAAGCTAAGTGTCCACTTGAGACAAAACAGTCTCGAGAGTTGTCTCGAGACTGGACTCTCAAATGGATATTAACTTAACTTAAGATTGGAAACAAACTATAAAAAATTCAAAAGGTTAATTAAAACAATATATCAATAACATATTACAATCATTGTTACTGTGACTTTGGAAATCCCTTTTCTTTTATACTCTTTTTTATTTTCTCTCTTCTTCTTCTTTTATATCTTTTCTTTACTCAATTCTGTTTCACGTATAATGTATGATATATAAAAAAATTAAATATTATAATTTTCATTATCCTTACTACACATTTTAAAAATATATGTTGAATTGTTTTTCGCTGCTACTAGCCGGCACTGGTCTCGGAGACTGCCCAGAGACTGCACGTGTCACAAGTGGACATGTTCAATCCTACTCTCGCGATTTTGTCTCCAGTCTTCCGCATTTTCGGAATAGTTGAGACATTTGATTGAGACTTCTTATCGAAAAGCTTATATTTTTTTGTTTATTTGAACATAATCTTTTCATAAATAAATATTTTGTTGTGCTTATTTATGTAATAATAAAAAATGAGAGAGTGAGCGGATGAAGAAATTTTTAAAGAAATTAATTTGTATGAGGAACAAGAATTTTTATGGAACGTAAAACATAAGTTATACAGAAATCGAGAGAAAAAAAAAACAAAAATATGAAGAATTTGCGACAAAATTTGAAGAAGAATCCATTTACAAAAATTAATCTTTTTTAGATGCAAACAACTAGCGGACAAGTCACATAGCAGACTGCATATTGATTCTCAAACTAGTCTCAAATGGACGCGAAATTATCTTGATCTCGAGACCTAAGTCTTTGGCGAGTCTCCGGCAGCAATTTCGAGACGGCAAAAAGTAATGTCAAATGGATAGCACCCTGAGACCAGTCTCGAAATTTTCTCTTGACATTTTGTCTCAAGTGGACACTTAGCTTTACGTAGTCGCAATATTTGTTTGCGAATAATTTTTATTTTTTACACAAAAAGTGGACTATAAAAAAGTGAAATTGGAAAAATCTGACTTACCTTATTTTTTACACGGCAAATTTTGGTGAGAATCTATTTTATAACACTGAAGGATTACAGGATTGATCACCACACAAGTTTCAGTAGAAGACTGACTGGTATAATAAATTATTAAGGTTAGTAGTCCAGCTCTGTCAGAATGAGAAAGGTAATAGTGTAATTGGGTTTGGTGGGGGAATAAGAGAACACAATATGTTAGAGGGAGAATCCTATAGTTGCGTCAACACATTTTTTTAAGAAAAAAAAATGTATATAATAAAAATTGTTCTCATCTTTATATATAAAAATCTCGCGTCACAATGTTCGTCCTTGATAAACTCCGAAACTACTTAACCGATTTTGTTGAAATTTGGCTTATTGTGTGTAATTTAGACCGACTTAAAAGATAGGATGATTTTTTTCTTGATTATTGACCTTAATATTTATTATTGCGAATTAAATGTTTGTTATGGGACAATGATTTGAAATTATTTCTAAGTTCCGTAAGTTTCTGGTGGATGGCGGTGTGAATACATTTATTGACACAACACTTAGTTATCTAGGTTAGGTAACCATCCAGTAGATGGCGTTGTGTTTCATTAGCCAAAACAACGTTTTTTTATCTCTATTATTGACATCAATATTTATTATTGCGAATTAAATGTTTTTTATGGCATAAGTTCCATAAGTTTCTGACAGATGGTGGTGTGAGTTAATTTATTGATACAACTCTTGGTTATCTAGATTAGGTAACCATCCAGTAGATAGCGTTGTGTTTCGTTAGCCACAGCAACGTGTGGGCGGGTCAGCTTGTAAATCAATAAAAACATCAAAAAACATTATACCTACATCTTAAACTATGTATGTTTCACACGCAAAAAATACTTTTACGTGAGGTATAGGTAACTACATTAAATTATACAACCAACGAACTCCCACATTTTACTTTAAAAGATCACAATTTTTTCCTTCTACCTAAGATTATGACTACAGTTATTTACTACCTTCTACCAAGTGAACGCATATTATTTTATTATTCATAAAACAACATACGTAAAACTCCGTTTAACTGCGAGTTTAACAGTATTCATCACAATAAATGATGCCTGCAAAGTTTTCATACTAAAGGCTGTTTTGAAATGAAATAAAAATAGAGTTAATGCAAAAACTTTCAGTTTTGTAACAGTACTCTTCAAGTGGAGCGATGTGGGTTTTGTATGTATGCAAACTTTTTTTTTTTTTTTTTATAGAGAATACCTCACAAGAGTCCCAACTGCTCCCGTCTGGAGCCAGTGAGACTATGGCATCCCCAATTGGGGTATGTTGTGAGGCTGAAGGAAAGTGGGGAAGGGAAGGAGATGGGGAAGAGGAGGGTAGGAAAGTACCTGGCTATTCAGATCTAGTCACTAAACACGGCGAAAGCCATTATTAAGCAACGTCTCAATTCTGAATGGTGGTCTTACACCAGGGCGATACTGACAGTATCTTCCACTCTGGAACGTGCCGCAAATGTAGTATATATTATTTTTATTAATTAATTGTGGAATAACACAAATTAATCAAATAAAATTTATTTGCGCACGCCGGGTTCGAACCCGCAACCTTCCGATTGGGAGTCAAGTGTTGTTACCACTCGACCACGGACGGTCGTCAAACTGTTTTATATCTACACATACTCCTCCATTCTCACACACATAATTGTGTATTACAATGTTTAGATATATTAACAACAGAATAAAGTAAGAACCCTTTAACATTCTCAGCTTGCACACAATGTTTTTAGTTGCATAGGAGAGGGGTTTTATTGCATCTCCAATGTTGGTGTGGTTTGCGTACAACGAAATAATTAAAGCAAATTTGGGACATACTTTCTAGCTGTTTCAAAGTAATTTGCTCGACATTAAATAACGTTCCCATAATTTAATAAATAGGGTGTCAGGTTTATAAGTCATTGTATAAGTTTAGCAAGGTTAATAATAAAAGAAGTTAAAATTCCACCGAACTTAAGGTGTTACTGCTAACATTCTGCGAATTTGTGACGTTCCACCGTTGTTATTTTTTTAACGGTGTTTTTTAACGGCTGTAACTGTTCGGATCCGTTAAGTTTATAGAAACCATTTTTTTTTGGGAAAATGAGGCAGATGGAATAGTGGGACGGAAATAATGAGTTGCGAACGAAAAGGGTTGGGAACATAGACATATGAATATGTATAGACCTGCCCTAAGTGATAAAAGCGTATTATTTCCCCCTCCTTAATTCTGGGTTCCATGGAACCGGCCGGGCTGGCGTATAGGTACGCGTGAATCTAGAAAATGTAACGTCATCATTCTTGTGCGGACTAGCGTCGAGCTCTTATCGGTACATTTTACGAAATAACACGGCAAAAATGGTAACTTGTGCTATTAAAACATGTAAAAATAGAAGTGAAAAAGAGTATAAACCCAATTGTCGTATTACCTTCCATATGCAGGCATTATTTGTCATTATTTTAAGCTTATTCACATCATATAATATGATCAGTTTTAGACATGAAGCGAAATTCCCGATCCCGTCGTGTGCACGTTGCAGTTTACTGTGATAAGTAAATTATGAAACATTTGTAAAAGTGTCTTAACTTAACACGGTAACAAAATATTCGACTCTCAAAACAAGCGAACCTTTCTTCATTTTATATGGATTACACAAGTTAGTTCAAACCGGGCGAACAATTCGCGCTCCCATGTAAAAAGGTCTATTCATTCAAAAGCAGATTTTACTTTTAAGAGCTAAATGGTGATATTATAATGCGTGATGCCTATATACTGTCGTATTGAAGGATTAACGAATCACATATCGTTACCGTCATCTCATCCCTCTCCGCCCCGCTACAGATGGTTATTACCCCTCTCCCTGATTCTCAAGTCTATGAATAATATGTCTGTGGTTGGGAAGTATTTATTTATTTATGAAACTATAAATAGTTTAAATAATATATATATATAAAATATAAATAGTTTCACTTCCTGTGGTCTATAAACATACACATTTTTATACTTTAATTTACAATTTGCTTATTTATATTCTTCTTTAGATTTGCTTAACGGCCGGCGTGGTCGAGGGGTAAGGCTCTTGACTCCCAATCCGAAGGTGTCGGGGTCAAACCCGAATAAATTTTGATTTGATTAATTTGTTTTATTTTCACTTACTCATAATGAATTAATTAAAAATAATATATTGTATATTTGCAGCACGTTTCAGAGTGGAAGATACTCACAGTATCGCCCTGGTATTAGACCACTATTCAGAATTGAAACTTTGCTTGAAATGGCTTTATCCGTGTTCGGTGACCAAATCTGAATAGCAAAGTTCTTACTCACCTTCCTCTTTCCCATCTCATTCCCCTAACAATTACCTTAAGCCTCACAACATACCCCAATTGGGAATGCCGTAGTCTCACTGGCTGGTATTCATAATCTTGGTACATTTTTTTTTTCACTGGTAACTAAGCCATACATTTTAATGCGTTCATACATTTTAGAGTTTTTGAATTGTTCATTATTTTCAGTCTAATATTTTCTTTTTATTTTATATGGTGTGTGTGGAATTCTTTCGTATACTGCAGTTTGTTTCTAAAATAAATTGGTAGTAAATATTCGTAGTTTTACTAACAATTCTTCGTAGTGTGAAGTTTATTTTACAAATTGCTTTTTTATAATATTAATTACTTATTTCTTTAGATATGCTGAATCTTTTCCTTTTTTTATCTCACCGGAAACATTTTAGTGCATCTATACATTTTCGAATTATTCATTCGTTTTAGTCAAATATTTTGTTTTTGTCTTGTAAGGTGCATGTTGGCGCAACTATGCATGTATATACACCTATCTTTCTTCCTTCCACCAATATCCTATATCCCTTCTGACTACCCACCAGTGGACAATACTTTGTGTGAGCGATACAATCTACATGTGTTCAAATGAGTCTGTTTTTGTGCTGAATGCAATGAACATCGACCTTATGAAGTCTGTTTTTGGCGATGTGCAGTTGATGTACCTCCATCCCTCTTTGTCCTCAACATCGACTAAATACGGAAGTCTGATTAGAGTCTGTGCAGTGAACCAAGAGTGTTCCCTCGGGCTTAACATTGACTTTATTGGAATCTATTATATGTGCTATGCAGTGCGTGATTGTTCATCCCTCGGCGCTATAATATCGATTAAACGGGATACTTGCAAGTGAAAGGCAAGTGTTTGTGTGACACAATAACTCCCCAAGAACGGAACCAGGAATTTGGGGGTAAGTCAGATCCTTCCCAAAGTCCGAAATTACCGATCGCCATAGTTGTGTCACGCCACCTTATTTTGATTACAGTCCAATTCTCATGATTCGCATCTTTGCGACTACAGTGCATGTGGACGTCTTTATTGTAATGCAGTTTGTTTCTAAAGCAGTGAAACTGTTAGTAAAGGAAAGGTAGTAAAATTATGTACAGTGATGTTTAAGTTGAAGTACCAGCCTAATTAGAACAACTGTTCACTTGACATAGCCCTAACAATAATTCCAAGCAGCCAACGTTTTGTTTCTGAATAATGGTCTATACTATTTTTATTGATTATAATGCTCTTGTTAAAAACTCCACGAACATTTAAATAAATGATATTTTGGTCCAGAGATTAGGAGCCTGTCATTGTGCCACGGATAGCAGTTGGGCTTAAGCTCTTTAAAAGCAAATCTGAATAAATTAAATCAATTTCTACGATTAACATATTTATCCAAAACTGCAGAATCTTTTCACGGTACAATATGAAAACAATAATAATATATCCCCTGCATAACAAGAGAATTGCATCAACTTGAAAAACTGCCAGCCGGCAATATTCTAGTGTAGCTAACACTCACAACGTGAAGTCACACAATGTGATGTATTAATACACATCGCCTAAGTCTAGATCTAAGTACTAGAGCAAATCTAGTATGCACATATTTAAGAGTATATTATTCACGTAACCATAATCATTTAAAAAAAATTAGAAACGTCGTATATTATAATAATCATTTCAAAAGACGGTTAGATACATAAAAGATTTCTAATGAAATTGTTAAACTTCTAAACGAACATTAAATAATACAAATTACTAGCAGTAAAAAACCCGCCCCGCGGGTTTTTGCTGCTAGGCCCTGCGGGTGGCTTTTCGATCTTCTTCGCCCAGTTTAAGTGTTGGTGACTATTTATAAGGCATCACCCTTTTGCAAAACTAACTACTATTAACATAAAACTACAGAATACTTACATTTAATAGGTAGATACATATATAGTAGTAGACATTCTTACATTAAGACCGTGAATAATGAGAGGAACACTCTTCACTCCAACATAAATCTTCTTATTATTGAATGAAAGCGAAAAATGTTTCTTCTCCCATACCATTTATTGGATAAACAACGCCCTTGCCATAAATTACCCCAAGTGGTTCGCTACGTTTGTTGACTTAGCAGGGGTGCCCAGGTTCATTTAGTGAGGTTTATCTAGGTCTTGGCGGCACACAAGTTTGCCCACCTACTGCGTGGCGAGCAAGATAGGGAGGAACTGGTTGATGGTACATATTTTATTTCTCCAACCGGACTCTCTCGACCCATCGCCTTGTAGCGCAATGGGAGGGATGGATTCATACGTCCGTCACTCTTGGACATATTGATCCCCAGATCCCTATCCACCCTTCATACTTTTTTCATTAAATATAGTATTATAGATAACGCCACTTCCGTTTAACGGTTTCAATACAGTGTGGCGTCGGAGATTTACTTAGAGTCGGGTTCTTAAATTTGAACCCTACGGGCATTACTTCGATGTGTTTTATTTGAAATAAGGCGGATGTGAACTTAAGATGAAAAACAGTACTTGACATATCATGGTCATTTTCATTAGAAATCTTCTATTTTTTATCACGAAGAGGTACTCCACGTATTTGAATTTTGGGTTCGATTCCCACGTATCTCAAAGTTTTCTGGGTCTGATTGTCCCAATCATCATTCCGTGCGTGCCTTGTCTCCAAAGTTGCCGTGATGATTGGGAACCTACGTTCCTATAAAAACACGCACTCAGAGAAAAAGGAGGTTCCATCACTGTTCATCGGCCTTCTTCTACTGTCTATTCATGCCTTTTGAAAACCAAGTTTTGCTTTCTCATTGGCTGTAAGTATCGAGAAATAATATTCATGTAATAATATGGAACAATACAAAGAAAACACTTTACATGCCAAAAACTTTCAACGTTCTTCCTTAAAGCCATTTATTTGGGTATACCATTCCACTTATATTGATAATCTGTATGAATGAAGTTATGATAGGTAGGCATTATGAACAGGCTAAGAATTTTTTCAAAGAGGAATTTTTTTCTTGGTCCATTTTTTAATCTTTCTTATAACCACTGGAGCGACAGAGCAATTTAAAACATTTTTTTCGGATTGCTAAAGGAAATTTTTCTACCCACATTAAAAAAATCTTCTTCTTCCCCTTGTCCTATTCGGGTCGGGGACCCACTGCATCGACAAGGCTCCTCCATGCGTCCCTGTCTTGCGCCGATTGTTCGGCCTCGGCAGACCCAACCTCTCCTCGCACAGTTTTTGGAGTTGCCTCGCCCAACTGTGTCTGGAGCGGCCTACTGGACGTATACCCTCTAGAATGGCAATATGAATATGGAGACATAAAAAGATGATATTAGAGCGTGACCTACTCTTTTTACGTGTGGCGGGTCTATAAGGGTTTGTTTGGCGAGCGCTAAAAGTATCTTTTGATATTAACGCCGTGTGTGTCCAAGGATCTTCTGTTTGTATTTTGGTATGACGTTTTGACATATGTTATGATGACAGATGTTATTTAGAAATTTTATTGCAAAATATTTGGATTTAGTCATAGATAGACGTTGAACATTATAATGATTAATGATCAATAAGATGGATCAAGAAAAAAATATTTGTGAGATGTAATATTTTTGGTATGCTCGTTATTTGTCATTCGTGTGGAACAAGGCGGTTTTTTTAAAATGATTTTCGGCTATGTAATTACTGTTTCTTCGCACCCATAAATTTATTTCCCGTCTTTCCGGTTTATAAAAAATAATCCGATTTTTCGGATTGGAATTTTCAGGGTTTCAAAAATACGATTTAAAAAAAAAGGAATATCTTAGAATATTTGCTTATTTGTTAACCTGTGTTGTGCTTATTTGTTCGTTTGATATATTTCATTAAATAACAATTATTAGTTTTGAAAGCACTTCCTATTTTCTGTGCCTTTTCATGGTGTATATAGAATTAATTGTATATATATATAATTTGGATATAACATTATGAAGAAAGTTGAGGTATTTCTATTTTACTATTAAACATTATGAAGAAAGTTGAGGTATTTCTATTTTACTTAAATTGTTTTTAATTTATGGTAAAGCTTTCCAACTTGCACACGATAACGACAACGGGGTTCATACTATACTCTCAACAAAGTTCCAAAGCACCACCCTTAACCCATCTTAAAACCTCCAATGTCCACCCACATGGCAGAATTCACATATTACAGATCTTGACCGCCAAGACTATAGAGACGGGGAGACATTGATTTAGTGTACTGATATGGAATAAACGGTACAGCGGAACAACGGTTCATAGCCTGTGATAATTATTCAGCACCCACTGCCCGGCATACATCACCAGCCCGCAATAGCTTCCCATCCAAGACAATGTAGTCAATGTCCATTGTACATTGTGTGGAGCCTGCTATGCTGGAATCCATCACTAACGCTGGATGATGTATCACTATGATTATGCGGATAGAAGCAAAAAGTACCTAAGTACATATAAAAAATCAATGTGGAATTTCATAAAATTAATTGAATATTATCGGAGACGGAACATTTTCATGTAGTGACGTCACAAGCCCAAAAAACGGATTTTATTATTTAAAAAAGAAAAAATTAAACTATAATTTTCTAAAAAAAATTAGTAACATTTTCGTAATCTTAGTAGAAAAATCTATCTCCACGATTTTTCCAAGTCATTATGAAATATGAAGTCAAGTGGCCTATTATCGAAAGTTATGGAACATTTTAAAAGTTCGATGTGGTCTGTTTGTACGTTTTGAATACCCATACAGCAGCTTCGCTATCTTCATCAAAATGCAAATATTATTCCAGACAAGTTATTCTATCGCCAGTAAGTAGTTGACAAAGGATTATTTTCATGAAAAATATATTATATACATAAACCATAGCACGACGGAAGGTACATTGTTGCGACAGTAACTAGCAAAGTCTGAACACGTGTAGGGGAAGGTTCGAACGCGGAAGAAGTTTTTTGACAAAGGTATTCTATCAAGAATAAGATAAAAAAATGAACTTAGAGCTTCACCGTTATTTACACTGGCCTCGCGAAACTTGAATTGTTCGCACAACCCTTGGAATGTTGAAAATATCTCTATTCTAAGCGAATATCATAATGTGTGTTAGGGCGACATCGTGAATAAATCGTTTGGCTACCATTTCTTTCAGGAAATAGTTTTGAGTTGCGAGGTTAATTCCATCAAAGGAATAGTAGAAATAATATAGCTCTGGAAAAATTGTTTTATAGAGACCTACGCCCACGTAGCAAGTACGACATTAAAGCGAATAAGTAAAGACCCATTAAAATATTTCCAATTTTATTTTATTTAAATGCGTCGTATGTTTGGTGAAAAAGTAAAAATAAAACACAAATATGTGTTAATAAATCAAATTTCACATTTACTAAACCTCGTCTGACGCCTCCCCCATTTCTCCCTCAGTCTCGCAAAGTACCCCATTGGAGAATGCAATGGTTCCACTGGTTCCGGGCAGTTAGCACTCTTCTGCAGTATTTACATAATAAATTTGATCAGTATATGAGCGCTAACGGGGCTGAAACTTGGGATCTTGGACTAATCAAATATACTTCTTTTCTCTAACCATTAAGTTATCTTGGCAACCTTCTACATTATTATCCCGGCTGCTGGTATTAAGCAACCGTGTTGTTGACAATAATATTATCGTGTTATAGGCAATAAGCTTTATTACCGCGTTATTGTCAATAAGCTTTACCTACGTGTTATTGGCAATAAACTTTATTACCTTGTTATTGTCAATAAGCTTTACCTACGTGTTATTGGCAATAAACTTTATTACCTTGTTATTGTTATTGTCAATAAGCTTTACCTACGTGTTATTAGCAATAAACTTATTACCATGTTATTGGCAATACGCTTTATTGTCTTGTTATTGCCAAAAAGCTTTCTTATCGCGTTATTTGCAATAACCTTTACTAAGGTACTACTAATTGGCAAAGAGCTTTATTACTGTGTTATTGGCAATGAGCTTTATAACTGTATTATTGGCAATAAGCTTTACTATTATGTTATCGGCAATAAACTTTGCTATATAGCAATAAGCTTTACTATGTTGTTTTTGGCAACAGGTTTTATTCACGTGTTATCGGCAAAGCTTTATTTTTATGCTATCGGCGTTATAATTAATTATCGTTTTTTATAACTTGGTTTTAATAATAGTATTAAATGAATTTATATAGCATTTAAAAGAAAAATCATCGCATTCTCTCTTGGAATATTCTGTATGCATAGTATATATAACACCTCGGATAATAATATTTTTTTAAATACGAAGATTTCATACATCCTACAAGAAACGTTTAAAAAAATCGGAGTCGAATAACACAAATTTTCATTCAAATAAATATTTTGAACATTGCAAAATATTAAATCCATGCCAGCAAATTAATAAAATATACGATAAAAATTAAAATGCATACATATTTTCGGAGTGTGTTTGGTAAAAATCACAGGGAGAACGTCAAAGGGAACCTTCATCGCTCCTGCGTTCATTTTGCTTTTATGAAATTACTCATGTGAGAGCAAGGCTTAACGAATGCACAGTACAGGAGCTGAGCAATGGACATCCATGGGTATAGGGGTACTGAGTGTCCTTCAAATGATGGTGCGCACTTGAATTCCAGGGCCGTGTGATTGCTAACCAAAATGCAATGCATAATAATGCAAGTTTTTTACCAAATTTTGAAAGAGATTTGTGCCTTAAGAGGGTATAACCAGAGAATACTGGAAAGTTGTCCCTTTTAAATCAAATTCTTGACGTATTGACACTTTTTTCCAAAAAACATAACTTGTATAGTAAAGTTATGTTTTAAATGTTGAAAAACCAAGTTGATTTTTAATATAGTAAGGTTATACCGTTGGTCGTTGGCAGATTTATTAAATTTTCAAACGAAACATTGTATTATACAACACACATTTCAAATCATATAATCATGCAGCAAAATAAATAAATATATAACCTTGTAAAGACACTTTTCATAATTTTAATTTTAGATCAATTAAAATCATTAAAAAGTAAATCCGACAACGTGTTTTGTGATGAAAATACCTGTTTTTTTAAAATTTATTTAAGGTCTTACAAAGCAAAATATATCAATTTTTTTACACTTAATTTGTTTAGACATTATTGAAAAAATGTAAATACTTGTGATCAAAAATACTTCAAGAAGTACACGCTATTTAATAATTATTTATCATCTTGCGTTTTGAGAATGTTTATTGCTCACTTAAATGTAGGTACATATTAAAGATAGTTTGGAATAAAATAAATCGATATTAAATTTTTAGTAAATAATTTGATACGGGAAATAATCGATCTTTCTCATCGGAACCTTCTGTACATTTGCAAGCATTATGGAACTTTAAGTCTCTGCCGCTGGTCAATGGGTCTTAAAAGAAACAAATGAATAGGTCATAATTACTTTGGTTAGCATTTTATTACTTAAATTCAAATAACACAGTGACTTGAAATATAAGAATATTACGCCGAAGACTCTCTGTTACATGATATTCGCAAGTTAATATGAACGAAGTTATGGGATCTTATGGATCACTTTTGCAAGATGATTTACTTTCGTTACAACCTCCGATAGCTTTCCTTACCTTTTTAAATAAAAAAAATGTGCTATGTAAGAGTCGATGATCAATGTTTGTAGGGAAAATGAATCACAGATTTTCTTCATAATCTTCTGCCACCCTTTTCACAGCAACAGGCATGCTGCTGGGCTCTGGGAACACATTATGCTATGAAATAAATATATTAATTTCATTATCCAAAGTTCGCAAACAAAACAAAGAATATTATTTCCTTTCACGAAATATAAAATAGACGTTCTGTAAATCTTATGCCGAATTCAATCAACATCTTTACAGCCGTCGACACTGCACCTAGGAAGCATTTTTACAAGCAGAAATTCAAAATATTTACTTTGGCTTTAGAGCCATATGCTTTTTGACAAGCAAATCACCATAGTATCAGGGGTCACCTGTCGACAGGTCAACTGTCGTGGGGCCTAACTGTCGGAGAATAAACTGTCGGGTTACCGGCATTTTTATAGGGATTTAAAAAAATCTTTCTCTTAGTGGATGTATAATGAATTTCAACTTTAAAAACATCGCCTTAGTAATCAAAACAATTTTTTAAATTACTGTAGTTACGTTTGGTGACCAGGATATCTAATATTTATTAAAAATATATAATAAACAATACATAATTTCTTTTCGTATTAAAACATTATAGATTTAAAAAAAACACAGAACACTTGGGAAGGCTGGTGCCTGAAAGAGACGCAAAGCTTTTTATACTAACATAAAATTAATGTTTCATTGCGAATTTCACCTATTTTCGATCGTTCGTCCTAACGATTTATGGATTTTTTTTCGCTATTGGAACGCACTGTTCAAAAGCACGCACGTTATAATAAAGGCTAGAATGTATGTACATTTCAGATTTCTGAAATTTGAATTGTGACAACGTAGTTTCCAGTGGATAAAATAATGATGCTGTGGATTCATATTGAAAATATTTGATATCCGGCAGGCAGCGACGATACTAACGAATTCAATTAATATATTTTTAAGAGCACATGCGATTGTAAAATTGAACCACTTAATTTGGCAACAAAGGGTTGGAACTGGAAACACGTTCATCAAAAATATTTTGATTTCAGACGAGTTTCATGATAAATCACCATTCAATAGTCTCGGGTATTTCTATATTATTTGATGAATGTCATTTATATTCAAATAAAACTTTATTAATTAAATGAAAAAAATAACTTTGTATACACTACTTATATAATCACAATTTTCGACATGTTCGTCGGGAATAACCTTCGGTTTCGAAGCATGTCATTAATTGTGATTATATAAATGGTGTATACAAAGTTATTTATTTCATTTATTTAAAAAGATGCCATGAAGTGATTTAGCGAAGATTGAAGAAGTAAAACTTTATTATTTTATCTTTACACGTAAATCTTTATTGACCAAAAAACCAAGTAAAAATTCAACAATTTGTTACATTTTGGCAATTATGTGTAAAACTCGGTTATAACCTTAAAAATATCTGTTAGGAATATTTGTTTTTTTACCAAAAATTTTTTTTTGTTACACACAGGTTAACGAATGTTTAAAAAAAACCATCTGAAGGCAATATTGCTGTCACATGTAAGAATAACTAAATGGGTTTCTAGCTTTAAATATGTGCTTGTGGAATTCAGCAATAAAAACGTTTATTTATTATCTACGAGGAAGTGAATTTCTCTGAACCATTTCACATAATTCGTTGCTAAATAATCATCATTGCTTAGCAGAGAAAGCACAGAACTTTATTATTTATTTATTTATTGTAAGAATAGATTTTTGTATTATCTCATCCGCTATGCTAGGGATGTCCCGATATTTATGTATCGATATTTTTGTAATTAATATTTCGCCCACTTAAACGTAAGACCCGATCAATAAGCCACCAAAGTAATCAAACGGACAATTTAAAGATGATAGAAAGGATCTATTTGTAACTATTTATACTTCTTTATAATGTAATTATATTTTGGAATTTAATTAAGGGCGGGTTTAATGACAGATGACTGCGTTTAAGTAAAAAAGTTTTAAAATGATTTTTTTTTAATACGTGCGATGTCTATACGATTAGATATATTATGTTTTCAATTTGCAATATTTAAATTTGAGAGGAGGAAACGGGAAACGCCGCCCCGGGAACCATTTATTAAACAATACAACCAACCAACCAACACCTCTGCCATAGGTCACGCCAAGTGGTTCGCTACGTTTGATGATTTAACCGGGGTCATTAGGAGAGGTGTGTTGAGGTCTTAGCGGCAGATGCGCCTGCCTACCATCCATCAGTCCATCAATCCTGGACACACTGACCTCTAGATTACGACTGAGCATTCATACCTTTTTCTTTCCAGAATTTCCTCTCTTTTACTTAAAAATACCCTCCACATGGAATCCCCCCGGCGCGCGTGCGTATGACGGTCGGCGTAGTCCAGCGGTAGGGCATTTGACTTCCATTCCGAAGGCCGCGGGTTCGAACCCGCCGTGCGCAAATAAATTTTATTTAATTGATTTGTGTTATTTCACAATTAATTATTTAAAAAAAACATGGAGTATATTTGCGGCACGTTCCAGAGTGGAAGATACTCTTAGTATCGCCCTGGTGTAAGACCACCATTCAGAATTGAAACGTTGCTTGAAATGGCTTTAGCCGTGTTTAGTGACTAGATCTGAATAGCCAGGTACTTCCCCACCTTCCTCTTCCTTGTCTCCTTCCCTTCCCCACTTACCTTCAGCCTCATAACATACCCCAATTGGGGATGCCGGAATCTCACTGGCTCCAGACGGGAGCAGTTGGGACTCTTGTGAGGTATTCTCTATAAATAAAAAAAAATTAAAAATAAATCCCCATTATGACCCCGATTATGGCCCCGAGGGAAAATATTTTCCTCGTGAGCCTTCTATGTGGGGAAAATGTAAAAATAAACTCTTTTTAATTCGAATGTAATAAGTTATTACATTCGAATTAAAAAGAGTTTATTTTTACATTTTCCCCACATAGAAGGCTCACGAGGAAAATATTTTCCCTCGGGGCCATAATCGGGGTCATAATGGGGATTTATTTTTAATTTTTTTTTATTTATAGAGAATACCCATTCGAAACCAGCACACATTAATTACCCACCTAACATCATGAATTATAATAACAATTTTATCTGCCCGTTACTGTGCGTTAACATATCCATCGATATTCGTCGTTGGTCGCAATGAAGCCAGATAGCGCTGTGAATGGTGCTATTATCAGGAAAACGTAAATACAAAAATACGTTTCATCCCCAGTTGATAAATGTGCACTTCGACTGCACACACACTGTATGTACAGGGAACATTGATATGAAATTGACAAGTCGACCATTTGATTTGGTATACGGTCCATGATCAGTCGGACTGAACGGTATAAAAAAAAACAAAAAATTAATATTTTTATTCCAAATAATGCCAAGAATCACTGGTTAAAGTAAGTCAAGGACATTTCCCAATATCCTGTATAAATATTTTATATAAAACCTTTCACGACAAATAAAAAAAATTCAGAACATACATTTTTAATGGACCTAATTATTTGACTTTAAACAACAGTGTACCCAATCGAAATATAAATAGTGAACATTCACCAACATCACATCTTTACACTAACACAAATTTTATATTTTTGAACTAAGATTCATTGACCAGCGGCTGAGAACAAAAGTTTAAAAATGGTTGCAACTGTACAGGGAGGTTCCAATGAGAAAGTTCGATTATTTCCCGTATTAATTTTTTAAAATTAAAAATTTAATATCAATTTATTTAATTAAAAACTTGCTTTAATATATACCTACATTCAAGTAAGCAAAAAAAAATGCTCAAAACGCATGATTATAAATTATTAAATAGCGTGAACTTCTTGTAAGTATTTTTGATTATAGGTATTTATAATTTTTCAATAATGTCTAAACCAAATAAGTGTGTAAAAAAATTTGAAATATTTTAGTTTGTAAGACCTTAAATAAATAGAAAAACTGAAGTATTTTCGTCACAACACACGTTCTTGGATTTATTTTTTAATTTTGAAAACTGTCTTGTATAGATGACGCATAGATTTATTTTTCTGTATGATTATATGGTTTGAAATTTGTATTGTATAATACAATACCAACGGAATTAGCTTAGTATATTAAACATAAACTTAGTTTTTCAAAATTTTAATACTGAGTTTACCAGATAAAGTAACAATCTTTCAAAATCATATTTTTCTTTTTTGTATAAAAGAGTCAATACATTAATAGTCAATACGTCTAGAATTTGATTTAAAAATGACTAATTTCTGGTATTCTCTTAAGTAGGGAAATCTTGAATTTGTATATCAATGGAACGATAATAATAACTTTAAAGCCAGTTCGCGTCAATTCCGTGAATATAATGTCATTTCCTGGAAAAATATGAGTTTTTCATATTCTTTTTTTATTAAATTGCTACCCTGCCTGTGACGAAACATGAATGGGTTTGCCCACTTTGAAACTTTTATTTAATGTCTGTTTATGATACTGAACATGGGAAATCGCACAAGTAACTGATCGAATCACTTTTTTAACAGTGAATAGTGTGATCTCAACTGTCAACAACATATAATTCCTACATTTTTGTAGTCTCTCACCAGAACCTATTGGCAGAATTTAAGTACCTATTGATATGTAGGGTTTTTTCGGAAATATTTTAAAGATGTAGGTAATTTCTTGATTATGTTGAATTCACTATTATTGATTTACATTCCTCAATGATAATCTTTGACCTTATAGTACTCTGAATCGATGATTCAATTATAATTCACTAGTCACCCAGCTAAAGAGCATCGAATTGGATAAGGTTTATTATACATATATTATATATATCCCATTATCACAGTGGTAGAGCATCGCCCCGGCAAGAGCTTGGGTTGGATTCCTAGTTGGACCGTATCTTTTTGATTTTTCTATTTCAGATTTTCGATTAAGTGTCGCCAATATTGTCTTCATTATTTAAAAAAGAAATATTTGACTTTAATCGAGTAAATAACATAAACCTTCATCGTAGTACATTAATTCATCGATTGGGTACCGCTATGTTTGGTGCTTGAAATGGTTTAAGCTATATCTAATGACCTGGCCCCCTAGCACACTACATCGATAAGGATTGATAGGATAACTGTCGGTAACTTCTCATCGTTTCCTAGGACAACTGCAGATTGCTAAAGTACAAACAACATTTAAAATCGAATATATTAAAGTCATTGTGAACCGTCACTTATTCGATTCATTCGAACGATGAGAAGTTACCGAAAGTTCTCGATACAATTCTTATCGATCGAGTGTGCTAGGGGGTCTGTTGTGCTAGGATGGTCGATCGATATGAAGTTATCGACCGATTGTCGGTAACTTCTCATCGTTCCCTAGGACAACCGCAGATCGCTAACGTACAAACGACAGTTAAAATCGAATATATTAAGGACACTTAGTCATTGTGAACTGTTACCTATTCGTTTGCGATCTGCAGTTGTCCTAGGGAACGATGAGAAGTTACCGACAATCGGTCGGTAACTTCATATCGATCGACCATGCTAGCACCCCTGGTCTGAATAAACCACAATTCCCGGCCTTCCTCTACTCGTCTCTTTCCCGTTAACCATTTTCTTCAGCCTCAAAATATAAGAAAATGGGAATTTTCGAAATACATAAAAACATGTATTTTTCTCGTTAACCAAAAAAATACCATTCGAATAATTTCTCTCGGCTCTTTAATAAAAATTTCATTGATATAACTCTCTCGCATTCGCTTTTCTCTCGCATTTTGATTGCAAAGTCTTTTATTAAATAAATGTCCCGTCATTTCAGCTGGACGTTGGCTGCGTAGTATCCCTAGTTAGGGTAGTTAGGCTTGACATATCGGATATCCGGACCACGGAGGCAAATTGTGGAGTAAGTTGAGCCGCACTGAGTGGGCCGGATAAATGCACAATTTGTACAGTCACTCGTAACTCGTAAATAGTAAAAAGACTCGCGGATTCAGGTAGTTATCTGCGACGTGTTTAAAAAAAATATTATTTCATCATCTGTTTTGTCAACGTAGTCTTACGATTTATTCGTTCTTGGTCAGGTTATTAATAGAAGCGACAAATACATGAGTATTTAATTGAAAATCAAGAGGAACTTGACGGTAAACGTAGTATAGGCGGTGGAAGGCCCTTTTGACCTCTTCAGCAGTACTCTCAGAATATAGCCTTTTAGCGCAGTGGGTGAGGTATGAATTCATACGTCCATCACGCCTGGATGCACTGATCCCCAAATTCATATTCACTCCTCATACCTTTTTTGATTCCTAACGCTTCCTTTGCTAAAAATACCCCCACACAGCACACTAAAGATAACACAGGCCCTAAGGGGAATTACTTTCCCCATGGTTTCTTATTAGGTGCTAAAGCTAAAAAGTGGGCGGCTAGTGGACAGTAATTTAATCACCTTGCTTGCGATGAGTAGTGACTGTTGTCTAGCGGAAACAACAATGTTAATAATCACATATTCACCATATATTTTGGTGAACCATGATGGATAACTTCTAAGTGTTTACGCCGATAATGGCTAATTGTTTGATTCATAGGGAATCGGTTTATTACATGGCAATACATTTTATTCCCGACCCTCCTCCTTGCTTTCTCTTCCCAAGCCCAGGCCCTCAGTCAAAAACTGCAGACCGTGACACGATGGTCAAATTACAACCACGCATTTATTTATTTATAAGATATACACAGTACATTAAATATAAGTTATAAAGTATGTTTAAAAAAATTACATGGTTTTGTACCTATTACGTTAATCTGTAAAATGTCATTAAGTAATTTCGCCTGGGTTTTAAATCATAATTATGCTGAAACTAATGAAAAAAATCAAACATTGGTTGACTAATAATAACAAAAATTAAAGAGTATGGGTGGAGAAAAATTTACGTTTTAAAATCAAAAATTATGTGCTCACAAAATTTTAATAATACGACAAGAAATTTTATAATTTGGTTTTGTATCTTTGCAATGAATCGTGAAAAATGTCTAATTCTAATAATTTTTCGTAATGGGTATAAGTTGTGATTGCGCGAGTGATTGGTGAGTTATTTGCTACATTGGTTCTGTGGGCTTCTATATGAAAAAGAGAAGTGTGCCTGGTACGCCGCATTGGAGCTTTTAAACCAATGACGGATAGTAATTCGGGACAATCAATATTATTATTTAGCAGATTAAACAGAAACAACAGATCCGACAATGTGCGTCTTTTTTGTAGTGTTCACATATTATTTGTAGTTTTGTTGTATTTTAAAAGTAAATGTTTCGAAAATTTATTTTGTATATTCTCTACTAAATTTATGTATACCTTATATTGAGGATTCCATATTGTGGACGCGTACTCCAGTGGACTTCTGACCAATGAACAAAACAATATTTCTAGAGTCTTAGCACTTTTAAAAACTTTACATATTCTTAATAAGAAACCTAGCATCTTATAGGATTTTGTGGTAATTCTAGTAAACGTAATCGAATGACATTTAGTTATTACGCGTGTGCTTATAGGTTATTCAAAGGATGTGAATGAAAAGTTGATATTTGAAGAGTGTAGGTTTATTGTTCACTATAATGCACGCGTAGATAAAATAGAAGGTTTTTGAAACACGAGGTTAGTATTGAAGGGAACTATGATTTATCTATGACGATGTTAACAGGCTGAAACTTCTTTTCAAAAACAGAATGGCGATGAACAAACTGCAATGTAAGTATGTGTCTCTGCGTAGCAAAGCCTGCGCAGGTGTTGTCAGCAGTTACAGTTATATCGCATCGCAAAACAAAGAAAACACAGAAAACAAACTATCGTTACCAAGTGACATCCCAGAAAGTGAATGCCTATCATCCTTCCAGACAAATCCACTGTGAGTATCTTTCACCTTATACAAAATTATTTGCCAAGTAACGATATTACCATACCGAAATTAATTTGTTGTTGAAATCCGTAGCTGAGACACTAAGTTTGCCGAGATAGATGAAGATTCTCATAAATCGGCAAAAACAATTTTCGTGTGAGTGTTTCTGATGATTTAAATAAAAACCTTAATGTTATTCTAATTATTAAATATATGAGAATCAAGCTTTTGTAGTAACGGATTATGTAGCACAAATCTTGGTTTTAATTTATTTACAAATGTTTATGAGCACCTCCAGATGTTGTACATTATTTAGATTAATTCACATTTCTGCGTACACCAGCACAAAACAGACAAATGGATCCATATAAATGATTGAAAGTGTGAAATTTGAACTAAATAATGAATGCCTGAGTGCCTTTGAATGGCTTTACCAGCTCACATCATTTACTTAGGATGAAACTTCTTTTTTATTATTCTTTTTATCTACCAATTTTCTTTACAAGTGTTTTCTCAAGCGGGTTTCTTCCGTCCATCGTAATAACAACTAACTCGTATACTTAAAATGAAAATATTAATAAAATTGTGAGTGAAAACCAGTTATGTTAAACCACAAAGATTTGTGATGCAGATAAAATCCCTTTTTAGTTAAGTTTTTTTACCTCGTTTATAAATGTTGCCGATCAACATCCAAAGCTGATTTATAGTGATTTTGAATTCATGTAGGATTAATAAAGCCGTAAGTATTTATAAAATATTTGCCTGAGGATCCCTGTCTTTCAAAAACTAATATTGTGTAATTTCTTCATGATACAAATGTAATTTTTCGTTTAAATTTTAGAGAGATAATCAGAAATTTTCCTTTCAAATAAACATTTTAAAACACCTTAGTAAAACTTGTAAGTCACGCAAGGCGTTACTAATAAACGTAATTTTACAATTTAACACAACTGATAAACAACCATTGGTGCAGTGAATTGGTAGTGTAATATTTATATCCTTAAAAAATCACAATATCTGAAAGTAATATACATTATTAATATGTTATGGAATAAAAAAATTAAATAAATTATTAGTCTGAATTCTTTACACAACCAGTTCCAATTTTGTAATTTGAGTTTATTGAATCAGATTGAATCAGACGATGATTCCGTACCGGTGCGTTACTAGGAATTCAACACGTCAATGTAGGTTAAGTTTATATCTGCGGTGAAACTACAGAAACTTCAAATGTACATCAAATCTAATACTGAAAAAAAAAAATAATAGGGAAAAATATTGTTTATTTAATTCTTGGCGTAAAAAATGCCTAATTAAAATTATGACTTCTACAATAGATAGGCTACTACTTCAACAAATTATGTTGAGTTTAGAGCACCTGATATTATAAAGGTATTCAAAATATTCTAATAAGGGAGGGATACATATATCCGGTTATTATTAGAGTGCTTTCCGATACCAAAATCAAATTACAAAACACTGAAATAGGTACTTCTAGCAGAAATGTATCATGGAAATATAGTCGAAGATATTAATTTATTAATCTAGCTTTAATATATGTATTAATTTTTTAAACTTAAAACATGTATTCAGATGTATAATTTAAACAATATTTTTGTTATTTATTTTTGGGGTGTTATGCCGTGTTACGCTATCTCCTTATTTAGCCAACGTGTCGGAAAACGTTATAGTGTCCATCATCAGGGCAGATGTGTTGCCCACATTGACACATCTGCCCTGATTGTGTCAATGTGGGCAACACATCTGCCCTGATGATGGACACTGTAACGTTCTCCGAAACGTTGGCTAAAATAAACACCCCAAAAATAAATAACAAAAATACTTTTGGCCGTGAAAATCTAAAATCATATCCAATTTTAACAATAGTTCATCACAATATTGTGATGATATTCGTCAACATGCCTCATCATTGTTAATCACTGGTATTATTATACAATATTATATGATATGATATTTTATACACCTGAAGGTTAGAACGCCATTCAAACGTCTGTCCATATGCTTTTCATTTGAGAAATATTAATTCAAGTGCCAATCCATTGTCTATGTTTGGCAGATTGCTCTTTCGAAAGCTTCGGCAGGAAGAGCTTTTTCATGAAGAAAAACGGAAAAATTTGATTTATACTAATATTCGTTCTCTCTACGTTGGAATGGTAATTATTCAAATAGATTTTTAATTTATCATCGAAGAAGAAGATAACACTAATAATCTAAATTAAAATACGAAAATAAACGAGACACAGACAAATAAAAGATAGCGGTCGCAACTGGGACACAAACCTAATTGCGACCGTAAACAAATATTTTAAAATTTGATTTTGTTAAAAAGCACCATCACTATTAGCCATTACTCCTCTAAGATTGCTGCTACAGAAGGGATTTGTACGATTCACTTCATAGCAAACTGTCAAAGTACTTACCGTTTTGTTTTGACATTTCTAATTGCGGTTCCAACAAAATTGATAATATTAAATTAGAGAAGTAGCCATCGTAAATGAATCTATTATCGGCAAATTGTCAGACTGACCCTGAACAAAAACTATTTCAGCCATTTTTCAAAATCAAAAGATTGCTTAATAATTTCGTAAAACAAAGTTTGCAGGCTACAGACAATAAGGCAAATTAATTTTAAGTGTTGTTATATAAAAAAAAATCAGTGTTGAATTTTACAAAATTAATTGAAATTTATCGGAGATGGAACATTTTCATGTAGTGATGTCACAAGCTCAAATTTATTAAAAAAAAAAAAAACTTTTGGTAACATTTTCTAATCATAGTAGAAAAATCTATCCACACGATTTTTTTCCAAGTCATTATGAAATCCATGCAAGTGGCTCATTGTTTTTCAATGTATGTAATAACCTCATTTGAATTTCAAAAAAATATCCATAAAGATAGGATACCTACAGTCCTACAATCCACGTGGTACGAAATAAATATTAAAATATATGTCCCACAAAGAGAACGTAGGACGCGTCATTCGTACTACTGTCTTTTACGTTGAGGCGTGTGAGAAGGGTTAGGTCAGGATAATACATTTGTTTATATTTTCGATATGGGAGACGGCTACGGGTACCACCGCCCGGGGAACCATTTATTGTGCAACCAGCAACCCTGCTACAGGTCACCCCAATTGGTTCGCTACGTTTCGTGACTTATCAAGGGTATCGGATTCATGGGGTAAGATTTGTCTAGGTCTTGGCGACGAATACGTTTGCCCACCTACTGCATGGTGGGCCGGATCGAGAGAGAGTGGTTGAGGGAGACCTAACCTAGACCTCTCCAGCCGGACTCTTTTGACCCATCGCCTTGCACCGCAGCGGGTGGTTTGTTTTTTTTGTTTTGTTTGTTTTGGTTGGTGGATTCATATGTCCGTCATTCCTGGACACTTTGACCCCCAGATCCCTGCTTTCCCTAAAAAAAGCCCCACAACTCTGGATCTACTTTATACCCATTTTCCACTGAAGAGATTTTATAAAAAAATATGAAAAATTCACTTTAAGTTAAACGCTTTTTCCATAAATTTTTTTTACATCGTCCCGATAAAAACATGGTAATGTTGAAACTAGTTATATCGCATATAAGATGAAAGTTGTGTTTAATTTAAATAAGAAATTGTGTTGAGTTAAGAACTGGTAAATAAAGGCTTTATATCATTTAAATGAAGGCTTTCAAAATAAAGACTTTCCTTAAATAACGGGAATCCATGTTGTCATATCCTTCAATGCCTCCAATAGACCCTGAAAATCCTGGGTCCACAAGTGAACACTTTTAAGAAAAGGTTTGTTTTGCCGGTGACCGCAAGGATCATAGTTAAACCCGATCCTGCCTAACGGAAGGTTGTCAGATTAACCCGAGGATGCGGTTAGTTTGGCGGGAAAGGGTTTTTCGGGACCTTTCGGAACTTTCGTAGGTAATAATAACCCATCAGGTATAGGATATCGTATGGCTGTTCGGAATTATTCCGGTGGACACGGTGTTAAGTGTTTCGGCTGGATTTAAGTGAATTTAGAGGAAAAGCCTCTCGATTTAAATCAAGGGTACATAGTTCCTGTTTTGATCCAGTTTAAGTCTACAAAACTACCGACGGCAAAATAAGCACAGCTTTTGTGATGCTAATAATGTCCCTCAGTGAAATTGTCTTCCTGGCGACGTCCACGCAACGCCCGCACAACGCACTGGGCAACTAGCAAATAAAGGGAAAAAATAAAGTGGTTAGGCATTATATGTTTTTTTTTTGTTAAAACTAATTAATATATTTTTTATATTACAAGAATGGTTGTTTGACAATCTTTGTGGATTTTCGGGACACTAATATAATTGTATTGTTAGAATAAAATAGTGACATTGTAGTCATAGAAACTCTCTCTTGGAAACTGTCGTTATAGAAATTGTTGACATGAACAAAACTATCTCCATCTCTACTATCTATTTAAAAAACTATCGCATTTTTCGGATTTTCCAAAGAAACCGGCGTTTTTTTGAGAGGCGTAACCCTAGTAAATCCAGTCAGTTTTGAACCAACATAATTCGAGAAAAGTGCTTCGTAAGGAAAAAAGTACTAGCACCATTTTTGTAGAAAATTTAACGATCTACAAATTCTTCTCATATTTTTTTTCGGTAGCCCTTACCATTTCAGAGATATACGCAAAAAAAATTGTGACCTTTGACCTCGGATAAAAAACAACTCCAATACTAGATCGACGGGGACTTTTGACATAGCATTTGTAATGACGTATTTAAGACCTGTACAAAAATTCAGCTTGCCCGGAATTGCAAACTCAGCACTTTTTTTCGTCTATTTTGACTGGACTATTACTGTAAACCCGAACATTTCATTGCCCTGTTAGCGATAAAGATTGTGAGATATGGCAGGTGTCTTGGAAAACCAACAAATGGTTTCAAGGGCGTCGGTACCAATATTTCCGCCTCCCAAATTGATAGAAATAACTATTCATAACGTTGCTCCTCAGAGGTTGTTAAATAACTGTTCACATTAACTGATAAAGTTTCTGTATTGAATAGTGTTCCAGCAACTTGCAACAATACGGAACAATAACAAAATAACAGTAATATTGAGGTGCATCATAATCACATTGTGCGAAGAACAGAAACAGTAGAGCTGTTTTGGAGTTAATCTGAAGTGTCATGGTTCTGGACATTTCCGCGTAGGTGCAAGAATTGTTCGTAGAAAATTATTGTGTCAATATAATATTCAGCAATATAATCCACACGCCTTTCATCCTTACAAAATACTCCAATTGTGTACATACTATATAGTTTCACTGGCTCCGGGCAGTCGAGACATGCATAATTAATAATTACGTTTAAAAATTAAATTACACAAACAAACAAAAAAATGTATATATGCTTGATAAAATCCTATTATATTAGAACTAAATTGAGAAAAGTAGATCCCTAAGCATAAGGGATGGAGAAATAATACCATCCTGCCATTGACACAAATTTTAAATTAAACATTGCATAATATTTTAAGGGAATCATCCCGTTTGAAAGCAATTTTTTATGGCTGTTTTGGGATATTTTTGGTGAAGTAAATAAACATAAAACTGCGAACTTTTCACCACATATTTATTCATATTTTGGGCACATTTTACAATTTTTTCAGTCCGAAATCGTCGCTTATTAATGAAGTACACGGCAATTTAGCCACTCATCTCGATTGCGGGAGTTCTGAAAAAAAAAACGGCAACTCAATGTGTGAAGTATGAACTAGTTCTAAAATTAGGATTATTAAAAAAAATTGAGAGGTTAATTTTTTACAACTTGTTGAACATCAAACAACAGCCAAATTTCACGATAAAATGTTCAATAATATATTTTTTAAATTTTGTTTTATTATTTAATCTATATAGTATAATAACATGTTGTTTTTTTTCAACGCCTGTCTTACAAGCATATACCTGTGTCGAGACAGACGTAGAGGTACATAGATTGTTTACAAACATGGTTACTTGAGAATGAAGGTTAATTACGTTTTAAGTTTATTAGAATAAAAGGAAGGTGAATTAATTATATAAAGAATTGTGATCTTCAAAATCACAAGAAAAGTACTGCATGTATATTAAAATAAAATGGAAATGGAATAAATGGATAGAAATGTATATTAAAATAATAAATATGAAAGTATATTTGACGAGATTCTATTGTTTTATTTTATTGGGTTAGGTCGTATGTAAATTGGTATTCTTGACAAAGTGCGATTTGTTTTACATATGTTTGCTATAGTGAGACGTCCTATACTTGCAAGCCATTTTTTGGTGGTTTCAAAGGTGGTTTTAGCAAAAGGAGTTTGGAGAAGTTCTTTGTTTTTGGCTCGGCTGTTGTGTACCGCTTGTGTTGCTTTGTATAGTTTTTTTGTCGTTTTTGTATAAATTAACCCAAATGGATCTTGCAAATAGCTGTTTTATGTCCATAGCGTTGATAGTATTGAAGATCGTATCAGTGCTGGTAGTAAGAGGAAGTTTAAGAATTATTTTAATGATTATTTTTTGTGCTTTAATATTGGGATCGAGGACACTAGAAAAAGCATTAACCCAAGCAAAAATTCCTGATTATGATTGACGTGCATGCACTTCTTGAAACATACATACTTATAGTAATTTTACACTACATTTAGCTACACATTAAAAACGGATGGTTGTGCTTTAGAAGCACATTGTAGTACGTTTAAAGAACTTCTATAATGATTTTCATATTGACACATAATAAAAAATAAATATCTACTTATTTATTAAAAAAAGGTTCCTCGTTGTGATGATTATCATATTGACTATTCTTAAAAGCTCGTTCTGAATTCGTTTCCGGCATTTTAATTAAATAACATTAACAATAACAACAACAAGTTCATTAAGGACAACACCTGCCATTGGAAATTAGGCACCCTCACTGAGAGGCCATTAACTAGTCGAGTCGTGGCTTTCGCAGTAAGTTAGAAATAGGAAATTGGACTTGTTAAACAAATGTCCTCATTAGCAAGTAGGTGGCGTGGCTTTATTAAAATAAGACCGGGGCAAAATTTTAATATCATTCACCTGCGCCGGTGGAATACACTTTTACACGACAAAGACAAAGCATTTGTTCTGCCGCAGAGTAATTTCAGCGGGATTCAAACAGCGCTTCTACTTGTATTTAAATACAGAAGGTAACTTTATTAGGCATTGTTTTTCTTTTTCGCAATGAGGAATTCTAGTGCAAGATAGTATACAACCTACAAATGAAACAACAAAGGACAACTAGATTTTTTAATTAAATATTATTATTTTTTTAATGAGCTCCACACAGAAAGCCAAGGAAAAATGTGCGAGGGGTTGGTTAGAATCTGGGGGTCGGTGGTTCCAGGAATGACGGATCTATGAATCCCATCCCTCCCACCGGGGCCAAGGCGATGTTCCGAGAGAGTTCTAATAGAGAGGTCAAATAATTTCCCTCAATCAGTCTCTCCCCATCCGATCCCCCAGTAAGTAGGCAGACGCATTCACTAAAACACCTCATAAATCCAGGCAACTCTGCTCAAGTCACAAAACATAGCAAATCACTCGGTATGGCAGAAAAAATCCGGGAACTATTCATAGTTATCCTATAAATAGTTCCCGGAGCGGCAGTGCCCATACCCGCCTCTCAGATTTATATTCAATAAATATATATACCTACGCTTAGACGGTCAATAAATAGGTAAACGTAAAACATTTGAAAATAAGTACAAGCTTTAAAATGATCGGAATCCGGTCGACGACACGCCTTCGCAGAGAAATCTATCTAGATATGTAAATGTAAAATCAATTTGTGATACTTAAAACTTCAGATAAGGCTTATTTTCAAGTTAAAAGAATTACTTCCAATAAGATTAAATAGTGAATATTGTTAAATATAAGTTGAAATATAACTGGAAATCCTCAATATAATTTTTCACTTGAAGTCAAACATATGCTATAAGTAAAGATAATCTTTTAAATCGTATAATATCGATAACGGACATTTGAAGTGCTGTAAAGAACCAAAAACGTAAAATGAGTTAAAGTATGTCATTTTTCTATGTTTTTTTTCTCTCTTTCGATCTGCTTCGACGAAATATTTCTAGGAAAATAAGTTTGAGTTTTCCGACTTGCAATTTAAGATATTTTTTTCTGAAAAATTAAAAATAGATTAAATACTATTAAAAGAAATTTACAAAAAATTATAAATATTCGAAAAGATCAATTAAATGTTAACTTATAATACAAAATCATCATTATAGGTCTACAAAAACAGAAAATTTGATTTTATGAAAAAGTAAAAACTTTTAAAAAACAATTAACATTTTAATTTTATTTACCATAAAAACTATCTTTTTAACTTTTGAATGTTATTTATCATTGAAAAAGAATATAACAATAATAATCTAAAATGAAAATGAACAAGACACAGAAAAATGATAATAGGAGGCCATGGCTGAATTGGCAGAGCGCACGTCCCGGTAAGACGAGAGATCTGGGTTCGAGACCCAGTTGCGACCATTTTCTTTTATTATTTTTATGTTTCTATTTCACTTTCATTTTTTAAAGTGAAATAGAATCTTTTTAATAAAAAATTGTCCTTTTACCGTACAAAATTTCAAATTTCCGTAATCGATATGCTAGGATTGATAAATACTCTGCATACTACTCGTTCTTATTCTTACTTTAATTATAAGTAGGTAAAAACCAATTAAAACATTTTAACAATACTAAATTTCTCCAGTACAAAATAACAAATTGCGTCGTCAAGGTACCTTTTAACCACTATCATAATAATGACGCTAAAATCATAATATAAATGCTAATTGGGATGAAACGCCTTCCCCGGAGTAATCCAGTATTAGTGCACGCCAAAGGGTGAAACATTAATTGTTTTAAATCCATATTATCCCACTGCGCCCCAGTTCTCCGGCTTTGTAATCCATAGACATTCTAAGAATTTAGAAAGACCAACCATGAGGGAGGGGGCTAATTCCATCTACAACGATGGCGACCGATTTGCTGAGTGTATTATTTAAAAAAATATATTCTCCGGCCAAGTAAAGGGATGATCAGGTATAGTGGTACGAGAAGTGTAATGTATCATAATATCATTCGGAGGTTATCCACCACTGACCCGCCCTGGTAAAAATAACAGATGATTACTCCTTCAAGGCTCTCGCAAGGACTATTTTTTTTTTTGATTGAACGAAGCTGCATTTATTTTTAAACGAATCTAGACCTCCAGTGTCCCTGCATACATTGTTAGTAAGCAATATGCAAGTGCTTAACAGGAAATACACAATGCAATAAATGTCTATAAAAAAATATATATTTAGGTAAACACTTTTTAAGCTAATCTCTGGTATCATACTCAATCCGCCTATGTTAAAAGAGGTTAATTTTTATGTGTCTAACAAGTATACTCGTGAGAGATCCCATGCACTTTTTTATGCTCCGAAAGTGAGGACTTCCGCCTATCAGAACGCGCCAATAAACAGAGCGACTCAACTGCTTAACGATTCTGCATTGACCATCGACATTTTCAATGTCTATTACAGACAGTTCAGCAACTATCTTTTAGCACATGTCACTAAGTAGTAAAACTACCCCTGTGTACTTTGTAATTTATAATCTTCTCCATGATATATTGGTGTATAACTGTTTTATGGAGAACATGAGAAAATAAATAAATAAATAATATAAATACATAAGTACAATATGTAAGTGTATCATTATATCAGTCTATGATCAGTTGTAACATTGTTTCCCGTTGTCTAATGGCAAGTGATAATTTTGCACGAGCTCTCCAGACAAAAACTAGCTTCCAAGTTACAAGGATGTGTGTCCTCTTAAACCATATTTGTAAAGTACGAAATTACAATAAACAGTCACTGTGACCTTAAAGAACTATGAGTCATTCAATGAATACAAAATAGTACTGAGATACTGGCCAGTACTAATAAAACACAATATGTTATTGAAATTAAAGTGGAAATAAGTTTTATTAGATGTATAATAATTAAAAACAATATCTCTGTAGAGGACTACAGAGACACTTTACAAGAAGTAATATACACATGGAATTTAAATTATTTGAATACATCTTGCAAATGATAAACCTACACAATTTTTCCCTCGCGTTAAAAATAACTAAGTTCACTCGGATCGAATAATCTGTTTCAGAGATGATCCCGTTTATGAACACGTGTCGAATGCAGAAAGTAGAAACTTTACGTATGCGCAGTGACCGCTATGAACGACAAAGCAGTATTGCCAAAAAATTTCATCCCATTTCTTTAAAACGAGACTAAGAAGGCGGTGGTACGCCTATTTTAAGCTGATTTTTGAATTTTTAAAAATTTAATTTAATAATGTTTATTATTAAGTTCTGCAAGTGTTTTAGTTGTTATTATTGTGACAGTTGTTTCGGCTTAAAATGCCATTTTCAAACTGTCCATAATAAAAACTAAAACACTTGCAGAATTTAATCACGAACATTATTAAATTTAATTTAAATTAAATTTAAAAAAATTAAATGAAGTTCTACGAATTAAGCACAAAAACAATAAATAATGAGTTTTTAATATTTGACTTATCCCCGAAAGATGCCTTCCCACACACGCCATTACGTTTTTACGTCAAAATTTAAAAAGACATGAAATAATGATTAAAAAGACCAAAATTCAATAATATTAAAAAATGTTATTTTTAATCCAGTTTTTCAAAAGCCGGCTGATTTTCTCTTTGAATTTTTGGAAATAAACACATCCATTACTATTATCGAAGAAAGCAAACACTTTGTTTTCTTGACATTATACAAAATAGAACAATACTTTGTTTTAAACCACTTTATTTTAATTTATATTCGTCGAAACTGTCAATTTTTGTGTATATTGTGTGAAGAAGGTTGAGTTCAACTGAAACCGGTCGACGAATATCAATTTAAATAAAGTGGTTTAAAGCAAAGTATTTATTAATTTTGTACATCCAGTAGTGTAAAAAATTAATAAATCTACGTATGAAAGTTAAACAGATGTATCACACAAATTTAGGGGAAAAGTCTTACTTTATATCTGGTCTGCCTTGTTACTGTTATTATCTCCATGGCCAGACAGACGTAAAATGCCGCAAGAAATACCGGGGTGGGTTTTGCCTAATTTGCTCAATGAGAAGGAAACAAATGTCACCCTTGTTTGTACAGAATGTAGTAGCTTAGCTTGTTCAAAGACATAGCAAAAAACTTGTGCAACTGTACCCAGTTGTTTTTTGTCCACCTCGGTTAACTCGACCGGGAGAATTAATAGCAGAAGGTCAATTTTAGGGTAATAACCCGATAGCTTACGTTAAGACTTATGATAAAAATGTATGTTTAAAATATAATCATAATATAAATTAATATTGCATTGTTGAAACAGACCGGCAAAATACTTCGATTGTAAAATGCGGATAACTTTTATATCATAAAAGTTACGTTAACAGGTAAAAATATTTTATATGTGTTATAATTGAAACAGCGCGGTGTTTAGTTTTATTCAACAGCACTATTTTTTTCATGAATCCTTGTTTTTTTTCACATGGCACGCTGAAATATTGGTATTTTTTTTAACAAAAAACCATAAGATAACAATATATTGAAAACTTTCATTACTATACCCGTGACTAAAAATGTTAAAGCTATTGGCAGCGCGGCCCGATTCATACAAAACGTAGTTTTGTATTTGAAGCCAAAATACCCAACTAAAATAAAAATATATTTTTGTAATCAAAAGTTATGTCAAATGTCTATCTTGTACAGGAGCTATTTTATTTATGTTTGCTTTAAATTATAAAATATATGCTATTAAAGATTTTAATATTTCACGATTTTAGAAGCAAATTGGACAATTATTTGCGAGTAAATGTAAAAATTAAAAAATATATATTTTTCACATTTTTTTAAAAATATGATGATTATATATTGTTAAAAATATTTTTTTTTAGAAATAATGTTGATGGGTGTAAATTTAAATTACAAATTACATTTTTACATCAAAATAAAAACTTGTCGTTTATATATAAAAAAATTACTTCCCAAAGAATCGCATTTATAACATTTTTAAATTTTTTTTATTTTTTTATTAGTATTAGGACGATTTTTTTTTAATAATTATAAAAGACTCACAAAAAAAAATTCCAAAGTCGCCTTCAAAATGAACCAAAACGGATTTCTTTAATTTCCTATACGTCACCATTTAAAAGCAAAAAAAAAGTATCTCCTGTCCGAGGTAGATATTGACACACCTATTGATAACAAAAATAATTTTTTCTCAAGTATTTTGGCCTCAAACCCAAAACTACGTTTTGTATGAAACCGGCCGCGCAGTCGTTCCTCTTAATAAAACTCAATGTATATTGATAAGTAAAACAGAACAGTATTCACAATTCACAATTCACAATTTGTATTTTTTTTTGGTTTTTCCCAGATGATACGTTGAGAATATACAAATCTAAAAATGTTTGTCGAAGGGTGTGAAAATGAAAGAAAAGATTTAAAAACGGTCGTGTGAAAAATGTTGAAAGAGTTATATTTTTTTTATCAAACCGATATATATTTTTTTTTTAAACTATTTATTGTGATTTTTTAAAAATTAAATTACAGTTTAACATACACGCATTTAATTACATAGGTGTAATTACATCAATAATGTCAGATGAGATGGAGCCTTTTGATAAATAATATATTATTTATTGCAATCTTAAATTCGCTTTTGTTTAAATTGAATATGTCAATCACAGAAGAGATGTGGTTTAGCTAAGTAGTCATTCTCCCCAAAGGCATGATCATTGGTAGGTTGGTCCTGCCTCTTGGAAAAATTAATAATCTGTGCTGTCTAGATGAAATTATGGGGGACATAAAGAGAAATTCGTTCCAGAATATCAAGATTGCAAATGTGCCCATTTAGCAGCTTGTGCGCCACTAACACCATTGCAATCTTTCTCCTAACGTCTAGACGATCTATTCCCAGCATTCCAGCGAGAAAATCAGAGGGATACAACAGAGGGTAGTATCCGAACTTTCGCATGTAGAGGTATCGCATAAACTTGAGATTATACACATATAGGATTGAATGGCAGAGTATCATTATAATTCGCATTTGCGTACATAGGTTACTCCACTTAATCCAGAAACATATACTAATTTGAATAACCTCTAACGTGTGATTGATCCCTACGTAACAAAGTATTATTTCATGGCTTGTAGTAATTATTGAAATAAATTTTTCCTTTAAATTGAAAACAAATTATATTTCTGAAAAGTTAAAAAATTTTACACCCGAGCAACGGCTAATTTATTCAGATTAATTGCGGCGAGGTAAAAATTCATAACCGTCAAAAGATGCTCTTTTGAATCCTGACAGAATGCCGCTGCAAACTCGCGTAAGTTTTATAAGGTGCAATTATTATCCTGCAATCTGGTTTATTGTCCTCCGTGGAAGCATTGCTTGGAGGAAAAGAACAAGGGAACGCGGAACGAAGAATGAACGTAGAGTGAGGGTCGGCAAATAACTCTCGAGAAGTTTCAGTCCGTCTCTGAGCAGACGCTGAAAACTCTTGAAAAACTCAAAACGTATACAGAGAATTTTACGAGAAAAGTTTCCAACTATTGTGGTTCACTTTAGTTTTCAAGGACCCGCGTTATTATATTACGGCGGCGAGGTAACTATTCAGTTCTGGAAAAGTTCGACTTGAATTTTTAAATGGCGGAGTGTAATTTCGTGTCAAACTTGACAAACAGGTTGTGTTTTGGAATCGTGAAAACAAAACTTTTAATGGTGGAGACAAACATGCCTCGACGGTTATAATATTTCTCGTCTAGCTAACCGATAACAGAAAGAAAGCTGTGGAAAGCTTTTAATCAGGGGATTATATAATATTATTTGTATTTGGGTTGTTGTAAATAAACGCAAGATTTATGTTAGTTGATTTTCGATATTTTAATAATGGTAATTAAAGAATTTTTTTAAGGCGTATCTTTGAACCGATTCTCGAAAATGGATGTTGGCATAGACGTTACAACGATGAGCTCTACACTCTGTTTAAGGAACCAAAAGTGACACAATTTATAAAGTTGGGCAGGCTTCGGTGGCTGGGTCATGTGGAAAGAATGACAGAGCACCAAGCACCAAAGTCCCCGCTAAAATCTAGACCTGTAAGGCGAAGGAGCCCGGGAAGACCAAAATTAAAATGGAACGACAACGTCCTTAAAGACCTACGTACCTTGGAGATTCCAAACTGAAGAGAACTAGAACAAAACAGAGATGAGTGGAGGAAGACTCTCGAGGAGGCCAAGACCCACCAAGGGTTGTAGCGCCAATTGTGATGATGATGAAAGACATCTTATCAAAAAAGGGTATTATATTTGTTGCTCTAACTTTTAACTCTAGTATCATGAAATATAATATATATATATATATATAATTCTTATTTAAACAAAGTTAAGTATAAACAAATTTTGTCTATGATTGTTTGTTTCTTTTGTTATTTTTTTTGATGTTATTATCCTGACGAAGAAACCATCGATTTTGGAACATGTAGGATGAGAAAATTGTGATTATATAGTGGTTTACACAAAGTTATTTGTTTCATTTAAGCATAATTAACAATTTACTTTACCAAGGGATGCGAATTGCTTTAAAAATGAAAAACTCTTACTCGAATAGTAACTATAAGTTATTAATTCATTATATATATTTTTTTTAATCTGACACGTATTGCATCATTCTACGGTGGGTGAATAAGTACTTTGTGAATTTGTTATTTGCCCAGGCTTGAGTGCTAGTTAGCGCCGCAACGCAAAAATCTCGTAGGTACTTAATTTCAACAATGAACGAGTGTGAATTACAAACTAGCCTGGTTAACACTAAGCTCTTGGGGGCTGCACATTTCCAAACGAATAATAATTATTATTATGCATGCCAGTCACCGCTTCTTTCACAAAGAGACCGGCGCACGGCGTCATTAGCTGTCGGCGTGGGAACTGGGAACAGGGAACTATTGGGCACATTGTCACCTTTGTGAATCAAGTCTGGGGGCCTAGTCTCGATCTTTCGGTTTCACAAACAAGCACGTTTGCCGTTTAACCTTTCTTGACGGTGCTGTCAACTACGCGGTCACGGTTTGTATTTACTGAAATATCTTTGTAAATATACTAAACATAGAGTTAACATTTTAGGTATTCCTCCACAATACATTTATGTATTGGATTAAATAAATACATTACACTAATATTTACTGAGTGTACAGCATCGGAGCGCGAGAAAGTTTTTAGCACGGTCAGAGGAGGGTTAATACGGATTCGTGACGTAGCTAAACCCGCGTTACGGGCGCTGTGAGAGATATAGACTAGGCCCCCTGGTGTCGGGGCTCGGCGGCAAGAACTAGAACTAGAACTACCTACTGCTCTTAGCTAAGGTAGAAACAGTATGCATAGATCCGTGGATAACGTATAGAACGTAGTACGGTGGCAGTATTGTCAGGAATAGTTGCTAGTTCCCTGACGCTCTTCATAGAGAATCAAGATCTCTTTGTAAGGCACTTTTGCCGGTGTGATTTTCGTTTCTTGTAAATTTGATTAAAACGCGTACTATCAGATTATTAGGGTTGCATGATATTTGAAAAAAAACTACTGTACGTGTAGATGCTGATTAAGTTTGATAAACAGCACTAATAAAAAAAAACGTACACCTAAGCATAACCCAAAGACACTTGCGTAAAAATTTTGTTAGTGGTCGATAGTACGCTCGCGATTGGGTAGTATGCTCGACTACCCTTTAGTGGGCCAGGTTTTTTTCAAAAAAAATCAAACGTCACTTCAGAATTTTTTTGTGTCTCATTTTATAAGTTTACAAAAACAATTCTTTCAAATTTTGGTAGTTTATACAACTGTTACTAATAATATTATTTTGTAATAGAAACTCGTAAACAAATAATGATTTAAAAAATATATATATATAAATTTTCATTGGTGGCTACCGGTGGGTCAACGGCCAATTAAAGGTTAATAGTCATACGATCTGTTGCTCTTTTTATCTCTTCTGAAATGTACAGTTTAACCCTCATTCGGAATAAATCAATCACAAACATTTTAATTCAGAATTAATATGAGTACCATTCATAACATATTTATATGTTATGAATATAAATATGACCGGTCAGTGGTTGTGTGGGCATCGCGTTTGGCTCCCACCCAGGCGTTCCGTGTTCGATCCCTCGGCTGGCTAAGTCCTCCATCACAACACAAGCAATAACTTCCGCTTAGTGTGGTGGTAGTAGGAGATTTTCAAATGTTGTTGGGTTATCCGTAACCCGGGAATGTTTGTATTTCTTTAAAAAAAAATACAAAAAAAAAACAAAAAAATATATATATGTGAATACAACACTTACAGTATAAAAAAGTCAAAAATAAAACAATAATAAATACTCAATTAAGCATATAAATTAAGTAAGGCGTGGTTTTGTGTGAGCTCAGGCCCAGCGCTCACTTAGAAGTAGCGCTTGGTTCTGGAAGGCTGCGTTCACCACCTTACTGTTGGAGGCCAACGCACGGCGCGGCGGCAGTAATGGCTCGGGTTATCTCATTTCTGTAATACGAGTGAGGGAGAGGCAAGAAAATGATTATTTTTCTAGCCTCTCCCTCACTCGTATTAAAGAAATGAGATGGCGCGTTACAATACCGTCGCGTTGCCGTTTCCGCAGGTCGTCACGGTAATAATAAAAGGGCTCGTCAGCCGCATCCTGGCTCCAGTGACCCGGTGTTTAGGCCATACCTTTACCTTTTACTATATTTTAGAGTAATAAGTATTTCTAAAGATGTTTGATAAATCTGAATTTCGATTTGTGTAGCTTATTGATAGTTCTCGTTTTGTCTGAGTTTCAAAACTATTTTATCGATTTTTTTTTAAGCAATATGGTAAAATTTTATATAATGAATCTGACATACCTAATATCTTGAAAATTCATTTGAGGGTTCATATCCCACGATGGAAATAGATATTATCGACAACAGGACTAAATGAATTTCAGGATGACAGATATACTTGTATGCCATTATGCAGCTTCAGAAAACAGGAATCTGTTTTTAAAATTTGGGTAATATATCATGCTATTAAACAATATTTGATTTCTTAGTAAAAATTATAGCAATATAACCAGAGATGTGCAAAATGGGTACCCAAAACCATTTGAAATACAAAATGGAAATGGGTCAAAACTTTTCCAATCGAATATGCAAAATGGTTTTTAGAAGAGCATTTCAAATGCAAAATGCTAATACCTATTTTTAATTGCAAAATGGTTTCTCAGATCAAACAATAAAATAGTCAAAAAAAAACTATCATAGTTTCTATTCTAGCTATTGGTATTAGCTATTTCTATTGGTTTTGGTAAATATTCCACAACTGCCGCACTTTAAATAGACTGAAACAGATTTTGAAAATTACACTACGTTTCAATTTAATGACTTCAAAAAACAACTAATTATATTTGGATTGATGGTAAAAATTGCATTAAAATTACATTTTTATTGAATCAAAGTTCAAAATTTCCCGTGTAAAATCAAGAAACTCAATTTGGAGGCGGGAATGGGTACCGCCGCCCGGGAACCATTTATTGGATAACCAACACCTCTGCCATAGGTCACCCCAAGTGGTTCGCTACGTTTGGTGACTTAGCAGGTTCATGGGGAAGGTTTGTCTAGGTCTAGGCGGTGGATGATCTAGACACACTGAACCCCAGATTCCTACCCAACCCTCATACCATTTTCCTTCCCAGAACTTCATCAATTACTATTATTAAGAGAAGAAGAAAGACATAAACAGACAGTTTTGACAAAAACCGCCAAATTTTTTGCGGAACTAATATTGCCAGCTCCTGTCATTGGCCGTACGTACTCCGGTGTACCATCGATTTTGGAAGCGATTTTGTCCCTTATGTATAAAGAAATTGGAAAAAGAACAAGGTCAGAATCGCTTGGGCCATTCTCGTTCTTGACGTAACGAAATACTGGATAGAGTCTAGCCTCTCCGAATAATTCAAATTGATTGACGCGCCGGGCATCAAAGATAGCGGACAAATGGCTGCCGCTTGATAATATGAACGGAGTCGTATTCGAAGTCTATATTTTTTCATTGTTTTTTTTATATAAATCCATTGTGGAAAGCATAGATTTGTGTGATTATTAGGAAAATCGTTTTACCTACATTATTTTGATGTAATTTTTGTAATATATCACAAAAGAAATGTTATAAAAATTGAGTTCATAAGAAAGGTGAGAACTATCAAATATTTTAACAGGCTTTCAACAGGTTTAAAAAAAAATAGAAAGTACTATCTTAGATCGTCGATGGCCCATTTTTTGTAGTGGTATCGCTTATTTTGCCAAGGAGAAACTTGACAGACTTAAATATGAAGAAAAAAAATGTGTTGAGATAATAGGAAGAAAGTTGCAAAAATGCATTTAAAATGCAAAATGTAAAGCATTTAAAATGGAAATGGGTGGGAATAAAACCATTGAAATGGATTTATTTGAAATAAAGTACATCTCTAAATATAACACAAAATATTATCACGTACTATTGTAACATAAGTGCAAAGTACTCAGAACTATATGAAAATAACTATACCAGATCACCCAACTCTTTATCTTGCCTATTATAAATCTTGCGCTATTATAAATCTTCCCGAAACACACATTGTGATATTTTTTATCTCGCAGCATTTTGCTTTGAATGAATCCTTAGTGCCTGAAAGTGTGATAAGTTCAAATGTGTTTACTTAAAAAATGTGTCTCTTACAGCAATTGTTTTTCGGGATCACCTCCTTTACTTCTCCTTCCCGGGAATATAATTTACATCCCCGTAATATATTGACCCTGGAAAAGAATATGTTAGAATAAAAGACCCCAAAGGAACATAAATTATTCCAGGCCAACGTAATGGGTACCTTTGCTGAATCCAAGCAATTTCACATGATCTATATTTGATTCTAAAAAAACGGGAAATGTTGGGGTTATTTTAATAAAATATTAATGTATAAGATGTCCTTCCATGCCGTTAAAGTGACAGGCACTTAAACTGTTAAATTACTAACAAAACTTATTTATATTAAAATTGGTATACCTACAAGAGTGTAAATGAAAAAAATTGTATTAAGAAGTGAGTAAAGCTCTCTTTTTTACTAGGAAAGAGAAAAATTTCAGGTTAGGAATCGTAAAATGTGATTTTTATTTAATTACACCGATTATTGATATTTGTGGTTTAACATAACTTGTAACGTGTTGGAGAACTTAGCTTTCAGAAATTAAACGATGTTGACTACTTACTGGTCCACAAATCAGTTGTACCCAGAAGAGTCAATACAACCCACCTACCTTGCTGTGATATCATTATATATAATACCGTTAAAGCCATTTGATTAAACCGATATGTTGCAATTATAAATCAGAATATTATTTTACAAAGGGGTTTCAAATCAATACCTTTTATGCATTAAATTCGCTTCTCTAAAACATTTTTTGATATGAATATAATGGTTGCCCAGGGTTTTCACAGAGTTTTTCAAAATCCGACGTAAATAGTTATGTTCCTCTTATTTTGAACGTCAAGTGTGCAAAATATTTATTTATTTATTAAAAGAATTTTATACATAGTGTACATATTGTGTTATTTCGCCCGCCATGCTAGGGATGTCCCTGTGTTATGGCGGGTGAAGTATGCAGATTATATAATTTAATGTAATGAAGTACGTTTACTGATAATATAATAATTATGATAATGAGGTTTACAGTTAATGCAGCAATGAATTTATGATAATGAAATTTACATATAATATAGTAATTGATGATAATGATGTTTACAGGTAATAAATATAACAAGGAATTTATGACAATGAAATTTACAGATAAAATAATAATTGATAGATGAAATTTAAAGATAATATAACATTGAATTTATGTTAACGAAGTTACAGATAATACAATAATTGATGATAGTGTAGTTTACGGATAATATGACAATGAATTTATGGAATTGTGGGTTACAGATAAATAAAAATTTATTTATAAGTTACATAGTATGATGGTTGAATATATTATTTTATCATCAGGAAGTATTAAAATTCTGCCTTAAAGGAGTAGGGAAAAAGGTATGGGAGTGTTTTTTTAAATCTTTTGCAGACAGTGATCTTTCTCTTATTTTGTGATTGAGTGTGCAAAATTTCACCATTTTCGCGATAAAATTGTAGTTTTAATAATAACATATTTATTCACCCATAGATTATTACACATTGCAAAATACTTGGCTTTATAATGTTGACAAAAAAATTACGCACAAATTCAAAATATTATTAAAGGAATCGTCATTCACTTGAGACGATATATGTGGACTAGGACAGTTTCACATTCCCAAGTATGGAACGTATGGCGAGCGATATATGGAAATAGGCCAAGCCCACACAGTATTAGACAGTATAGCGGTTGTGTTAGATTCGCTTTTACATTATTTTTATTTAATTCATAATATAGGTACATACTTTTTTACGACCAGCTGCTGTTACAAAGTAAAAAAAAATTATAACAAAAAGCCACGATGAGTTGACAGTGAGTGAATTTTTTTTTTTTTTTTAACACAAAGATCAACACAATTTAAAACTAGAAAAACACAATAGAAGGATGAAAGTATGTATGGTAAAACCATGTAAGACCGTGTGGGAAATGTGAAGATCCGCAAAGAATGCAAGGCTGGTGTAAGCGTAATGAGTAAGATTAAGAAAGGGACGCTCAGTTGGTTTGGGCATGTATAGCGAATGAACGAAGAAAGAGGTATAAAAAACCCCCGAGGAATACATGGCACGATCAAGTAAATCAGAGTCAGAGAAAATGAAGAGTTTGTATGAAACGACGAAGTGAATTTGAATGAGGCAAGGAGTGTGTGACAAGACCGAGTTGCTTTGCAATCCATCCTCTCTGCCTACCCCTCCAGAAATACGGCGTGTTGGTTAGTTACTTTTAGTTTTTGATAAAAGTAGTTAAGTCATTTAGCTTGGTTACGGTTGTTAGTACCATATCGTTGATGAAGTAATCATACATTATTTTTATTGATTTTTTTATTCTATAAAATCGCATATTTCAAATTTTCAATCCCAAATTTAAGAAATTTCCCTATGCAGTGGCACAACATTGAGTTGTGGTTTATTTTCTAAATAAACTTTCCTAGGAAACTCTCTTCAGAAAACTTCCGCAAACATTTGACCTGCATGTTGAGCTTTCTTTTCAATTACGAACTTGTACATATTTTTATTATTTTGACATTATAAATATTAATTTAAAGAACTTATACTTTCACTGGCCGCTATCGCTTTGTTACATGATTATAATTTGAATAAAATAACTTTATATGGACAGCACTTTATCGAGTTTATAATATAAAATATACAGTTTCGGTACAGCCTGAACCTTCCCCTGGGTCTCTTAGAAACAAACAAAAATAATTACACTGCATAGGAAACATATAAGATGGTGAGAGAATATCGACTTTAGAGGGGGAAGTGGAGGGGTTGGGGGTTAGTGTGTGTCTAGGGAAGAGGGCATATTTAATATTGAGCTATTCGATACATCTTATTGTTGATTCAATTTTTTTTGTGATATGACTCTTCAATTACAATAATAGTTTTTCTTACATTTTATAAGCTATTTTTCGTTTTATATAAATTTCCTATAATGTTCATTATTTTTATGCTTTATGTCTAATTAGAGGTAAAGTCATACACACACACATATACAACCTGATAAAATATAAGTAAACTGTTGATTTCCCGAAAATGAATGATTGATAAATAGATTTTTATGAAACCCTCAGGAAGGTTCAGTCTAAACCGAAACCGGTTTGTTTGTATACTAATTTATATGTTCAATCAATTGGTGTCCAAACAAAACCATTTCTTTAAATAACTTTGTTTCTAATAAAATCTGGAAACATTTACACTTTGCAAAAAGCTACTTTGTCTTTAAAGCGAAATTTTTTAAATGATCACTGAGAGTATTAGTTAAATAAATTCCTGAACAAGGAAACTTGCTTTGTTTGAAAGATGAAAAGAGGAGATGAGTGATTATACTGTTAATCCTTTCTAAGCTTTCTGTTGGTATCAAGTATCAATCCAGCTCCAGTCGAGTCCAACTTCCAAAGCTGATTATCCGGAGGTTAGGTTGTAAGTAGCTATTTAGCTGGCCGTTATCTCCCGCTAATTGAGTTTTTTATTTGCCCCTTACCACGCGGGGTGGAAGTCTATAAAACCCCAACCCCCGGCGCCACGTAAGGGTTTCGAATAACGAGCTCGAGTTTAAGGGCGTTCGCGAACAGATAAATTTAATTTCAGCTGGCCAATAAAACGTTGGGTAGTTTGTCAAAAATATAATAAACGATTTTGGAAAATTCGACAATGTATGATCAGTTTTTGTTTAAATTAGATCTGAATTTTGGAATACCGCAACTTTAAAACATCATGAAGATAATATTAGCGAATGTCAATCGAAAATCCGAAACAGAAAAATCAGAAAATGATACGGATTTATCTGGGACACGAACCCAGGACCTCTGGCAATCCGGGCCAACGCGCTATGCACTGCGCCAACGTATACCTATCCGATTCGGTAATTTTTAACTGAATCATACTTCGACTGAGAACCACCAACATTATTTTCATTTTCTTAACGCATATTTTTATTGGCTGCTATCTTTATGTGTTCAACTCGAACTAAATGCCATCTAGATAGTGTCAGGATAAATTTTATGACTTTTTATTATTACGCGACATCTATTGACTTTTTCTGCAAGTCTTGGATGAAATATTTTGATTTTTAGCTTTTTAACTTAATGAGTTAAAGCTCTGATTTTAATTAGTTATTAATATTTTAATTAATGAAGATAATATTAGTGAAAGTCAATCGAAAATCCGAAACAGAAAAATCAGATGTATCCGTATCATTTTCTGATTTTTCTGTTTCGGATTTTCGATTGACTTTCGCTAATATTATCTTCATTAATTAAAATATTATAATTTAAGGTTTAACTCATTAAGTTAAAAAGTTTAAAAAATATATATTAAAACATCAGTTAATTGATAGCATCAATTGCAAATTTGACAAGACCTTACAGCCTTAAAACTAAATAAAAGCCAGGACTTTCACACGATTTACTTTGACGACGGCCAAAGGAAAAACTACCGAATGAACTATTTTTATATTCAAAGATTTTTGTATGTATATTTTACCTGTTTTCAATGAATTTGAACATCGGTACATGCATGCCTTATTACATATAATTTTAAATGTTTGAAACAAATTCTTTAATACGTAATGCAGAGTTTTTAAATACAATCGACAATAATATAAAACGGCAACTTTATGAGAAGCGGCAACTGCTGATTGATCCAGGGAAAGTTACGAGTAGATGAAAGATGATGTAACTTAGAAAAATACACGACTGGTGATAGTACCTACCTACAGTTACAGGATGCTTACAAACTGCAGGAAGAAACTATCATGGTGATAGCCAACCTCTGGTATATAACCTCGTCTAGATGCCAAAAAAAGAAAAAAACATTAAAATGATCGACCGCCTCAAAAATTCCGTACAAATAGAATGTATAAATAAAAAACGTATAAAAAATTTATACGTTTTTTATAAGTAATTTATAATGCAAAATATCTGCTTCATGTAAACAAAAAAAAGGTTAATTATTTAAAAACTTGTAAAAACAGTATTTATTAGTTTATCAAATTGAAACCCGTTAATGTCAACATGCTCCTTCTGACTAGTAAAATTTTTTTTAATAAAAAGAAAGACAAACATTCCCAGGTTTCGAATAACCTGACAATATTTGAAAATTTCCTACTATCACCGCAGTAAGCGGAAAATGTTGCTTATGTCGTGATGGAGGAATTGAACACGGGACGCCTGGTTGGAACCCAAACACGATGCCAACTCAGCCACGGACCTGTATAAAGATGTTCCTATTTTATTCTCCCCACTTTACAAAGATTGAGTTGTTAAACATCATACGAGTATAAATGTAAGTTTTAAAGACGGAGTCTTTGCCGCGAGAGGCTCTGGCTAAAGCATCCCTTTACGATAAGAGTGCTCCCTTAATTACCCGCCCGTTAAATGTGAAACCAATTATCTTCTTTACAGCGTTGTTCTGTTTTCTCCGCTATTTATGATAATGCTTTAAATTATACCATGGGTATTTATAATACAGAAATGGATTTATAATGATGGACAATAACAAAAAGCGTGCAATTAAGGACAAATTATTACTTAACACATTTTCTACACAAAAAAAAAAAAAACTTTAAATGGCTTTATCCAAGTTAAATGACCGGATTAGCTATGACATTTCCAACCTTCACTTTTTTCTTCTTAACTAACTAACTAACCATCACGCCGTTTCTCCGCGGGGGTAGGCAGAGAGGACGGACCGCCGAACACCTCGGTCTTGGCACACACTCTTTGCCTCATTCACATTCATACATCGTCTCACACATACTCTTCTATTTTTCTGACTCTTGACATGGCCCGACTCAAGTATCTGATTCACTTGATCGTGCCATGTCTTTCTCGGACGTCCCCTACTTCTTATACCATTCACACTTGCATCATATATTCTCCTTACGCTCCTTTCTTTGTTCATTCGCTCTACATGCCCAAACCATCTGATTTCTTCTTAACATTCCTTTATCGTCGAGTCACAGTCTCATGGACAATACTCTCGTAAAAATAATCAATAACAAATAATATATAACTAAAGGTTGCATAGACGTATATTTTTTTGTTTTACGATTTTAAGTAGGTCGTTTCAGTAGTTTAATAGAATAGTTTCCTTTAATTGGCCGTTGGCCCCCCGGTGGCCACCAATGAATTTTTATTTTTTTTATAGTTTTTTTACGAGTTTCTTTTACAAAATAATACTATTACTAACAACAGTTGTATAAACTACCAACTCTGAAAGAATTGTTAGTGTAAACTTATAAAATGCGACACAAAAAAATTTTGAAGTGACGTTTGATTTTTTTTTTAAATTTGCCCCTTCAAAGGTTAATTAAATAGTAATAGTAATAATAGTTAGTATTAAGTATTAAAGTTTAATAGAATAGTTACCGCCGTTGTTTGTTTTTATGCAAGTTTTAGATTTAACGTAAAATCGATAAATCAGAAAGCTTGTTTTGAATGGGAAGGCTTTCTAGTATTATAAAGTTTTAATTTAAATCTGTTCATCTTGTCAATGAAAAATTACTTATACAGATTATTATTTATGTTATCTGAAAAAGAATTCTATGTGTTAATGTTTTACAAAATCGATCACTCTAGGAACCTACCAGAGGATCATAAACGTCCCTTTTAGGAGGGGTGTAATTTTGCGAAGACTACTTTTATAGCCAGACTCTTAAACAAGCTTTAATTGTGTTTTTTTTTTGTTTGTAAACCAGGGTTAAAAATCTAGGTTACAGCAACGAAATATTTAAATCTAGGTTACAGCAACACATTTTGCAGATATTTGCTACCTCTCAGCATAAGGAAATATGGCAATCCAGTTAAATATTTATATTTTTGTATTTACAGAATCATCCTTTAATTTGTTAATAATATAGATATTTCATAAAAATTTTTTTGAAGATAGTCAAACATTTCCAGGTTACGAACAACTTGCTAGTATTTGAATTCCTCCTACTACCATCATAATGAGAGGAAAACGACGAAAGGAAAGCAACTACTATCCGATCAAATTCTATAAATATTTTTTAATTATTTTTATTTACAGTGAAAATATAGTTTTCCAAATAAGTTTGCTGAAATCCACGACGAGTTATAACAGCTTATCTGTAGATCTTTTAAAAATATATTTTGGAAACAAACTTTTTAAACATATCCATGAAACGCTTTTTAGAAATAGTCGCCCTTTAGATCATCATTTAGATATCACCTACTATATTTTTACGTATTACAAAATATACACTTTTACGTTCTCCGAGGTTCTTCCATTAAATGCACGTTTAGTTTATTCATTTATTTTGTTTGACAACAAACTAACGTTCAACCAACACATTGTGAGTAAATCAAATAAATTACTTGGTTTTATTGTAAGATCAACCAAATTATTCAAGAGTTCTAATAGCCTAATAATTCTATTCAATTCGTTAATCCGTAGTGTTCTTGAATACGATTCAACAGTCTGGAATCCACATTATATTAAACAGGTATCTAGACTTGAATCTGTCCAAAGAAAATTTACACTGATCTTGTCTTATCGAACAGGTGTGTACCATCTTCAAGATGGGTACGAACAAAGGGTACGAACAAACGTACGGTACAAAAAAAGTATTTAACATATTTCAAATTAGAGAGTCTAGTTAAAAGACGTAACATAAATGACCTCTTAATGTTTTATAAAATTGTGAATTATCAGGTAGATAGTAACTTAGTCAATCAAATCAAGCTATACGCCAGGCCCAAATCTACCAGAAACCTTAACATATTTTGGACCAAAATTTTTACCAATAATACTGGATATTTTAATCCAATTTCTAGAATGTCTAGATCATATAATGATCTTGCTAAATCACACACTATCATTGATATTTTTGTAAATAATATAACTCGTTTCAAAGAGTATCTCCACAATTTGTGCACCTAAAAAGTAAAAATAAAAAAAATTGTTTTATTATTTTTTCATAAACATTTTCTATTTATTAGATTTTTTCTTCTTTCTTTTTTATTTTTATAATTATGTTTTTTTAGTTAAATAAATGTCAGTATAAAAATACTGACATTTGATTTTTTTATGTGTTTGTTTCTGTGTACATGCAAATATGATTACTGCAGACACATTAGTCTAGGGATATTTATATTTGCATTAATTTTGTTTTGTATAACCAACAAGAATGTTCTATAAATATCCTGTTTGTGTCTCAAATAAATAAATAAATAAATTTCTTTATTTATATTTACATAACTGCTCTAGGATTGATTGGTCATACCCATTATTACGGGATTCTAAACAATCTGTATTTAATGCCATTAAATCCGTCTCTCCCTATTTATGTGGTAGCCGGCTATGTTTTCGGAGGATCTACTCAAGGATGCGATTTGGCTATTTAATCGTGTGTTTTTGTTTTCACTGTAGAAAACCCCATATGAGAAATATGAAATAAGCTGTACAAAATCAATTAAAACCACTGGAGCGACAAAGCAATTTAAAACTTTTTTCTTGGATTTTTTTTAATTTAATTTTTTTTTTTTTTAATTATTATTTTTTTAAAGGAAATTTTTTAACAAACATTAATTCGAATGTAGAGACATACAAACTGATTATAGTTCTATATAGCATATGAATTCACCTATCTTTTGTCTATTATCATATATTTGTAGGATTTATAAAAAAAAATCATTAAATTTAAAACTTTTTAAAGAATCTAGAGAATATTGCCATATTTTGTCAGCAACGCAATCCGTGGTTTTGGAAATAGTGCCATATTGTATCGAAAAGCTATCGAGTGGTTAAGGGTGATATTTTAGTGCTTTTAATAATATTATATCTGTACATTAAATACCTACATTCATTTTATTTAATTGTATTTATTTTATCTTAATTTAATTTTTATTTTCTTTCTTTATTGGAGGCACTGCTGAAAACCAGCTGCATTCCAGGAGAAATCCTGAATTGCAGCTGAGCAGTGACCTTTTTGTCAATAGAAGCAATGAGTAATCAAAAATGTGTACCTATAGTGTAAAAAAAAAAAATCAATTGATGAATAACCGATTTTATAATCTTCTGACTTTTATGTCTGGGTTAAATTTTCCCCACAGGAAAAACTTAACCCTTCCACACACTTTTCCATAAATGATCATCTAGTCAATCCATGCCATGCAATTGTACTATTTAAGTATAATAAATACAAAACAATACAAGAACAACACGTCAACCAACCAGATACCAAATAAGAAAATAATTCACCGAGTCCAGATATTTTCATATCAGAGGGTTCGGCTCGGTAGAACTCCTAACTGGACCGATAAATCCTACTGATCACTCAATATAAATATTTATTTTTATTATTATTATTGTTTAAATCGTCGATTGTTTAAATTGACTATTTGGAAAAAACTAGGAAGATGTTTTAAAAATGATGTGTGTAAGTAGAAATAACGACAATAGCTAAAAGAAATATATTTTATAATTTGGAAAGGCTCATTGAGGCAGTAAATAAAATTTTGGTGATTATGTGGTGGTGAGAGAAGGGGAAGGAGAATGGTATATTTGTTTTTGAATATAATATGTTATATTTGATATACATAATATGTTCGATTCCTCGGCTGGCTAATTCCTCCATCACAGCACAAGCAACATCTTCCGCTTACTGCGGTAGTAGTAGGAGATTTTTTAAATATTGTCAGGTTATTCATAACCTGGGAATGTTTGACATTCTTTTGAAAAAAAAAATAAAACTCGCAACCCAAATCATAAACAATACCGTATTTGTTTGCCTAATTAAAATTCAAGAATTGAATGATTTCATCAAAATAAAAGTCACCAACGCAAACAAAGTTAGCACTTAAAACTCAGGTAGATAAATTTTAAATTATTTGTTAGTAACTACTGGTGGTATTTTTGCGGTGTACAAACAACTGGAAGACTTTGTCGGGAAAACTCCCGAGGGTCCTAAATAAACTCAATTATTAATATTATTAATTAAGGAAACCAGAAAAGGTGGTAAACGAAGAATCTTTTGAAAATCTCATTATTTACTCGTCACTCAAGTCATTCACCTCGTTATACTTTACGATTATGTAATTTAGAAGACGATGCAAAGCGATAATTTTTTACATAATTACTTATATATTGCACTACTATGTTAAAGGTTGCGTTTTAAATGTAATTTTTATGATATGTAAGTAATAGATAACACTAGCTAATCATTAACTGAGTTTGAATCCTAAGTATAGTGTGGAAGGACTGGAATTTTTTGGAATTTATTCAAATCTGCAAAGTGATAAAGGGAACTATAGACACCATAAATGTTGTACTGAGAGTGATAAATTTATTTCACCATTTTTTGTATATTTATGAAATAATGTTAATGTTTATCATCAAAGATATAAATCCCTGTCGTTTTGTCCCAGTTTTTCGCATGTCCTGTCTAAATGTCCTTATCCTGTCTAGACATCCCTGTCTTTTTTCTTATAACTTACCCGGTCTAAATGTCCCTGTGGTTTTTCGCATGACTCATCTGGTCTAAATGTCCCTGTGGCTTTTCGCATAACTTACCTGGTCTGAATGTCCCTGTGGCTTTTCGCATAACTTAGCTATTCTAAATGTCCCTGTGTCTTTTCGCATGACTTATCTGGTCTAAATGTCCCTGAGGCTTTTCGCATAACTTATCTGGTCAAAATGTCCCTGTGGCTTTTCGCATAACTAACCTGGTCTAAATGTCCCTGTGGCTTTTCGCATAACTTACCTGGTCTAAATGTCCCTGTGGCTTTTCGCATAACTTACCCTGTCTAAAAGCATCGGAAATATTTTGGGATAAAGCAAGTACAAAGCATTTAATTATTAAATTTCGATGTATCACAATTTATTCAACCATTATCAGCCAATCTATTATTTTCATTGCTGAAAGTAAATTTAAATAGAAAACTTATTATGAAAAATATTCATGATTGCTAGAATTGTGCTGAAAGCATAAATAATGAATGAATGTTCCATAGTTCTGAGAATAAGGGTCAATGTTTGTTCCTCATATTGAAAATATATCAGAAGATCGTTCAAAGAACGAAAATGTATCCTTGCTTACTCTGAGGACCTTCACGGAAGAGCGTAAAATCCTTAGCATTATGGTTCAAAATTCAATACACCGGAAATAAAAATGAATAAATTAATCAATATGAAACATTCCAGGGAAACATATTTTGTTTTTTTCGAAAAGTAGTGTATAGAGTTGCTGTATACTACGTTTTAATTGTGGTTACAACCATTAGTATTCTTCCTCTTGCTCATTTCTTTCTTTCGGGTAAATAAAAAAAAAATGCTCGCAGTGATTATATTTTATTCTTGGGTGATTTTAACATTAAAAACTATAAGCAATCATTACGTTATTTAAAAAAAACAATTTGGCAATTATTTGCCATTTAGGCGACGCACTACGAAGTATATGTTTTTGGTTTGAAAATTTGATCTCTGAAAAGCATTATGAATACTTTAGTTAGAAACTGTGAAACATCTTGGCTTCTGAAATAATCGAGCATTTTTTTGATAAAACTTTTATAAGCCCAGAAAAAAATAAGTATCAGGCCTATGAGAACTGTTTTAAAGTTAAAAAAATGTCCTCTTCAGTTATGGTTTTATTGTATATTTGTGAATGAATGCAAATGAAAACACCATTTTTGGCGATGTTTTTTTCTTGCGTAAATCAAAACATGTTTGCAGGTTTTAAGCGATAATTTCAACCTTAATGCCATCTACATAAGAAGTGTTATTGTTAGCTGCACGGTTTCTAATGCTACACAACGTGGTGCATGGCCAAAACAATGTTAATACTTACAGAAATGAATCATTATAGTATTAAGAGTATTCTGTGATTTATTCTTTTACAAAAAAAATAGTTTAACAGAATATTTAGATATGGTAAGCATGATTTGTAATGCACAGCTTCTTGATTTTTTAAATATCACTAATTGTGGTAGACATTTTTGGAACACCTTGAAATATATTATATACTTTAAAGAAGGTCTGAAAAAACACAATATACATATCTTCCATTGTTACTTAATCATCCGTTAAAAACTAGAGATGCTCATATTTTTCATCGCTGAACGTATTTTAACACTAATTTATAACAAATTAAACAAATACTTAGTTTTAAACCACTTTATTTTTATTTATATTTGTCGACCGGTTTCGATTGGACTCAATCTTCATCAGGACAATAAAATAAACTTAATCATAATACAGAGAAACAATATAAGGTAAACAAAATAGAGAGAGAAAGCAATATATGGGAGAGGGAGAGAACAACTAACTAATTTATAAACTTGATTAAATATCTCTTGTGGAATGTCAACAAGTTAATACGCCTGTTAAGAGTGATTGACCAGCGGCTGGCAATAAAAGTTTAAAAATGCTTGCAACTGTACAGGCAGGTTCCAATGAGAAAGATCGATTATTCCCCGTATCAACTTTTTTAAATTAAAAATTTAATATAGATTTATTTCATTAAAAACTTTCTTTAATATGTACCTACATTCAAGTAAGCAATAAAAATACTCAAAACACACAATGACAAATAATTAAATATCGTGTACTTTTTGTAAGTATTTTTTTGATTATAAGTATTTATGATTTTTTAATAATGTCTGAACAAAATAAGTATGTAAAATTTTTTTTAAATATTTTAGTTTGTAAGACCTTAAATAAATAGAAAAACTGAGGTATTTTTGTCACAAAACACGTTCTCGGATTTATTTTTTAATGATTTTAATTTAACTAAAGTTAAAAAAATTAAAGCTGTGTTGACTAGTTAATGTATTGATTTATTTTGTTGTATGATTACATGGTTTGAAATTTGTGTTGTTTAATAGAATCTATTCTTTGAAAATTGAACAAATCTGCCAACGACCAACGGTATAACCTTAATATCTTAAAAATACACTTAGTTTTTTAAAACGGTATAACCTTAGTATCTTAAAACTGCGCATACCAAATAAAACAACAATCTTAAAAATCGTTTATTTGTAAAAAAGAGTCAATGCTTTTTCGTTGTTTGTTTTTGGGGTGTTATGCCGTGTTGTGCTACCTCCTTCTTTAGCCGACGTTTCGGACAGCGTTGCAGTGTCCATCATCAGGGCAGATCCGGCAGATCCGGCACATCGAATCTGCCGGATCTGCCCTGATGATGGACACTGCAACGCTGTCCGAAACGTCGGCTAAAGAAGGAGGTAGCACAACACGGCATAACACCCCAAAAACAAACAACGAAAATGCTTTTGGCCGTGAAAATCTAAAAACGTAAGAGTCAATGCGTCTAGAATTTGATTTAAAAGGGACTAATTTCCGTTATTCTCTGGTAATATCCTCTTAAGGTCAACTAGGAATGTTTCTTAAAAGAATATATTATAAAGAATGTCCTTTTGTTATTTTATACCTACTCTATATTGGCTTATTAAAATGAATGGCCAGAGGCATCGAAATCTCTTGTCAAGTACCTCTTGCTCAGTTATTTTCATGATAAGTTGTCCTTTATCAATTTGCTTTATTGTCAGACCTAAAAAAAAAAATATTTTTCGATTATTTAATATTTTTTAATTGGCGGACATATTTGTTATACGAGTATTACTGTTGCCGATATAAAACAATTTTTAAGATTTACGTAAAACAGTATCATCTGAACACAATATTTAAGTAGGTTTTTAAAATTGTATTTTTTTTTAAATAGCTACACACAGGATACCGTGAAGAAAATAATTCCCCTTAGGGCTTATGTCGTCTTTGGAGATGCTGTGTGGAGGGTTATTTCTAGGAAAGGAAGGAGAGGATGTGTTGGGAAGGAAAAAAGTATGAGGGGTGGGTAGGAATCTTAGGATCGGTGTGTCTAGGAGTGATCGGTCGAGAGTCCGGCTGGAGAGGTCTACGATAGGTCTTCCTTAATCTTAATCTCCCTATTAAGTTATGCTCTTTTTTATTTCGAATGAATCAATTAGGAAAATAACAAAATAAAATGATAAAATACATTTTAAATTTTCACATGTAGCAACCACTTTATGGGCATACTTAATTATAATAATGACAATAAAATAACTTTGTTTTAGTTCCACTTTATATTTCCACAAAATATTTTTATTCTTCCCTGATGAAGGTTCAGGTAGAACCGAAACCAGTTGGTTAAGAAATGTAAAATGGTGGAATTAAAACAAAATTATTTTATTGTCATTATAATAAATAAATTATACTTTCGCGGGCCGGGATTTGAATCAGCGATCACTGGGGGCCGTTATAGACGATTCTAAGGAATATCCATTTTCAAACTACAACTTAAACATAAATCAAACATCAGCTAAACCTGCGTGAGTACGCGGTTAATATATTAATATAGATGGAAAACCGTTCCACGTGGTCGCCCCTAACGCGTTCGGTTCTCCGCCCCATTAGAAGGCGCGTTATTTCAATTGACCGCTACACTTCAGTTTTCCGCTACATTGTCCCCCATAAGTGAGGTTATGGCGATCGATGCTGTAGAGATATATTATCTGCTATAGGCTCCGAAGAGGAAAACCGATAGAAGTGTGTTGTAGGCATTTCCGTATGCCTGAAGTAAGCTAAATTTTTTCTTAGTTTTCTTAAAACCGAACAAACATTTTCAAATATTGAAACAAATTATTCCGTTTTTTACATAAACTCCACACAGAAGGCCTAAAAGAAAATGTTTTTTTTTGGGGCTGCGTGGAGATTTTTTTTTAAGCAAAGGATGGAGAGGTAGTTCTGGGAAAGAAAAAGTTACAAGGGGTGGCTAGGAACCTGGGGGTCGTTGTGTCCAGAAGTGACATGTGAATCCATCCCTCCCACTGCGGTGCAAGGCGTTGGGTCGAGAGTCCGGCTGGAGAGATCAAAGGATATCTTTCAATCGGCCTCAAAACGCATCTGCACACCTGGAGCTGGACGAACCTCACTCATAAACCAGAGCATCCCTGCTAGGTCATCAAACTTAGCGAAGCACTTAGGATGACCTGTGACAGAGGTTTTGGTTACCTAATGAATGGTTCCTGGGGACGGCGGCGTCAATACCTAAATTTAGAACTTGAACAGGAAGTCAATTTCAACTAGCTTGTCTGGATCCTAAGAGTTGAAAGATATTTGGTTATGAAATGAGATGACGCTTAGTTCCTACCGGGGTGTCATATTGTATCCAGTTTTTACCGCTTACTAACCGTCACCTTGCTGGAAAAGTATTTTAAATTTGGCACAATGGCAGGAAAAAAAGTGCCAATTCAATTGGATTTGTTGTACAAACAAAAAGAGGAAGAAGTAAAAATAAGGAAATTGACCATCTTTGAAGTACATAATACATCATTCATTTTGTTGTATCGCGGTGGAACTATGTAACCATATTTGTATTTATTAATTTGATACAAAAAATACATATACATTGTGAATGTATTGTGTGTTTCTTCGCGGAGGTACAGTGGTAGGTTATTGGTCATCCCTTTTTCTTGCATACTTTGTTTTTCCTACACATATTATCACCAATTTGAGCAAACACCATTTCGTCTCGTTTCGTTTTTGTTATTGACAGTTAATTACAAGTGCATCTGAGGCTGTAATTCGTAAGCAGTTGTGAGTGCGACAAAAGGTCTTTTCTAATTTTGCGACATCATTTTTTGCTTCCATTCGGTGTACTATGGTTTTTAGGGATTATATGTTCAGTGGTTACAGGATACACAGGTCTACACGCTTGGATTGCGTCGAAACTCTGGTAAGAATGTACATCGTATGTAATAAAGTAATGAGTTTTATCGGTTCCTATTATGCTCTTCTCAGCATACGAACTGATAGTATTTACGCACGTATTAATCAAGTGGGTATTATAATATATGACCTAATGCACCAGCACGCATTAACAAAATAAGATAGCTAAAAGAAATGCTAAAAGATTAAACAAACTCTTATTTATTTTGCATATCTGCAACTTATCTACCAGTAGGAACGCTTCGATTTCACGGAGGAATTCATACGTCTTTTTGACAAGTTCTAGTTAAACTATTCGTACACTGTGGCTTACGAATATAGTAGTTAAAGCATAACTTACTAAATAATATACCATATAAACCATCATCCGCTGACTGTTCAACGGCTGGCAATTACTTTTGTCATCTGCGCCATGACACTGACATTTTGATAAACTACTTGATGTCATCCATCCACTTCCGTATCTATGTAGTCCTTCGAACAAGGAAACATATATTTTAGTTGACTGAGCATGGCCTATTATATTTTTAACATTGTGCTGCTTCCCCTATTGAAGTCTATTTAATTCTGCTTGTATTCCTATTTTTTGACGGCACATATTATAAATAGACAATAAACATTTTTTTACTTTTATTTCAAAGTTTCAACACTTCGTTATGCATTGGCATTACTAATATAATGATCATTTTATTTTGTAAAAGATTAAAGGTATGGTTTGTGATTTAAAAAGTGTTTATATTAAAAAAAACATTTGCTTCGGGATTATTGGGAATGCCTTCGGCAAGAAAAAAATTATCTTTCGAATGTCAGTAAACTCAAAAAATTATGATATTTTTCAAAAAAATTTTTATAAGAAATATTCATTGAAATAAATAATAAAATCAAAAATTCAAACAATGTTGGTACCTACTTTTTGCTTGTTTTTTTTTATTTATGACTAACAGTTCCAATAGGCCACTTGCCATTTTTTCCGGTTTAGGCAAATATTCTAAAACATTCCATTTTTTTTAATCGTATTTTTTGAAACCCTGTTGATTTTTTGAAAATTTCAATCCGAAAAATCCGACCATTTTTATAAACCGGAAAGACGGGACATAGTTTTTTGGGTGGAATGGCAGAGAAGAATAAAGAAGCAAATCAAAAATATTACATCAGATCTCAAATATATTTTTTTCCTTCATCCATATTATTGATCATTAATCATTATAATGTTCAACCACTATATATGACTAAATCCAAATATTATACAATAAAACCAAGTTATAAATAATTATTAAAATTAATTAAAGGAGGAGGTTTAACAACTATATGAAACATGTAAACAAGTATGAAGAAGGTTCACATAAAATATATTTCGTTGGTCTACATATACTCAATACTATAGTCTAGACTCTAGAGTCTAGACTGACGATAAGAGTCGACTCTTGTCTTTTATTGTAAGTAGGCTCTTTGAGCCATATAGTAGTTTTAAGTTATTTCTCAGTTTGTAAATATTTGATGGGACAATTTTTTTTTTATTATGGCGTTTGTAAATTTTGAATATATTTAATCTAAATAGTGGTTGCGTGTTCCCAAGTACGAATTCCATATCTAAGGATCGACTCGACCATAGATAAATATACGAGTTTAAGAGTGCAATGAGGCAAAATAATTTTGTATTTGTAAAAGTTACTAGCTAAGGATCGTTGGACAAACGAATGTGTCAAAATATGATATTTGTAATGTGTAGAGTCTGCGCGTTGACTGCTTATGGTCCCAACGAATGGAATGCCACCCTATAACAACAGAAGAGTATCTCACAATGGTGCTTACGGCGGGTGACCTTGCGATGTTAATTTCTTGGGCTTGCTCTTGGCTTTGCACTTGGATGGTTAGGGTTTATCAAAGGTACTCGAATCTTGTATGATTGACTCATAGAACTATAACTTTATCCACCATGATGTTCACGACGGACGTCACGAATTAATAAACCATGGATTGCGGACTCAGTGGATATTTAAATTATTTTATAACGGTGGTATTCATCTTGATAGTACTATCATACATATGTATATTGTCAAATCGAAAAAAAAAAAACTAAAAATAATGTGTCTTTTGTTGTGTGCAAACTCACAATGACACACATGGCAAATTTTTCCAGGAAAGGTAGTTTCTCGCTAGTGATTTCATTGCAGTTCCCCTTGAAAGTGCGCTTAAAATGGCGCGAAGCTGGGAAAAAATTAGTGGAGACTTCGTAAGGCGCTCAACCGCGGCGGAAATTAGCTGTGTGCTCTTACAGTTCTACATACTATCCAATTCAGGCTGCTGGATCCTATAGAGACACTATATATCCTTGACGTGCTATAACCTTGCGGATGCTGGCTGATGTGGTAATATTACAACTGGTTTTCGTAAGTGTTGGTAGTGTTGTGTGTTGTTTTATTATTGAAGTTGATCGTGCTGACAGATGAATTTTAATTCAAGATTTATAAAACAGTTCTAATACTAACGAAATTTTTTGGATTTGAAAAATGGCTGAAATATGTTTGGTTCAGGGTCTGACTATTTGCCGAAAGAAGATTAATTTATTGTGGTTGCACTAATACATTTCTAAATAACTAAACACAGCGTCAGAATTCGAATAGAAGTATTCTGGTTTGAAGTTTTGACAGAAGATATTATCAACTGAACACCATCGTACACATTATGCTTTCTGTAGGAGCTGTCTTAGAAGCATAATGCTGTAATGCTGATTTTAACAAAATCAAATTTTATAATTTTATGATAATTATAATTCACAAATTCAGTTTTATTAGAAGTATAATTTAAATCACAACATTTGGATAATATCAAAGAAGTGGCACAAGATCAAGTTATATTTTTAAGAACAAGAATGTTCGGCTGTTCAAAATAATCTCACTACAAAAACAAAAACCAACCTTGGTATAGATATATTCTCCATACGATAGAGTCTAGAGAATCGTTCACCTTCCTATTGCTGTGGCTGAAGAATTATTGCGACTTTCTACTTCATCTAGTTTATTCAACGCGGTCCTTAAAAGTGTGCTAGTTTTTTCCACACTCGTGAAAAGACGAGACTCCTACCAGCACAGGAATTCCACAGATTTGGAATGATTAAAAAGTATCACGTACGATTCTATTCTACCCTCACCACGGATTCGCTTTGCGTGGTGTTCAATATTCAAACGCGTCCACAGAAGCGAATAAAGAGATTTCTTACGCGATCCGAAAACAATATCGCGCTTTTGTGCTCCGTCAGGTGTAGGTGTTGCCAGGCGTTGGATAAAACTCGGCTGTCACTTCGAGCAATATATTTTTGTTTCATTGCCTATGGGATTTTTTTCGCTTTCCTTGCGAACAACACAACAACAACACCGGGCAGCTGACAAATGACATTTTTTAAGTAGGTACTGCTTGCCACCATCCGCGCTGATTTATTTCCGAGAGGATAAAACAAATAATAATGTTTTCGTTCGAGGAAAGAATATTTCACTTACCGCGGGAATAAATGAAGCTCGACAGATTATCTCGGTGTCTACGGCGGGATATTGAAATTCCCACCGGTGTCTAATGTATCATTTCCATGATTTATTTTACAAATAAAGAAGTAAGGTAAGGTGATAAATTGTAATGCCATCGCGGAAATTTTATAAAATATGCGTACATTTAGAACAAAATATAAATAAAGACCTGCTTGTTTTGAGCACACACGGCCTAAATCTAACGCGGTTGTAAAAAAATAAACGAAACCAATTTCGAGTTTCCACATATTTCAGCAAAAAATGTTTTCCGTGTAAATAAATTTATTTTCGGTCTAATACGTTTTATTTCCAACTTGAAAGCATACATTAGCATTTATCTTAAAATATGTACGGTTAGTGTTATTCCACATTACAGCGAGAGATTTTTTTATGCGGAAGCCCCAAGGTACAATTTGTGGCACCAATATAACTCATAAAGCACGTAAAGTATACTTTCCGCGTCGTTTTCCATTCAATGGAAGCATTACACCTTTCCGCATACCGCGTTCCAGGAGACCAGAAGAGAAACCAAAGACTAGAGACTGGAGACGTATATCGAACTCGGGAACTTCCATTGCATTGAGAGTACATACTCATATAAGAACTATTGATATTGAAGCGGCTCATATTTCATACTAGAATATTTCAGTGGCAACTTTGTAAGGGATTTTGTACTCAATAAACGGCGAAGTTAACACCCACTCCACCGTCTGCTCCCCGGCGCTTGTATCTCAAAGTGCTCTACATTAAGATTTATGATCGTTAACACCCCCCCCCCCCCCCCCCGCCCACCTTCTCTACCATATCACTCGATAAAGGCCTTTTTTGTCTGCAAATAAGGAGTAGGTACCTATGGGTGTAAATGTGATAACTTTGTTGTATAAAAGTGATATTTAGGAGAAAATTTTGTGTTGGATTTACAGTTCATAAAAAACTATTATGTACTCAAAAATAATGATGTTTTATCCATAATTTTAATGTAATGAATATTTCGTTATCAGTTTTTATATACAAATAATGTTCAACTAGACATGATTTGAGATTATTACGGCTAAAGGCATGATAATGTTAAAAAATATATATTTTTTGATAAAATAACACTCCATTTCACTATTTCCAATAAAATCTAAATTAAAGGTAATGGGAAGTGTAGGTAAATCCCATAAAAAACATAATATTGCAAATGTAGGAAATGAGATGAAATAAAATAGACAATGAATTAATACTTATGTTTAAATTAAATGAAACAAATAACTTTGGGTACACCACTACATAATCACAATTATGGACATGTTTTGAAACCGATGGTTTCTTCGTCAGAATAATAAGAACATGACTCGTAATTAAATTATCATTATTAGCCTGACATAGAAACCATCTGTTTCAAAACATGTCGATAATTGTGATTATATAGTGGTGTACACGAAGTTATTTGTTTCATTAAATTAAAAATGACGCCACAAAGTGATTTTGCGAAAATTAAAGAAAAAATTTTGTTAGTGTTAGATTTTTCAGGATTATATTATTTTATTATATTTAGGTTAGGTTGTATGTAAATTGATATAAATATCAAAGTGCGATTTGTTTAACAGATGTTTGTGATAGTGAGACCTATATTTGCAAACCAATTCTTTATTTCGTTTTTTTTTATTATTTGGTCGTTGTTTCTGTTTGTCCGGTGTATTGTATAGTTTGCAATCATGCATTTAAAATGTCTTTGTCCAAAAGTGGTTTTAGCACTTGTGTAACTTTTGTGTTGATTTATATAGTGTTTTGTTGCTGTGGTGTAAGTTAACCAAAATGGTTTGTGCAAATAGCTGCTTTACGTTCATAACGTTGACAGTATTAAAGATCGTATCAGTGCTGGTAGAAATAGGAAGTTTAAGAATTATTTTTATGATTGGTTTTTGTACTTTAATGATCGGAACGAGGGCACTAAAAGAAGCCTTTTCTCAAGCTAAAATATTTATTTGTTTAATTGACATGGTGAGTAATATACTGATTTTAAAAGTTTTAGTTAGGTTTAGGAAACTGCGCGTTTGTTTGAAAAAAGTATTTAGATTTACGAATTTTATTTGTAATGTTAAGGTTATGTAATTTCCAATTTTAAGGTTAATACTAAATATATGGTATTGTTTCTATTTTTGAAACTGATAATTCGTGGTGGAATTCCATTATAGTAGTATAATAAAACAAATTTAAAACTTTTTCCACTTTTAATTTATTGACCGTAACCGGTTTCAGCTTGTCAAAGCCATCTTCAGACCAGTCTGAAGATGGCTTTAACAAGCTGAAACCGGTTACGGTCAATAAATTAAAAGTGGAAACAGTTTAAAATTTGTTTTATTATACTATTATATGGTATTGATTACTTGTTCTAGGGGTAGGCAGTCACAATTCCGATTCAGAGAAAAAAAAGTTTAATTTTTATATTATAATTTAATAATACTTATGACCACAGAACATAACATCGAACTTGTTTTATTGAATTGTTTTATTTTATATTTTGACATATTTTTACTGTTTTATTGAATTAGACTTATAACTCCATCTTATAAAACCATCACGCCGCCCATTGAACTCGAAGCGGAAAATACATCTTCTCAAAGTACCCCAGTTTTTTTGGTATTGTACTGAACATGCTTAAATGTTATGGATTCGCTCACATATCTCTAAAAAATGTATTCTTACTTTGTCATTCCTTACAAAGTATTTGAAGTCCACTGGAGTACGCGTTCACAATATTGAATATATAAATTATTGATAGATTTAGTAGAAAAGGTTTGATTGTTTTCATTAGTTTTGACATAATTAAGTTTTAAAACCCAGGCAAAATCAGGTACAAAACGATGTAATTTATTAAACATACCTTACAACTTATATTTAATGTACTGTGTATATCTTATAAACAAAAAAATAAATTTGTTTCACTCGATGGTGCCGTGTCATAAAGTAATAAAGTAGATTGATACTGCACCCGAAGACAATCTCCAATAACCACTAACCCAGTAACATCCTACGCTTCACCAATCAAAGAGAGTTGTTACATTATTAGCACCCCCCGTCCCCTCAAGAAGGGCATTTAATGAACCCCCTCCTCGGCTCTTGCTTGCTTGCTCTCCGCTATCTGCCGGCAGACACGCTCGAGTGCCCTCCTCCTTGTCTTATTCACTTTCCGTGGTAATTTAGTGCGCCTGCAGTCGGGACTTTTATCTTCACGCCGAGTGTCCAACGTACCCGTTACCCGTACCCGTACCCTTTACCCGTACCCGTTACCCGTTACCCGTCTACCCGCCGCCGCCTTACAACTTACAACTTAGTGGCTGACGACTTTGAACGTAACTGTAATTGTGGAGAGCTAACCCTGAGACCGAGACCATTTCTGAACTATACAAGACCAGCTCCTGTACATGTACAGGCAATTTGTATAGTCTGTAGGCGTCAACCCTATAATATTTTTCTCATTTACAAAAATGCGCGTGAATCACGTGACATTCCTAATACTTTATAACAAATAACTTCAAGGAGGATAATTAAAATACTCAACGTGAAGTTATATTATTCGTATGGAAGAGGAGAATTGGTGGAGGTCAAATAGTGATGCTGGGGTTTCTATTTTTCTACGTTGCGATATGTTATGTGAATAAGTCCATGTTCACACAATTTAGAATTCCTGAAGCTACATACAATACGTACGCACAGCATCTATGACAGCTTTGGATGCGGTTGGTGAGGTAATAATAAAAATGTTTTGAATTGCTAATTTGTTCCTGAGTGATTTTTTACTTTATTCAAAGAAATGCCGACCTCTGTATTCACCCATTCTGCAACAAGGGTCTCTTCAATTATTATAAGCAATAATTATTAGCCTGAAACACTCATCCATATTGAAAAAATCTCCCGAGAAAAGATACATGTCGCCGATGGGACTCGAACCCGCACTCCTCTGATTGCCGCTCAGGAGCTCTACCATTAAGCTACGGCGGGTTACCTCCTACCCGACAAATGATTCAATACATACCTAGTGTTTCATTCAACAATTATCGCTTATTACATTATATTTTTTCACCTGCAAACAACCAACTTTATTTTTATGTGAGAAAGGCATGTAAGGGCTAACTCTCTCACTAGGTGGCGTTGAGACATATTATGTCTACATTTTTTGGTGAAATACTTTAACTCGTCAAATATTTATTATTTTTTTTTTTTTTTCTCTTAATTTTCTTGGTCTTAATTCTCTTAATTCTCTCGGTCTCTTCAAGTTCACTCCTTCCTCTCCTCAAAAAGATCCTCCACACAGCCCTTGAAAGGTAAAATAGACCCTGAGGAAAATTATGTTTCTCAGGGCCTCCTTCTTGGAGTTAATGTAGAAAGAAGGATGTTTCGTAAGAAAACGCGGTATAAGCAGTTTGTTCACGCGTAAATTAATGCTGAATTTTTCATTAATAGCAATACCATTCTGGTAGCATTTCTAGGTAGTATGTATCTCCCTGGTGCAACCCATGCCTAGTTTAACGTGCTTGTGAAGTTGGTCATCCTCTAGCGCTCAATTTTGATATCCTCGCACGGAGAAAAATGTTATTCTAAAATATGGTAATTTTATTCGTAAAAACGGTTAAAAACGGGACTGAAGTTCTTACGAACAAATTAACGGGGTTTCAATGTTCCTGCCAATAAACATTAAAACACTGTTAATTTGTTCGAAAGAAGTCCCGTTTTTAACCTTTTTTACGAATAAAATGATCGTATTTTAGAATAACATTTTTCTCCGTGCGCTCTAACGATCTCCGCTCTAAAAACGTGTTCTTTGTATCTTCAATTACCTTGCACCGAATACGTGACATCCGTGTATAATACGTGTTATGGAAGGAACGATAGTCGAGATATAATGCATATTTTCATAATAAGTAGATCTTTTTTGTATTTTTTGGACACATTCATTACATCCACAATAGAGTGTAGTTTATTTTTTCACTCGCATTCAGGATCATCTTCCAGCTGCAAATCATCTAAGCTTTTTCAGTTTCAAAATCTGAGCATTATTTTATTAAAACTTAATATCTTTTGATTTCTACATAAGTACCTTTCAATGATTAAAGCATTTAAAAATGAATTTTTAGTTTTGTGTTTTTATTCAAATAAATTGTTTTCTTTGTACGGTACTTTTCAATTAGCAATCCCTTAAAAACGCTTTGTATGAACGGCACGTCCCTGCGAAGTCGGCAGTTTGCTTTGCCTTTGAGAAAAAGAAAAAATGTGAGACTTATTCAAAAGAAATTATCTCAACAGTATAACGATCTCAATGTTACTCACTGTTCATATTTTGTGCTATAAACTTTATATACCTATTGTATTTCAGCTAAAATTTAATATTAGTTTGTCATAATAATATTTTGCATAATATGATAGGCTTACTAAATATGTCCCTAAACAAACTTAAGATGAAGCTATCCGCCAAATTACTATTTAGATTTATCTTAACTACGAATCGGTTAACATTATGAATATGAAAAAGAAAAAATATGCTATAGATACATTTTATCTTTTCCTACGTTCCCTATTTATTGGAATTAAAATAAAATTATTAATTACGTTACAAAAAATATAAGTGTAAAGTACTAAATAATTTTATTTTTCATTACATAAATATGAAGCTACAAGCTTCTGCCCGCGATTTCGTATAATTCTTGATTCGATTCGAAGTATTAGGCGAGTACCTACTTCAAAAAAATTCACTGATTTAAGTATTTTCCAAAATAGAATTTTGATTTAACAATCATTGTCTTGCAAAATGTCATTCTCAAATTTTGACGTTTTCTATTAAACTATAATTATTATTTTCAATATATTTAAAATAAATAGCTAGCTTTATAAAATATAGCCGATATGTTATTCTGGTATATGAGCTATATTATTAAGTTTCATTAAAATCCATTCATTAAATTTCGATTTATTTAAAGAGTAACAAACATACATACATCCATACAAACTTTCGCGTTTATAGTATTAGTAAGAGTGAGATTAGTAAGATATAAGAAACAACTTTTTAAAAATACCCCTTTATGGCTTAGATTATTTTTGACTCGATCCATGTACTAACTTTTTTTCATTCTTGTAAAATTATTCATAAAAAAATAAAAACAACTTTGGCGCTACTTTTCTTGTGCAGATACCTAAAACACGCGGAGTTTTAAAGGGGTAAGAAGTCAAATATTTCTGGCGTTTATATCCCTCTTAAGCCATGAGTAGATTGGTGAAAGACGTATCTAAGCAAGAAGCAGAGAGAGATGCAGCACTGCCTTTCATGGCTTCGAAATACGTCACTGGTATAAATGAGTGGATTAAAGATGATAGTCAACCTCCGAAAGAATAGAGTAACCAAATGATGGACAAAAATAAATTTTTTATTTTAATCCTGATTTAATATCGGCAATAACATGAGTTTCAATTTTCGATGCCTGTGACTGTGATAAAAGCAATTAAGAGCGATTGACCAGCAGCTGAGAATAAAAGTTTAAAAATGCTTGCAACTGTACAGGGAGGTTCCAATGCGGAAGCTTGATTATTCCCCGTATCAAATATTTCAAATTAAAAATTTAATATCGATTTCTTTCGTTCAGAACTTGCTACCATAATATACCTACATTCAAGTAAGCTGTACAAATGCTCAAAATGCACGATGATAAATTATTAAATATAGTGAACTTCTTGTAAGTATGTTTTGATCATAAGTATTTATGATTTTTCAAGAATGTCTAAACAAAATAAGCATGTAAAAAAATGTTTAATACTTTAGTTTGTAAGACCTTAAATAAATAAAAAAATTGAGGTATTTTTGTCACAAAACACGTTCTCGTAAAACAAGTAAATTTATTTTTTTATGATTTTAATTTAACTAAAATTAAAATTTTGAAAACTGTGTTGACTAGATTATGTATTGATTTATTTTATTGTATGATTATATGATTTGAAATTTGTGTTGTTTAATAGAATCTATCGTTTGAAAATTGAACAAATCTGCAAACGACCAACGGTATAACCTTAGCATATCAAAATAACATTTAGTTTTTCAAAAAATTAAAACTGCGTGTATCAAATAAAGTAACAATCTTTCAAAATCAAATGATGTTTTTTTGTAAAAAAGAGTAAATACGTAATAATTTAAAAATGACAAATTTCCGGTATTCTCTGGTAATACCCGTATGGATTGTAATGTACCTACGTTTTTTTATATGTGAGATGCTGTAGGCAAAATTTTTCTCCAGGCTCCGTACCGTGGAGGACAATTTTTCAACAGGTTTAATTAAAATTTAACCCCTTACCTTCATATGAAAGGGTAGGTTGGGTAGAATTAAATATGGCTTTTATAAAGCTTTTATGCCTACCCAAAATCTAGACGAGTTCAGAGTTCATTGTGCCTCTACCAGTGATTACGTACCTCGAGTGAGCGTATAGTATTTATGTGGGAATATAGTAGTTGTCGGCTTCGATCGTATAACGTGCTTGTCGGTACGGGGAATTGACTCAGCATCCTATATATTCATAACAAGTTCATGATTAATTTTCTGATTTCGGCTTTACGTTGATTATAAATCTACTAAATGATATCAAGTAATGCGAAAACAATTAATTATTCGTATTGACGCCAACATTTGCCGCACATGCGATTCAAAATACACTTCAACAGTTTTTTTCTTAAAATTTGCTTCACACAGGATGTCGTGAGAAAATTGTGTCTTTATGTCTCGTTTATTTATTTATTGTGAAAAACAGTATAATCCAATTACATTTCACAAATTACAGTTTAACATAATATATAAATTTAATTACATAGGTAAGTACATCAATAATATCAGATGAGATGTAGCCTTATGGTAAAGAATATATTTATTGCGATCTTAAATTTGATGTTGTTTAAATTGAAAATATCAATCACATACGAAATGTGGTTTAGCAAAGTAGTCATTCTCCCCAAAGGCATGATCATCGGTAGGTTGGTCCTGCCTCTTGGAAAAATAAATAGTCTGTGCTGTCACTAGCTCTGATGAAATTATCGTGGACATAAAGTGAAATTCGTTCCAGAGTATCAGGATTGCAAATGTGCCCATTAAGCAGCTTGTGCGCCACTAAAACCATTGCAAACTTTATTCTAACGTCTATAGGATGTTGTGTGGAAAGGAAGGAGAGGAAGTACTGGGAAGGAAAAACGTATGAGAGGTGGGTAAGAATCTAAGGGTCAAGTGATGGCGGACATACGAATATGTCCCTCCCACTGCGGTGCAAATGGGAGGGAGAGTCCTGCTAGAGAGGTCAAAAGGTATCCCTCAACCAGTGTCTGACAATCAGGCCTGCCACGCAGCTGGTGGGCAGATGCACCCACCGCCAAGACCAGGACGAACCTCACCCCATGAACCCGGGCACCCTTGCTAAGTCACCAAACGTTACGAACCACTTGGGGTAACCTATGGCAGAGGTGTTGGTAATTCAATAAATAACCACCTCATCAACATCACAAGTACATGAATACTAAACAAGATAGGTAGCTATTTTAAAATAACTTGGAAAAAATCGTATGGAAATATGTTTCTACTGAACTTATAAATACATTAGATTAAAAAATTTGAAATTTATAATTATTTTAATCATAAAATAAATAAATTCGTTCTTTAGCCGCCCTCAGTCGTGAGCCCGAGGGTCTCTGCACTACCAAACGGTCCGGACAGCGGGATACGGTTATTAAGGGTCTCGCTCAACCAATATCTCCCACTCCAGTCCGCCACGCAGAAGGTGGGCCGATGCACCCACCACCAAGTCCTGGACAAACATTATCCCAAGAACCCGGGCACCCCTGCTAAGTCAACAAACATAGCGAACCACTTGAGATGACCTTTGGCAGAGGTTGTTAGTCATCCAATAAATGGTTCCCGGGCTGGCGGTATCCGTACCCGCCGACCAATACTGTATTTTTACTAAGGTAGTAAAAATAATATTAAGAAATTTGTAATTTGTGCTTAAGTTAAAAATGTGAATATGTAGGTACATTTATTTTAAAATACCTACTTAGAATATCTTCCACTACAGAAAGTGGCGTAAATGTACTATATATTTTTTTTAAACAACTAAATTGTGAAATAACACAAATTAATCAAATAAAATTTATTGCGCATGCCATGATTTTAACTCGCGACCTCCGAATTCCTAGTCGAGAGCCTTACCCCTCGGCCATGGAAGTCGTCGTCGAGTGGTAAGGCATTTAGGTAAGTAAGTAGTGTAATAAATAAATACTTATTCTCGAAGTCATATTCAATTTGTCCAAACACAAAAAAAATATGTATTCTGGCACTGGTTAAAAAAGTGTAACATCAACAATCACTACTTTTATTGCTTTATTTGACATCCCCACGGTCGGAAACCTTTTTTTAATCCCTTAACTTTTTCAATAAAAATCAAATAACACGGTGAACCTTTCCAGGGGTAGGTAACGAAATAATACAGGGGTGCCCACTGGTGCAGAAAACACCATCGAGAAACTAACAAAACTTGGTTTCCTTTGAAGACAAAACGCAACTGATGGGCATCGGTAACTCTCAATGGTCAAAAGGAATAAAGGAAGAATTATTAATCTAATTCAACTTTGACCTTCGAGATTTAGCCCAATACATTGTACATATATACAGAATATATACAATATAAATAGAAGATATACAGAAAAATCAGAGATGATGACGATCTGCTTCCATGTCAACTCAGAATCAACTCAACTCAACACCTCTTTAAAATGTCATTAAAAGCTACAAAAAAAAATAATTAAAAATAGCCCATACCCTAACCTAACGTAACATATTTAACCAAATTTTTTTTCATAACTCTTTATGACTTTTCAAGTGAGGTGTTGAGTTGTATTCATTCTGAGTTATCCGGTCACCATTACTTTTTCGTATTTTGTGAATGGAGCTAATTTTCTTTGAATCTGCATCTGCATTGCTCGTTAGTACGAAGCAGATTAGAATAAAATTCCACCGTATAGTCACCGCACTACGAACTTTGTTATTTTTTTTTTAAAAAGAAAGACAAACATTCCCGGGTTACCAATAACCCAACAACATTTGAAAATCTCCTACTACCATTACACTAAACGGAATATGTTGCTTGTGTTGTGATGGAGGACTTAGCCAGCCGAGGAATCGAACACGGAACGCCTGGGTGGGACCCAAACGCGATGCCCACTGAACCACTGACCGGTTCAACTAAATGATATAGGTTTTTTTTAAATAGTATAATAAAACAAATTTAAAACTTTTTCCACTTTTAATTTAATGACCGTAACCGGTTTCAGCTTGTCAAAGCCATCTTCAGACTGGTGAAAAATATTCTTAACCTAGGGATTTTATACAAAACATATTAGGGAGGGGGAGGAGGGGGCGGGGGGAGGGAGGGGTGGTCTACAGGGATTTTATTCAATTATGGATTTTATTACATTTGTTGTTAAGTGGCCTTGAGTGTCCAACTATCTAATTATTTTTTTTGGTTATTCCCAGTAGGTGGGAATAACCAAAAAAAATAATTAGATAGTTGGACACTCAAGGCCACTTAACAACAAATGTAATAAAATCCATAATTGAATAAAATCCCTGTAGACCACCCCTTCCTCCCCCCGCCCCCTCCTCCCCCTCCCTAATATGTTTTGTATAAAATCCCTAGGTTAAGAATATTTTTCACCAGTCTGAAGATGGCTTTGACAAGCTGAAACCGGTTACGGTCATTAAATTAAAAGTGGAAAAAGTTTTAAATTTGTTTTATTATACTATTATAATGGAATTCCACCACGAATTATCAGTTTCAAAAATAGAAATATTTTTTTTAAATGTTTGCTTTAATATTCTATACTTTACGAGTAAATTACATTATTTTTATTTATTCTGTTTTACTGGTTCGTAACACACAACATTAATATTGTGAACGTATACGGATAAATTTATCCTGACACTATCTAGATAGCATTTAGTTTGAGTTGAATCTTGCTATCATACATAAAGACAGCAGTTAATAAAAATATGTGTCAAGAAAATGAAGATAATGTTGATAGTTCTCAGTCGAAGTATGATACAGTTAAGTTTAACCGAATCGTGTAGGGACGCATTGGCTCAGTTGGTAGAGCCGCGTCCCGGAGAGCCGAAGGTCGTGGGTTCGAGTCCCAGATGTGACCGTATCTTTTTATGATTTTTCTGTTTCAGATTTTCGATTGACTTTCACTAATATTGTCTTCATTAATTAAAATATTACGTTAAAAGAAAAAATATATAAACTTACTACAATTACGATTATTTGAGTGATTCCGCTATGACCCAAATTTTGTGCGGTATGTTAAATTTTGTGTGAAGCGCACTCCCACACTGTATTTGATTGCATAGGAAAACAAATTGATTAAAATGTTTTATTTTTTTTACTCTTCAGCTGGTCTTAATATAATAATTCCCGTTACAACGACTTTTACTGAATAAATGTGAAAAATTGTGGTCCATTTTTCAGTTCATAATACTAATGATTTATTTCGAAAAGATAGACTAATATTTCCGGGTTACGAATAATCTGACAACATTCGAAAATCTCCAACTACCACCACTCTTAGCGGAAATGTTGCTCGTGTCGTGATGAAGGACTTCCGAGGAGTTAAACACACGACGCCTGGGTGAGACCCAAACGCGATGCCACCAATTGTATAAATAGGTAGTGCGATGCATTACATTACATATTTCAGAGTAATACAATTGACAACATAAGCAAATAACAATAGAAAGGGGCTGAAAATTTTGAAATATTTATTTTTAAAAATATGAAAGAGCAAATAAAAAATATGAAATCGCAAACTGGCCAATTCTTCGCTTACATAGTTTAGCAAACAAATATACAAATGATATCGACATTTTTAATGTAACAATTTCTACGTTTAAAACAATTTTTCAACGTGGCTACATTCTTAAACAATTTTTTACATAAACATAATGTATATTATTTCTGATAATTTAAGTATATTATTGTTATCCTTTCATTTTCATCAAATTTATTCAATTACACTGTATTGTAAGGAATTATTTTTATTAACCTATTGTTCATTACTATTTCTTATGAAAAAAAGTAATCAGTATGTACGAAATGTAAAAGCCCCATGGGGCCGAAAAATAGTTAGAAAAAAAACATAAAATAAAATAAAGAAAATAAATTTTGCAAATGGTCGTTTATGTAGGATATATGACCATTTCCTTCTCCAGTGAGCCATCAGAGGGGAGTCCGTTTAGACAGGTAGCCATAGCAGTGATGATGCTATTCATGGATTGGCGTAGTCTTCTCCATTAGCTTCCCTTGTGGTGGAAGAGTGTACTCGTCTGTCGAGGAACATTTCCGAGGCGAAGAGTATGAACTTTTTGACACTGGTCTATTTTGATCAATGTTTATTTGTATTCTAACCCCCCCCCCTCCCTCCCCACTTGCCTTGATTCCCTATGAATGGCAATTAATAAGGTAGGTACAAATTTAGAGACTCGTGGCTCCTCATAAAATTATAACGAAATTTTTTTTTAACAGTCCAGATTAAAACATTACAAAATTATTTTTAATTTCAATTCAACTCAAAATCGTAAATTTTTAAATAATTACAACGCAAATTAATTACATTCCTCGGAGATAAAAATCCAATTTTTCGCCTCCATGTATTATTGTATAATCGTTCAAGCTGAACATGAAAATGGTTGATTCAGATGATAAAGCTATCACGTTATCCGATTTAAAACAAGAACCAATGCAACTTGACATCTTTAAGAATCAATTTCCCATTGGCTTAGCGTGCTTAGCCAATCTCTTCATATGACGAGTCCATCTGAGCGGTCCCAATTACAAAGTACGTGGCTAAAATTTCCGAGATGTTCACAAAACAAACAGAGTAGCTTTTATCGTATCATTTCGCAATGGAACCCATATTTTTCCAAATGGAGAAGCAAAATTTCATTCTCTGGGAGTCGGCGCGTGTAATGGATAGAAGACCTTAGATTATTTACACGTAGTGGATGAATCACAAACATAAAACCTCTTATCTAATAGGTGCGAATGTTTTTTTGTAAGGCTCATCAAACTAGTATTCAATGCCAAGATATCCTTTCAAAAGTATTTTACATTAACAGAGAGAACATAATATTAATATTTTGCACAATCACTGAAAATGAACCCGCAACCACTAGAATCTGACTCAAGAAGGCGAACCAATACACCCGATGAAACATTATACTTATTCCGACGCAAAGAATTAAAAAAAAATCTTGTTCTCTTGAAGAGATTTATTACGCTAGCAAAAAACATAATAAATTACCTTAACTCTAGGTTCAACATATCTATATTATTAATACGCTAACGTCTGTCGTACACACTCACTCAACGTGCGAGATACAAACCGAAGTTCTGCCATCTATAATAATCAAATAAAACCATTGAAGGTTTCATATTTTATTATTAGTTACTACTTTCAGTATTTTGTATGTGATAATAGTATTACTAATCACTTTTAAATATCTGTAATAAAACAAAACCATGTACACTCCTCTTCCAGTCACAAGCTAATGCTTCTACGGAAGAGTAGTCTTAAAAAAATTGACCATAAAAAAAAACAATGTAATCCAAATATATTATTATGGACTTACCTTTTTTAAATTACAGAAATTTCGTGTAATATTATTGTAAAAGTAATAATTATTTATTAATAATTTTTACTGTGAAAATATGAATGAAAGAAGTTTTTTTTTCTTTACACATAATGCACCTAAACCATTTGTTAAAAAACATACTTTGTGATACTAAAATAACTGTGACAGTATTGATGACATCGAACACATCGGAAGTTCAGAATTTAATATCCTCAACTGAGTTCCATGCCAAATCGAGAATATTGAAATTTATTAGATCATGTTAATTAAAAGATATTTGAAAGTGAATTCTTAAACAAAGGACTAAATACCTATTAAATAACATTATAGATTATAATGATAATATATTGATTTATAATTTAAAAATAGATGAGGCAAAAAATGACAACATTATGTGAGTCAGAAGCCTTGATAATATACTTTAAAAAAAAAATACTTTAATATAAACCCAAAAAATTTTTTTTTTTTTTTGCTGTAGTGCATTAAATTTTGATGCGGACGGAGCACCCGACTCGACCACCTTGTCTCTTGCGCCCCCGGATAGAACTGCCCTACCGCCCCCCTCCCTTCGCCACTGTTCGCCGCCCCGTCCCAGCTCTCCGGGGTTGTCCGCGTCAGTGCATCCTGCATTATGCCGTCAGTGGCAGGGAGAAAACTTTGCTCCTGTCAGAATCTATCACTGTCCGCACGAACACAAAGCCCTAACCCCAAAATGCACCAGCCGAACTAGCTGAGATAATCGTACATTTTTACTACCGTTTTTAACCCGTTTCGGGAGAAGCACTATTACACCATTTATTACTAACTTTTGTATTACTTTATTTACTTCGTAGGATAACTCTATGGGTCTATATTTTTACTTATTTTCTTATTATATGTGGCAATTTATAAAGGTTTTTATCGATCAAAATGATAGGATTTTTTTTGTGCAAAATTACTTCCAAGAGGCTAACTTTAAGCAACCACTACTAGCCAGCATTGCTCGAGTTTCAAAGGTTTGGAAAAATTTGGCTTTTGTTCATCTAAATACTAATTATAGCTAAAGTAATATCATGAGCCTTTCTGTTTTAGTGATCTTTTAAAGATTTATTTCTATCTTAAAAATTTGAGAAACATAAAATAATTTGGCGAAATGTCTTATTTTTTGGCGGGATATAAAAGGAAACTTGCATAAAAACAGAAATATCTTGCCAGCCAAATATATTCGCATTTTTAATTTATTCCTTGGGTGGAATATTATAATTAATATCGAAATTTAATTATAAAAAATCAGTTATTATGTTATATATTCCATCATTTCTTTTCAAAAATATATTGGAATTTTTAATTAAATGAAACAATTAACATTGTGTTCACCACTACATAATCGACAATTATCGACATGTTTCGAAACCGATGGTTTCTTCGTCAGGATAATAAGAACATGATTTTTTTTTTATCCTGTTTATTATCCTGACGAAGAAACCACTGGTTTCGAAACATGTCGATAATTGTGATTATACAGGATGACGGGGTAAAGTGCATTACCTTCGGGTGGTGATTCTACATGATGGTAGGAGTAAAAAATATTGAAACTGAAATGACACTTTGCTTTTTCATAAAGGTCGGAAAATCAAACAGTTTCTAGTATTTTTGACTCTTTTATGGTTATCGCATTTATAAAAATCAGTTGAAAAGCTTTTACGATTTATATTAATGAAATACTAGCAGTAGTAGCAGTATGAAGTGAAACTAAAGAGATCAGAAAGCACTGAGCTGGAAGAAAATCTCTACAAGGGTAGTCGCTGTGCGGTGCAGACCCGGTCATGCATTATAGGGTTAATGCAGGCGAACTTATCAAAGAAACCAATCTAGATGACCTGAGAAAAAAAGGTTACACGAATGTAACGGATTGATTAATTATTCTTAGTAATTTATCGGTCCCTTATTGCTCGTGGGGATTGAGCATTGAAAGGTGGATGGCTGAGTGTAGTCCAGGGCATGAAGGCTTTATTCGAAGTTAAGTTTCCCCAGGATCGAGAAGTTGTCGGCAGTGTAGTAGGCAGCCGCGAACATGGCGAGACGGCGGCAATCCAGGGCGGGATTACCGAACTATTCCGTGATTATCTCTAGTCTGCCAAACTCAAACAGAACTTGTCAATTTGAGATGCCTTACGAGATTGTGTAACTGGGTGTTCAACTGACAGATTAACGTCAAATTTAACACAGTTCCCCCGCTTAATGATACCCTCGAATAATTAAGAGGCGCTATTTTACTTCAGCAAGAAGTTGATTATGAATATTTTCAGTTTGGAAATCCGAATTACATTTAGTGTAATTACTTTCAACACGATAAATACTTCTTAATAATATTTTCCGTGAGCGTTAATTACATTTGAAAGCTGTTCTTGAAGTAAATACTTCTTTACGCACTGAGGGGTAAACTGGCGAATGTGTAACGAAAAGTGAAATGCGAACGGTCTCACTTTAGAAGCAAGAGCACATTTTCTTTTTCTCTCTTTCTCTCTTCCTCTCATAGCCAGTACATGAAATGTTTCAGTCAGTATTTTGAAATACCAGTGACGCGCCAAACGCGGTGAAGAAGTATTTACTTCAGTCGTGTGGTCTAAAGCACACTCGTTTTTTTTTTAAATGTACAGAATGTAAATGGCTACGAATCACGAGGTCGCGGATCCCTGTGTGAGCAAGTTAATTTTATTTGATTATCAGTGATATTTCACAATTTATTCATTAAAATTAATATATATTATATTTGCGGCATGTTCAGATACTTCCAGCAGTCTTCTGGCGAAATATCACTGTTTAGAATCGCAAAGTTGCTTGCAATGGGTTTAGCCGTATTTGGTGACCAGTTCTAAATATTTGTGTACTTCCATACTGTCCTTGCACCTCTTTTTTCCCCTTCCTACTACCTTTCGCTTTACAACACTCACCAATTAGGGATGCCATAATCTCTCTGGATCCAGGCCTTTGGCAGCTTTGGGACTCTTAAAAAACTTGCACTAATCTCACTTTAGCGTGAAGAAAAAAAATTAACTAAGAACCATACATAAGGTACCTATAAACTTTTACAGAATTATAACGGTATTTTTTCAAACGGTGGCAATCTAAGAAAACCCTCCTTTGATGGTACGACTCTGTACTTCCAATCTGAAGGTCGCGGGTTCGAACCCGGCGTCCACAAATAAATATTAACGATTATTTTTTTTATTTCACAATTAATTAATTAAATATAATATATAGTATACTTGAGGCACGTTTCAGAGTGGAATATACTCTCATTATTGCTTAGGTGTAAGACCACCATTCAAAAAATAGAAACGTTGCTTGAAATGGCTTTAGCCGTGTTTGGTGACCAGATCTGAATAGTTTAATAGTTTCCTCTTCCGCATCTCCTTCCCCTCCCACTACCTTCAACCTCACAATATTCCTAAATTTGGGATGTCATAGTCTCACTGGCTCCAGACGGGAGCAGTTGAGATTATTGTGCGTTATTTATGTAAAAAAGTCAATGAATTTAAATAAAAATGTCGCACTAAAGAAAATTATCTAACCATCTAAATAAAGTACATCAGAAAATCTGTTAGTGTCACACTCAAAATTCCGAACGGTTAGCATTGCACAACTCTTTACTGGAGCTACGAGATAATGCAACTGTTGTCAACTTGCCACGTGAATGGAGTTTCGAAATAGTCATTACGCTTTCCAAAACTATGATAAGACGCCTTACTGTATGTTCGATAAAGTTTATTAGATAATTTAGAAGCTTTAGAAATTAGAAAATCATTAAATATAAATATGTCAGAATTTTTACTAAATAATCAAATTAATTTATCTAATCAAAAAAATACACCTTATAGCCCGATCTTTAACTGGTTTCCCGCAATTCATCCCAGCCCATGATATTATGTGTTGTTGTTCTGAAATGTTAAATAAGTATTATTGTTATGTATTTAATTATTGTAATTTTTTTTACTGTGTAAAATGCATCAAACCTTTATATTCTATCTGAGTATCATTAACTTTTTGTATATTTACTTGGGATTACATATATTGTTGTCTCCCTTCCACTTATTAATTAGCAATTGTATCTCTTTCAAATAATTTTGTCTCTGTCTAATTATATCCCTTTGTAACATTCTTTCGCCCTCTGTCTCTCAACCTATATGTAAGAAAGAACTCTGACTTAGTATTTATTTTTATTTTATTTAAACGCCCATAGGGCTTTTACGTATAAAGCAAAACATTATTTTTTTTATTTTTTTTAATTACAGTGAAAATACGAGTAGATAAAATATGGGTAACAGAAAATATAAGAAACAAAATTTAGGTTACAGGTGCATATAATATGTAGATAATATATAAGTAAGTGAACAAAATGTATCTAATATGAGTGAAGTACAAAATGTAGGTAATATAAGTGAAGTAAAAATAAATAAATAGTCTGCAATTATCCTCCAAATCAACTATAATATTAATAAAATCGTATAAAATTGGTTTTCACAATAATTTATGAAGTAGCTATAAATAGTTCGCACATACGGCGTTTGAAGTTTTCCAAGTTCAAAGTATTGTCAAATACATCAATATTGTTTATGTATTTGTTATCAAGGCTAAGTAAACGTCGTATTGGGGAATGTAAACTATAGTTGGATTGAAATGTGTGTATGTAAAATTTTGTTGTTTGTCTAGTAGTTCTTGTAGGTACATGTAGATTTATTAAATGCAGGAGTTCACAACAATCGAATTTAGAATTGAATAATTTTAATAAAAAGGTTAGGTCGTTTATTTTTCGTCTGTTTTCTAAAGTTGGAATATCTAAAATATTCATTAATGTCAGGTAATTTATATGCTCTCTCTGAAGGGATGTTATTATTATATATAAAATAATAAATATTCATGGTTAAATACAATGTGCTTTTTTTATTTTGATAATGATAAAGTTTATTTTAAGTTTGTTTATTTTAAATAAGACATAATAAATATTATAGTTAAGTCTAAGGTAAAGCAGGTTGTCGTATTTAACAGTTAAATAAGACCGAATCGGATAGGGACACATTAGCGCAGTTGGTAGAGCAGCGGCCCGGAAAGCCTGAGTTCGAGTCCCAGATGTGATCGTATCTTTTTCTGATTTTTCTGTTTCAGTTTTTCGATTGAGTTTCGCTAACATTATCTTCATTAATTAAAATATTTGTTAAACTTGCAATATAGTATACTTACAATGTTTATTAAGATAACGAGTAGGTACAGATGATCGATATATATATTTACCATAAGTAATACCATAATTTGCAATGCAAACACCAATTAGCTATTTAAAAATTAAAAATAAAATTTTAATTAAAAAAAATAAAATATATTTTTTTTTTTTAAAAAGAAAGACAAACATTCCTGGGTTACGAATAACCCAACAACATTTGAAAATCTCCTACCACCACCACACTAAGCGGAAGATGTTGCTTGTGTTGTGATGGAGGACTTAGCCAACCGAGGAATCGAACACGGAACGCCTGGGTGGGACCCAAACGCGATGCCCACTCAACTACTGACCTTTTGTTGTAATCCTTTGTTTTTAAGTAGATAAAACATATATTTATTTATTTATTTTTTTTTTAAATTATTATTTAAATAATTTTGCTAAACAAACAACGGTTTTCTTCATATTTTAATTGGTTATTTATTTAATTTTATTCTGCCTCTTCTCTTTTTGTTTTCTTCTTCTTATTTTATCCAACACATTTATATAGGACTTTTTATTATTATTTTTATATTATTTAAATATCTGTGTTCCATATATCATCCTAATTTGACTGCCCTAAAACGGGATTCTTCCTAGTTGGGCAGCCAAAACATTCAATAAATAATGTATAATATATGTATAAAAAAAAGTAAATAAATAAAAAATAAAAATAAAATAAAAAATATTTTCTAGCTGAGAGCTTGACTAAGATAAAGCGAGTTTTACTAAGACAGTGGTTCAAAAACGCTCTATTTACCTGTCTCTCTCATATACTCGGAAGTGGCAGCAACTATTATTTTGTCCCGTGTTATTAATAATATCTAAACTTGAGACCCACAGCAAACTTAACTATGTCGATCAGTAATTACTAATATGCGCTTTATTGTGAGTTTGAATAACTCATCGAGTTTGCTCTTTACTAAGACTCATAATATATTATATAGGTAAGTATGTAGTTATAACAATGCATTCATTTTAATTCCTTTATTTTCTTGTACAAATTATTTGTATTACTAGCTTCTCAAAATAACCATTGTGTAATACCACCAATTTGCGATGATCTCGAAGCATTATTAATAATTCTACCCGCACAGAGCAGTGGTCACTGGGCAGTGGGCAGGTAGATCGAAGCGGTAATCCGGAGATTTCACATTTATACGTCAACGGCATACCGTAGACAAACGTGTCAGAGTAAATTAAAGTGACCTGGGCCGACCATCACGTATAAAATAACAATGATAATATCGTCGCCATCATATCCGAATTGTGACTGGAAGCCGTGCGATCTGCCCGGCTTCGTGTCGTGCCTGACCGCCACTCCGCTAGATGGCGGCAGTATCGGAAATTATTGTTGAATAATAAACTATCAGTATCAGTAAGATAAATTTTGATGCAACATTATTAGAATTTGAAATTCAACACCGAATTAAACATAGACATCCAAATTGATATGCTTGCTCTAACATGAAAGCTGGGTATTATTGCGACGAGCTGGAGGCAAACCACGTGACCATATTGTTGGCACCAAGAGGGTTTGAGAATTCTTTGGATAAATTATAGGTACATCAGTCGTACATTGACCACCGAAGAGCGCACATTGGAATAACCAGACCCTGCGCAGAAAAGAATAGTTCGCTAAAGTAAGGCAAATATTTGCAGCTCTGTTCATTGTGATACTTTTCTGTGCTGAATCTGAATGTTCGTAAACGAGCCTGTTCATTGTGGTACTTTTCTGTGCTGAATTTGAATGTTCGTAAACGAGCCTGTTCATTGTGGTACTTTTCTGTGCTGAATTTGAATGTTCGTAAACGAGCCTGTTCATTGTGGTACTTTTCTGTGCTGAATTTGAATGTTCGTAAACGAGCCTGTTCATTGTGGTACTTTTCTGTGCTGAATCTGAATGCTCGTAAACGACCCGCCTGGCATAGCAACGCTAAAATTGAGGGAAGTTGATAAATTATAACACATCAGTGATAGCGTCTAACTAAATAGTGTAACAAAATATTGAATTTTGGAAACAAGCCCGAACTTGTGTTTACCCGATTTGGAATTTGGAGTTAGGAGGACTGAATAGTGATCTTGCATTACGGGTTTATATTGTCAGTTCATTTATTGACAATCAGAATGTCACGCCGCCTCCTGAGCACCGCGCAATTTGGTTTGTCCCCCTTTCCCTGATTGACTGGACTATTAATTTGAATGTTTATAAAATTGTACAATTTGCAATTTGTTGTATTATGTAGGTATTACAACCCGAGTTGGCTATAAATACAGAAGCAGGTACATTGCTTGTATGTAACTTGTTTCAAACTTATTGTATCAAATGTTCCATAAGCCGCTTCACTTTTAGGCACAAATTATGTAAATTATACTTTATTTCAACAATTACTATAAGAAACAACTATTTACATGCACAAAGAGGTTATTAGGTTCTTAGTTTGGGTAAACTAAGAAATTCATGCGCATTTGGATTGAAACGAAACTTTGCAAATGTAGTATTCATTATAGTACTTCGCTTCACTTGGCCAATAATGGCGTTGAAGGCTTAATGAATGAATTAATTTTAACAAAATTAAAATATAAAATGCATATCTTTTGTCTTCCGGATATAAATACTCAATTTTCGTAATAATAAAGCTAAATATAACTATTTAATTAAGAAATATTCCTTGTTAACCGTGAGGCGGAGTACGACAAGTTTACCGTTATTGTTATTCATCTAATGTTCAGTTATTCATCTTCCGAGGAACTAGCGTCATTGATCCTCTCGGCACCGGTGCATAGTCGGGAAACACGCCAAACGCTCGCCCAACACATGTACACGGTTGACATTTGTCACATGAGAACTAGTCGTTTTTACGACTGGTTCTTGAGTTCAATAGCTCGGCTGTGGAACGATTTGCCGGCCTCTGTGTTTCCTCCTTCCTACAACATGGGTCTCTTCAAGACCTAATCTTCAAGACTTAATCTTCAAGACCCATGTTAACTCCTTCCTATCCTCAAAAAGACCCTCCACGCAGCATCTTCAAAGATGACATAGGCCTCGAGGGAAATTATTTTCCTCAGGGCCTCCTGTGTGGAGATAATATTTTAAAAAAATCTTAGTAAAAGAAAATTGCAGTGAACATAAAAAAGTAATGCCCAGTTTTTCCCCAAAAACTGACATGTGATAGTCATCAAATGGCCTTTCAGCTCCGTTTTGTTTTTTTACATTTGAAAGGTCTTCGTTAAATGCCGATTCTAGATGCTTTTCAGCTGTCTATCAAATTAAATAAGCTGACAAGATTAACAACATGATAGTTGTCCTTTTTCTGCTGATCACAATTTGTTAAAAAGCTGACACAGACTTAGAATCGGCATTTAACACGGACTGATAGGTCAAATAACTGTCAAAAAAGGCCCGGAAAGCCGGAGGTCCTGGGTTCGAGTCCCAGATGTGACTGTATCTTTTTATGATTTTTCAGTTTCAGATTTTCGATTGAGTTTCGTTAATATTGTCTTCATAATTAAGACAATGTTATATTTAAATTTCTATGAAACAATCCATAATAAAAAGAATAAAAACCCGTAAAATTCCGAGACAAAGTTTCCAATGGTCGAATATTCAGTTTGGAATTATTATACCAGTAATTAGAAGATTAAATCGATAATGTTACAAAGTTATCATAGTTTGATTTTAGTCAAGGGTAGATTAAATCTTCTAGGACTTCGCAATTAAATATTCTTTCATCCTTTAGAATAATAAGGATTCGTTTCTTGGAAAACTATGGAATTCTCAATTCTCTTTAGTGGAACTAATTTCAACGCGAAGAAGGATTTGAAATTAATTATCGACGAACATTCTAAAATATAATAAAAACTGATTTTCAGGTAGTTGTGCTTAGTGCGAGTAAATTATTTTGACCGTTTTTCACTTTCACTTCTATTTCGTAATGAAGGGATGTTTTTCAAAGGTCTTAATATTAAAATTATATTAAATGATAACATTCAATTTTATTTCTTCAATCTTTGCAAAACTACTATGTGGCATCATTTTAATTAAATGAAACAAATTACTTTGTGTAAACCACTATAATCACATGTTATAATACCTACATGTTTCAAAACCGATGTTTTCTTCGTGACAATAACATGAATAAAAATAACAAAAGAAACAAACAAATATAGACCAAAAGCACAATAGATAAAAATATTAAATAAAGAAGTGATTAATTACCTAAAAAATGTCATAAAAAATTATATTAGAATATGTTAACATTACATTACATTTTAAAAGAATTAAAAAAAAAATAACAAAAGATAATCATTTATCAATTAATTAATTTTGTGGTTTAAACAAAGTAATTTGTTTCATTTAATTAATAAATTGTGTTTAAACCACTATTTTTTAATTAAAATTATTAACATGTTTCGAAACTGAAGGCTTATCAGGATACAAAGTAGGTATATTGAAAAATAATATATTTGAGAATATACCAATAGGTAATTATAAAAAGTAATACCTATAGATAAAAATATAACAATTAGCGATGATAATTGGTTATTAATTAAAAAACCGTTATTTTAGTCAATAATATGATTACAGTAATATTAAAATATATATATTAGAGTCTTTCGCTACTTTCAAAATTAGATATTCATTGTAAACATTCAAAGGGAGGGATAGATTCACAAATTTCTGATAATTAAACACAAATTGTTCATATAAAATCAGATTTCCAAATTCGAAGCTAGAAACAACAGCTGAGGCAGCTATGCCAACCAAGCAGTGTGTATTGGAGGGATGGTGTTTATTCATTTTTAAATAACGATTTATTAATTCTTCGTGGATTCATAGGTCAGCTTTAAAATAAATAATAAATCTCAAAGCATAGTAAAGAAAGCAAATGGATGATACAAAAGAAAGTTGGTAAAAAATTATATATTTCACTTGAATATGGTGTATGCTTGAGCATCATAATTCTTTGAGAGGTTTTAGCAAATCACTAAAAATCCTGATCATAAATATTATTGTGAGCTTGAGTAATCATTTCTACCCCCAGTTTATCTGTATAATATTCTTCAGACCAAATCCACCAATCAGATTAGATATATTCAGACCAAACCATCTACCAATCAGATTAGATACATTTAGACCAAACCATCTACCAATATCAATAATATCTACAATATATTCAGACCAAACCATCTAACAATATCTACAATAAATTCAGACTAAATCATCTACCAATCAGATTAGATATAAGTACATATTCAGACCAAACCATCTACCAATCAGATAAGATACATTTAGACCAAACCATCTACTAATATCAATAATTTCTACAATATATTCAGACCAAATCATCTAACAATATCTACAATACATTCAGACCAAACCATCTACCAATCAGATTAGATATATTAAGAACAAACCATCTACCAATATCTAAAATACAATCATATCAAACCAACTACCAATCATAATTTATACATTTAGACCAAACCATCTACCAATATCAATAATATCTACAATATATTCAGACCAAACCATCTAACAATATTTACAATAAATTCAGACTAAACCATCTACCAATCAGATTAGATATATTAAGACCAAACCATCTACCAATATCTACAATACATTCATACCAAACCAACTACCAATCAGATTAGATACATTTAGACCAAACCATCTACCAACCAATATCTACAATATATTCAGACCAAATCATCTACCAATTAGATTAGATACATTCAGACCAAACAATCTACCAATATCTACAATATAATTCCACCAAACCATCTACCAATATCTACAATATAATTCCACCAAACCATCTACTTTCTTCCAGATCATCATGCTTATCTACAATATAATTGACATTATACTGGCATATTTTCCGGCCTGCAGATCAAATCCTGTCGTTTAGTGAAATCGCTTCGGATATCGACATTTTGAGCTTCAGAGAAGGATAATAAAATGCTTAATATTCTAAATTACCTTGTCTGATATTCATTGCTATTAAGCCGAATAATATGATATTATTTCATTGTCAATCTGCGAATATTATTAGTTTTTAATTACTATTTTATCAATTTTTTTCTTCGTATTGAAATGACCACCTCTAAAAATATTACAGTAATCAGAACCACAAGCAAAACTATTGACTTTGTGGAGAACATTATTTTCACCACCCCACCACATAAGAGCGATTGACCAGCGGCTGAGAATAAAAGTTTAAAAATGCTTGCAACTGTACGGGGAGGTTCCAATGAAAAAGATCGATTATTCTTCGTACCAATTTTTTTAAATTAAAAACTTTACATAGATTTATTTCATTCAAAAACTAGATTTAATATATACCTACATTCAAGTAAGCAATAAAAATGCTCAAAATACACGATGATAAATTATTAAATATCAGTATTTTTTAATAATTATTATTTATGATTTTTCAATAATATCTAAAAAAAATATGTGTGTAAACATTTTTTTAAATATTTTAGATTGTAAGACCTTAAATAAATAGAAAAGCTGGGGTATTTTTGTCACAAAACACGATCTCGGATTTATTTTTTAATGATTTTAATTTTATAAAAATTAAAATTCTCAAAACTGTGTTGACTAGATTATGTATTGATTTATTTTGTTGTATGATTATATGATTTGAAATTTGTGTAGTTTTATAGAATCTATCGTTTGAAAATTGAACAAATCTGCCAACGACCAACGGTATAACCTTAGTATATTAAAAATGTACTTAGTTTTTCAAACTGTGTGTACCAGATAAAATAAAAGTCTTTCAAAATCAATTTATGTTTTAGTATTTGATTCAAAAAGGACTAATTTCCGGTATTCTCTGGTAATAAATACCCTTTTAACTAAATTATTAACTTTTAAATATTTCTATTCCCTATGATTATACAACGTTGGCATATCGTGCAGGTTTATATCTGAAAAATGTTAGTTTATATCGTAAATTTTTCAATAAATAGACTTCAATTCTATGCCTAATCTTCCAATTTTAGGGACAAGAATGGGTACCGCCGTCGCGGGAACCATTTATTGGATAACCAATGCCTCTGATATAGGTCACCCCAAGTGGTTCGATACGTTTAGTGACTTAGTTGGGGTGCCTCGATTTATGGGGTGCGGTTTGTCTATGTCTTGGTGGCGGATGATCTGGACACACTGAACTACAGATTCCTACCCACCCCTTATACTTTTTTCCTCCCCAGAACTTCCTCTCCTTTATTTTCTTAAAAATACTATCCACACAGCATCCCCAAAAATAACACAGGCATTGAGGGAAATTATTTTCCTCAGGGTCTCTTGCGTGGAACTAATGTAAAAAAAATGTTGTACAACAAAAATCTATATTATTTCATAACCAGAGTCAAAAGTTGTTGATGTAGGGAGCAATTAAGATATTTAGCGATTTACAAAAGAAAATAAAACTAAAAGAAAATTTAAATTGAAATTTAAACTTAAATTACGAAAATATATTATTGATTCAATATAAAATATGTTTTTTTATAATAGATAGATATACGTGTACATATTATAAGGATTGTATTAGGACAGAGATAATAACATATAATAATATTTAAAAACGATAAATAATTAAATATAATAAAATATTATGTTATTAATGTAACACTGTTCAATTTTTGACATTAAACATCGCGGATAATGCAGTAAAAATCATAAATTGTTAATATGTTGATAAATTGAGTGCTCAAAAATTGATGACACCCCTGGTCATATAAATCTGAAGCAACATAAAAATCAAAAGGCGTCGTGAAAAATTCATCGTAAAAAAATGTATGATATCAAAAAATTAAAAAATTCATGCTCTGGCGTCGTGAAACGTCGTGAAACATTATTCAGTTTTCATTAATCATTTTAATCATCAATCATAAGTTATTTTTATATAATTAATTTCAAATTAATATTGTTAAAACTCTGTCGATTGTAGTAAGTCAAAACGTTAAGATCCATTGACCAGCGGCTGAGAATAAAAGTTTAAAAATGCTTGCAACTGTACAGGGAGGTTCCAATGAGATCGATCGATTATTCCCCAAATTATTTAAATTAAAAATTTAATATCGATTTATTTCTTTTAAAACTTGCTTAAAATATACCTACATTCATAAAAGCAATACAAATACTCAAAACGCACGATGATAAATTATTAAATATCGTGTACTTTTTGTAAGTATTTATCATTTTTCAATAATGTCCAAAAAAATAAATGTGTAAAAAAAATCTGAAATATTTTAGTATGGAAAAATCTGAGGTATTTTCGTCACAAAATAAGTTCTCGAATTTATTTTTAACCGCTTGGGCACATAAGCTTGTTTTCACGAAAATTTAACGTAGGTAGACATAGGAATGACGTATGCTGCGGACCTGAGTTATTTAACTTTAATCTAACTTAAATTAAAACTCTAAAAACTGTCTTCACCAGATTATGTATTGATTTATTTTTCTGTATGATTATATGATTTGAAATTTGTATTGTATAATACAATATTTCGTTTGAAAATTGAGCAAATCTGCCAACGACCAACGGAATAACCATAGTATTTATTTATTTATGTTTTTTAAATATTATTATATGTACTTATCTCTGTCCTAATACAATCCTTAGTATATTAAATATAAAAAAATTAAAAACACCGTTTACCAGATGAAATAACAATCTTTCAAAATCAATTTGTGTTTTTTTTTAAAGAGTCAATACGTCTAGAATTTGATTTAACGAGGACTAATTTCCGGTATTCTCTGGTAAAATCCTCTCATAAAAATGCTAAAGCTATGCAAATAAATAAATTCATAACTTGTCGACCACTGGCAGTCAAGTCCTAGTATAATATATTACAGTATTGTATATTTATGTGTTAAAACTTTAAATTGTCTAGCATCGTACTTCCCCTGGCGGTGATCCCCCTAAGCTTAATTGTAAGGTGTCCAACAGTAAATTTGAATTTGTGAAGGCTTCAAACTGATATACAATTTCCAGTGCGGTGTGAAGTTTATTATTTGCGAAGTAAATTAAAAGCACGGGCTTTTCGTCGTGGAATATTAAGTAATAAGTTCACACGAAAACGTGCCTGACACGAGTAGGTACTGTGCAAAATGATGTTACTCGCATTTCTAGACAGGTAACTTCCAACTCTGGAATAATTACCATTTTTATGCTGATAAGAGTCCGCGTTAATTTGCCGGCGTGTTTAGAAGCGTTAATTGTCGCCAAAGTTATGTACCAACGAAGGCAACAACCTGTATTCAAATATAGATAGGCATTTTTAAATACCCATTAGAATACAAGTATACAAATAAAAAAATCTAATTTTACTTCCCCTATCGATGTGATCTGTTCTCATCCCTTCGGGATATTTTTTATTTTGTATACATTAACTCTATACTAGAGGTCCCGAAGAAAATAATTCACCACAGGGCCAATGTCATCTTTGATGATGCTGTGTGGAGGGTATTTTTAGTTAAGGTAGGAGAGGAAGTTCTGGGAAGGAAAAGGTATGAAAGGTGGCTAGGAATCTAGGGGGTCAGTGTGTCCAGGAGTGACGGACATAAGAATTCATCCCTCCCACTTCGGTGCGAGGAGATTTTCCAACGGCTCGCCACACAGTAACTAGAAAAACTTTACACAAAATTGAACCTCAAAATTATAAATTGATGATTGCAAAACCATTTCTTTTACACATTTTTTGAACCGGAATAATTTTCAGAGCCGGAGAGAGTATTGTATTTCCGTAGATTCTTGTATGATGAAGTGCTAACATAAAGTTGTTAAAGGTTTTATTTGTTTTACATGGTTCTATCATCACTTTGAACCTTTTGCAATTGCTGTTTTGTTTGCATCTGACAGTTGATCGTTTTTACGAGGCGCAGTGTAGTTCATCACTTTATCTGGATAGGATTCTAACTTCGCTTTACCACGTTGTGAAGTTTCAAAGTTTGTAAAGTCGAATTCTCATAACCTATTTAACAATCTTTGATTTTGAGATCGGATCTTGTGTAATGTTTTTTAGTTTAACATATTTGAAAGTAAAACAATTAATTAGAACGTAGCTCTACCATTAATCAGCAAAATTATCTTTTGTCATTTCTATCACACATACTAAAAAATATTTGTCGCAACTTTTTTTTACGATCTCTTAATTCACACCCATTGTTTTCCGGTAATATTATAAATTCAGTTATTACCATTATATAAACCATACAATCTACGTCAAAACACCATTAGATTCTAAGTCACATTGAGTAAAAAACTGAGACGTCAAAAAAGATCCAGGGCGTAAAAGATGTTTCTATCTATCCATTCCATTGCTAATATGATTTTTAGTCTGTCAAGCCGTATCCATTATCTAGTAGGTAAATAAATTTATATTTTATATAGCAAGTGTATTTTTTAATTTAGTACTTTATCAAAATGCTGAATCGTTTATCAATTTTGTGTCAATCTTACCCAAGTCTTCTCCAAATAGACGGCTGAAAGTGCAGGTGGCTAGCAGCCCGTACAAGTAGCAAAAATACCTAACTGCAGTAAAGCCGAGTGTTGATACCCCCCGCCTTAACGAATGAAAACAAAATTCTACTAACAAACTCCCCAACTCCTAAGAAATTGACTGCCAATCAGGACTCAAGAAATTAAGGAACGCCGCTGAAATTGTGTATTTTGACATAAAATTCGAGTTTCTCCCACCTAACCTCCAATGAAATAAATAATTGATACAATGAAATATTATGCCCTAGCTGGTTGCACGTTTATGTATCTGCATGTTTATCTGCACGTTTGTGTGTTTTTAAAATGGTAAGGTTAAGTCGTATTCAAATAATTTCCTTTAAAATATGTAAAACTAAAATACTTTACACAAGATTCAACCTCAAAATCAGAAATGGTAAAATTAATTATGAGAAAGCGTCTTTGCAAACTTTGACGCCTCATATCTCAGAACAAGGTAAAGTAAAGTTTAAACCCTCTCCAACTAAAGTGACGAATATTCAACACATCATCATATTTGGTTGTTACTAGGACTTCATCATTTTTTTTCGTGCAATTTTTTATGTACAAAACTTCCAGATAAATTGATAAATCGATATATTAGGTTACCATAAGTAATAAGTCGTAAGTTGTAAGAAAAAACCAAATTGATAAATTATTAAAGTCAGGTATAAAACCTATGAGTCTACGGTGGTTCATAGAGTGAATTATTATAATCAATTGTAATCATATCTAAACAACAAGCTCTTAGCCTTCACCTAGTGAGGGAGTTAGCACTTACATGCCTTTCTCATATAAAAATAAAGTTGGTGGTTTGCAGGTGAAAAAATGTAATAAGCGATAATTGTTAAATGAAATACTAGGTATATATTGAATCATTTGGCGGGTAGGAGGTAACCCGCCGTAGCTTAATGGCAGAGCTCCTGACCGGCAATCAGAGAGGTGCGGGTTTCTAGTCCCATCGGCGACATGTATCTTTTCTCGGGAGATTTTTTCAATATTGATGAGTGTTTCAGGCTAATTATTATTGCTTATAATAATTGTTACAAGTTCTTAGTTCTAGGTGGTTTTTATTTTGTTTTATTTTTACCAAGAAGTTTCGTATTCATTGATTTTACATTAATGTTGAAGACATTTGACAAATTTTCGTGAGTTTCATTAAAAAAATAGTGTGTGAAATATCAGTTAGTTACTATTTGTACTGTTTACTCGTATTTGGGTTCATTTGTAACTCCCCCAATGTATTTTTTATGGTAATGTAAATTCCTGTATTGTCCGTGGTAATTCATTCCACGAATCAATTATCACAACAGCTGAAGGCTTGATGGCTGATGCCTGATGCCTGTGATAATGAAGTAATGATTAAGCTGTCCAACAGCAATGCTTTATAAATAATGTTGTTCTACTGAAAAACTATCACGCAAGGGTGGAAATCAACCTATCCCACTTTATGAGGGCGTGCCAGTGCTTTTCATCCTTTACTGAAAATCGTATTAAAAAAAATTTCGAATCTTAATATTTAAAGTTTTTTTTTATTATTTCGATTTGAGTGGTGGAAAAGTATAAAATATTTGGCGTTATTTTCTTTAGCTATATAAATAGTGTTAGATAGTGTTATATAGTGTTAGATAGTGTTAGATAGTGTTAGATAGTGTTAGATAGTGTTAGATAGTGTTAGATAGTGTTAGATAGTGTTAGATAGTGTTAGATAGTGTTAGATAGTGTTAGATAGTGTTAGATAGTGTTAGATAGTGTTAGATAGTGTTAGATAGTGTTAGATAGTGTTAGATAGTGTTAGATAGTGTTAGATAGTGTTAGATAGTGTTAGATAGTGTTAGATAGTGTTAGATAGTGTTAGATAGTGTTAGATAGTGTTAGATAGTGTTAGATGGTGTTAGATAGTGTTAGATTGTGTGATATAGTGTTAGATAGTGTTAGGTAGTGTTAGATAGTGTTAGATTGTGTGATATAGTGTTAGATAGTGTTAGATAGTGTTAGATAGTGTTAGATAGTGTTAGATAGTGTTAGATAGTGTTAGATAGTGTTAGATAGTGTTAGATAGTGTTAGATAGTGTTAGATAGTGTTAGATAGTGTTAGATAGTGTTAGATAGTGTTAGATAGTGTTAGATAGTGTTAGATAGTGTTAGATAGTGTTAGATAGTGTTAGATAGTGTTAGATAGTGTTAGATAGTGTTAGATAGTGTTAGATAGTGTTAGATAGTGTTAGATAGTGTTAGATAGTGTTAGATAGTGTTAGATAGTGTTAGATAGTGTTAGATAGTGTTAGATAGTGTTAGATAGTGTTAGATAGTGTTAGATAGTGTTAGATAGTGTTAGATAGTGTTAGATAGTGTTAGATAGTGTTAGATAGTGTTATATAGTTTTAGATATTGTTAGAAAGTGTTAGATAGTAATAGATAGTGTTAGATAGTGTTAGATGGTGTTAGATAGTCTTAGATAGTGTTAGATAGTGTTAGATACGTATACTTTACAGCTAGTCAATTAATTTATTTATGTACACTCGTTTTTTACAGATGTGAGAGCATTCCAATTACAAAAACTCAGATAGTATACAAATGGGTAACGATTATTTTTTCTTCCTCAACTTCATAAGAAATAACACCGGGTGATTCATATATGAATAAAAAAACGTAAATATTATTTTCCATAATTATTATGATATTTCTCAATTAAAAAAAACTTTAAATACATAAGAAAATGTATTTTATTTTAAATACTTTTTCCTTCTTGCTGTCTTTAAACATATTTTTTTATGTAAACTAAAATCTGTTTTTCAGTTATTAGCTACATATACGAGGATTAGCATTGTGCCTAAAACGAGAGCTTCACGTTAACGTTGGTTAGCAAAAGCTCTCTAGTAAACGTCTGCTATAATACGTGACACTGTATTTTATACTAAACTTGGTTTCGATCCAATTACTTACTACCAGTTTAACTTTGTGTTATGTTAACATATGCAATAACTTACAATATCCATCCGAAAGATAAAAGTTCAACTAAATTACGCCGTTTCCCCACAGGAATAAACAGGTAGGACCGTCAAACAACTCGGTATTTGCACACATTCCTTGCTTGATTTACATTAGTCGCTTGATTAACATTCTGTTATTACAAATCTTTGCATGGCCCGACTCGAGTATCTAATTCTTATTACTTTTTTTTTTTTTTTTAAAGAAAGACAAACGTTCCCGGCTTACAAATAACCTGACAAAATTTTAAAATATCTTATTATCACAACACTAAGCGGAAAATGTTGCTCGTGTCGTAATGGAGGACTTAGTCAGCCTAGGAATTAAACACACGACTCATGGGAGGGATCCAAACGCGATGCCAACAGAACCATTGACCGGTGGATTCTAATTAAACAATTTCATTAAATATTTTTCATTTCTAGAAAGTGATATCGTTCCATTAGAGTAATTTTCTTCCCCTTACTTTGTGAACTATGAAACCACTATTCGCAAGGCCTGGCCCCGCAAACTTCCCTGTGTTGGGGCTGACTCGTGACTTCCTGTTTTGTTTCAACTTTTAATTACTTTGCCAGCCCTGGTTAGGAAACGGTCAGGGCGAAAGTGACGGGGTGGGGAGCTCTACCGGAAATAAAAACAACCCTAGCAAATATACATGATAGTTGCTTCGGAAATGGTTAGAAAAGTTAACAAAAAAAATAATAAACACCACGGAATTAAGCGTTTTCCTATTCAAATAGACAAATACAGATATTTTACACACAGTGTTTGAGCTTTTACAAATGTTTGCTGTATCCGCTCTTTTTACGTAATACACCCGAGCTTTCATTGGTGGTTTTTGGGCTCTTCGTGTTTTGTCAGCAGGTGGAGTTTTTCTAAACTACTCGTATTTTCTTTAATGTATTGATACGGCCCAACTAATGTGCCATTAAAATAATGTTACATAAAGGATTTGTACTGAGGTGTGTGAATCCTTATATATATATAACCGAATATTTTTTCAAAATAGCCATCCCTTAAATTTATTTTCTTATTAATAATTATATTTAAAATAATTTATTTTGGTTGTTTAAACATCTTTATTATGTTTTGATAATTTATATAATGTAATTTTTCATATTCTAAAATAATTTTTATATTTAATTTTAAATGATTGTTTTTTACGATATTTTTAATTAATTAATCACCTCTCTCTATAATATTTTTGTCCATAGTTCTTTTTAGTCTGTTCTTTTTAGTCTTTACTTGTTTGTTTATTTTGTTATTTAATGTCATTACTACCCTGACGAAGAAACCATCGGTTTCGAAACATGTAGGTAATTGTGATTATATAATAGTGGTTTAATACAAAGTTATTTGTTTTAATTTAATTAATTTTATTTATTTATTTATCGTTTGAAACATTTACAGAGTGTTTTAACAGTTATAACATTAATATTATTACGTTGGAATGTGCACAGATATTAACACTCCAATTAAAAATGTTCATAGCATGCGTAATCAAGGTTTAGTTGTTACTAAGCGGAGATGCTAGTACTGAAAAAAACCGAATAATAATAATAATCAAAGAGAAAGAAGAAATGAAATATAAAACTAAGTGAACGGAGAAATAAAAGAAATTAAAATATACAAAAAAAAACATAATAATTTAGCATTTATATAACTGTTACAAGACAATATATATATATATGTTATGATTAAGGTTTTCACGGGTGTAAGATGTAGAATAATTTTCTCGGTTTACCCGCGTAACGTAGTCCTTAGAAGGACTTTTTAACTCCTGACGTTTGGGACAGATCTCACTGTCCATCTTCAGAGGCCTTATGTCTTGAGTTTTGTATTAAACTGACAGCTTGCGCATGTCTGTTCAGTCCAGAAGTCAAGACTTAAGTATATATATATATATAGATACTCCACTAGAAGATTATTAATTTGTTTTTTAAATATGTGAGACGGTTTACGAAGATATCTATAAGGTAACATTTTATTTTATTGTACAAACGATACATTCGAGACAGTGGATTGAAGTATGCAATATTGTTATTAAATATTTCAATATGGAATATATTTTGACTCCTTACATTACGTCTATTAGGAATTATTATTTTAATTTAACATTCATGTAATGTGATCCCTCGATGACAATGAGGGTGTATGGTGAAAGTACAACAACAAAACAAAATAGTTAAAAATTATTGACTTTTTTATTTATTATTTGGGCATGATGTGAACATTTGTTATTGGATTGTAACTTAACTATTATACTCTATTGTTTTCTTTAATGCATGTAAAGTTATTAATCTGTAAATGTTCCTAATAAAATAAAATAAAACATCAAGAAAGTGAAAGTGTAAGTGTAAAGTGTATACTGTAACAAGTATGAAGAATAAAATTTTTGAAAAAAAATAAAGAAAAAGGCAACACGAAACACTTTTGTGTTATACTATATACAAAGTTAATTGTTTTATTAACTTTGTATATAGTACATTGCACGTGTATAGAGTTTTATGAGTATGTATTTAACGGAGTGGTATTCTGAAGGAATCTTTTTAGAAAATGTAATTCCTTTGATGTATCAAAATGTAAGATAATAATGTTGGTACAAAATGTAAGACAATATTGTTGGTACTGAATAGTGTTAGGCTCTCCGGTTATGGAGAAACTGAAACAAAACTAAAACTGGCGGATGGTTTCCAACAAAACCTCTATCACGGTGCCACTTAATTTTGCGATTTAACTCATTATATCAGCTTCTTTAACCATAAAGAAGGAACACTTCAGCTGTCATATTGGCTTTGGCGACTAAAAAACAACAAAAAAAAAACTCGAAAACTGACAACAAAACTAGCGCAACCATGGCAACCGGGCAACCTGGCAACGTTATCCTGTGAATATCATATTGACATACACAGGATAGCGAGTTGAGTTGCAAACTTTTTTTTTCAGTTGCTAGCGAGCGGAAGCACAATATGTAAACTATCCAAACATGTTAATTGTTGCATTTCATTATTATGTACCTTCTAATACAATATTTATCAGCGGCTGAGGCCAATTTCAATGTTTAGAACCAACTGTAGGTATGTACCTAACTGTTAATTAATTTATTAATATAAGTTTATTTCTTCTACATTTATATTCAATTTGTAATTTTTATTTTTCATTCTTGTAGATTCTAATTCAGTTATTGTAAACCGTTATTATTTACTTCAAACATTATAATTTCTTAACTTTTTTATTTAAAGGCTTTACTCCCCAACTCAAACACGAGAAATGTTTTCTCGGTTGAGTTGAGTAGTTTGTTAAAAAAAAAATCTATTTGTAAATTGCTTTTAAGAACCAACTGTATTTATTTTCTAAATCTTATGTATATGTATTTTAAATAATAAAAAATAAAATGTACCTAGCATTCGCGTCGGTAATGTAGTAAGTTACTTATCACTGATATTTTTTTCGGTGAAAAGTTTTTGTTTGAGACTTTGATTTATACTATTCCATACCGTATTTCTGTGTTTCAAAAGCAACGGACATTCGAGACATTGGTTTTCAAATTTTGAACGATAAAAAGTATTCGTTTATTGTTAAGTAGGTACTTTTTGTACATAGTACCAAATGAGATATTGATGGTATTATGGTTAATTTTTTAAATTTCGTAAATTATAAAACCATGATTAATTTAATTAAATATATATTATTTATTTAAAATATAACACCAGAACGTGTCGGTCTATTTTATATCTGACATATTATTTGATACCTTTATGGTCAGTAGGGCCTACGATCATTGACTGTATTTAACCTTTTGAACTACAATTTGTATGCAGCATAACGAATATTATTCAAAACTTAACCGTGCACATTTATTTATCTCCCAAAGGATGCCAAATTTTATTCAATATTTCACCAGCTTATTGAGCGCAGCAGAAAAATTACTAAAAGTTTTAATAAACGAATCTAAATTGCAGTCGCCGAATAAAAGTTTAAAACAACACCTGCAAAACGAGAATGCACTTCGCTGAAGGCTTTTCATTCAGGAGACGTTAAAGTTTCCCATGCCGCGGGAAGAACACTTCATATTGAAATCTGAAAAGCTTTCGAAAGAAACCGGAAGGGGGAGGAAACGGCTCGTGTAATAACTGTCACATAATCTCGCATTTTCCCACATAAAGTGGATTCAAATGGGATTTCCCGCAGAAAAACGTCTCAGTCTAAACGAAGGGCGGGCTTCCCGGAACGGTGGGCGGATCACATATTTTAAAAAAACCTCTTTCTCGGTACAATGCATTAAGACGAGTAATCATTTCGAGAAAATATCCGTCACCATTTCATATGTTTTAAGCAATTTTCTGAGAGCTACGAAATTTTTTAAAGTTTTTTGTGTTCCATTTAATAGGCTTGTAGTTTGTAAAACTAACACACTACGAACCACCTCTCCAGATAACTAATACCTTTTACCACGGAGACTTTTTTTTTTTAGACTCAGAGGGAAAATAGCATAAATGTGTCCTGGCTCTTGCTAAGAATTGATCTGTTTTTCGTAATTCAATAGTTACGTTTACGAATGGAAACCAAATGAATAGAGAAGTTCACAATTCATAATACCAGAGATCTCATTTTTTTTAACAAGTTTCAGAAAAAACGATGGTTGGTTTATATCTAAGACGGCTTGATATTTATAGATTTTATTTTCTGTAGTCAAGTCTAAACGTATCGCTCTTAAAGAAAATCTGAAATGGTTTTCCGCCTCGTGTTTGTTGAAGACTATATTACATAGTGTCTACAAAGCATATGGCTATATTGTCACTTCAATGGAGAAGAGAAAGATATCTTATACCTTTGCCGGCATCTTTTCCTTTTCCATCGCCCTTTCTTTCTTTTTCATATCCTTAATCTGCGTAATGGTCCTCCGGTCAATCTTGATGGAGACTTCCTGTGAATATAGCTCTTGTCAATAGGATTTACTTGTAAGAATACGGAGATCGCTGTTTCTCAAACAAATCCTAAATGTCTGAATATAAAACTGTTATAATTAAAATACAAGTTTATTTCACATCAAAATCAAATCAAATGTTGGTTTAATGCAATTTTTTGGTAATTTGGTAAGTAAAGTTGATTTTTATTTGATATAATTTACCATAATTTGAATAAAGTACATGGGTTCCCAGTCAGGAGGGATTTAAGATGAAGTTGTACGATAAATCACTATTTAAATGTATCTTTACTGCGAATCGGTTTACATTATGAACATGAAATAATATGTTTTGGATACATTGACGCTTTTCCTACTTTTTGAATGAATGGACTTAAAATTTCGTAACAAAAAATATAAGCGCAAAGTACTAAATAATTGGTTTTTTCATTGGACACATAAATATGAAGTTAAATCAGAAACAACTTTTTAAAAATACCCCTTTATGGCTTATTTTAAGATTATTTTTTGACTTTATTGATTGATTAACTTTTTTCGTTCTTGTAAAATTATTCATAAAAATAATAAAAACCACTTTGGCGCTACTTTCCTCGCGCGGTTAATACCAAAAACACGCAGAGGTTTCAAGGGGAAAGAAGTCGAATATTTTTGGCGTTTATATTCCTCTTAAGTGACTCAAAAAAGGATAGAATAATTCTTACAAGCTTATTATTTCAAAAGTCTAGATAATGTCAAAGTACAGTAAATACGTTTTGCATTTGGGTGATTTTCGTTGTGTCGGCGTATATTTTTTTCCTTTATATTATAGTATTGTAAAAGTATTACTAGTACTCTTCCCAAATGTACTTCAAGTAGCTTGACAGCAAGAGCAGATGTTCTCTCAAACATTATTAATTAGCAATACAATCTATATTTAAAAAAAATAATATTTAGTTGACAATAAATTGTTTCTTGTGCTCTTAATGACTGCAATTTTATTTATTTGTACTTTAGTTATAAAATACTAGCGAGTTCAAATGCAATTGTTATTATAAGCAATCTTAAATCGCAACTAAAACCTTCAACATCTTTATTTTTGTTTTTTCTCTTTTCTTATAATATCTATAATATTTTCACTTACCTTTATACCTACCATTTTTATAACGTTCATTGCTATGAGTTTATCTTTCTTATTTAAACATTGTATTACATATATATCACTGTATTATACACTTATTGTGTAAAAGCCCATCAGGGCGTTGAAAATGAATAATAAATAAATTCTCATTTGAAAATAAATGTTTTCATCTTTCGGCTGCGGAAATTTAGTTTGACCTAGAGTTTGGGTTTCCCCCTCCTACAAAATTTGTACCCGAGTTGTCTACTACATTTCTTTTTTTAATATCTATCCAAAAATCATCCCCAAAAAGTTTTTGTGGATTCCTTAGCCTTCAGTGTGAATTTGATATTAAAGTCGCGATACTAAGAGTTCATTTATTAGTCTTTCATAGTCTTTCATTTTAAAAAAAATTTCTTAATAAATAAGCGATGTGTGAAAATAAGTGGTAGTTTCAATTAAAAGTTTAATAGAATCACGCTTTGTGTTTCTGGGATATTCAATTGTAAAGCCCGTGGTCTTTTTAGGCAAAGATAAAAATTTCAACCGGGTCACTTACAACAGCCCTCTTTAACAAATTTGTCAGAAATTAATTAAATTACATTAAAGCTTTCAGTGGTTTTTTTTTAAATTATTTTTTTATATGAATACCGCACAAGAGTCCTAACTGCTCCCGTCTGGAGCAAGTGAGACTATGGCATCCGTTGGGGTATATTGTGAGGCTGAAGTTAGCGGGGAGGGGAAGGAGATGAGTAAGAAGAAGGTGGGGAAGTACCTGGCTATTCAAATCTCGTCACCAAACATATTTCAAGCGTCTTTTCAATTTTGAATGGTTGTCTTACACCAGGACGATCCTAAGAGTATCTTCCATTCCCAAACGTGCCGCAAATAATATATACGGGTCGGGTTCGAACCCGCGACCTTCGGATTAGGAGTCAAGAGCCTTATCCCTCGACCACGCCGACCGCCAAGTATTCTTCATAAAAATAACTTTTTTTTTAAATTAGCTCCACACAGGAGGCCCCGAGGAAAATAATTTCCCTCAGGGCCTTTGTCATCTTTGTAGATGCTGTGCGGTGGGTATTTTTAAGGAAAGGAAGGAAAAAATTCTGGGAAGGAAAAAGATATGAGAGTTGGGTAGTAATCTGGGGTTCAGTGTGTCCAGATCATCCGCCGCCAAGACCTAGACAATTCTCACCTCATGAACCCGGGCACCCCTGATAAGTCACCAACCGTATCGAACCACTTGGTGTGACCTATGGCAGATGTGTTGGTTATCCAATAAATAGTTCCCGGGGCGGCGGTACCCATTCCCGCCTCCCAAATTACTCCCGCATACAAAAAACAAGTGCTTTACTACTGATTTATTTATATCATATGCCCATACGAGCTTTTACAAACACGTGATAAGCATAATAATTTTGTGGAACAATATTCAAGGAGTAAATTTTTCCAGAGAAATTATAAAATAGAAAACATGCAGAAAAATTATATATATATATTTTTTTATTATTATTAAAAATACATATCCATAAGATTTAGGAAATAAATACATTTGGTTCTTAAAAGCAATTTACAAATAGATTTTTTTTTTAACAAACTACTCAACTCAACGGAGGAAACATTTCTCGTGTTTGAGTTGGGGAGTAAAGCCTTTAAATAAAAAAAGTTAAGAAATTATAATGTTTGAAGTAGATAATAACTGTTTACAATAACTGACTTAGAATCTACAAGAATGAAAAATAAAAATTACAAATTGAATATAAATGTAGTAGAAATAAACTTATATTAATAAATTAATTAACAGTTAGGTATATACAGTTGGTTCTAAACAATGAAATTGGCCTCAGCCGCTGATAAATATTGTATTAGAAGGTACATAATAATGAAATGCAACAATTATCGTTTAAATTAATTAATTAATTTTAATTATTTTATAAGCAAACATTAGTTATTATTTATGAGGTATGTTACTATAACCTTCTTGTAACTAAACTCCGTGAGTAAATTACATAAGCTTTGCCTCAAAGAAATTGATAGCCTACCTTCAGGTAGTTCAAAACCGAGCTCTCAGAAATGTTTATGGACTTCCATGGGACACTCATGTCAGGGACATCTATTCAGTTTCCGGTATCCTTCCAATCACAATCCTTCCTAAACATGAAATCACAAGCACCATCCTACAAATTACCCAACAATCAACTCATACTAACACCAAGCCACTTTACAATCAAGACATTCACAACCACAATACTCGAAATAACCATAAAATCCTCGTTCCTCAAACACACACTACAAAATATGGGATAAAATCTCTGAACTATATTGCCTATACACTATATAATTCGCTTCCAGATCTGTACAAAAACATCCAGCATAATAAAAAATTGCAAAGCAATGCTTTAAAAAAATATCTTTTAACTACATTTAAAAATGAAAATATGTAATTGTCTTGTCATTTTTTCTTCTATCTTATATACTCGTATCAGTTTTTCCCTCTCTTTACTTGTTTTCTCTTGTTGTTTGTTCTACTTAACCTGTCTTTATTTTTATTTTTATGCTGTACTGAATGTAAAACTTATATTATGATATCAAAATACCTTTGTAAAATTGTAACTACTACCTCCTACCTATGAATTATAAGTTCCTCCTGTCCTAAAATGAGTTTTGTAACTCATCGGGATTGCTCTAGCAAGAAATAAAAAACAATGAAAAAAAAATATTATGGTGTAGTTATTGAAACATGACAAACATCACATTTATTGAACAAAATATTATTGTAACAAGTAATTTGATGAAATTAATTAAATAATAATTTTATTCGAATTAATAACTAGAGCAGAAAGCATTGGCGTACTGGAACGGACGGGTGGCTGCACCGCACCGTGGCAATTTGTCAGATATACAATGAAACATTACAAAACAGTGTTTTCGCGTCCGCTGTCAGTTCTCCCTCGCCTTGGAACACCGTTACATTATCGCCACAGTTTCTATGAAACATAATAACATTGTTTTGTATGAAATTATGCTTTTGGGATAAGGTTTTTTGTATTTTGATTTAAACTTATATGTGTTTCCTGCTAATAATAAAAATAACTTTTCGAAATGTTTTAATATTAGGTCCTTAACATAAAGTCGATTTTTTTAAATATAATATATTTATTTAATCAAAGTATGTACCATTGCTATCTATGCACTTTTTTCCATCTCATAGGTAGTTCATCGATCCCTTTACTAAAAAAACCTTTCGGACGGGAATCAATAAAATCTTCGAAGGCAGTTTGGACTGCCCCATCGGAGTTGAATTTTTTCCCTTGCAAGAAGTTATCCAAATATCGAAAAAAATGGTAATCTGTTGGGGCAAGGTCCGGAGAGTACGGTGGATGTCTTAGATACTCTAATTTGGTAGCCGTCTGTTGTGGAGTGTGTGGTCTAGCGTTATCATGAAGCAGCAGTGGCCTCAGCCTCGGTTGTTTAGCAGCTAGCTTTTCCATCATGGTTTGCAGTTGCTGACAATAGACATCTGTCGTAATCGTCTGGCCAGATTTAAGAAAGCTGTAGTGAACGACACCAGCACTAGTCCACCAAATGCTCACAAGTAACTTTTTTGGAGTCAATTTTCGCTTGGGGCATGGTTTGGCTGGTTTGGCAGGGTTCAGCCAATGCGATGAGCGCTTCCGATTATCGTACAGGATCCACTTTTCATCACAGGTCGAAATCGAATCATTGATTTAAAATCCCTTCATTATTGTGCCTTCTCATCGTTCCCTAGCATTACTGGATTTGCCAAATATTAAGTAATAGTTCACTCATGACCTTCATTTATTCGACATCAACTGTTGTTTGTACGTTAGCGCTCTGCAGCTGTCTTAGGGAACGATGAGCAGTTACCTAAAGTTATCCTGTCAATCCTTATCGATCGAGTGTGCTGGGAAGCCTGATGATGGACACTTTAACGTTGTCCAAAACGTTAGCTAAAGAAGGAGATAGCTCAACACGGCATAACACACCAAAAACAAATAATAAAAACCGTATTTTTTAATGACAAATGTTCAAAAATTATTAGAGTCATAATTATTCAAGAGTATATTAAAAGATTTTTAACATGTTCCAAAGTGGAAGATACTTTCAGTATCGCTCTTGCTTAAGACCACCATTCCGAATTGAAAAGTAACTTGAAATAGCTTGTGTTTAATGGTTTAGATATGAATAGCCATGTTCTTTCCAAGCTTCATGTGCCCCAGCTCTTTCCCCACTACCTTCAGCCTCACAACATACCCCAATTGGGGATGCCATAATCTCGCTGTCTCCGGACGCTTAGAAGCAGCTAAGATTTATGTAAGGTATTCATATTTACTTTTAATTTTTTTTATTAATAATTTTAAAAAAATACATAAATTACAAATACATTTTATGCACTGATTAATGGTATAATATATATGTTTGATGTACCCCCATAAAAAAGCAGGGCTTGTGTGTATGGGGGGGGGGGTGTTATTATATAGTTTTATTTGATATGATTTAGTTCAGGTTTTGAGTATAATTTTTAAGGTGAGTTTTAAATTCTTTTATATTGGTATTCATGTTTCAAATATTTTCTGGTAATGAATTAAAGAATTTTACTCCGAGATATTTATGATTAAACTGTCCTATTGATTTTTTTTCATTTTGGAGTATAGTAATAGTAATAGTCTTTGAATAAGAGTTTTGATGAATATGAGTAGGGTTTTTTTAAATGGTTTTTATTATTAGTTTTTGTGATGTGTAAATTGTTTGTGTTCGATTTTTATATGTACCGCCCCATTCTACAATTCCGTATTATATAACTGATTGACAGAACGCAAAGTATGTGGTTCTAAGCAATTTTTTTGTTTAAAATATCTCTTAAACATCTAAATATATATATGTTAGTTTCGTTCAGGATATTTATATGTGGGGACCATTTTAAACGTTGGTCTATTGTTATGCCAAGGTATTTAATATTGGTCTTGCTTTCTATTTTTGTACATAATATACTGCATTTGCGGTTTTCTGTATTTGTTACAGATTGGATTATTATGATATAATATATTTAAAATATAATATCGAAAATGTCACAAGCCAAATATATTTTTTATAATACGCTAGTCAGTTTGTAACCATGAGGAGCCTTGTCCCACGGCCATGGGGCCACACAGCCTTCCCTGATTTATAATCTCACCCCTACGTTCATTTAATAATGACCTCATGAATAATATTTCACCGACGAAAAATAACTGAAAAAATACGCCTATGGGGGAAGCGCCTCGAGGTGGGCGTACGTCACACCCCCTCAATGTTATTTTTAATTTAACTCCCGGACCAAATTCAACATTTTTGGATTTTCAGAAATAAACCGATGTTTATATAATGGGATTTTGTTACCGTTAAATCGATCAGATGGTATTTTGTGTTCATGAGTGACTAGATTGCTTCATAATGAATTAGTTCATTAAATCGTGATGTTAAAACAACCCGAGAATATTTTTATTTATTATTTATTTCTTGTGCCGAGTTCAAACGGGGATTAGACAGACGATAGGACAATATTTTCCTGTCCCAGCTCCGTAAACGGCCCGACCGCGCAGGACTGGACAATGGTGTGATAATTCGACTGTACTTCAAACGCGGATAGCTGCGAAAATGTGCACGACCGTGACATAAAAAATATATTCAATGAGATTATCTGCTTCCTTGATGAAGTGGAAGATCCTCAAGAGTATAAAATGTGCATGAGAATATCTCCAGAGCAGTTTGATTTTTACTAAGTTGCGTTTCGCCAAAAATTCAACGCGAAAATACAGTAATAAGAGAAAGCATACCTGCTTGGGGCAAACACCGAAATTTGTTCAACACATATCGATAAATGTACAATAAAAAATACATTGGAAATATTCAGAAATTCAGTGAGAAATTTCATGTTCACAATACAGAAAAAAAAACCTCTTTAAATATAACTTTCCACCAACTTTTTTCCGTCAGTGTTAACATTATTATTGGTAAGGTTTTTACATACACGGTTGTTTATTAATCGTGTAAAATAATCACAGCGTCTAGAATATTTACGTTTTAGATCAACACGGTTTCACTTGCAAACTTTACAAGTAACTTACTTGTATCCGCCATAGATATTTTTTTTTATCACTATTGTTGCATTTGCGTTATACTTCGAGCTTTTTTGCTTTGAGACAACAAGGTTCCATCTGCCAATTGCAAAAAAGTGGGAAAATAAATTTTAAACATACCATTGAAGAAGAACACTAATAATCTAAGCGAAAATATGAAAAAGAACAAGACACAGAAAAAAAAGATAATGGTCGCAACTGGGACTCGAACGCAGAACCTCTCACCTTACCGGGACGAACAACGCCTGTACCAATTTCGCCACTGAGACCTCTTATTTAAATGTCATATTTGTCAATTAATTTAATTCAAGTCAAATTTTAGAATAAAAAATATTATCTCCTTACTATTTTTTTTCCAAAGGTAAGACAAGGTTTTGGGTTCTAGTTCCAGCTCCGCGAATATCTTTTTTTTTTTTTTTTTTTTAATTTTTTTATTTACAAAAGAAAATCATAAGTCTTTAATATTACATAATTCTGGGGTTAATTACAATAAAAATAGTTTTTTTAACGAAATCTACCTAATTCAATAAAGAAAAACATTTCTCGTGTTTGAATTGGGGAGTAGTGCCATTACAAAGGTAAGAGAAAAAATAAAATAGAAGAAAAAATTTGAGGTAACAAAATACAATAAACTTATATAGGATGTTAACAAATATACATTGATAGTGGAATTGAGTATCATATCAGTTATTAAGTTGGATATACAGAAATAGATAAGTAAAAGTAAGAATATAGATGTAGTGAAATAAAATAATATTATTATCTTATATTTACTGTGTCTTGTTCATTTTCATATTTTCGTTTAAATTGTTAGTGTCATCTTCTTCTTCAATGATATATTACATTGATGGTAATGACCTTCAAAAGTTATTAAGAGAGAGTAGTTCTATTAAAAAAAAAAAAACTTTTATGAGTAAGAAATGGAATTCGTGAAAATGGCACATAGAACCTTATTGTCCCAAGAGAACGAAATGGATAGTATATCAAATTGATAGTTTAATTCTCGGACTCGTAAATATCACCAATTGCATAAAACGCCGATATTTAAATAAAAATTCTTATTAGCAAGCTGATTTCAGTTCCAATCTACGATTACGCAATAAAGTTCATGGATTACAATCTTTACGTTACATTTATAGCTTCATTAAATAGGTTCACTTCTGAATTGAACAAAGGTATTTTTATTCGAGGAAATTGAAAGTTTTCACCTTTCATTTTGTCACATCGGGGATTTCGATGCACTCTCCTTGCTCGCTTATATTTCCCCGGGGGCATTTATTTCTTTTTCACAAACTCCTCGATACAATCCTTTCCCTATCAATGACATATCACGTTCATTCGAATTCGAAAATCTTACTATTAACGTTATTTAGAGCTGTAACGTATGGTCCAGGAGCCCATTAGAGTAAGTGGAAGTTATGCAACTATATTCCTTCAAGGTTTATCTAAACCAATTTGGGAGACGGGTGTAGGTACCGCCGCCACGGGAACAATTTAGTGGATAACCAAAACCGCAAGTATGTCGCTGCGTTTCGTGACTTAACAGGGGTGTCTGGGTTCATGGGGTGAGGTTTGATTAGGTCTTGGTGGCCATCCGAGAACCATTTATTGGATAACCAATAACGTTTCGTTCGTAACGTTTGGTGACTTAGCAGCGGTGTCCGGGTTCATAGGGTAAGTTTTGTTTAGGTCTTGGTGGCGAATGCTTTTGTCCACCTAGTGCGTGACCGGATCGGGAGAGACTGATTGAGGAAGACCTAACCAAGACTTCTACAGAAAGATTCTCTCGACCCATCGCCTTGCACCGCAGTGGAGAGGAATGGATTTATACCTCCATTACTCCTGGACACATTGATTCCCTGATTTCTACCTACCTCTCATACCTTTTTTCTTTCCCAAAAGTTCCTCTCCTTCCTTTCTCTAAAAAGACCCTCCACACAGCATCCTCAAAGATGACATAGGGTCTGAGATTTTTTTCCTCAGGGCGTGCTACATATGTGGAGCTAATGTACACATACAAAATAAAACTGAGTAATACTTTATTAAAATGTTTAGAGGCAAGAGTTGCTTTGAACAATCTCAGCTAGTTCAATTTACGAAAATAAACAAACTGTTTACAGGCTTTTATCTATGTTTACACAACCCTTCACGTGAAAAACTAAACACTACATAACATTTAAACATATGTATAGAAATCTTTCACTAAATTCAAAATATAAATATTATTTTTCATTCATAGCTTTGTAATTTACTTGAAAATTTTAAACATTTTTCATTAAAAAAATTCCATTTTAACGAGTGTTGTTTAAAAGATGATTTATTTTTCTATTCATAATATTATGTATGTAAAATTTTTGAAGGCGTTATATCAGTCTTTCTCAAAGTGGGCGATAACGCCCCCTTGTGGGCGCTGGAAGCTTTCAGGGGGGCAATAGAGGGCTCAAAGAAAATTAGGGGGCGTTGATTTTAAGGAACGATTCCAGGACATTTTAAATATGGACAAATAAGAGTGGGTAATGGTTCCTTTTTTCAAATTTCAACACAGCAAAATCATCCCGGTCAAAAGAACAACTAACGCCGTTCTTCCATGGACCTACGTTCAAGCGACGCAATCGCCGCTCGTCTGTATTTTCAATACTATTATTAGTCTTTGAAATCGCCGCCAGGCGCTGCACTAGCAAAATTGTATGACAGGTAGCGGTAGCGTCGCTTGTAAATAGCTACGTGAACGATGGGCATTATAGAACAGACAATAAACGAAGAATTCAAAATTAAATTCAAGAATTGTTACCAAGAATTTTGGCTGCAGAAGCGAATATCTAAACCGTACCCTGGCCCTGGGTTATAGTCGGTTGTTCAACGAATTCGTGAACGTGGATTTGGTGCATGGTTTCTAGCTAAAAAGAGAAATCGGGTGCAAGTTACTGAACGCGGCGATTTACGGCTGTTGCGAATTTAGGCCTGATATTAACAAACTTGTGGGAATGCATCAGATCATACTTCACATTAGATAAGCTTTAAATTCAGAGCCTTCTTTTAGTGTTAAATAAATGCTTGTAAATATGATTAAGTAAAGTTTTATTTTCTCTCATTGAAACATTATTTTTGGTGACTTCCAACTGTTATTAAGTGAATTAGAGCCTGACATTAACAAACTCTTCGAAATGCTTCAGATTCATCCTTTACATTAGATAATAAATTTAAATTCAAAGCCTTCTTTTAATGTTAATAAAAATTCTTGTAAATTTGATTAAGTATGAGTTTTATTTACCTTCATTAAAACATTATTTGATATCAGAAATAAGATATGGGTTAAACCCTAAATATCCTATCCATTTAATAATGCACGTTTAAAAATAATATCTGCAGTAACTGTTTTTAAGATAATTTTTTTTTTCACGTTAACATTATACCTGCAAAGCTACTGAAAGTAGATTGTCTGCAGAAAAACTGTGAGGACAAAAATGTATACAATAAAAGTGCCTTAAGTATAATACAATAGGAAAAAATGTTGCAATTTAATAAAATACATAATAAAAACATAAATAAGTATAAAAACTAAAAGAATACGTCCAAAAATTTGAAAGTGCACTAGGTCAGTCACTATAGAAAATCTGATTCCAATAGCCATGTTTTTAACAATAGCGCAAATTAAGGTGTCGAGCAAAATTTTTTTAAATCATATGCCAGCATTTTAAATATAGGTCTTACAATGTATTCAAAAGTTCTCTGGCCATGTTTATTAGAAAATCTAGATACTATCAACCCTTCATTTTGTGTAAGCCTATATAATTAATAATATTTACTTATAATAATTGGGTAATTTGTAGAGCGCGGTTTTTGTGAGAAAGCACCTCAAGGGCGCTGGGTGCTCCAGATATGTGTACATGGTAATGTTAAAAGGTAAGTTTATAATTATGGGGCACTAGATTTTTTAAAATCTCAAAGTGGGTAGTGGTCGAAATAAGTTTGAGAACCTCTGCGTTATATAATGGCAACAGGTTAGCTTTTTGTAAAGGTCAGTTTCAAAAGCTTTACGACTGTACTTAAACAACAAAGTTTTGAAGAAATTTGTACGTGGGTATCATTATAAAGGCAGCGTTTACAGCATGCTTTCGAAAGCAAAGTAAAATATGGCAACGCCGTTTGGTAAAAGTTACAATTTGAACGTCTTTCGCCTTATTCTGCTGACGGAAACAAAGGGGCGTGGAACCAAAAGCCTTCAGACGCTGAACAATCGTGTATAAACGTATTCGTGGAAACTTAATACGGCACTTGAATTCGTTGTTTCGTATTTTGCAAAGTTGGCAAAATGTGCTCCCAATATTCAAAAATATAAATACAAGAATGATATTGCCTTTAAAATTAAAATTTTTTTGTACTCTACTCTCATGATGTGGGTGGTGAAAATATGAAAAGATTTTCTATAAATTTTCAAAACTGAAATTATTTTTGGTGTAGAGAAAATCATCATCTAAAATCTAAATCAATCGTGAATAATAAAAATAAATTATATACCGCAAATCCCGTTGAAAAGGGCCGTAAGTCATTTATATATTTTTTTGTATGTGAATAATAAAGTGATCGTAATTATCTATGCCCCACGAAAACTATATGTAAGTTAGATCACTCTATCTATTTTTCCCACGACACCGCTTTTTTCGTCGATCATTATTTGTTTTTGCTCTAGGCGGGGAAGGGAAGAATATGGAGATGAGGAAAGTGGGGAAGTACCTGGCTATTCAGATCTAGTCACCAAACACGGCTAAAGCCATTTCAAGCAATATTACGATTCCGAATAGTGGTCTTACACCATGGCGATACTGAGAGTATCTTCCACTCTGGAACGTGCCGGAAATATTACTTATATTAATTTAAATGATTAAAATATGAAACCACAAATCAATCAAATAAAAGTTTATTGCGCACTCCAGAATTTAAACCCGCGACTTTCGGGGAGTCTTTTCTTTCGACCACGGAGGACGTTAAATAATCCTGATACAATGATTCCATAAGTTGTTGAGAATTAAGGAATGAATGAACTAATTGATGAATGAACGAATTAATAAACGAATGAGCGAAAGGAATGTATATTAATATCTATAAAAATATATGTAAATATAAATGTTAATATTTTAGAGGTTTTCGGAACTCCTTCTAAATGCTTTTAATGGCCAAAAAAAATTCATTTAACCACTGGAGCGACAGAGGAAGCTAAAGGAAATTTTTCCGCCCACATTAAAAAAATCATACCTCCGAATTTGAATATGGAGACATAGAAACTGATTATGGTAGGTTCAGACTGGACGACGTACGTACGCATCGCTACTCAAACAATGCTTAGCAACCCATACATTTTCTATGAAAATGGCCACAGACATCGCACGTCGCGATGCGTGTGGCCAATGTGATTCTAAAACATAAATTTTCATTGAAAATCTGTGGTTGCTAAGCAGTCCAGATATTGTTAGGCGTAGCGATGGGCACGTACGTCGACCCAGTCTGAATCTACCATTATAGTTCTATGTGGCCAATGAATTCCCCTATCTTTTGTTTATTACCACAATTTTGTAGGATTTATAATAAAAAATATAATTAAATCTTTAACCTTAATACATTTTAAAGAACCTAGAGAATATTTATTTTGTTAAATTTTGAATGTACAATATTCGTTATTTTATAGTCGTTTTAATAAAAAAAAAAATTGAAAATATGCCACATTTTGGCAACAAAGCAATTCGAGGTTTTGGAAATAGTGCCGTAATGTGCCAAAAGCGCTCGAGTGGTTAAGTAAATTTTCATCCAAATAACTTTGATCATTGTCGCTACCAATGATCAAAGTTTCGAAAATAAGCGACGTTTAGGGCAATGATTGCAACGCTTCAGACTAAAGATGTCACTGTCTGCAGAATTAAATAAGCCACAGATATATTAAAACCCCTATAAACCTCCTGACTCCCGCGTATAAACTTTGAGCTCTTTGAGTAATAACGTAGGTACTTTTTGTTTTTAGACTAAATTTACAATTGTGACATAAAATGGCGCCTACAAACTTGTCTAACATAATATAATAAATCATTGAAGAAGAAGATAATAATAATAATCTATTTTTTTTAAATATGAAAATGAACTAGACACAGAAAAATAATAAAATAAATTGGCTGCAACTGGGACACCAACCCAGAACCTCACGTCTAACCGGGACATACATTATATTTGTCGCAGTTGCAGCCATTATATTTTATTATTTTTCTGTGTCTTGTTCATTTTCATATTTTTAAAAATTAGATTATTATTGTTATCTTCTTCTTCAATGATATATTACATTGATGGGAATAACTTTTAAAAGTTAAAAAGGGAGTTTTCTTATAAAAAAAAATATATATACATATAAATATATAATAATATAATAAATCCATTAAACAACATTTCGCAACGATTTGCGATAAATACTCGGTTTAAACACCAACTTCTTATACTTTTGGTAAAACTCTTACATTTTCGCAGCTGGTAGCAATCCCTAAAACCCCACTAAAAAAAAATGAGAAAAAAACCACGTAACTTATTTTTGAATAAGGTTAATATGAACCATCCTATATTTCCGATGATCTTATAATGGTGAAATTACTCTACCTGCCTAAACTAATTAGGTACCAATGGTTAGGCTAACATCTGAACAATAGGTGCCATTTTGTACGAAATGTTGTGAAATGTACCTACTTAATTATACTAAATCATGTTTGTTTTTCCGACAAAGTCTTAGATGAAGCGAATGAAATGAAAAATGTAAAAACCAACTGAATTGAAAGCAGTTGTCACGTGCTACAACTACTCATTATTGAAAGCGTATCGTAGAAACAAGTTTCACGATAAGAAAACGATCGCAAGATTTTCAAAACTATTACAGGTCAAACAAAAGTTGAAAGCTGTAAAGTTCAGAAAGAACAACACAGGAAATACATTTTTGTTTTGTATCTAAAGATTTATAAACTTTTTTGGGGTCTCAATGTGTCTGTTAGTATAATATAGTAATGTTTTTTTTTTTTTAATTAAAAACCTACACAATTTGAACACCATAGATTTTATTATTATGTGTATGTGATTATGTGGGCTCCTACATGAAAACATATATTAGTCTTATTGAGTTAAAATTACATAATTTACTTATTTAAATTTACATTACGTAAAACCCATACATCTTACATTCTTTTTTATTACCTTAACGTATGAAAAAACACTAATTTCCAATTTTTCATGTGTTTTCTAATATCTAAAAATTAACACAGTTTTTTTTCAATTTTTAAGGATCGTTGTGAAATTGGAGAGTAAATTTTACCAAAAAGTATGAGAAGTTAGTATCCATTAAAATAGATTATTTATTTTAAGCAAATCCTTACAAAATGTAGTTTAATACAAGATTAAACTCAATTAAATTATTTTATTATATTACACATAAGCTTGAACAAAAGGTACGTTTTTATTCAAAGACTCTAATTGCAAAACTAGCACGTTTAGTCTGAATCATTGCAATCATTGTCCTAAACGACCCCTTAAGTTTATTTAGAAATATGAAAAAAAAGGTGTAATTTTTTTTAATTGAAAATTATTTTAGACTTTTATATAAAGTCAATAGATGTTCCAATTATTTTTTTTGCTAATTAAAAACATTTACAGGAGACTTCCGATAAAAAAAAGGCAAATTCTACTTTTTGAAGCAGCGAACTACGTGAAAATCTTTCGTTATGAATTATTTTTGGGTTATTATGCAATCCTTCATTGGCAATGTTTAGGACAGCGTTACAGTGTCCATCATCAGGGCATATATGTGCATATAATAATTACACTGTTGTTATACTAATTACACTAACAATTACCTTCACTAATTACGCTGTCCAAAACGTTAGCTAATGCAACACGGTATAATACCGCAAAAATAAATCACGGTTATTCTCATTCACGTATTCAAATCTCAAATAATATCTGAAAATCTTTTGTTGTTATTTTAGCAAAATTTATTGCTTCTATCATGTGCCAGATAATATAAATCTTTTGGAAAAACTGTTAATATCTAAACTAACTAACTAACTAACTAACCATCACGACGGACCGCCAAACAACTCGGTCTTGGCATACACTCCTCGCCTCATTCACATTCATACATCTTATCATACATGCTCTTCTATTATTCTGACTCTTGACATGGCCCGACTCAAGTATCTGATTCACTTGATCGTGCCATGTCTTCCTCGGGCGTCCTCGACTTCTTCTACCATTCACATTCACATCATATATTCTCTTGACACTCCTTTCTTCAGTCATTCGCTCTACGTGTCCAAACCATCTAAGCGTCCCTTTTTTAATCTTACTTATGACGCTCACATCGGACTTGTTCTATTTTCGGATCTCCACATTCCTCACACGATCATACATGGTTTTACCACACATACGCCTCAGGGATCTCATTTCTAAAGCATTCAGTCTACTTTCATCCTTTCTCTGCCAGTTCCATGCTTCACTGCCATACATCCGGCTAGGTACCAGCACTCCATTGTGAACTGCTAGCTTCGCTTCTTTGGACAGCTTTTTGTTGGCGCTAACAGCATTCAGTCCACCATTAATGGAGTTACCTGCATTTACCCTTCTTTTAATATCCCCATCAGCCTTCCCATATCTCGTAAACATACTTCCCAAATACACAAACTCGTCAACTTGCTCTAAATATTCATCATTCACAACTATATTGCACACTGTTTTCGTACTCTCTCTTTCAAACACCATTACTTACTTACATTCATCATCAACTCATTCTTCATACATACTTCGTTCATCCTAGATACGAGTGACTGCAGATCTTCTATGCTGTTAAAAATCAGCACCGCATCATCAGCATACAACAGACAACATACTTTCAGATCATTCAATTAATAGTTAATATCTAATATATAATAAATCAAGCAAAGATTCCCTGCTTTAATTATCTTACGGCTAAACTATTTCCGGTGGTAATGAACATTTTTACCATTCTTGACTAAATAAACAAAAAAAACTAAGCCTTTTTCATGAATATTTACAAATGTGTCCGCACCGGAATTCTGCTCAAAGGGAAAAATTATGAAGTTAATTGCTTTTCGAAAGCTTTTTAAATTTTCATAAAAATTAACGATTTCGTGACAGCGTGATTATTTGAACAAATTTAATTATTAAGTATCTACCAGTATTTGAAAACACGTTGAGTATTCACTTAATATTAGGCACATCCTGACTCTTCTTGTCCTCCTATTAGCATCCCTGAGGACCCACTCAGTGAAATGATAAGGGGATGGAAATAATTATCATCTCCTGTCACCCAACACTTCAAGTGTCAAGGATTCGCCACTGTCAAGAAAAGTACTTGGTTTAATTTGTGACTCTAACCCTTTATTTAACTAAGTGAACTGCCGTGTCTGAGAAAGGGCAAATATTATGTCACTCGAATTAAATTAAATGATTGTTTTAGAAAGATTTTTTAGATTTACACAAAATTGTTACGAATTTTAATTTTACGTGTGTGAACACGTAAAGTTTTCTACAAAAATTGTATTTTTAGCACATTTTCAATTACAAAGTTTGTCTCATGTTGCATTTTAATCAAATCAATTAATTATTAGTTTTTTCTTCAAACTTCGCAAAATCACTTTGTGGAATCATTTATACATTTATTTAATTATTAGTTTATTTTCATCTATCAACTTACTATCTATCACTAATCTACGTACAGTAAACAATTGTTTTGACCGGTCAGTGGCCGAGTTAGCATCGCGTTTGGATCCCACCCAGGCGTCGTGTGTTTAATTCCTTGACTGGCTAAGTCCTCCATCACGGCACAAGCAACATTTTCCACTTACTGAGGTAATTTTCAAATATTGTCAGGTTATTCGTCATTCGGTAATGTTTGTCTTTCTTTACCTTATAAACTTAATAACTTATTATCAAAAATATGTTTTAAATCAATCACTATCCAAATGACTTAAAAACGATACCTAATATATATTTATACTCCCAGATAATTTCATCAGTCATTATTATCACGATTTTTATCCAGAAATAACAATTTCTGAAACCATCAATATTAAATGTTCCTACCTCTATAATATTATATTAAAAAAAGAAATAGTTAATAATTATTGTCGTTAGTAATTTATCGGCCACCATAACACGGGCATGTGCCTAGTATGGCGGCCATAAATTCCACAATTGTTATATATTTACTATTCAAAGAATAAAGAAACATTAAAAAAAAAAAAAAAAAAAAATGGACGTTTTTTATTTATTATTTGAGCATGATGTGAACATTTGTTATTGGGTTGTAACCTAATTATTATTATATATTGTTTTCTTTAACGCATGTAATGTTTGTTATTAATCTCTAAATGTTCCTAATAAAATAAAATAACAAAAATTTTTTTTAAAAAGATTTGATGAGAAATGTAGAAATCATGATAAATTCTATACTTCTCTTCTTACCTATCACGAAAACACCCAAGAAACAATGAAAAAATTATGTTAAAATATTTTTATTTTTTTTAAAAGAAAGACAAACATTCCCGGGTTACGAATAACCCAACAACATTTGAAAATCTCCTACTACCACCACACTAAGCGGAAGATGTTGCTTGTTTTTTTAATTTATGTGGCAATCGAACAAAACTCACAGTTAAACAGTATACCCCTACGCCACAAATGTCGCCTTGAAAGTACATATATTAGCAAGTGTGCACTTATTCGAAAATTCCAGAAGGCCTTTGATGTTGGTTTATATAAGGATAGAAGAAAGAAGCGGGTTGCGTTTCTCTCGAGATATCAAAAGAGTTTTCTTAGCATAACTTGTAAGGAAGTATTTCCTGTAATGAATGGGGCTCTAGTCTCGGAGCATCAAAGTTTCCGGTTCTCTGCGACACGGACCGAGCCATTTGTTCCGAGCAACAAGTTATTTAAGGCTGTGTTAAGGTTGTATTTTTCTCCCCCGTTCATTCTTCTATTGTTCGAGAGCGTGTTCCATTTGCTTTCGAAGATCTCGGCAGTCACTTTGAAGAAGCTCATTTAATGTACCGCGAGACTTTTAACTCAATACTTACTGGTCTAAAGCAGTAGTTCCCAAACTCTTTTTTGGCCCACGGACCCCTATTCGTAGTCAAAATTTGCACGGACCCGGGGAGATAAATGATAAATGAATAACAGAAAGTAAAGTTCAGGGGGGGGGATTAGCAGCAACAGTGACAGTAATAATATGGAGTCATATAATCACATTATTTGTTTGTTTTGAATTGACTCACCGTGATACATGTATTTTAAGCACCTGTCTATATGTATATTTTACTTACGACGTAAAAATCGCAAATTAATTATTCATTGTTATTTTGTTATTTATCATGACTTCCATGTTAATAAAAATGTGTCATAATTTTTTAATTGTATAAAACCTTGCGCAGATCTCGAGGACCCCTAGGGGTCCGTGTGGACCACTTTGTGAACCACTGGTCTAAAGAGTGTTTTGTTGAACTCGTTGATTCCCGTTGAAGAGTTTTAAGTAGCCTCTGCTTGTGTCAAAAACAAATAGCTATCTTAAAAGCATATCAGATATATATCATAATTGAAGAAAAATTATTGTACCCGATCGGTTATGAAACTAAGTTGAAATTTTGTGATTATTATTTATTTTTTATTATTCTACTAATCTATAAGTTGAGCTCTAGGAGCTCGGGTTTATAGGAGGAGTATTTACATGCAAAGAATACATGAATTTTATCAAATCAAGCCTTTGAAATAAGAAATGTACCTAAATCTATAAATGTCCACGTGTTTTCATACTTTTACAATTAGATAAAATTTGATATTGTGAGAGATGCCAGAAAATTGCTTTATTTTATGAATATGATAAGCAAACAATACGATATAATCAGTGGGATGAAAAATCCAACGATACTAGTTTATCCGGCAATATCGCAAATAGATTAGATCTAAAAATGATTCGGGTCTCTAAGGAGAAAAGGAAATGAGCCAAGTGAATGATGATCACAAAATTTATCACAACTAATCCGAACCAAGCACAAAGGTTCGAATAATCTTCCTTTATTGTTCATTTAAAGAATAGTCCTTTTGTGTTACTGAGGACATAATAGGCACAATCGTCTAAGGATATCTGAAGATATCCTGTCTTCCTTCGCCGGACTCCTTTGGCTTTAATTAGCGACCTCTTCCCTATAATTGAACCATCCGTTTATTATCCACCCTTGCTTACAAGGGTAAGCTTACAATACATCGAGATTTGCCCGCCGGCCCTGTGCTTGGTTTAATTCCTCTAATTACATGAAATTAATGCCTTGAAGTAGGAATACTTATTCCGCTAGAAATCAACACATCGCACAGTGCACTGAGTTGTATGAGGGAGAGGTCCAAAATCATAACTACGGTTACGCGTGAAATAAAACATAATGCAGTTTAATAGATCCAAGTCATTACCATCGTAATTAGTTCACGCATATAAAAAAAGTAAATAAAATTAAACACATTTCGTAAATATTGAAAAACTTTAAGTCTCGGAATATAACTATATTTAATGTACTAACTCCGGTCACGCGTGGAATAAATAAAATACAGTTTCATGGATATAAGTCATTAGAATCGTAGTTAGTTCACGAATCTTTAAAAAATTTAAGGTTACAATTAAATTACCACGACCGGTCAGTGGTTGTGTGGGCATAGCGCTTGGGTCCCACCCAGGCGTTCCGTGTTCGATTCCTCGGCTGGCTAAGTCTTCCATCAGAACACAAGCAACATCTTCCGCTTATTGTGGTGGTAGTAGGAAATTTTCAAATGTTGTTGGGTTAGGCGCTCCGCCCACTGAGGCAACTGAAAACCAACTAAAACCGTCTGTTTCTCTGTCTTGATTGGTCAAAAAGCTTGGTTAACCATAGAAGAAGAACAATCAGCTGACAGTTGGCAACTATCAATGGCCGCCCAGGGCAACCAGTAGAGCAAGTCGCAAGTCACCGCTTGCGTTACCATTGACAACGGGGTTTTGTGTGATAGTGTATGTGCGGGCCATCACATTGTCATACAAAGACAGTTGGCAGTTGAGAGTTTTCAGTTGCCTGAGTGGGCGGAGGCGCTTATTCGTAACCCGGGAATGTTTGTCTTTCTTTAAAAAAAAAAAAAACACATTTCGTAAACATTGCAATTTAAATCAGACAGTATTTGTCCTTACTTTATTTCACAAATCTAATCCGAATCCAAAGATTCTTGGTCGGTACTAAGTTCTGAATCTAGATCAAGGTTTAGGCTGGATATGGCGAAAGGTTTATCTGCTAGTATAATGTACTTCTAAACCTCTCCGTCCATCCTCACGCCTTTATTTGTGGTAATATTCCTTTTGGATGATAAGAGAGAGTCAAAAGCATTATTCTAATGAGTTCTGTATTGGAGCTAACTCTCGTGCATTTACGGGTATGCAAGGCAGCTCTTAACTTTTATTATTTATTTTCTAATAGATCTAGATCGGGATACAGAGCTAGTGCTTGATGAGGAGTTAGTGAAGATGTCCCTTTCTTCTCTGGTGTACGCCCAGACACATCCGCAGCAAAACGTAACGTGTCTGAAGTTCTACCAGATACAAGCTCCGATACGCGCCTTTTATTCGTCCTGACCGAAGCTTCTTCGAATGACTTGAGGGGTCTCCCGCGGGTACGACTTCGTACAGGCTGATTGGTTATGTCTAGTAGAGCTATCACACCCAATGGGAACTGTATGTCTTAGTTTAGCCACATCTCATTGCGTAATCGGAATTTCTGGCGATTGGGATTAACTTTCTCCAGCTTGTCGTTAAATTTTAAACGAAACAGTTTGTTAAAAGACATTACCTGGTCCCGATGTTCATTTTCCAAAACCACAAGATGTCTATGGTTTTTTTCGCTCCCGAAGCACATATCTGCGAGTTCGAAGTTTTTCATAGAATTACCCGCGTCTGAAAAAAAAAAGTTAAATCCTTAGTCACGGGCAGATGCAGCCAATTTTTTTTGGGAGACTAAAATTTATTAACAGACCTAAAATAAAATGTAAAAATCACGAGTAGAATTTGGAGATATTTTTTAAAACGCCTTCAAAGATGAGAAATGCATTAATCAGGCGTGAAATTTAGGGGACAACTTTAAGGACACCATACAAACCAACCAAAGAAAGTAAAAACATAATTTCAAAATGGTTCAGATTGGTTCAGTAGATTCCATTGTGATTTGATGGTAAAAATGCGGTATATTTGTGTAAACGATACGTCTTGCTTAAGTGATAAAATGTAAACTGATAATATTAATAGCGTGACGCCGCCGGTAATCCCTAAGTTGAGAGCGTATGATTAGCCAATGACCGTCTTCCAAGAAAAAATGACTAATTTCCTAGTAGTTTTAACTCATCATCTTTACAATAAAATAAAAAAAGTTCATGAATTCGAATGTGGATTTATGTCCAAAGGACAATGCACTGTGCATCGTCAACATACAAAAAGAAGATTAGTTTGACAACATTTTATTATGATGGAAATAAAGCATTCACATCGTAGAACCACAAATTTATAGAAACATTTTAATGTTGTCGTTTTTGTTAACTGGTAGGTGTTAAGTGTCCGATGACACCGTGTGGACTGTAAAACTAAATTATGTGGCGAAATTACGAGTGTGTTAGATTGTGTTTTTAAATCGACAAGGGAGGAAGGAAAACGATAGGAATGGCCCTTACCTTGATGATGAGGTGACAGCTCCCAGTTCTTCTTTACGATCACTTTCCAATGATGATGACCCGATGGTCTTCACGACAATTATAATATATTTATATTATTGTTATTTTCGAAATGTGCGAAATGCTTGTACAAGCTTGGTCGAGTTTTTCAAGATAACAACTGAATGTTTTTATTCAAAACAAGGAAGTCCAAAAGTGTTCTTTTTTCAAGTGTTTTAAATCATCTTCTCTGCTTCTTGGGTAAGGGCCTTATTGTGAAAGGAAGGGAATCACAAGGAAGGAATATTTGGTAAGGAACATGGGTATAATGGATTAATGTCCTAAAGTTATTTCAACACTAAACATTCCGCCGGCCTTGAGAAAATGTGATAATTTTCTCAATAATTGTGCATCAACGACACGAAAGAAAAAGAAAGCAAAAAAGATAACGACAACAAACAAAATTAAATGGTAGAATTAATAACGAAATTAAATTATAAACTAAGCAAAACAGATATTTAATCGATAGGTAGTCGATACAGTTTTACCACGGGACGTTTAAAAACACCCTGGTGAGTACATACGGAAACGACACGGATAATTCCATCAGTGCCGGGAAATAGTTCAACGACTCGTCCGACAGGCCATCGCATGGGGGCTGATTGCGAATCATCAATCATAACTAAGTCGTCAACTTTCAAATTAGGGTTTGTCGTAGCCCACTTGTTTCGTTGTTGAAGAGTGTGTAGATATTCTTTCCGCCAACGATTCCAAAAATGTTGAGACATTTGTTTCAATAGTTGCCAACGCGATAAACGATTCATTGGTACATCCACAAAATCTTCTTCAAGAACAGAAACGAGAGGAGCCCCAATCAAAAAATGGGCAGGAGTTAACGGGTCCATTTCAGATGGATCCGGCGATAGCGCTCCAATGGGTCGCGAATTTAAAATTGCTTCGACGCGAGTCAGAACTGTGGTTAGTTCTTCAAAGGTGAGGATTTGATCTCCCACAACCCTTTTCAAATGGTGTTTGGTTGACTTAATTCCAGCCTCCGACAATCCGTTGAAATGAGGTGCGGAGGGAGGATTAAAGTGCCAGGTAATCGAACGAGTGACAGTTGCATCCACAAGTTTGTCGTTGTTTTCGGGTGCATTTAAGAATTTCGACAGACCAGTATGATATCTATTGGTCCCAATAAAGTTGCTGCCGCAATCGCTGTAAAGGTTCTGACATACACCGCGACGAGAGATAAATCTATCTAATGCTGCGACAAATGCTTCAGTAGATAGATCTGAAACTAACTCTAGATGAACGGCTTTGGTCGATAAACAAACATAAAGACATAAATAAGCCTTATAAGTTTTGGCGCCGCGTCGTTTACTCTCGCGCACTAAAAAAGGACCTCCATAATCCGTTCCGACATTCAAAAATGGACGACCTTCTCGAAAGCGAGAAGCGGGTAAGTTACCCATCATGGGTGAACTTCCACGCGGGTTATTTTTAAAACAAACAATGCATTTGCTCAGACGATGTCGAATTACGTTACGAGCCGAAATTATCCAATATTTTGATGATATTATGGATTGCAATGCACGCGGACCTGGATGTAAGTACATACGATGGTAATGGTCTATTATTAAAGTTGTCAAATGACATTGCTTCGGTAAAATAATAGGATGTCGAGCATTTTCCGAGACCTGTGCATAACGAATACGACCACCGACTCTTAAAATTCCATTTTCATCGATAAATGGAGCGAGTTTTTGAAGTTGTGTCGAACAAACATGATGCGAATGTATATTGTCTATATCTTGTTGAAAATAAATAGTTTGAACGAGCTTAATGCAACATGCCAAAGATAAATTATTTTCTTTTAAAGAGAGTGGGGAAAATACGTTGAAAGTGCCAATTGATTTCGAACGCAATTTATTAATAAATCGACGACACCAAGATATAACACGTAATAATTTCGATAATGAAGAAAATTTCAGTAGAAACTCTTGGTCACAAGTTGACACATTCGTTACGAATGAGATCAAGTTTTTCGATTTGTATTCTGGTAGTTGTTCTGCGGGAATAGTTTGAGGTTTAACTAGTAACCATTCTTCCAAAGGTGATGATAGAAAGTTAGGTCCGTACCACCATAACGATGCGTCAGCGATTTCATTTGGAAAAACTCCTCGTGATCCCAAGTCCGCGGGATTATCTTGCGAGGAAATATGATACCAATGTTCATACGGTATATTTTCAATTATAGCTTCAACACGATTTGCTATAAAAGTTTGCAAAAGAAACGAAGGTGTCTTCAACCATGTCAATACAATGGTCGAATCCATGAAAGCGATGATTCTTTCTATTTGAAGTCTATCTTTGTATACTTCTTTACAATAAGTCAACAAATTTGCCAATAAAACTGCTCCAAGCAACTCCAATCGTGGGATAGATGTCACTTTGATGGGTGCAACCCTTGACTTAGCCAACAAAATATGGCTCGATATTTCTTTGTTGTTAGTTACAACTAAATATACAATTCCACAATATCCTCTTTCAGAGGCATCTGAAAATCCAACAAGTATACAACGACTTTGTAGACATGTTGTAACATAGCGATCAATTCTTAGATTGGCGAGGGATGGAAGTTCTGTTATGTAAAATGTTAAAGGATGACTAGGCGATTCTCGCCACAAAATACGTTGGAAACGGCGAGAGTTCTTATCCATGAGTATTTGTCGATACATTTGACGTATGTCAGCGGTAAAAACGATTTTGTGTATTCGAAAATTACACATCAATTCGACGATGTCCTTTTGTAATTTGGGACCGACCAAAAGTATGTCGTTCAATGACATACCCGATGACGTTTTAGCACTTGCATAAAAAAAAACCCTTAAGCGAGTGGTAGAACTCGTCTCCTTTATTATTCCATGATGAGGTATGAAGTAATTACCAACAATTGGCGATTGAGATGGTATTTCCATCATGTGTCCTAACGATAAGTATTCTCTCATGAACGAAATATATTGGGATTTGAAATCAGGATTTCGATCCAGTCTCCTTTCTAAATGCGTAAGACGTGACAATGCTGTGTCATATGATTTTCCCAATTTCTCCGGGGTTCTCTTAAATGGTAAAGATACAACGTACCTCCCATCTTTGTTACGGTAGGTATTTTCAACATATAATTGTTCACAACGAAGTTCATCAGGCGATTGAATTTTCTTCAAAAGAGGAACGTTTTCGATTTCCCAGAAACATTTAAGTTTTTCATCTATTGATTCCTCCATTGAAGTGAAAAATGAGTTAATAGAATGATTTGATGGTTTGACATTTCCCATCAAAACCCAACCTAATTTGGTTTCAATGGCTACAGGTTCATTTTGATTGCCAATTAATTTACCTGAGCACAATAGCGACGCAAAGATATCACTTCCGAATAGGATATCAATTTCTGAAGGTATGTAGAATGTAGGGTCTCCCAATTGGAGTCCTGCGATGTGTGACCACTCATGCTCGACGATACAAGATGACGGCATATTTGAACAAATGTTATTCAAAATAAGGAAATCTGTCGTAATACCAGATTCCTTCGAGGCGACGGGACGAAATTGTGTTTTTATTAATCCGTTGGAATTAATTGTAGGAATGTTGCCAATACCTAGCACTGCAAGTGACTGCTTCTTTTGACGAGGCAAACCTAAGCGTTTGACGCAATTCTCCGAAATGAAATTAGCCTGGCTGGCGCTATCGAGCAAAACTCTGACCTTTTTGAAAACGCCATTTTTGTCCAATATTTCAACATAGGCTGTAGATAACAACACCGATGTGTTAGTTTTATTGTAAACCGTTGTCAAAGCAATTGGTTCCGACGAATTTTCTTGAGATTCTGGATTTTCCAACATTTTCTTTGGAAAATGCAACAGGGTATGATGTCTTGCTTGACAATGCTTGCAAGAAAAGCGAGATTGACAATTTTTCGCATTATGTCTCCCTTGGACCAAACAATTAAGGCATAGATTATGTTCTTTTACGAATGAGTATCTATCCTTTGCAGAAAGGTTTAAAAATTTGTCACATTTATGAAGAGCATGTGGCGATTTGCAAGCAAGACACTTGATTTCAATATTCGATACAAACGAATTAACATTACTATTATTGCTCGAACGACTTTTAAAATTATAGGCCTTCGATGGAACTTTATTAACATTTTCCTTTTGTGTCATATGTTCCGGAATAATACCTGACGCCATTTCCTTAGCTAAGCATTGTCCCTCCAAAAACTGCAATAGTAGATCGAATGAAGGAATTTTTTCCGACTTATGTTGTAACTCAAAATCAATACGCAATTCTTTTGGTAATTTGCGTAGAACAATATGTAACAATATGAAACTCCATTCACGTACCGGAAAATTTAAAACTTCCAAAGCGGCAATGTTTTCTTTCAGCATTGAAATAAATTGCCTCAAATTGTCATGAGCCTTTACGGGCTGGGATGACAAAATTACCTCCACGTGTATATCAGCCATTAGGCGTACATTATCATACCTCGTCTTTAGAATATGATAAGCAATAAAGTAATTTCCTTCCGAAATCGGCAAATGCTTCACGCAAATTAGTGCCTCACCAGTGAGACTACTTAATAAATATTGCATTTTTTGAACGGAATTTAATGAATTATTTGAATGAATTAACGAGTCAAAAGTGTTAATAAAATTCATCCATTCTGTTGAAATTCCAGAAAAGACTATCAAATTCAACTTAGGTAACGAAACATTAGTCAAATTATAGTTCATTGTTTTATTGTCGATTGCAACTGTTGATTTTTCAGGAAACAGTTGGTTAAAATATGATTGTATTTCGTAATACATATTTTGTATCTCCGAATATTTCGATTGTAATACCGTTACATCAGCCTCATCCTTTTTTGTAGCTTCAAGAGATATATGAGCCTGAATAAAGTTTTCTCGTACAATTACGAGATCTGTGTAACGTATTTTGAAAGCATCTTTGTCAGATAAATTCATTGTTTGAATTGCTTTCAAAGCAGACGCACGAATACTCTCCATATCCAGCACTGACAATTTATATTTAATTGAATTGGATGCCATTTTTGAATATTTAAAACCAAAAAATATTCAAACCAAACAAAAAACAATAACAACCGCGTAAAAAACTGTCACTCTTTACAGCTTACCTTGACAACGAAATCATAAACGAAATGTACATAAACTTTACTGCGTCTCTATGGAAGCAGAGCTCTACGTTACCGACGCGACGCGTGTAACCGCTCTCAAACTGATGCCTACTTATCGAATGCTACCGAAATTACAAACAAATCATTTCAATATGATTACCTAATTAATTATTAATCTTTATGCGTAATAATGAATTATTGTTGAAATAGCTTTACGACAGGAACGGAATTGAAAGGATGCGAGTTTAAAAACACAATCATTTGAATTGAAACGATATTCAATTTGGCGAATTTTTTGCTAAAAAACAACAATATGTAATTTAGCGGGAATGTGATTTATATCCGGCTACAAGGACCAAAATGTTAAGTGTCCGATGACACCGTGTGGACTGTAAAACTAAATTATGTGGCGAAATTACGAGTGTGTTAGATTGTGTTTTTAAATCGACAAGGGAGGAAGGAAAACGATAGGAATGGCCCTTACCTTGATGATGAGGTGACAGCTCCCAGTTCTTCTTTACGATCACTTTCCAATGATGATGACCCGATGGTCTTCACGACAATTATAATATATTTATATTATTGTTATTTTCGAAATGTGCGAAATGCTTGTACAAGCTTGGTCGAGTTTTTCAAGATAACAACTGAATGTTTTTATTCAAAACAAGGAAGTCCAAAAGTGTTCTTTTTTCAAGTGTTTTAAATCATCTTCTCTGCTTCTTGGGTAAGGGCCTTATTGTGAAAGGAAGGGAATCACAAGGAAGGAATATTTGGTAAGGAACATGGGTATAATGGATTAATGTCCTAAAGTTATTTCAACACTACACAGGGCAGTACAATTTCTGTATATTTTTCAGTTGGTAATAATATTATATTAGGTACCTACTGGCCTTTATTTAACTTCAAACTTAAGTTCGTGCCACTCATTATGATTGCTTTTTATTAGAGTGCTTATCCACTCGAGCACTTTTTGCCACATTATGGCACTATTTCCAAAACCTCGGATTGCCTTGTTGCCAAAATGTGGCAAAAACAAAATTTCTTAAAACGATTATATAATATATTTTACATTCAAAATATAACAAAATAAATATTCTCAAGATTCTTTAAAATGTTTTAAGGTTAAAGATTTAATTATATTATTTATAAATCCTACAAATATGTGATAATAAACAAAATATAGGGGAATTCATTGGCTACATAGAACTATAATCAGTTTGTATGTCTCCATATTCAAATTCGGAGGTATGATTTTTTTAACGTTGGCAAAAAAATTTCCTTTAGCAATCCGAGAAAAATATTTGAATTGCTCTGTCGCTCCAGTGGTTATAATTTTAGGATATTATTTTGTTAAACCATTGATTTTATCTAGAAACCGGTAAAATTCTGTCACAATTATTCCTAAATTTCATTTGATTTACATTGTTACCTTGATATTTAGATAACTTGCTACCTGACATTGTATCTTTTATATAACTGTGCAGCCTACACCTACTAAATTAGAATTATTGGGCGTTACATAAATTAATGAATTGTAAAATATCATCCCTGTTTGTAACTCAATATAGTTCTGCTACTCTGGCGTTGTTAATTCACCAGCACGAATTTAATAATTATATTTAACTTAACAGAAAATTTATGAGAGTTCTTAGAAATCATACATAATCTTACAAGTTGCTTACTTTACCACGTCAAAGCACAAAGAGCTTATAATAATCATCAAAGAGATTAGAATATTATGTAGCCCTAAAATCATTTCGAGATTATTAATTATGAATAAGTCATTTCATACGTACTGACTCCTATAGTACATTTTACACAGTATTACATACATATATCTTTCTCTCTCTAATGCTACTGTTATCTGGATTATTCACTGTTGTTATGCGGTAAGGTAAAAATATGCGTTCACTGAAAAACAGATATGATAAAACGTCGGATAAGTTATAAACATTTTCACAAAAATCTTTATTTTTTTATATCATGAAAGATAATTGTGAAACGTCCATAAAACCAATATTTGAAATTTAAACCAATTTATCATTGAAGAGGAAGATAGTACTAATAAATTTAAAGAAATATGCAATAGAACAAGACTCAGAAAAACAGAAAGGTAACGGTCGCAACTGGGAATCGAATTCAGAATCTCTTGTCTTACCCAGACAAACGCCTTAACCAACTTGGTCATTTGTCAACTTTTTTTTAGTAATTTTTGTCAAGATCATAATATTTTTATTTTGACGGCCTTCGTGGTCGAGGGGTAAGGCTCTCGACTCCTAATCCGAAGGTCGAGGGGTTCGAACCCGGCTTGCGCAAATAAATTTTATTTGATTAATTTGTGTTATTTTGTAATTAATTAATTAAAAATAACACATAGTATGTGTACGCGGCACGTTTCAGATTGAAGAGAATTGAAGCGTTGCTTTATCCGTGTTTGGTGACCAGATCTGAATAGCCAGGTACTTCCCCACCATCCTCTCACCCATTTCCTTCCCCTCCCCACTACCATCTGCCTCACAACATACCACTATTGGGGATGCCATAGTCTCGCCGGCTCCAGACGGGAGCAGTTGTTTTTTTCTTGTGTGGTTTTCATGTAAAAAAAAAAATTCTGAATTAACAATGTTACCTTCAACTATATATTTTTGGCGGCCAATCTGCCTTTTAAAACGGTCATTGTGTTCTGTTCTGAAGAATGTATTTGTTACCTAGATAGTAAGTATATAGGATAAAAATTCAGGTTTTATTTATTTGAGACACCTATTGACTTTTATAAAAGTCTAAATGATGATTCTTCAATGATATATTACATTGAAGTTATTCCAATAAAATAGAATATTTTATTAATGATTGATTATAAATAAAATTTATTTATTTATTTTTGTACATTGTATGGATTTTTGAGTTATTTCATCGGCAATGCTTATATTAACAACGTTGATTTTTAATGTAATATTTAGACTGTCAGAAAAAATACCTTCATACGTTAATATAACCACAAGAGTTATTCCAAAAAATATATTTATAAATTATTTATATGTTTTGTATATAACATGTACTCAGATAAAACGATGAGATTTTATTATTATTTCGTCGTCTTTTTAATAAATTCGTCATTCGTCATTCGAACTCCGGAATATAATAAGCCCAAAATAGTTAACATGTTACAATACAAAAAATTGTGATTCACCAGATAGATTGAGATATATACTGAAAATATGGTTACTCAATAGGGATGGTTTATACTAAGTCGGGTGTGTTAATTGTAACAATCTGTATAGTTATATTATAATTAGTTATAATATTACGTAAATTTTAATTGTACATTAACTTTTTTTTTTCAGCAATTTTACTAAGAAATTAGAAATGAGTCATTGTAAATATCGATTTAGATTTAGTATAAATTCATCGTCTGTAAGTGGTTTTGACACCAGTTTGACAATGCCTTTAGAGGGCGAAACAGCTGTAACACATAATAACAATTACGAAGCAGAACTTGTTTATAAGAAACTGTTTTTATACATTGAATAATAATATTATTGAATACATAAAAGAAATAATAAAAAAATAATAAAAATATAATTAAAAAAAAATAAAAAATGAACATTAACAGTTGACAAATTGCTTAATTGCAGTTTAACGGGATTATACCATGAAAAACAATAAAAATATAAATGAAAAATTGTCTTCTTTTCATTAATTCAATGCTCAATTTGATTTTTTTAGAAGAAACCTGTTTTCCGAAGAACCAAAAATTTTTGAATCCTGGCATCCTATAATTATTAAATCTTTTTCTGTATCAACGCAAATATTCACTACTCTCAAAATCGTATTTCGTGATAGATCTGAGGGGCTATTTATTGTCAATTTTACTAAAAATATTTATTTAAACTCTTTATATTTATTAAATCTTCAATATGAAAAAAGTTTTCACCGAAACTGTGTTTGAATTCTGTGAAAATATCCGGGTGGTAAAAATTGTAATTCATATATCTGTTATTTATAAAAGTATATTTTTGAACTCATTGTGTTTTTTGTTTTAAAATAAAGTGCAACTTTTCAGTGGTGAATTCAATTTGCAAGTAATAGCCTACGCCAGCAAGCGTCAGATGAAAATCAGAAAAAAATAATAAATAAAATTCTTTTGGAGCGGCTAAATAAATAAATGCAACATAACTGAAATTACCTATTTTGTCAGTAGAAATTCACCGCTTCTCCAGCTTGACTGCGTTAACGGGAATATATCAAAATTATTTCGCGGTAACATGTTCATTTTATATGGCCATGCAGTTTTTAATCAACCTGAGTTGCTATTTACACATCAATTTTAAATTGAAAAATTGTATTTAATGGAATCAAAATATAGGTACTTTTAAAATCAATTCATAATATTTAAGCTGACAGAAATGTTACAAAAAAATACTTCTGGATTCCATCACTGTTTGATAATGCTTGAAACTGATATAGAAACAATGTTTTATTATTTTATAAATTTCAGGTTATGGAGATGAGACTCTTGACTACGAATTTGGAGGTTAAGGGTTTAAATCCTCCCGTGCGCAAGTTCATTTTATTTTATTAATCCGTTTAATCACAGAAGACCATATTTGTCCCAGCTAATATAGGTCTCATAGAAATCGTTGTGTCTCCCTTATATTATAGTGAGAAGTATGATCTAGCAACGGCATTGGAAAAAGAATAAATCACGATATATGTATATTCAAATCTAAAAGTTAACCACAAAAAATTTAAAATGTACACCTTTATGAAACCAAATTGAAATTGCGTTTTTTTCAAATTGATCGCAATTTGAAAAAAAAAAAAAAAAGGGAATTTTTTAAGATTTTTCTTACATAAAACAACAAGAAAGTGAGGTGACAGTAACGTTTATAATTCATTTTTCTGATGAAATATGTATGTCTTTTTATTTTTTTTTATAATCAGTAATTTTAGTTTAATTTTAAAAATAAGCCTATTTCATCACCTTTCTAAAACAGTTTTTAGTTTTCGGATACGTAAATAAATATTCCGTTTACTTGGATTTTATTGCAAAGCGGAAATATTTTTAGCATCTGAATAAATGCGCGAAATTTTTGAATTTGTGTTACTTCACAATTAATTCATTGTAAATAATTACTTGTATTTTACTAGCGCAAGCTCTAGACTGGAAGATAATATAAGTATCGCTCTGGTGTTAGATCACCATTCAGAAATAGAAAGATTATTTAATGGCTTTAGCCATGTTTGGTGACCATATTAGAATAGACGGAACACTCCTACATTCTTCTTTTCGATATCCTTCCCCTCCCCATTATCTTCAGCTTCACAACTTATCCCAATAGGGAATGCTATAGTTTCACTGGCTCCATACGATTATGGACGACTTGTGCGGTATCAACATTAAATTCCTCATTTTACCATATTTATTACCGGAAAATTTTACCTGTAAAATGATGAAGGAATTGGCTAGCAGAAGATTGAACCCGCGATACCCAATTACGAATCCGACTGTCTGGAAAAATAATTTGATGAAACGTCTTGAGAACTGGATACGAATCAAAAGTTAGATGGCGAATTCTACCTTCGGATTATGTCGTATTAACAACGTTGATTTTTCAATTCAATCGATTCCGTGATTATATAAATGTAAGAATAACTTATCCACTCATAAATAAATAATAGCTCTCGCCAATTGACTAGTTTTACTGAATTCCTGTTATTTGGAAACCTTATTAACCCTCCACATGCCTGTTAGAGTCTGACAGACCCGGACCATTTTAAAACAGTTATAACTATAAATATTGCACGTCACGCATTTTAGTAGCTGCTGCTAATGAGTCACGAATTTTAGTAGCTGCTGCTAATGAGGGAATTTTCCTATTCTCAACAACCGCAGTGGATATTGAAACAGCAAAAATTTAAGAAAACCACGAGTCCAAAGAAATTTTTAAGTGTGATTGACTTGCATTCCGATGAGAAACATTTATTTTCATGTTGTCAAGATCAGTGGTCACCAACATACGGCCCATTTTCCCCCGGCCTTCTGAAAATTCCCAATTTCTGCGCATAAATAATTCATATGGGATATGTTAATTTTAAATTAATTCATCAATCGGAATTTAATTAGAAAGTAGGGGTAGTAGAAAATGTTGGGTATTTGAGATATCTAATGAAATATGCATGTCTTTTTTTTTTTTTTTTTAATCAGTAATTTTAGTTGTTTTCGGAGAATCCAGTATTGAAGACGACCAGATATGTTCGTTACTCGAAAATTCCTCGGACGCTTTCATTAATTTGTTGAAATTCTAAGAACGTAGTTCAGGCAAGAAAAAAAAAATATTTCAGGCAAAACAGAGGCCGAATCGAAAATACTTGGTTGCATTTCAAAGTTTGCAGTGACATCTCTTGATAATCGTGATAGCTTGAAGTAGAATAATAATAATCATTACCCTATTAGACCATAAATTTGAGAAAGAAAATTAATATAAACAGATTTTAAACAAAAATCTATTATGTATCGCCGTGTCTCACAGACCCTACCAGACATAACTAGTGGTATAATTTCGCCAGGTATGCGTCGAGTTAATTCAGGCTTGGAAATTGTCAGTATGACAAAGGCCAATATTATGTATACAACTGTTACGATTGATGTTAATTATACCTTAGTTCATACAATTAACTTTTTCTATTATGAACATTAATGAGAAATTAACTTATAACATTTCCTTAATTATAATTTATTCGGGGAACAGGTCATGCATTTTAAAACGTCTTAGCTAAGGTAATATTGCTCTGAAAATTCTAAGAAGTATGGAGAACAAAAACTTTAACGTGTTTATTTTATCAGAAATATTAATTAAGATGTTTTGAGAATTTGTAGACAAGCTTCTCAATTCGGATTTGAAAATCTCATTAAAGTTAATATAGGCGAAGAAATGAGAATGGATTATATCAAATATGTTTACAGAATATTTCTAAACATTTATCGAGTATTTTTTTTTTTTACTATTTTACGTAATAAATAAGAAAAAAACGCTTTGCAAAAACCGGATCATAAATGTGATTTCAGTTATTATTTTAATTAGATTTTTATAATGTCTGCAATTAAATGGCAATAAGATAACTTGGACATCACCAGGCGACGATTTAATTCTTGAAACATTTTATTTCTACCAATTTAGATTCTATGAAAAAAATTGTGTCATTAAGATGTGTGTTGACTCTAGTCCAACGATAGATTAGTCGTTGATAAGTCTTATTAATTACATTGGAAAGGAATTGTCTCATTCGTTGCTCCTGCTAGATTTGTATGAATAGATTGTTGGAAGAGTCATCGAGTAATCCGACACACAATAGACTGCATAAAGCTTGATCCCAATTTAATGACTTTCCATCCAAGGCACACGACAATTCGCAAAAGGGTCTTATGAAAATCAAATGAAATTCAATTGATTTAAGGTTTGAAATGATTTTTTCACGAATGTGTTAGAAAGGTCGGAGTGGTTTTGAATTGTGGGGACGATTTAAGGCAGGGAAGTTCAGTACGTACTTGCGCTATTTGTAGGTAAGGCTTGTTGACTGACCGCTTCGTATCACAAAAGGCACAATTACTCGTTGCGGGCTGTTGTTTGTCCTACTAGGAAAACGTCCTCGTACAGCCCGGTAGGGGTAAGGCAGGGGCAGAAGGATTGAATAAACAGAAACCTGCAGGAAAGCCTGAATAACATTTATTCTAAAGTCATCATTAAACATGTAAAAGTAGGTATCGTTGAATGAAGAATATTGCCATCTCTCGACGTTAGAATTTCTTTAACGCGTGTTGAGTTTGGGTCCCGCGGTGCTTTAAGCTCGCTTTAATAGCTTCCCAGAACACATTAATGTCCATTGGCATTCATTGTATTATACTTTAGTTTTAAAAAACTTTCATAATACCACCAAAAACTCATTCAGTGTAAAGTTTACAGAACACTTTGTCTAATTTTACAGGCGGTTAATTTAGCTAAAGAAATTAATTGATTATTTTTTATTACGAAAGTTCGAATACCCATATCGTTCAAAATTCGCCTATTAAAATCAATTTCATTCACAATTTTTCTCAAATTCGGATTTTTTCAAATCGCAAATCCATACCTCTTTTTTTATAGCATAAAGTTCCTCAATGCATTTACGAACAAACTGCCTGGAAAAGTGAAAATGAGCCATATTACTTCGTTATACCAAAGCTTTGTTCTTAGAATCTTAAGTGAACGAGTTTTTAGTTCGAACCGTAAAAATGGTTTTTTTTTCTCCAAAAAGGCTTTTACAGTTTGCACAAAAAAGAATTGATTAAATACGCTCAAACTACCGATCAACGATAGAAAGTTTGTTTCTGTGTTTTATCTCATAGATATATCAGAAACAAAAAATATGTATTTATAAAATGAGAAAGACATTAATATTAATTTCAGTCCATTAAAATAGCGTTATCCTCTAATGTAAAATGTCCCCTTAAAACATTTTACAGAGAACAAGACTTGATTGTATTCCGTCCACATGACGTACATCCCGCTTCCGAATACAAATATGGCGAACGGAAGTGGCTCAGGCAGGTCACTGACTCGCTACTTCCGGTCACTGCTGAGCGGATATTTGAAAAAAGCTCAACATCAAATATGCACAACATTTTTTTTGCATTTCCTGCAAACGATTGATGGGCGAGGGTCAAACATATTACAGAGAACTGTTGTTTTATTCATAGAATCGAAGTATATTAATACGGTAATGCCCGTACGGTTCAAATTAAGGAACCCGACTCCGAGTAAATCTCCAACGCCACACTGTATGGACAGCGTTCTGAGCCGTCCGTGAACGTGCATTTTTCCATGGAGCTGCTGCCGTAATATAAATACTAAGATCTCGCCCACACGCGTTTTGCAAACGGAAGTGGCGCCATCTATAATACAACATTTAAAGAAAAAAGTATGAAGAAGAAGAAACATTTTTCGCTTTCATTCAATAATAAGAAGATTTATGTTCCTCTCATTATTCACGGTCTTAATGTAAGAATATCTACTATTATATATCTACCAATTAAATATAAGTATTCTGTAGTTTAATGTTAATAGTAGTTAGTTTTGCAAAAGGGTGATGCCTCATAAATAGTCAAACTCAAAACACTTAAACTGGGCGAAGTGGAACGAAAAGCCGCTCGAAGGGCCTAGCAGCAAAAACCAGCGGAGCGGGTTTTTCACTGCTAGTTGTTATTATTATGATATTTTCATAGTAGAAAACTAAATTAATTCGTTTTGGGACGCATTGCAAAAAAATGTTTAAAAACCATCCATATTAGGTCACAGGAGTAAAGTAATAAAGCCTAGTTATGCCGAAAGGAAAGGCTGTGATAATAATAACTTTTGAATTCAGTAATGATGAAGTTTGCACCGGTAATGTACGACAGCAGAGAGGGTAACTTTGTGCCACCTGTAAAAATAATGTTTCAAACTAACTACCTTGAAGTAGATATTGAGTAAATTAACGTTAGTTTAAAACAAAAAAAAACAAAAAAAATATATTTATAGAATACATTCTGGAATAAAGAACTTATTTTTTTTTACGCATCAGATTTTCAGGTCCGGGTTTAGTTTTTCCCATAGAAAAAACTAAACCCTTTCATATACTTTTCCATAAAAATGATCATCTAGTAAATCCACGTTATGCAAGTGTATTATATAAGTATAATTAATACAAAACAATACAAGAACAACTTGTTAATCTACCAAACTATTAAATGGGAATATAATTCACCGACTCCAGCTATTTTCATATCAGAGGGTTCGGCTCGGTAGAATTCCTAATTTGACCGATAAATCCTACAGATCCCTCACTATAAATATATAAAAAAATCTTTCGTAATCCTACATGTATTTAAAATGACTGATTTTTGCATTTTTATATACAAATTCTTTGACAAATCTAATAAGCCTAAATTTTTAATAAGAGAGCTAGGTATAATGCCAGTAGCCGAAATAACAAATGGTAATATATTTTTATAGTTTGAGAATGCCAAATTCTTTTAATTTCATTTCCTAAATCTGTATATTTTCTTATTTTTTCAGAAACAGATTTTTCAATATTATTATTATTATTATTATTATTAGGACATTTTAATACATATGATACATTAAATTACCTGTTAAAAACTGCCTGTTTTATGGTGACCAATGAAGTTTAGTTAATATATAAAGTCTAGTCTTAACTCCTAGTATTTATACATGTTAAAAGTATGAAAGACTATAGTAGAAAATTTATAATGCAAATTGAAAATATAACAATAGAAAACACTAAAACTGAAGAAAATAAAATAAAAAAAGATAAAAAAGAATAACGAAGAATAAGACATGCTATTATGCAGGAAAAGATCATATACGAGTACGTACCTCTTTTTTTTAATTTTCCATGTCAAGAGTCAGAAAAATAGAAGAGTATGTATGAGATGATGTATGAATGTAAATGAGGCAAAGAGTGTGTGCCAAGAGCGAGGTGTTTGGCGGTCCGTCCTCTCTACCTACCCCTGCGGAGAAACGGCGTGATGGTTAGTTTGTTAGTTAGTTTTTACCTCTTTTTTTCTAGTAGTGTAAGTGTACATGCGTGCATGAGCGCGTAAATACGCGCATACACACATACATCCACACATATACACTTGTTTTTATAAATATAAATAGAAGCACACATATTCATACCTAGATATACAAATATATATGTACACATATATAAATATATATATATACATACTCATACATACCTACATATACATTGTTTATTCACACATATATTTTACCCATTTACATTTATTTTTATTTTACACATATACATATATATCCTACTCAAATAACCGGGATAAAATCACATTTTAGTTACTTCACTATTTTCGCAAGCTTGAATAAATGAATTTATTTTTAAAACTAACGTAGTTACACTTTGTATTTTCTAATATATAACACAACCACAGTTCTTTGACTTACTGAAATTTCGACTGAAATTTTGGAGAAATTCGGTCTGAATTGCTCATTTTCCCCGAAAGTCGCTCAGTTATTAAAACAGTTTCAGGAAGCACCACAATAAACATCGCGTTTAATCGTTTCCTGTGACCTCCGCTGGCCCTTGCTCCCTTGCCAGCACCCGGGGGCTAAAAGGCATATTTGATGATAAAAGATGAAAACCTGTTTTCACTTGACCACACATATTCCACTGCATGGAGTTAGTAGGAGTATGGATCTGCATAAGGTTCTAAGGTCGAATGAAATAAGATGAGGAAGACAATGGTATGTAGAAAGCTCCCTAGTCAAGTATTGTTACATAATACAGCTAGACATAGTCAAAGTTACAGCGCACTAGAGATGAATAATGAAGAAAAAACGTTTAATTTACTTTACATACATGAAGCGTGTGTCCCGGTTAGACGTGAGGTTCTGGGTTCGAGTCCCAGTTTCAACCATTATCTTTTATTATTTTTCTGTGTCTTGTTCATTTTCAAATTAAAAAAAACGATTATTACTGTCATCTTCTTATATATTGTATTAATTACATTGATGGGAATAACCTTCAAAGTTAAAAAGGGAGTTTTTCTTATAAAAATTTTCATATTCATTCAGACTTTTATAAAAAATCAACAGGTGTTCCATGAAAATAAAATCGGATATATTTATCCGAGACACTTTCTAGGTAATAAGTTCATTCTTTGAATACTTGTTTCCAATGAATAAAGGTAGCTGTAAATAATATGGAATAAACAACAGTCGAAGATTATATTGTTAATTCTGAAATTTTAAATATGAAGTTTGACAAATACGACAGTATCATAATAGGACGCAATGGCTGAAATGGATAAAGCGTATGTCCCGATTAGACGTGAGGGTCTGGGTTCGAGTACCAGTTGCGACCGTTATCTTTTATGATTTTTCTATGTCTAAAAATTTGATTATTATTGTTATCTTCTTCTTTAATAAAAAATCTTTATTGTTGTTTAAATAATAACATTGTTACTGTAATTAACATAATAGTATGGCAAAACAAAATAGTGAAATAAACCTTTTCAAGGATTTCTGCGCCAATTAATAGAGCTAGTCATGAGCTTGAAGTTATTTCATAAATATATAATAAAGTGTACAATACATATAATCTTAAGCGCTAGGATGTCGAGGGCGTCGGGTGGGAATGCTGTCCTTGTTCTACCGGTATTTCAATGGAAGATGCTCTGAGGAACTAGCATCATTGATCCCCTCGGCACCGGTGCATAGTCGGGAAACACGCCAAACGTGCGCTTAAAATGTAAATTAAAATGCGCGCCTAAATGGTTGACATTTGTCAAATGAGAACGGGTCGTTTCTACGACTCGTTCTTGAGTTCAACAGCTCGGCTGTGGAACGATTTGCCGGCCTCTGTGTTTCCTCTATCCTACAACATGTTCACACCTTTGAGGGAAATTATATTCCTTGGGGCCTCCTGTGTGGAGTTAATGTAAAAAAAACTGAGAGACAGCCTGGGTTCTCATTGCCGCGCAAACTCTGGTCCGCCATCAATAGGATAAGGTGCTCCCATAGCCGCTGTGCCCATATGATGCATAGATGGGGGCTTAAAGAGTCGGCGATGTGCGAATGTGGTGCGGTGCAGACCACCGTACATGTGGTCAACGAATGCGCGCTTCATTCACTCCCCGGCGGGATTGGTGAGGTCCACAGGGCGACGCCTGAGGCCCTGGACTGGCTCGCAGACCTAGATGTCCCCCTCTGACCCCCAGACCATACGAAAGAATAACTGTAATTATTCAAAAAATGTATTACTTTATATGTAAAAGCTCTATGGGCGTTTCAATAAAATAAATTAAAAATCTGAAGATTATGAAAGAGGATTTTGCATCGAATTATCATATGATTTTGCATATAATTATTACATTGTATCGAATTAGACAGCATCGATTTCGTTTCCGATTTTTTGATGGAGTTTTCTGTAATTCATTGACATAGTCGGGGATTTAATTTCTTCTTTATTAACGTATCGTTTATGAAACCTACTTATTAATGAAAATTTCATTAAATTATATTAGCTTCCCAAATGCCGACGCCTACGGTATTATTTTATCTTATGATGCAATCTGCACTTCCCTTTTACTGCACAGAACACCCTCCCCAACCTCTCCCTCGCCATCTCCCGGAAACCCTCTCCAGTGGTCTTTCCTCTGTGTAACTTGGATATGATGAAACGAGCAATTCACTTAACGATTTTCCTAGTCCGCAGGGTTTCGCTTTATTAAACTAACTCCGATGATTCCAACTTTAATTAACTGGAGCATTTAAATATTCAGAGGCTCGGTGGTGAACCGCCACTGAAATAGAACTCGCAGAAAAATCCACAGGTCAATTTGAAATTCTTTAGTACTTATTCGAAAACACTCGTTAAACAACTTAAGATAATGTTCAAAGAAGATTCAAGTTTATTGGATTATAAATTTCAACACTGGAATATCGTGCCATACGCTATGAAACAGGAGATAGCAACTTTTAAAAAGGATGTAAGTAAATGGTTAGATTCCACTATTCGAAGGAAGCTATTCGACTTATATCTTGTAGGAACATTATATTTTGGATTCATGGCACTCTCTTTTGTTCTTCTTTAAGAATACTTTCATTATGATTAGTGATAATCCCAGGGACAGACTTTCCTAGCAAAAAATTTGCCAAACATAATTAATATTGCCATTAAAATATAAAGGTTCTCTCTCATCTGGTGCAGCCACAGTAGGTACATCTGCAACACCTTTGCAAGTAGGGAATAGAGGACTCGGGACGGATAAGTTCAAATCACGTAGTATTTTGTGGAATAATTTCCACTCTACCAGAATCCCAAGGGGCACACCAGTGTTACATTATGTGACGCCATTCAGATTGAATTGCGTGAAATGCCGTCTTGTGGAAAGAAGTAGAAGATGGTGATGTCGATGTGATGATAATGGCCATTTTCCCATAAATATTGTTTTGGCGTTAAAAGAATCCAACGATAATAATGGCTTCCAAGAAACTGGGCGTCTTGAACAGAGCTTCGTACGAAATTACGTATACCAACAAATTATTCTTACATGTTCCCGCCAATAAACATTGAAACCCTGTTAATTTGTTCGTAAGAACTTCAGTCCCGTTTTTAACCGTTTTTATAATTAAAATTATCGTTTTTTCGAATAACATTTTTCTACGTGCAGATTGAATTGCAGGAAATGTCGTCTCTTGAAAAGAAATAGAGGACGGTGATGTTGATAATGGCCGTTTTAATATTGTTTTGGCGTTTAAAGAATCCAACGATAATAGATTGCTTCCAAGAAACTGGGCGTCTTGAACAGAGCTAGCAGATTCTTCAGTAATTACCAGCTACTAACCCTGTACAAATCTTAAGTATCCCCAACCTTTGAGTTTCTCAAGAGAGCACCTCAGAGCCCGTAGCACACTCGATCGATAACCATTGATAGGATAACTTTCGGTAACTTCGCATCGTTCCCTAGGACAACTGCAGATTGCTAACCTACAAACAACAGTTGATATCGAATATATTAAGGACAATTAGTCATTGTAAACTGTCACTTATTGTTAGCTAGGGAATGATGAGAAGTTACCGAAATTTATCCTATTAATTGATATCGATCGAGTGTGCTAGGGGGCTTGGGCTTGATATACGTATTGGTTATGTGCAAAGGACGGCGGTCTTGATTGTCAATCCGTTGTTAATAGATTAAATGCCATATCTAATGCACAGACGCAATCTATGCATGCTAAGTCTACAGGTATTTTAATGGTGTCTGTGATGAGCTAGTTGAGCATCGATTCCTGGTACACCACTGCACGTGCTTGATACTCGACTCAACGTTCAACGTTGATGTTGGATTCGTGAGAACGGGTCGTTTCTTCGACTCGTTTTTGCGTAAGTCTGCTTGTCAATATTAAATTATTTGTTTTTTAAGGACTAAAGACCAATTTACAATAATATAACACGAAACTAGGGAAAAATACATTATGAGAATAAAGGATGGGATATGCATGCAAGAACCACCTTCCTCTTTCCCATCTTCTTCCCTTCCCCGCTTACCTTCAGCCTCATAACATACCCCAATTGGGGATGCCACAGTCTCACTGGCCCCAGACGGGAGCAGCTGGGACTCTTGTGAAGTGTTCACTATAAAAAAAACCTTAAACCCCACTTCATAACGTTTTTAACCTGGTGGCGACATAGTTCCCCTGTCTTTACACTGCCGACAGGGGCGCTCTTGTTAATTATCGCAGAAAAATATATAACAAAATAAAAAAGATAACATAATATGATAATGTAATATGACAATAAATATATGGTAATATGAAATTATAATAGCTGATTTAGGTTAAGATATATGAAAGATACTTTAACCTCGTGAAATCAACGTGGAAAGTATGTTTCCAGTCCCGGTGAATCGTTCCTTCAGTCTGTAGGATTACTCTGATGACTGTTCACCAAGACAAGTCTCCTGCAGAAGTAGGCACGAGGAAAATAATAAGATTATCAACAGTTTTTTTGTAATTTTCCTTAGGTTTTGGGACCGCAACGGCCAACCTTATTGACTTCATTTCAAAGGTTCGTGTGATTTCTTTGCTCAATAATGCTTCTTGCATTTATTTAATAAATGTTTTGAACTGTCGAGTTTTAGAAGAATTAGATTTCACTGAATTATAAGGCAAGCTTTTAATGAATTAATCATTTCTGTTTGATTGGTGTGATTGAATTTTGAAATTTTGTTACCAAGAATGTTAAATAATGACATTAATTTTGAATGAATGTCAAAAGTTTTTCGGGGATGTAAACTTTTGTTCTAACAAAATTACAATAATAATATATGGCGAAAAAATTATTTTACATATTTTTTTGTGAAAACAAAGTTGGTTTTTAACATACGAAAAATATGTAATTAAACATTTTTTACATTAGCTCCACACGGGAGGCCCTAAGAAAAATAATTTCCCTCAGGACCTATGTCATCTTTGGGGATGCTATCTGGAGGGTATTTTTAAGGAAAGGAAGGACAGTAAATTCTGGGAAAGAAAAAGGTATGAAAGTTGGTTAGGAATCTTGCGTTCAGTGTATCCAGATCATGCGCTGCCAAGACATAGACAAACCTCGCCAAAGTAGCGAACCACTTGGGGTTACCTATGGCAGAGATGTTGGTTATCCAATAAATGGTTCCCGTGGCGGCGGTACCCATGCTCTCCTACCAAATTTAGCCCTCAATAGCGAGTTTTTTTTTTCTTTCGTAATTTGTTGTTCCCAACCAAGTGGTTTCTGGGAAAAGACAGCTTCGAAAATTATATTGTGCTGAAGGTTTCACATGAGTGTTAAAAGCTTGAATTTTCAACGGAGTCCTAGGTGCCTTTTCTCTAAAATGTAAAGAGTTAAAAGCTAATATATGAAATAGTATTTATCCGATTGAATAGCATTCAATAAATTTTACTTCTTAATGGTAGCAACAAAGATACCTAAACGCCTAAATACGACCGTCAGATAAAAAATGAAAGTATTACGAGTACCATATATTTCTAAAGTGTCTGCGCCATGAGCAATTAATTATAGGTATTAAATGTTAACCGATAAAACTCGTCCATAGCCTACATAAATTATATCTTTTAAAATATACGTGTTTATTTATCAGTCTAATACTATGAAAAAAAACCAACGTTCACATATGGCTAACCAACATCTTCGTAATATGACTTCTTAAAATAATATAGTTACCTACGGTCGTAAAATTCTGTGTTGTATCATCTACTAAAAAAACATTTTTAAATTAAAGCGGGTAGCTGAAAAAAAAATTGCTTGTTTTTATGTGAATACCGTACAAGAGTCCCAACTGCTCACGTCTTACTATGTTGTAAGACTAAAGGTAAAGGGGGGGGGGAAATTAAGACTAAATTAAAATGTAATTAAGCCCATCTCACCGTAAAATTCTCACGTGTGGGAACGTCGTTGGTAGCCCCAAAACAACACAGATGACAAGAGCAAATCAGCCTATTAACTTTTTTTTTAAATTAAAATTAAAACATTGACAAATATTTTGTAAATATACAAGTTGTTAAGGGACTAAAAATGGAGATAAAAAATGTAAATGAAATGTTGGTCTCCGGTAACATTCGTTTATTTTTTTTAACTTAACCTCACGTCTGTCGCTCGAATAACGGTGTCCAGGAATTATTATTTATTTTTAATGCGATTTTAATCCTTATGCATAAAGAAACTATACAAGGTCAGAATAGCGTGCGCCAACTCATTGCAAAAGTTGCTTTTAATTTCATTACTGAAGCTTCTCGAAATGATTTGATATTAATTTTCTATGGTATACGGCCATCAAAATTTTGATCTCAATTTTTACTCCAAATTATTTCAGGAACTACTGGTTAAAGTAAGTCTAGGCATCCCTTACTTGTGTAAAAAAAAAAGAAGAAAAGATTTTTTGAGGATCTCATACAGATAAGTTAATAACATACGTTAAGAGGCTGATTTTATTGAGAGTTTCGGCCTTGTGATCCAGGTGGTTTTGGTACAGTCGCAGGCAAAGGCGGGAAGTATCTAGTTCGAAGAAGCGTCGCTTCATACTATTTAGCATAACGAGGTTGGTGCTCGGGCCGGGGCAGGGCGATGTTTGCCCGTTCTCGAACAGTTTGTCGACTAATTTGGCTGGGAAACTTCCCCCAAACAGGGGCTAATGAGAACATATTGTGAGGCCCTAATGCCCGAAATGAATTCAGCGTTTTGCCATTTTTCGGCAACATTAAGCCTGACTTACCGCGGTGGGTCGTCGCGATGCGGAATAGTGCGCACGGTGATTATTACCGCAGTACAGAATTTAGGTATAGAAGTATCTACTCATTTTCTATTTTTAATGTGATATTTTTAAGTGCTATGTGAATTAAAAATACGCTGGTCTAAAATTTTACAAGAATTAATGTTCATAAATTTAATATAAATATTATTTTGGAATGAGCACTGTAATATTTTGTGATCTCCATATTAAAAAAATTATTACCTCTCCTAGATTTTGATATTTTTTTTATTTTTACATTAGCTCCACACAGGAGGATCTGAGAAAAATAATTCCCTTCAGGTGCTATGTCATCTTTAAAGATGCTGTGTGGAAGGTATTTTGAGGAAAGGGAAGTGATGAAGTTCTGAAGAAGGAAAAATGTATAAGGGGTGAGTAGGAATCTGGGGGTCATGGTCTCCAGGAGTGACAAACATATGAATCGATCCCTCCCACTGCGGTTCGAGGCGATTGTCCGGGAGTCCCGCTGGAGAGATCTAAAGGTCTCCCTCAACCAGTCTTTCCCGATCCGGCATGCCATGCAGCTGGCGGGCTGATGCATATACCGCCAAGACACGGACAAACCTCAGGTAAACAGGTAAAGGCGCCAAAATTACTATCCATTCAGATATTTACGTTGTCTTAGATTTTTTTTAATAACCCTGAGACAAGAAGCCTCGAACTCTGAACCTATCACAATTATGAGCCTTCCTTCAAGAGGTTCAAAAAATTTGTGACAAAAGTGATTATCTTGGTACTCTAGGAATTATAATCAAAAGTATAATTTTACTACTCTTAAATATGAGGTCGAATATGTCTGTGGAGTGTCGATACTCCCACCACCATTAAAACGAGAGGTGGGGAGAGACGCGGCACGGCTCAGATCAGAAGGTTGCGTGTTCATATCACGCCGGGGTCACCAAACTTATGGGAGTTATAAGCTCTCATAACATTTAATCTAATATGTAGGGTTCTGTTAAAATAAAATAAAAAGTATGGTACTCACTTGGTTTATTGATTAATGACAATGACGAAATAACAATTAACAGAGCTGTTGCTTGATACACCTATTGTCACGGAGTGACGAGCCGTGCCGCGTCTCTCCCCACCTCTCGTTTCAATGGTGGTGGGAGTATCGACACTCCACATGTCTGATATTAAATGAGTGCACTCCATTAGTAAAAATAAATAAATAAAAATAATAAACCCATATATATTTGACCGCTGTGTATTATTAAGCGGTTGTTTTGATAAAGTTTAATAAAAAGTTTGATAAAAAGTTGGTATGGATATCAACCTAATTTATTTACAATTTCGATTTTTTATACTTATAGGCTGGTGAACACACGTACACAGTATATATACTTCGGTGGCTGGGTCATGTGGAAAGAATGACCGACCATCAAGCACCAAAGTCCCTGCTAAAATCTAGACCTGTAGGGCGAAAGTGCCTGGGAAGGCCAAAATTAAAATGGACCCACAACGTCCTCAAAGACCTACGTACCTTGGAGCTGCCAAACTGGAGAGAACGGGTACAAAACAAAGATAAGTGGAGGAAGACTCTTGAGGAGGCCAAGATCCACCACGGGTTGTAGAGCCAATTGTGATGATGATGATGATGATGATGTACACAGTATATAGACTAGTAGTTTAATACTTTTATACTTTTGTTATTCATAGGTACACTCTCTTTGCACCCCTTTTGGAGACACTTAGTTTTATTTTGTGTAAGTACGTATACCGTATTTTCCCTTTTTTATTTTAAAATTGTATATATTTATGCCGGGGAGTAAACTGTCGGGGGATCAACTGTCATGGAATCATTAAAGAATACTTTGAGATAGGAATGGAACCAATTATCTCCCAACGGAATCACTTTGCTGTGATAATACGCCCGTCCACCTTTAAACAGAGACTAGATGATAAAAATACATTATTTTATATGGGATATTAAAGTGTGAGCTTCATGTTGACATCTTTCGTGGCTAACGAACAGCACGAAGAACATATTTTTTAATGCTCTTGTTTATAAGAAGCTAGCGAGTACCTGACATGCTTTGCATTGGCACTCAAAGGAAGAAAGTGTTTGTTTCAATTCTGTTTATTCGGTGTATCCAAAGACAGTATTTTTTTGTTTTTTCAGACGTACACAAATAAATAACGACGTTTTCCGACGCGTGAGAAATCCGCATACAGCCGTCTTTGTGATATGTATTAATTTTCCATTGCTGCTATCCCCTACCGTCACTACGTCTCCTTTTCAATCCCTCTCTCTGTCTTCCTCTCCCTCGTTCACCACCTCTCTATCACCCCTCCCCTGCGTGTCTTTTCCTATTTTTTCCCTTTTCCACTATCTTCGTCCTCCCCTTTTGTCATCCGCGAGTCCCCCCTCATTCGTTCCCCCCTCCCTCCTGATTCCCACCCCCTCTCTTCTTCCTTCAACATACGAAATAAACACACTTTTCACTACTGTTCGTGTGGGAAGCATGCATTTTCCCAAATTTACCTTCTACTATTCCCTATGCTACTATCTGTACTATCCTCTCCAATCCCTCCCTCTAGCCCTCCTACCTATCTAGTCTCCTACCCCCCCGCGTCCCCCCTTTCCCAAATTGTTCTTACCCCCACCCGGATTCCATTCCCCCTTCCGAATTGTCTCCCTGGCAACTCGCAGGCTATTTATTGTAATTTTTTACAAATTTCATAACGTCAGAGTTCACCATTATATTCAGAAATCTTCGCGGACGTGCGCATAACAACTGACTAAAAGTTTTATCGAAATCAGATGAATGGTGTAAGAAATAATTTCATAACGCCAGAGCTCACCATTAAATATAGAAACCTTTGTGGACATGTGCACAATAAACCATTATAGTTTTATCGCAATCGGATGAATGGTTTACAAACGCAAACAAAGAAACATTCAATATAATATATTAAGAAGATAGGGATAGGTTATCTTGTATTATATTCCATGCAGTAATTAATATCCTCGAAAACCTCATTTCAAAACCGCCAGCGCCATTAAATAATTGTATTAGAATATTGGAAAGTTTTTATTATATTTCCGAGAATTTCGTAAGGTGTTTTTCATTCTGTGTTTCACCATTAACTAATGAATACCCTTGGTTGATTGCTATGTAATATTGATTATTAAAAACACTACCCGTCAGTTGTCCTTATTTCAACAATATTCTCTTTAGTTCTCCAAGAATCTTCCCTTATTATATTTGGGTACGTAGCTACTACCTACCTCTACAAATTTTGATGAATGATCCTCGTTTGTCTTGTAACATGAAGTTTCCTGCCTCTTACACCCCATCCCTTGTTATGAAGCACTGATAAAATTGAAATGAAAATCATGTAACAAATTATCTCGGTGAGAGGTTTCCATCTACTTTTAGTACCTCCAGAGGGTATTTAATAAGGTTTCTTAAATATACTTCAGTTAGGGGAAAATTTATAAAAACAAAACTCTTTTTAAATTATTTATTCGTGCCAACTTCGTTGACGATAGAAGCGGTGGTGTAATTTTACACTGAAATTTTCAATTTGGTTGATGTACAACAAAGCACCATTTATTATTAAAAAGATTTTTTTTCTGGAAGTCTATAGTTATCATTATAAATAACATATATATATATATGTAATGTATACGGAAAAAGATCAACACCTAAAAGCATCTAACTAGGTTAATATGATTTCGTATATTTTTTTTGCAACTTATTGTGTACTTACTTTGAGTCTCATATTATATAGTTAAAGGGTACCATCAAGTTTTTCAAAGGCTTCTACATAGGTTTTTTTTATATTATTATATATTTATTTATACTTTATTTTATTTATATTACAATTATAACTATTATTTCAAGACATTTTGTTTTATCAGAATTTAATTTTACAATGTCAGTTATTTTTTTTCACAATTTATTTGCGGTTTTGACACGTCCGTGTCACTTGCGTATTTTTAATTATAACTTTAAATTAACAAATAATTCAAATTAAATTAAATTAGCCTTTGTTTCTTATTTTGAGTCTTCCCATTGTCTCTCCTTCAAATCTCCACCCACCATTAACATTATCTAATTATTTCTGAACTTGTATAATTTTTTTTACATGTCGCAAATGCTAGAGAATTATTCAAAATAATGTGTGTATTGTAAAATAAAACTGTTAGAATATGAAAATATGTAGTTGAAAAGTCGGTACATTCAAATCATTACCGAACTATCGTAAAAAAACGCTATTGGGAGACCACAAAAATCAATAATCTTTCAATAGCTAAATGAATAGATTTCGAACTGAAACCTGTTCGTATTAGTAACCCCTTAAAATATATAAGTTTCATAATAAAACCTCTAGCGCTAATATCTAGTTTGGTCGTCGCAGTAAACAAACCCAGTTTAAGTAGCTTTCGGTGATATTATTATAAATAAGGGTTAGTCACACAGCCAAGCAAGATAAGTTTTCATCCCTCGGGATTAAAAATAAATTAATATCAAAGGGGTAAGTTTAAATGGCTAAAGTTGTTTATTACACACTTTTTGTTTGTATTTTATGTTAAGGTAATTGTTTTAGAACACTTTTATCTCGATACGTATTTTCTTCATTAGCCCGTATAAACTTTTTCATATCCAACGGATTTAGAAGCAATTAAAAAAGACGATAGGTACAAGCGCCATAAATCTCTTTTAGAGTAGAATTTTGTTGTCTTTTAACAAGGGTTGTAAAAATGTTTTATCGGGAAGATAGTCCCGCATAATATTAGTGAACTAAATATACTTATAGCTTTGAAGAAGAAGATATCAATAATAATCTCTTTTTTTAATATGAAAATGAACAATACACAGAAAAATAATAAAAGATAATGGTCGCAACTGGGACTCGAAGCCAGAACCTTACGTCTTACCGGGATATACACCTTTACCAATTGGGCCACTGCGATCTATTACGAGACTGTCGTAATTATCAACTTCATATTTCAAATTTCAGAATTAACAATATTATCTTCGACTAATGTTTTTTTACAACAATTACGGACAGTCTCGTAATAGATCGCAGTTTCCCAATTGGTAGAGGTGTATGTCCCGGTAAGACGTAAGGTTCTGGGTTCGGGTCCCAGTTGCGACCATTAACTTTTATTATTTTTCTGTGTCTTGTTCATTTTCACATTTAAAAAAAAGATTATTATTGTTATCTTCTTCTTTAATGGGAATAACCTTCAAAAGTTAAAAAGAGAGTTTTTCTTATAAAAACAAAATGAACACTTATAGCTGTATAAATAACTTTTTAATCTTTTAGAAATTAGTTGCTTTATTGCGTGAAACATTAATATTAAAACAAAGTAAATTTACCCATGTATTTATTTACCTTCACCACATTTTGTTATTAAAATTTTAACTGATACATGATATATATGATTTAAGTGATAGACCACTATTTAGGGTGGTATAGCTTGAAATGACTTTAGATGTATTTATTGACCAGATCACGTAGATCAATAGGCAGGAAGGTAGGTACTTACCAACTTTGCTCTTTCTATCTACTTTCCTTTTCGTCAGTCTCACAAACAAACCCTAATTGAGGATGCTACGATCCCACTGGTTCCGGGCAGTTAACACTCTAATCGATACAACAATTTCCGTCACGTAAATAAAAAAAAAATATTCGAAAATTTTCATCAAATATAATATTTAGCGACCCTACAAACGAAAAATTAATACAGGGAAATAAGAAAAAGATTCAGTCGCATCTATGAATAGAACCTAAGACCTTAGTTTTTCGGACAAAATAATTTTTGTTTAATTAAATAAAGACAATATTAGCGATAATTAATCAAAAATCTGAAAAAAGAAAAATCAGAAAAAGATTCGATCACAAATAGGGTCCTTTAATTTCGATTGAGTTTCATTATTAATTAAAATTTTACAATATGATGTTAATTTCATTAAGTTAAAAATAAAACTAATATTTTAATGCTAAAACCCATTTTTAATAATAATATGATTTTTTCCTTAAAAAAATAACACTATTATTTGCGTTCTAATTTTGCGTACAATATTCACAATAATAGGAAAATTCTGAAAATTTAAAAGATATTCCTCTGACAAGAAAGTTTCCAGAGCTTAGTAGAAGTGAAAAGGCTTCGGAGCTACAAGAGAAGATGCTTGAGGGGTCTCGGCAGGCAAGGTGATGAGACTAGTCGGTCAGGGCAGTGGGGAGGGGCAAGGAAGGGGGCATGCCTTGAGTCATAATACCCTCAAGCGGGGCATTCATCATCATTAGCGAGTCACCTGACTTCCGGTAGTTTGACTGGGGCACTTCCGCTTCCTATTTCTGATAAAACGGCGGGAAGTGCCTTTGAGCCCCCGTTCGAGATTGATTCTCCTCTAAGTGAACGGGGAAATTTTGCGTCATATTCGAAACTCGTAAAGAATGCATTCTATGTAAGTACCTGCTTTCAATATTTATATGTCCAGATTGTTTTCAAAGAACTATAAGAAACATTCTTTCCATGATTGCCATAATACAATGATATAAAACATATAAAATCCATTTAAAGAAAAACACTGTAAAACCGATCAAATAAAAATGCTTGTCTTATAAGAATATGTTCAACATATAATAATATTCAATCTGGTGTAGATGTATTCAATTGTAACCAAAATAAATATAAAAACTCTATTAAAAATATATTAAACGTGTACTAAACTGCGTAAAATGTAATGATGTGTTATGTAATGACATATATTTTGTAGTATCTCCTGTTATAATAATCTCCCTCTTGTTATAATAATGTAATATTTTTTTAGTTGTTGTAAGCATAGTGTTTAAATTTTTAGATATATAATACAATAGTATGTTGATGAAGTCTATAATTGGTTTCTCAGTTGGATAAATTACACATGTATAAATGAACCACGCTGTAAACTGTTGATTTCCCTAAAATAAAGTAAATAAATAAGTAATATCATTTTTTCTTCAATCATTGCAAAATTACTTTGTGGTATCATTTTATTATCCTGACGAAGAGACCATCGGTTTTGAAACATGTAAATATTATAAAATGTGATTATAGTGGTTTACACAAAGTAATTTATTTCATTTAAATAATATTATATTTGTTTGGACTGTATTTATTATAGGTCGATATAAACTAGATTCACTGTAGCGGCGGTAATGCTAAATAATGTTGTTTTCAAATATTGTCAGGTTCGCCAAAAAGTTATGAATATTTTATTATTATGAAAAATACTTAAAAAAAAACACAATTAATTCTAACTGGATTTTAAATAAATACATTTTGCGGTGGCTTGGAGCAATTTAAAAATGATAGATACTGACAAGTACAAAAAAACACTCCTCGTAGTAAACTAGTCTCATGGTAAATAATAACTAACTAATAGAAAACTTATACTGACAGCAGTAGGAGAAAACACCACAGGTAGTAAACTTGACTGGTAGTAAATTAAAACCAACTAATAGAATACAGATACTGACAGTAGTAGGAGAAAACACCACTAGTAGCAAACTTCACTTGTATTAAATTAAAACTAACTAATATAAAACTGATACTGACAGCCAGTGGCGGTTCATGGTCTTTTTAACGGGGGTTCAGAAATTAAAGAGAAGATATATTGTCTAATCAAAATTTACTTTTGTCACACAAATTAAATAAAGTTAGTGGAGGGGTACCTAAATAGGTACTATTGTTTTTAAATAACTTTATACTCCTCGTCACAATTATTAAACAACCAAAATGGTTTTAGAGGATTTAAATTGTTTAATGGTTTTTACAACATTCAATGTACGTTGCTAATTATTATTGGTTTTCAATAAGAAAAATTGCGTAGAATGTAGAATATAATATAATTGATATTTTAAAACATAAAAAAAAACAAGAAACACAAATAAAGGTGGCCACGAAATAAAATTAGCTTTTTTCACTTACACAAAAAATCCATTATACACGTAGATATACAAAAAATAATTATATTTAATTTCCAAACTTTTTTCATAAGCATTAGCGTTTTTTTTATATAACACTGTATTCCGTCATTGTGTGAAAAAAATTAGGACAGAATATTTGCGACAACCGATAAACGCAACCATTTGAAAGCCGAAATAATACTAGATAGGAAAGCTCAACACAAAATTGCATAACTAGCGACGTTTTTTGCCGAAGCTTTAGTAAATGTACTCGTAAATAAGGGATATAACGACTTTTTTATAAAAAAAAATACGAAAACAGAAGTCAAAATCGGTCCACTTCAATAGTAGATTTACAAATGCCATTAGTAAACGGTTGGAGATATGCAGAAACAAGAAAATAAAAAATGTAGAAAAATGACTACAAAGTTAAATACCATAATATATAACATTTAACTTGCATCCGTCGTGCAAAAGTCGACCGTCAGCCGGTCATCCTGCGACAATCTCGGGCTTCGTTTCGGCGAGACTCGTCAAAGTTCGGAGGTCACGTAACATCTTGACTCGTGAGCAGCGCACCAAGCTGGGTAGTTTTGTCCATTCTACCGCCACAGCGATTCGTATCGGCTATGATTTTTTGTATGGACAAATGTGTGCGGATCGCAACGCGCACAAAATGGGAATAGATAGGTACCGTATTTTTCGGTGGCGCGAGTTTTAAATACGGAATTTTAATGTCAATCTGTGATGCGCTTATATTACTATACAACAAGATTGTTTTATTTTATCATATTTTTAATGGGGGTTCACCGCACAACCGCACTTTAGAGAAAACCGCCACTGCTGACAGCAGTAGAAGAAAACACCACTAGTAGCAAACTTGACTGGTAGTAAATTAAAACAATCTAACAGAAAACTTATACTGACAGTAGTAGGAGAAAACACCACTAGTAGCAAACTTGACTGGTAGTAAATTAAAACTGACTAATAGAAAACTGACACTGACAGTAGTAGGAGAAAACACTCAAAGAGCAAACTTGACTGGTAGTAATTTAAAACTAACTAATAAAAAACTGATACTGACAGAAGTAAGAGAAAACACTACTCCTAGTAAATAATAACTATATAATAGAAAACTGATACTGACAGAAGTAGGAGAAAATAATACTAGTAGCAAACTGGACTCGAAGTAAATTATAACTGACCAAAAGAAAACTGATATTGACAGTAGTAGGAGAAAACATTACTCGCAGTAAACTAGAAGTAGTAGATATAGTAATATTTTTTTATTTATGTATTTGCCTTAAAGAGGGCATGATTTGCTGAACTCGTTTGGCGTATTTATTTCGTACATTTGGTGGGTATTTGATAACTGGTTTGAGCACAACTAATGTTACGAAAGGCATTATTTAGATTTAGAAGTATGTACATATATATGAATGAACAATTCAAACACGAGAAATATTTTCTGTATTGAATTGGGTAGTTTCGTTAAAAATAAACTATTTTAGTGTAATTCGTTTTTAAGTACCATATGTTTTTCTTCTATAAATCTGTTGTATGTATCTATCTAAAATGATAAAATAAAAAATATCGACAATTTTAAAGTAACAAATTCGATGTTTAAAACATACGAAAGCAGTTTTTTTTTCAGGAAATTGTTTCTGATAATTTCACTTGATTATTAGCGTTTTTATTTAAATTTCATTCAATTGTAAAATATTTTTGCAATCCATTATTAAAACTGAACCGAGCGTAAAAAATGTACACATTATGTAACGAATGAGCACATAAATTAGTAAATAAATAAAATATATAATACTAGCAAAATAAAATTTCTCGTTAGACTTGTTATTAATTAGTTGTCATTTGTGACATATTTATAATGAAAGCAAATTTTAAACAAAGGTACAAAAAAAAATTCTTTCAGTATTATTGCTATAAGTAATATTAAACTTTCCTACAGTACTAAAGTTCCTAAGGATAATATTTACTGACCTTTCCGTACTAATTCCGTTTTAAATAGAAATCGTTGCTTTGCTAAAATAACATAGTAAGTTGTACAAAAAACACACAACATTTTAATAAATTGAATTGTGTAGAAAAGTCATTGTAGTAAAAGTTTTCACTAACTACAAAAAACATATTGAGAACATATTCATTCCAACCAATTAGGCACTCTGCATTTCCTCACAGTTTTATGAAACGACTCTTTTGTAGTCGAAATACCGGAGAATCATATTTTTTACTTTTTGTTTTCAATAGAATGGAGTATTTTTTTTTCAAATACAAACGCGAAACAAACGACTATCATTTCATCCACAATGGATACGCATTTGAAAATGTATCAGTCTTCTTTGCTTGTTATATTTAAAGATGTGAAACATTACGGGTATGTTTACTAAAGCACCTACCCTAGTTCTGCCAAAACTCATCTAATGATACCAATTATCAGTAGCTGATTCCTTACTCTAATTAACCTTTCACGCGATATCTGATATCGTATTATGTTTAAAGGCAATTTCCAGCTTTATGGTTCCCTGATCATTTTCGGTATATCCAATTACATAATAAACATATGCTTATTATTGTAATTCGACTTCGAAGTTAAATTAAAGCCTTACTGCAGATATAGAGAAGTGGCGTGAAGTTACGTTATTGTTTATTAAATTACAAAACAAATTCATTGTACCCCACTAATAGATATTGGAGATACCCATTTCGGAGATACTTGTGTAGCTTGAACAAAAGCAAAAGCATTGGTAAAATTATTCTGAACGCACTATATAAATGTTCTTATTCTGCCCACACTTTTCATATCAGAGGATTCGGCTCGGTGGAATTCCTAATTTGACCGATAAATCCTACTGATCCCTCAATATTATTATTTAAAAAATCTTTCGTAATCATTTAAAAAATCTTTCGTAATCATTAAATAAAATATTATAATTTAAGGTTTAACATATTAAGTTAAAAAGGTAAAAATAAAAATAAATTACAGGTGATTGTAATAATTAGGAGATTCAAAATTTTGTACGTATTAATTTGATTCAACGTCAATAACAAGGCCATACAATCTATTGATTCAACTATTGAAAGGACTATTACGCTCAGAAGGTTTTACCCCTTATCCCGCTGCCTAATTTGGAATTGCTTGATGAACGCCCGCCTGTCAAGTCGGGCCTGTGGGCGGATTTATCAGCAGAGATAGGGACGCCCTTCCGCCCTTCCGCCCTCCGCACCCGCCCCCGCCCTTCGTGGTCAATACTTATCATAGTTTCCACGTCATTAGACGCAGTCATCAGCTGAGAGAGCAGACTGAAGATAAAGCCTCGGAATGGTGTCGTGCAGAGACCGGCCAGCCCTTTAGCCAAAATCATTATTGGTACCGGACGAGTGCGCATTATATATTTAAGGAATTTGATGGTGTCAATTATTTATTGATGGAGAGAGCGAGGGTCTGAAATGAGCTTGGAGGGTTTGCGGTGCAGAGAATGGTAGCGATTTTTTTTATTATTTACTGTTTAGTAATTTTTCTAAAACTTTTGGATTATTTGTATTTTTGGGATGTTTTGGAAACATTTTTCACAACTAACGATGTGATGTTGAATTGTTTTTACCAACAAAAATTTCCTAGAAAATCCCTGGATTATCCCGAATACCAATAAATTATGAATACCGGTGGTAATGTGTATGGTTGTTGGTTGGCCCTTAATATATTTTTTGTTTTGTTTGTTCGAAAAAAATAATTAAAATATTTTTATGTCACATAAATGATTGTTTAACAGTCTTTGTTGATAATAGAAACACTAATATAATGTATTGTAGTCATGGAAATTCTCTCTTGGAAACTGTCGTCATGGAAATTGTTATTATGAAAAAAAAACGCTCTTTCCATTTTGTGGTTTTCGAGAACTTCGCATTTTATGATTGTGGATATATTTCCGAAGTGTAAAGGTTGATTTCGGAACATTTGCGGATCAATAATATCAAGAATAAAATAAAACAAAACTTAATATAATGCCCAACCAGTTGTATTTCAATCCTATATATGGGTTTTTAATTGAGAGATTTTTCCCTCACATCACGGAGAAAACTATTCCAGTGATGTGCATTAACATTCAGAATTATAATCTGTAGTCTCGTGAAGTAAATGGTATATTTTTTTCTTCAATCTTTACAAAATTACATTTTTTTTATTACACAAAGTAATTTGTTTCATTTAATTAAATGGTGTAAATTATATTAATTTGATCGTGTTTCACATCCCATACCCATCTTGTGAAATGGCATGACGATTAATAAGCCTTTATACATTCTTAAGAAAATTATAAAGAAATTAGTATAATACTATAATTAACGTTAGTATGATTAGGTATATTATTTTTAAATAAAAGTGTAATTCTGAAAATTTATGTTGTCATCTTTAGACCGTTAATTACAAAACAATGGCGTTAAGTGTCTTTTCTGTAGCTTTTTTAAACTATCTTATACTGCAACTGGTGCTCACTTGAGTTAAATAGAAGAGTTTAAACCATGTGAATACTAATGAATAAAAATTTAAAATGGGTAACTTCTGTCATATTATTTTCTTATTGCGCAGCACTTGATATCATGTGTTTTTGCTTTCTTTATTTATCCAGATAACAAATTTTGCATTTATTTCTGTAATGTTTAAATTTTCTTGCAAATTATGTGGGTTAGTTCCATTCACGTTAGCTTAGATACCCACTTACCTAATACTTAAGCCATCCCTTCCATTGCTCAAATAAAAGAAATCCGTAATTTTTCTCTCATTCATTGTTGGCAGTTTAACCTACAAATCTGAACCTTTTGACAGATAGCTGTTTCTTAAATAAACTTTTTTTCTTACAAATCCGTGAGTTAGTAGCTAAGTAGAGTTTATTTTTAATTAAATAAAAGTTTACTAAAAGCATCTCAACAGTGAGCTCTTGGATCAGAAAATGTTCATTACTAGTTACTTTTAATTTATCAAGGTCAACAAAACTACTTTGGTATGGAAATTCATTCGGTTATGAGCCATGAAGATTTGAAAATTTCTTAAAAACAATCGACAAAAAATACAGTATTTTTTCAATAATTCTAGCAATGTAAACGAAACCAAAATGACCTATATATTTCCTTTATTACATGAAATAACATTTTACAATTTACCGGTATTATCCAATTTTACAACATCAAAGCTCACAATATAACAATCTATATATGATTTCGAGAAGCGATTTTCCTAAAGAACTCCCAGATCAAAGAATCCACATACTTATCCATACATCTTACGGCTTTCACAAAACTGATAGCGTCACGGAGTACGTAGCCCGCAGCCTCGAAAACATCATCTTGCATTTATAAGGCGAGTATAATGCGCACATATGGATCGTTCGAAGACATTCAAAGGGCCGCCGTTTTAAATTTTATTCACGTGAACTTCCTGGAGAAACGGTAGATGCAGACGGTCCCGTGTTCCCGTCAGGCCGGTCCCAAGGAAAACACAATTATACCCGCTCCCTCGCACCAGCTTCGCTCTCCCCGCTTCCAGCTCCCCGGTGCATTGCAATGGAAAATGTACAAAATGCACAGAACGCGCTGCCATTTGAGATACAGGATTTTTTTTATCTAAACAGGATGACGGAAAACGAATTCGTCTTTTTCTTGGGAAAATCTTTGGAGAAGGGTTTAATCCTAGATGGGGATTGGAATGTGTGTTATTGCGATGCTTGAAGTTTTTAAAGGGGGAATTTATAAATATCACGAAAACTAAACCGAGCGTTGTTTTTTGTGAGAAAGACTCATTTTTGGGTTATGAAAAACCTTTACCATCATAATGAGCAGAAATTTATGTGGTAGAATGATAGATGACTTTGCAACCAAAGAAATTAAACCTACGTGGTAACCAGACGCATTTTCCACTCAGCCATAAACCGGCCTAAATTTAGCTACTTAAAATCTTATTTATTTTTATTTTTATAGTGAACACCTCACAAGAGTCTCAACTGCTCCCGTTTGGAGTCAGTGAGACTATGGCATTCCCAATTGGAGTTTGTTGTGAGGGTAAATGTAAGGGGGAAGGGAAGGAGATGGGTAAGAGGATGGTGAGGAAGTACCTGGTTATTCAGATCTAGTCAATAAACACGGCTAAAGCCATTTCAAACAAAGTTTCAATTTTGAATGGTGGTCTTACACCAGGGCGAAACTGAGAGTATCTTCCACTCTGGAACGTGACCCAAATACGGTATATATTATTTTTAATTAATTAATTGTGAAATAACACGAATTCCAATGGGAGTCCAAAGCCGTGCTCCTGGACTACGGCAGTCGTCATATTCTTCTTTCAGTTGTAAAATCATTTGCAGAATAACAAATGTACAATGACATTGTAATATACGAAAACTTATTGAAAATAAACAAAAAAAAAATCTAATTTAAATTTAACTGAGGTCAAAATTGTAGGAAAGTTTAAATTACAAATCAGCTATAAATTAATTTTGATGAATATTCAAACAGCCTAATTAATAAATTAATTAACACTTATTAATAACCAGTGAAAGTAATATAATCAGCTAAAAAAGGGGCAGAGTTATTATTTTTTATTTAAATAATCTGAAAAGTAAAGTTGTAAGTGTTCCAGAGAAAATCAGCCGCCGAAAATATTTTTTTCGGATTAACTTCTGAGTGCATTTTCCATTCGGGATGAAATGCAAATATTCTTTTGGTTAATTAAATTACAATTCATAATAGATTATGTGCAAAATATTGTAAATACGTTCTGATATTGACTTACCATGCTTTTTTGTCTAAAGGTACTATAATGTTTGTATGAAAACTCCCTAATGTTCGCTATTGAACTACTCCGATAAAATAATGTTTTTAAAAATTCGCTTCATATAGCTTCATGAAAAAGCTGAAACAGCAAAATATTAAGTGTTTTATTCCCGAGTTGCGTTCACCTTTTACCAATTTTTTTCCTTTTATATTTTCGACTTTTCCACGTAACAAAAAATCTTGTATACGACAGCATATATTTAAATCGCCTTCTGTTTTCGTATAATCAAATTACCCTCGTAAATAGTTCTATCCTGAAAAAAACGTGTTTCTTACACGGCTAGTTGGATCAAATCGTGGCTACTTGGCTAGGGACTTAAAGTATTTTCAATAATTCGAGTCAGCAACCTGTGGATTATTCGGTGGATTTAACTTCTCGGGGGGCTTAAGTAAGACTTCCCAACAGCTGTGCAGAATGTTAAAGGTGATTAGTACTGTCAACTAAATGTAAGCTCCTGTCAGGCTAAATTTATTAATGCCCTAACAATGTTAAGACCCTATTCACGGACTTTTGAAATATCTCTTTATTTTTACCCCACTTCTCTCATTATGCAAGGTAAACAAATTTCATGTTCGGGAAGCTGTTAAAAATTCTCTTAAAATAACGATGCTGTCTCGTTGAAGATATCTATTCTATAAAATAAATGCTGATTTTTTATTTTATTTACGGGAGTACTTATCAAAAATGACTTGAATTTGAGTAATTTCGTTCTCCAACTTTCGAGCTTTATTCTAAGTAGTGGTATTTTGACAATGTTTTTATGAGATTCGGTAGAAATGTACATACGGGAGATGAAGTCTGACGCTTTTGGCGGAAAAGCAGTTTTGGCCCAGAGAAACAAATTAAGCCTAAAATGGCTAGTGATTTTCTAATCATTGATAAGTCAAAAACTTTACAGTTCAAAACCAAAATCAATTTAACTATCTTGTCACTTTGATATCGGTCCGAAAAGTCTTATGGGAGTAGCTAACTGCATATATATATTAGAATAATGCAAGCATCAAACTGACACTGTTAAAAAATATATCTTACCCTTCTGCGAAATATATCTTCTGCGATTACTATCAGTTTACTCCATTTTGAATGAGACTTAAAATTCGCTAGTTCGACAAATGAGTTAGGTTAAAACACGTGGCATCTACGCACAAAGGACAGCGATAAATCAAACCTTGGGAAGCCTTTTCTAGCAATAAATAGTCAAGACCGAACCAAGCAAATTTCACCAACAATAAAAAACGTATGCATAATCTTTATAATATTATGCATATGTAAAATTTTTAATATAAGAATGTGTTATTTAATTTTATGTTTTAATACTAAATAATTCAATGTAAATTTGGTCTTATGAAAAACGAGCAATAATGCCTACACGGAGTGTTAATGAACAACATGCCCTGTGTCTTGTTCGGTCGGCGCACCATACTATCTCGTACAGCCCTTGTATTATATTAGTGGGTAGCTACTATCTACTCGGTAGATTCTACTGACTAGTAGTGAAGGTTGTTAGAACCGCCCCTACAAAGCCGCTTCATCTTCTGGCATAAATCAAACGCCTGACACACGTTTGCCGGACCCTGCGGTGTCGGGGTAGATTTCTACTATTTAGGCTCTATTCTCGCTCTATGGGATATTTTGACCGTGAAAATGGAAAACTGGTCCAAATGTGGTTTGTCTGGTCTTCAGTAGACAAGTCATTTAACCATAAAAATGATGTTTGTTGATTTAATTCAGCAAGGCTTATATATTTTTCTCTTTTCCACTTTTACTGCTGAAAAACTATGTTATTTGATATATTTGTTTCCGTCATTGTGCATTGATGGCTCTGCTGGCAGAGTAAATAACTAGTATCGGTAAAGCACATTTATAGTTCTTCAGTTTAAAATAGGTGTATGAGGCTACATCAAGTTCAGAGAGACTCGTACTTTACTAGAGAACAGAAATTAACATTTTGACTGTCCTAAGCGCTAGCTTTATTGTGAGTATTTCAATATAATAAAAAAGACACCGCTCGTATTGTAAGGAGGAGGTTTCATTTTACAAAAAAAAACTAGAGCAGTCGATTACACGAATCTACGAAGCGAGAGCCATTTTTTTAACAAAAGTTTTTTACCCTACGATTTGCATTCGAGGTTTTTAAAGATATTATTTTATTTTCAAAGATATTATTTTATTTTTTTAGTATTTTGTAATTCTCTTGGAAATATGAAGTTCTTCTTCTTTCATATGGTGGGGGGTCAGAGGGGGGCATCTAGGACTGTGAACTAGTCTAGGGTTTCAGGAGTAGCCCTGTGAACCTCGTTTATCCCGCCGGGCAGTGAGTGGAGCGAGCATTCGTCGCCCACATGTTCGGTGGTCTGCACCGCATCGTATTCACCCAAAAGTGCTCACACAGCCGCTGTGACAGCCATTGGTGGGGCCTGGGGCCTTAAAGAGTCGACGATGTGTGAATAACGTGACTCTGTTTTTGACCAACTCACTTGTAATTAGAAGTTCAGTATTTCAAAAAAGTTTTCCCTTATTTTTATTAACAATAGGAAAAGAGTGGAAAATACTCTCAATATTGCTCTGGTAAAAAACCACCATTTACAATCAAAAAGAAATATCATGTCGCGTTTGATGACCTTTCTCTACCTCATCTCCTTGCGCTATAAACTCCTACATAACATTCCCTAATTTGCGATGTTCCTCTAGCTTCGGCAGTGCTTGTACGGTATTCACAACAACAAAAAAGTGTTGTTAGCAACACATTCATATGCATGATTTTGAGGTGATTTTTTCAAAAAAAAAATAACGCACACAACTCTTTTTATTCTTATTTTTGTATTACCTCAAGGCGCTTATTCGAGTGTTGGTATTTACGGAGGGGATGGACATGACGAAGAAGGGTAGTGGGAAGAATTTTGAATAATCGGTCTCTGTGAAAGCACTCTCTAATTTGCCACGAATCTCGTCAAAATATGAGTAAATAAAAATTCTAAGTTTTCAATGATTCCAAGGCTTTTAAATTGTGTCCGGATTAAACAAGCTTTATTAAATAGACACAAAGCTTAAAATAAATAACAATAATCTCCATTAAAATAACGTAGAAGAAAGAAGAAGCCTTATATATCCTACATTATCGGATCAAGATATTACCAGAATAATTTAATTTCGTGGAACGAAGACATTTTATAAGAATTCCAATATAATTTCCACGAAAAAGATTATAAAATTTACATTCGTCAGGGGAACTGTCTCGCCAATAATAAATGAAGCAATTCCTCCTTTGTATTAAAGAAATCTAGAGTTTGGAAGTAGAAACATCCCGAAATTCCAAGATGACTTTGATAAATAGCGTCGATGAAAGCTGACACAAGTGTCCTTAATTGGACGATATCTTAACTATAAAACTTAAGAACTGATATCTGAAACGACTCAAAGTCTCTGACGGTGAGATCTAGCGTCATGAAATTGGTAAAGCCTTTTTTACTCTCTCATTTTTCTAAATAAACACATCTGCTTTCGGCAAACAATGTTATTTATATTAAATGCTTTGAAGATTTTCAACATTAAAGTGTCTGGAAAATAAGACTTTTTTAATTGATAAAATAATGTTAAGGACAAGATTTTTATGCATAGCACAAACGGTAACAATTATTATAAGCAATAATTATTAGCCTGAAACACTCGTCCACATTGAAAAATCTCCCGAGAAAAGATACATACCGCCGACGGGACTCGAACCCGTGTCCTGATTTCCGGTCAACTGCTCTAACTACTGAGCTACGTCGGCAATACAAACCAGTGTTTCGTTCAACAATTACGGCTTATTTCATTTTTTCACCTGCAAACAACCAACTTTATTTTTATATGAGAAAGGCATTGTAAGTGCTAAATCTCCCACTAGGTGGCGTCGAGACATATTATGTCTACATTTTTTTGGTGAAATACTATATATTAATTAATTAATTAAATATTAATCATTATTTTTTAATTAGAGCAGTTGACCGCAAATCAGAAGGACACGGGTTCGAGTCCCGTCGGTGGCATGTATCTTTTCTTTTGAGATTTTTTCAATGTGGGTGAGTGTTTTAGGCTAATAATTATTACTTATAATAATTATTTATTTTTATGTAAGTGTTTAATTCAGCAAGACTGGACTGTGCTAGTTTCTTCTGTTTGCCATAATACGTGAGATACGTACTACTAATACATTTAAAGATAGATTTTTTTTTTAATAAAACGTTAAACTATCAGGTAGATGCATAATAACAACAAAAATTAATATCAACATAACTAAGAATTTTTTTTAAATAAATTAAAGAATTGTCCATCAGGGAGGAGGCTGCATCATCTTGAACCATCGCTCATTAAATGAGAGCTAAGCCACTCGGACTCAGTTACTCCATATCATTTAAAGCGATTAATTAAGTATTGCGGTATAAAAATTAGAAAAATTGATGCGATTTTAGGTGTTTATTTCATTTGCTATAGGCAGTAAAATGTCTTATTTTTTAAATTTGATACATAATTTGCAACCTCCGCCTAGGTAAGTATTTGTTGAATAACCAACATTTCTGCCATCACCCCAAGTGGTTCGCTACGTGACTTAGCAAGGTGACTTAGCTTGGTGACTTAGCAAGGATTCCCGGGTTCATGGAGTGAGGTTTGTCCGGGTTTTGGCGGCAGTTGCGCCTGCCCACTAATGGCGTGAGCGGCTGGATCGGTAGAGACTAGTTGAGGGACACCTTTTTACCTCTCCAGCAGGACTATCTTGGAACATCACCTTGCACTGCAGTACGAGGGATGGATTCATACGTCAGTCACTCCTAGACACACTGATCCCTAGATTCCTACCCATCCTTCATATTTTTTCCTTCCGAAATCTTCCTCTCCTTACTTTCATCACATCTTCATATTTTCATCAGGGCCTCCTGTTTGAAGTAAAAAAAAATGTAGGTGATTTTACCCGTTTATCGTTTTTGTATCCCCCCTTTTCATCTAAGAAATTAATTCAGATAATAATGGAAAATGTAATAGGGTACATGCAATGTATGTAATATAGTGTTTTTAATTCATTTAATATATGTAAAAAAAGTTAACTAAATTCGAATATCGTACTCAAAACCCCCCAAAAAAATTATTAAATTGATTAATTCACTTTCAAAGTTGTGTGAAAATTCAAAGATCAAAAACGAGTCATCATTGACTGGCGACACTGTGACGTCACACCGCACTCCCAAGTCCGAGCTATTTGGTGTTGAGATGTTGTATTTTACATTTTGGTACTATACATTATTTATAAACGGAATTTACGGACATTTTTTTTTCGACAAATAAATGATCAACTGAAGATTGGTTACTCGATTACATTAGGCTCGATTATTAGCATCTGACAAGAGGTGCGCAGTGACGTGAGATGGCGTTTTCTTCCTAATTTGAAATTTGAATTTTCAAAACATTATTTAAAGACAATTCCTATCGTAAAAAAATGGGTTGAATATTCCAGTTTCTAATTTGTTTCTTTAATTTTTGGTCAAAAAATGTGATTGTTCCCTATTCAGACAGAGCAGTAGAATCACAGTAGTTAGTTTGCATAAATTATATTTCGAATAAATTAGAAAAACCAACCAACTCTCTATTGTTATTTCGCGAATTTGCCTACCTTAATAGGTAGATTCCAAGGTTTGTGAAAGACTACTTCAAGGGATTTAGTTCGAGCCAAGTTTGCATTTTCTCTGATTGTTAATGACGTTAGGCTTGTAAGGATTCCTGGGGGGTGCTAAGACGGGTGGGCTAAAGGCGCACCGCTGAAACTTTTCGCTCTTTCTTATAATCGACATGTGCAACTGAAAGAGAGGGTAGAGTGGAACTTACAGAGGCAGGAAACGTGCTTTCGTTTTCGTGACGTAACGGAACCGCTAGGAACAAAATTGATGCTAACAATTCTAAGCATGATAAATTATATCCCCCTTACCAAACTTTACACAACCGACAAAGAACCATTTACAATACATTAATTATTGTGGTTTATCAGTTGTATAAAATATAACTTTTATTAGTAAGGCCGTAAGTATGCACCTCCTGATGTTAATGTAACATCGGATTTTTCCTTGTTCATTGCAGGTTTCTACTGTGTTCATTTGTGATTCTTTTTACTCGTTACTTCAACTATGTTGACAAATGTTTTTTGTTTTGTTAATATTGCATTGTCATATTAATTATAGGAGACTCACAAGAGTCCCAACTGCTCCCGTCTGAAGCCGGTGAGACTATGGCATCCACAATTGGGGTATGTTGTGAGGCTGAAGATAAGCGGCGAGGGGAAGAAGATGCGATAGAGAATGGTGAGAAAGTATCTGGCTATTCAAATCTGGTTACCATACACGGCTAAATCCATTTAAAGTATTTATGGTGGTCTTACACTAAAGCGATACTGAGAGTGTCTTCCACTCTGGAACGTGACGCAAATTTAATTTTTATTATTTTTAAATGATTCAATTGTAAAAATATTAATCAATCTAATAAAATTTATCTGCGCACGCCGGAATTTGAGCCCGCGACTTCTGGATCGCTAGTCGAGAACCTTGCCCCTCGACCATGGAGGCCGTCGACTGTATTTAGAAAATACGACAATTAAGAGGCTAGACTTTGAACCAGACGCGGAACACCCGCGTCTGTCATTCTGTCCCGCTCACAATAAGCTCACGCATACTTACAATACATGCGAATGCGAAATGTGCGAATGAGACAACGCTCAAATTTACCTACAGAAATCGCTCGAAAAGGGGTTTATGGAGAATACACTTTTCTACACCGAAACTTTCACGAAATTGAAATTTTAAAAAATATATATTTTTTAGAAAGAAGAAGCTACGTCGGTAGCTTTTTATAATTTTATAATTCTTTATGAGAGTTGAGTTAGCAGCACTTTTTCCTTAACGATATTTTTTGATAAATCGTACATGTTTGACAGTGAATGTTTACGTTAATACGAAACGCATCGAAAATTCGAAAACATGCCAACATAGTTTTCACTCTCTAAAAGGCAGTATACAAAAATATAATAATTTTGTGCAATTTTCGATGTAGAAAAGTGTTCTTTCCCGGGCGTCCTTTTTGTATGGGCCGAAAAGCGAAGTCTATCATCTTAAGTAATTTATACTATGTTATTAAACTGTTATTACTTTATACCAAAAGTCTGTATATCGCTGCTGAGCCGAGACTTAAAGCGCATCACGTTAACATCTAGACTGTAACCAGCGACGAAGGGTAAAATATATTATTTATTGAAATAAAATCATCGGATAGCCAAGTGATATATCATGGCTCCATGTAACTGCTTCTAACCGTCTGGAGTCTGCCATCTGAGCCTTTGCATCCCCAACTGGGATATGAAGTGAGGCTGAAGGTAGTGTGAAAGGGGGAGACCGGCCGAGAAAGGTGGGGAAGTAGGTACCTGGCGAAAATAGGGCTAAATTCATTTCTAGCAAAGTTTTAATTCTGAATGGTGGTCTTTGACCAGGGTGATACTGAGAGTATTTTATTTAATAAATTAACTGTGAAGCACAAAATATTTATTTAAATTTACTTACGCACTCCCGGGATTTGAACTGCGACCACCATATTCGTAGTTGAGAGCTTTCCCTCCTACGACGGGGGCCCCAAACTTAACTTGAAGACAGCAGTAGCTAAGAATGATTTGTTTAGGTCGTTATTATTAACAATCAATAATAACAAGAATTTTTGTCGTATTACTCGTAACTTTTTTATATTATTATGTGCACCTATGTTAAAAGGTTTACATTTTTTTTTTGGCTTTGCCTGTCTCACTAGGAAATCCTGTGTCGAGACAGACTAGTTTACAAACATTTTATAAATTTAATATTAAATAAAGTACATTTTTTAATAAAGCAAAAATATTTGACAAAATTTTCAGTTTTGTGGGTAGTGGTAACAATAAAGAGATATAGAAAGTTAAAAAATGGCCCCAGGAAACTGAAAAAAAATCTGAAAGAGACGGCATTAGAGAGCGATAAGAAAGGAGTGCAAAGCCAAAATCGCTTTTTCGTCAACTCTTACTCGAGATAATTCATTATGTTAATTAAATATTATATCCTATTGACTTTTATTCCGATTACATTACAAATGCAAATGTAACCCGTAAATGTTGTTCAAATATTGGCAAATAATTACTTCGGGAATTATTTCATTATTGATAAATAAAGCTACAAGCAATCTGTGCGAGAAGATGATCAAACAGATCCGATGCATTTGTCCTCTGCACATAATTGAAAGCATCCAACCAAATAATGATATGCCTCACTTGATATTGAATAGGGGTGCATTTCAAATGGTAACTAGGCAGTTGGAGTAGGTATAATAGTCTTGGAATTATACTGATGCGCTTTGTATCTCATGCACTTCGAAATGCTATAATCCGTCCACTACGTATATTGTATATCCGTGAAGACTTAATGCAACGTAATCAACATTCATTTCAGAACTCACATTGAAATAGGTTATAAAAATCCTTACATTTTCTTTAAAGAGGCTGTGTCAGAAATTAAGTGAAGATTCAAACATAAGTGAAATTTGGTTTGGATCTAGGTTAGAACTTAACATTACATTTAGAATAAATAGTTTGGGATTATTAAGATAGATGGCAGGCTCTGTTTTCCTTTCCTCTCAACAGAACTGGTGGTAATATATTTCTTGTAAAATTAATTATTAGCCTCTTCTGCATCAAACTACCTAGAAAGAAACACATATCAGTTCCATTGGGGGGAAATTAAATTCTTTGGTTTGTATTATTTCGGTGGTAATAAAATGTAATACTTGTTCGATAAAAAATAAAGTGTATTATTAAAAGAGTCTTAAAACTAATCCATTCACTTGAAACATCTCTTGAAAAGGGCAATGTTAACGTTCAAATGAGGATTCGTGTATTGTTGGCATATGGATATATTATATTAAACAATACAAATTTCAAATCATTTAATCATACAACAAATTAAATCAATACATACAACACAGCTTTCCGAATTTTAATTTTGGTTGAATTAAAATCATTAAAAAATAAATCTGAGAACGTGTTTTGTGACAAAATATCTCAGTTTTTGTATTTGTGTAAGGTCTTACTTACAAACTAAAATATTAGAAAAAATTTTACACACTTATTTTGTTTAGAAATTATTGAAAAATCATAAATACTTATGATCAAAAAATACTTACAAGAAGTACACTATATTTATTAATTTAACATCGTGCGTTTTGAGTCATTTTATTGCTTACTTGAATGTAGGTGTATATTATAGCAAGTTTTTAATGAAATAAATCGATTTTAAATTTTTATTTAAAAAAATTGATACGGGGAATAATCGATCTTTCTCATTGGAATCTCCCTGTACAGTTGCAAGCATTTTTAAACTTTTACTCTCAGCTGCTGGTCAATCGCTCTTAATCGAAGTAGGATACAGTTAATTATAACCTAAGTCGAATAAGCTCAGTGGTTAGAGCAGATGCCCGGAAAGGCCCTGGGTATCTTTTTCTCGTTTGCTGTTTCAAATGTTAGTTTGAGAGTCGCTAATGTTGTCTTAAATGATTAAATATTACAATTTGAGGTTTTACTCGTTAAGCAATGCCAAAAATTAATACAAATTTCACTTCAAAATGTGCGTTCACTCTTAGGCCTGCGGAAATGCAGCATTCTGGATCAAAATCCTCCATTTTCCACCCCACTTATAGTTCTTCAAGTAAGTCGAACTTCGCCGTTTTCAAGAAAAGTTAAGTAGATAATACAGGATACACTATTATGTCTTATGTTTCTTGCCTCTCATTGTAATATGTGTTACTTGAGTGAGCTTGTATAATTTTGTTTTTTTTTTTTTTTTTGTGATGTTTCTGTTTTTTAATACATTATATGTAATTGTAGATTTTTTGTAATTGTATGTCCCTATTTGTACAATATCCAAGTTTTTATAACGCGATTGTTCTCACGTAAGTGCGAACATCTGTAAAAACCCAGTATAAATAAATACAATAGTCCCAACGAGAGCTCGTACGTGTATACGTCGACAATCAACCTCTTAATTCTCACACGTTTTGTATTAAAAATAAAAAGACGATACTAGAACAAAGACGTCATATACGACCTCTTGCTGGGAGTGGTATAATCGAGATTATGTTTTTTACAATATTTTATCGTATTTTTCCCCAGTCAGGTTCAACAGGATTCTATACGGTTATTTGTTTAACATTTTCCCACTCGCATTTTTAAAAGTTCCACAAGTGTGTTTACGATGTTTATTCGAACTTTCAAACATTTCCACCGACTTGTTCAGTAAAAGTTCAATTGTGTTCCGTTGATTGCGGCAGCATATCTATTACTAAGTTGGCCTTACTTTCAAAGTTCTAGTAAATATTTTTGTTCTGGTCAATTACAGATTTTCCCATTTGCAAACAAATTCCTCAATATTTTCTTTTCTTTTTTCAAACCTTCAGAGCTAGATCCACCCAAGTAATAGTTATCCTGAAAATCACACTAAAAACATAGTCGTAATTTAATTATACCAGTGCTCATAATTTTATAAACTTGAGAAGAGCTTTGTGAGAAGAAGAGAAGAACTTTGACGACCTTCGTGGTCGAGCGATTATTTTTTTAATAAAATAAAGACCACCATTCAAAATCAAAACGTTGGTTAACGTGGCTTTAGCCGTATACGGAAACAAGATCTGAGTAGCCAGTTACCTACTGCCTTCCTTAATCTTCACCATCTCCTTCCCTTTCCCACTCTTTTCAGCCTCACAACAAATTTCTATAATGGATGTCACAGTATACTGGTTCCGGAGTGTTGCGAAAAGTTGGACCTCTTGTACAGTATTCGTATAAAAAATGGTTAGTTTACTTTACAGTGTAGATAGAAAGAATCAGAATAATTATAAGGTGATGCGGCTGGTGGAGCCACTTCAAGGGGGTCAGATTAGGGGCGTAGTGTCCTTTCTGCGCCATTGATTACCTATAGTTCCCAACGAATCGAATGCCACATAATACAACAGTAGGTATTTACGACTGGTAACCTAGTAAGGTTTATTTTTACAGCTCGCACTTAGTTTGCACTCAAATAGTTTGGATTTTTCCCAGGTACTTGTGCCATTTTGAATGAAACGGATTCTTGCATAGTTGACACGTACAAAGGCAATATTAACTAAACTTATAGTCCCACTAGTTGTTCACGGCAAAGAAGACGATTTAAATAACCATGGACTATTTCACGGTGGACTCGGCAGATACGTAATTTTAACAGAGGCATTGCTCGACGAGAATTAACCCACGTTAGTGTGTTACGTGTAACAAAGCTATATTTACTTTACACTTTGGATTCATCGAACTGTCATAAGTCATAATCTTAATATTATGACAAGGAAATTAGTAGATAAATTTTCACGGCAATAAACACTTTGGAAAATACGCCATAACCATAGGTTCTTAGATAATAATAGTGAGAATTCTCGGTGGTAAATTAATGCATTGGAGCCATACTGACCGCAAGTGGCTTGGCTCTGCCATTGGCGGAAAGCAGAACAAACCCAACACAACATGGTTGGGCATTTATACATACATACATATACCTATACAAACCTATACACATACATGAACTGCTGTACTTGTAGCTAGTATTGTCACATTTCCTTCCTACCCTTCCCTATAAACCTGTCACGTTTTCCTGTTACCCACAATCAGTCAATAATCGACCCTCTTCCTGCAAACATCTCTACATTTTAATTTTCGCATCCGCATCCGCTCTTTAGCTACCCACCGCAATATTATTGAAATATTAACACAGTGCAAAGTTAAAACCGGCCAACAGAAGAAAGTACTTCAAGTCCCGCAGTGAGTGATTCTCTCCTTTTCCTTATGTGCTTACTTCTACTTGTGCAGTGGTTAAAACATACACATGTCAAGGTCCTTCGAAAAATACAAAATAACACAAAACACGCAACACAACATATTCAGGGTATACCAGGATGTACCCTTGAGGTGATTTCTCACAAAAACGGCGCTCTACAAATTATCCAATTATTATTATTAAAGTAAAACTTCTTTACGCACGCTTGACTTGGGGGTTAAGCTGGCGAAAGCGTTACGAAAAGTGTAATGCGTTACGGGCGAGGCAAAGGGGCTGTATCACACTGTAGAAGCAAGAGAGAGCAGTGCGCGCGCACATTTTCTTTCTCTCTTCCTATCATAGCCAGTGCATGAAGATTATTCGTAATTTCATTCTGTTAGTGAACAATCTTATAAATACTGTACGAGCAAGAGAGAGCAGTGCGCGCGCACATTTTCTTTCTCTCTAGAAGTTTTACTTCAGTCATGTGATTTAAAGCACACTCGTTTTTTATTACCCAACAAACTTTAACCAGCCATTGGAGTTTGATAAAAGTAATTTTGTGAACATTTTTTTACAATATTCTCGGGTAACATATTTTTACAAACAAACCAAAACCAAAAAAGTTTTTACTTTATGGTTCAAAAATGGGGCATATTGTCAGAAGGCAATTTCTTCCAACCAACCCAAAGCGCTATATGGATAAAAGCGTGCTCGAGTGCTAAGTCAGAAGTTGCACCGCAAGAAATAACGGGATATTTGTCGGGCACGAACTGCAGTTGAAGGCGCGCTTATGCAAATTGTCCCACACATTGACTAAAACAGCTTAATGGTATTTATACCATGCGAAATGGAGGACAATGATGGAAGAACTGGGAAGACTGTAGATATGTTATAGATTGAATTCATTATACATTTTGAATAGTATTTTTGTTCAAAGAAAAGGGTCTTGCATACGAGTAAAAACTATATTTTTATTATGTTTACTAACTTACCCGGCAAACTTCGTACCGCCTCAGAATCAATAAATGTTGTGTTTTATTTATTAGCTGAAATAAATTAAGTTTTTATTAAGTTAAAATAATTTTTTTATTAAGTTAAAGTTCAAAAAATGAAATTAAGCTCTTGACTAAGCACGAAATGTTCGGCACACTACAACATTGACAGTTCGAATTGCTTCAAATTATGTTGACTAACGCCCTTTATTTGAAAAGCCGTTCCATAAAAAATATATGAAAAAAAAAAATTCTTCCTAATTATTTGTCCCGATTTTTTCCGATGTTTTAATAGTTATTCTGTTAATCGGGACGGAGACAAATCCAACAAATCAAAGATCATAAAAATCTGTTCAGCCGTTCTTGAGTTATAAATGGTGTAACTAACCCGACTTTGTTTTATATATTAAGATTTATTAAGAGTATGTTTTTTTTTATTATGTTTATTTATGAATACATTTAAATAGTATGTTTATTTATAGAAAACAAAAGTAAATAAAAAGACGCCTTATCATCAAGCGGCAATAGAAAGAAACAAAACAAACATAGTGAGGAGAGAAAGGAAATTAATAAAAAATCCCATATAGGCAATGCCAGTGCATTCCTGGTTCCCTAGCACACTCGATCGATAAGGATTGTATCGATAACTTTTGATAACTTCTCATCGTTCCCTAGGACAACCGATGGTCGCTAACGTATAAACAACATTTGATATCGAATATATTAAGGATACTTAGTCATTGTGAACTGTCACTTATTCGTTGGCGATCTGCACTCATGCTAGGAAACGCTGAGAAGTTACCGAAAGTTATCCTGTCAATCCTTATCGATCGAGAGTGCTAGGGGCCCTGGTATAGTTAAAACAGTATGACTTTGTTAATATTATTATATTATATATCTATGTGCAATATGTGCATGTATATATATCGCCTTTAAACACGAGTGCTTACACTTTCGTAAAGGCAAATATTTTTGTTGTTGTTTATTTTTGGGATGTTATGCCGTGTTACGCTAACTCCTTCTAAAATTTTGCCGACGTTTCGGACAACGTTACAGTGTCCATCATCAGGGCAGATGTGTTTGAATTTGATGACGGACACTGTAACGTTGTCCGAAACGTCGGCTAAAGAAGGAGTTCACGTAACACGGCATAACATCCCAAAAATAAACAATAAAAATACTTTTGGCCGTGAAAATCTTAAATCATAATTCGACCTCTTGGAATAACAAGGTTCCATCTGCCTTGGTAACGTCGTGCGATAATGGGATCTATAGTAAGCTACTTGAGAGTTTATTGTCGAGTGACGTTGCTGCAACAGATGGAACCTTGTTATTCCAAGGGGTCGATTTGTAAATATGTTTTATTTATAATCTGAAACACTGTAAGTCATTAAATACGTTATTGTATAAACGTATCTTGTAAATATTGATAAATAAATAACAAAATTATGCATATACGTACGTATTCTCATATATTTCCCTTGCTTTTATTTATGTGTACATTCATACGTTTTATTTGTCAAATTATATTTGTGTTTTAATGGTAGAATGCAAAAAATGCAGCAAATATACTTATTGCATTACCAGCGTCATCATATTTTTCCATGCACCTATCCTATATTACTCTATATCTTCGCCCTAATTATGTTCCCTAAAAGAGTTAACCTGTATTTATTGCGAGATGTTGAAAAAGTAATATATATATTCCCACAAATTATGTTGAGGGTGAAAAAGAACATATATTTTTAACAGATATAATCTAATATGGAACAACTAGAATACCTAATCAATATAGCAAATTTTATAATTGAATTAAAACACTTGCAATTAGAAGGTGATGCAAGTAGAGGGTTTTTTGTCCTTTTCAAAATATTGCTATTCAAAATCCAAAAGAAATAAGAGTTCGTATTAAAAAAAAAAATAAGCCGATAAAGTCAGAAACACACTACTGTTTTTTACGCGTGACCCTTCTGGGTTCCAGGTCTTTGGACACCGGCTATAGAAAGCGGAACAAAAAAGTTCAACTCTACCCTTTCTTTGTCCTGTGGTCACACAACATTCAAACGCGGGTTTCAATTGAGAATTTTTTTCAGCAAGAACTTGGCTTGTATCAGGAATACACACGGAGAAAAAATTAATTCTAAAATACGATCATTTTATTCGTAAAAACGGTTAAAAACGGGACTGAAGTTCTTTCGGACAAATTAACAGTGTTTCAATGTTTATTGGCGGGAAAATGTAAGCATAATTTGTTGGTATACGTACGAAATTACGTATACCAACAAATTATTCTTACATGTTCCCGCCAATAAACATTAAAACCCTGTTAATTTGTTCGTAAGAACTTCAGTCCCGTTTTTAATCGTTTTTACGAATAAAATGATCGTATTTTAGAATAACATTTTTCTCCGTGCATATTTTTAAGAAATTACGTAAGCGTTCTTTTAAAAGTATGTCCGTTTGTGCATGAAAAATAAAAATAAAAATAATAAAATTACAATCAAACTTCAAAGCGCTATACACAGATTATTATAAATTGTGACTTCAAACGTTATCAAACCATTTAAAAAGAAAAAAAAATGAGGTCGTCTCAGTGAGTTTTTCCTTATGGGGTCCTCAGGAAAATGACGGATAACGTTAATCTGTGGCTAAAAATATATTTCCCTGATTTTGGATTTATTTACGAATTACAAATAAGATTAAAGAAAAATAAATGCTTCACAGTGAACAAGTAAATACATTTTCTTTTTTATTTCAAAACATTGCAAAAATTGGTTATTAATTCGTGCAGTTAAAAATGTTTTACTTTATCACGAAAAAAAAAACAATTTTGGTGCATAATAATGCAGCTTTTTTCCAAGTGGGGAATGAATGAAAAATGAGAAATGAAAAAGGAAGAAGGATTGTTTTCATAAAACATTTGAAAACGTACGTTATTGTGCTGCTTCTACCATTCTAAACTCCGCAGCGGGAACAAACTGCAGCTGGCAGAAGTCAAGAGGATTATGGAAAACACGGAGGCAGGGAGAAACCACAGTAACGCGTTTGGACTGCATCAAACTTTCAAGCGATTATGTGAATCGCTGGGAATGGGAGCTCCGTGAAAGGATTCGCTCCAATTGATTTATGTTCCCCGTGTATCAGACGGCAAGAACGCCAGTTAGTTAGTGATTTGCTCCCCACAGAAGCCGGCCTTTGAGTAACTACTTATTATTAGTTTCTTGTTAAATACCTCTGTGGATGTCGCTAAATCGGATTTAGCGTTTTTCTATCGATTTTTAAGCCAACCGTAATGCTGTAACCTAAGAGTATTGATATTAGAGAGACGGAATGTGAAGTGTGCCCGCGCGCTCCAAGTGTGCCTTTTCGAGAATTCTACCCACACGGTTGACATTGGCTGTCACCATGTAAAATGGCTGCTGTCGGAACGTATTAAACGACCAAAAACCAGCAGCCAATGTAAGCCGTTTGGGTAAAATTCTCGAAAAGGCACACTTGGAGCGCGCGGGCACACTTCACATGCCGTCTCTCTAATATCCATACTCTTAGGCTATAACCTTCCTGCTTAATGCACCTCACTGGTTGGTAAAGAACCAACCTCCTGTATTGATCCCTTATAAAATAGAAGGAAAATCATTTCAATATACCTGAGAGATGATTTTGGTATACAGACCATCTCAGAAAAAAAAACAGTTAACATTTAAACAAAAGGGGTAATCAGTCTGGAAAAAATTCTTTCCGAAACGAAAGTGTTGGTACACAGACGGTGGTAATTCTATGTCCGTTTAACAGGACTTAAACAGGACAAAATTAAATTCAAATTCTCTAATACCACCTCATAACTTTTCTTATTGTTTGATATTATGTTTTGCTTATTATTTTCTTGTATCATTTATAACTTACCTTTTTATTACTTTTATTATATTTTATTGTTTTTGTATCATTTTAAAACTTATTTATGTTTTTATTATTTTCGATGAATTTTCTTATAAAATTACTAATAGTTCTTTTTTATAATAATTTTGTAATTTAAATAGATGTAAAAATATATAGTTGTCCTCTCCTAAACACAAGCAACTGCTTTATTAGGAGAGTGATTAAAATGTTTTATCTATATTATGTTGTAAATATTGTAACTCTAAATATTGTAACTCTTTCGATGGAAGGTGCTCCAAAGTAACTAGCATCACTGATCAATGATCACCATATCTCTACGGGTGCATAGTCGAGAAGCACATTCCAACATATGATTTAAGCCCCGAGAAAAAAACAATTTTTGCTATATTAACCGGAATAAAAAAATATGTATTTTTTTAGATACATTTTTAACGTCCCTACAAAATACATTGATAAACACATGTTGTGATGAAATAACCATTAAAAGGAAAACCTTTATGAGCCTTTTTTTATTTTATCGTGCATCGAGTTGAAAAAGAATTATGTTTTCAAAGCCTACATAATATCCTCTTGAAAGTTCAATTCACAAATGATTTATGCGTTAAATTTTTATTAACGTATGTAGAATTTTCGATTGTCAACATTTTATCGCATTGGTAGCAATATAAACCCTCTCCCCATTAGGCCCTAACAATAATGTTCGTGAATAAAGCGTCGTGAAAAAAGTTATTGATTGATACGATTTTTACAAAGAAAAAATAAAATTATCGTTTTTGTATAGGACTTATTTATTTCAAGCTATTGACAAGTCATACCACCCACTTACTTGTGAAATACATTACATGCTTAAAATAATTGAACGGTGGGCTGAATAAATTTTAATAACCTATATTAAGTACCTGGGCATAACAATAGACCAGCGTTTAAAATGGTCCCCACATATAAATATTCTGAACAACAGAGTAAGGAAACTAACATATTATATTTAGATGTGTAAGAGATATTTTAAACGAAAAATTACTTAGAACCACATACATTGCTTTCTGTCAATCAATTATACAATACGGCAATATAGGATGGGGCGGTACATATACAAATCAAACACAGACAATTTACACATCACAAATGCTAATAATAAAACAATTTTAAAAATACCCTATTCATATTCGTCAGAACTCTTATCTTATTCAAACAATTTAAGGTCAGAAATTAAATGCATTATACTTCTACCATGCAACATTACAAATTTATAAAAATAAAGACCCTTCAAAAACAACAGAAATCTTAGACAAACGTGAATACTTCCTACTCCAAAATGTAAAAAAATAATAGGACGGTTAAATGATAAATATTTCGGAGTAATTTTTTTTTATTCATTACCAGAAACATTAGAAAAATGAATACTTATATAAAAAAAATAAAACTCACCTTAAAAATTATATTGAAAACTTTATCGAACCGAATTATGTAAAATAAAAACAATATAACACCTCCCATACACACAAATCCTGCTTATTTATGGGGATAAATCAAACACAATCTACTATGTAATTAATTAATGTATAAAATTTATTTGTAACTTATGCATCTTTTTTGAACTAATAAAAAAAATATATAAATATATATTTATATATATAAAAACGGATTATCGTACAAGAGTCCCAAATACTCCCGGCTGTCCGGCCCTGTGGGACTATCGAATGAAAGGAGTGCAGGGGGAGTTAGGAGGGTAGGAGATAGGACATAGGGAATTCGGCAAGTTCTTCATAATGCACTAAACACAGCTAAAGCCAATTCAAGCTACGTTTTGGTTGTGAATAGCGGTTATTCACTAAAGCGGTAATCGGAGGATATCCCACTCTGAAGCTTTTCCGCAAATACAGACGTTTTAGTTATAATAACAATACATATGTATTAATTCCTATCTGTGAAATAGCTAAAAATATTAAAGAATTGACTAAAACCATAAATCTAGTGGAAGATACCCCCAGTATCGCCCTGTTATAAGAACATTCTTCAGAAATGTAACGTTACTAGAAATGGATTTAGCCGTGTTTGGTAACCAGTTCCGAATAGCCGGGTCCTTTTTTACCTTCCTCTTCCCCTCACCGCTACCATTAGCCTGACGGAGGAATTGGGACTCTTATGCGGTATTTATATTTAAAAAAAAGCATTTTAACCGCTCAGCCACAAGAGTCATCCACATGTTTAAAATCGTAGAAGAACACTAAATGCAAACATTTATAATTCTAACTATTATTATTGGTCCAATTTATATAGTATTTTACAAGATAAGTTGTCCCAACTCGAACAATCTTCTTAAATTGCAGTTGGTTTTAAATTGGTACGAGCTAATAAAATTCCTCTCTTGTAAAGCTTCTTCCGCTAGGTCATGTCAGCTTTTCCAGAGTGTTCCCTGACTCAATTACGCAGCCTTCCTATACCACTTTTTACTGCTTTATATTCAGTATTCGATTCGTATGCACCGACCAACATTTATGCTTCCCTGATGTCTAAATAGCAATCAACAAAAATTACGGTTTTGTAAAAATACGGAATTTCGGTTGTGTGTCTGTCTGTAACTCTGGTTCGATGAACTCTATTTTTATTTCGAGGATGATGTAACTTTGCATACTTGATCTTAAAAACAAAAGGAAGATCACTATCGATAAGTGAGATTTCTTAAAACCATTGCTATCCCCCTTTCATTCCCCTTATGCGCACACACTAACTAACTGTATTAACTGTAAACTTCATTATCATCAACTATTTTATTATCCGTAAACTTCATTATCATCAACTTCGCTATCATAAATTCATTATCATCAATTATCAGTCTTCTTATGAAGTTAACAGATAATATAGCTATCTCTCTCTGGTTTCAATCCTGGGATTGGTTTGCAGCAATTTCCTTTAGTTTCTTCTTCCATTCTTCCCTATCTTGTGCGGCTCTTTTGAATTCTGCATATGATGAGCAGCGCATGTCCACCAGCAGGTCCTCCAGGTACTCTCGGCGTGGGCGTCCCCTGGAGTTTGTCCCCTCGGTCATACCCTCCATTATGGCATGCAAGAGGCCTTCTTGTCGTATTATATGGCCGATCCATCTTGCACGCCTTTCGGACAAGGTCTTGAGCAGGTGCCTTCCTCCTTCGATTCTTTGGAGAACCTCCTCATTTGTAATGTGGTCTCTCCAGGAAATTCCTAATAGTCTTCTATAGGACCACATCTCAAAAGCCTCTAGTCTCCGTTTATCTCTTTCGGATAGGCACCATGTTTCGCAGCCGTACGTCAAGATACTCCATACATAGGTCTTGATGAGGAGTATTCTCAGTTTTAGGTCTATATTATTCGATTCTATTATTTTCGACCTTTTATTGAATGCAAGCCTAGCCTGGTGTATACGGCTGTCGACCTCGCTCTTAGACCGACCGTCCCATGTTATTTTGCTCCCGAGGTAGACAAACTCCTTAGTGTTCTTTAGTGGAACTCCTGACATCTCTACTCTCATCTGATGTTGCGTTCGGCCTACAGTCAGCAGTTTTGTTTTGTCTTTATTTATCTTCATGTTGTAGTTGTTTTGAAGAATGCTTTGCATGATTGTTAAGGCCTCTTGCAGTTCTTCTTCGCTTTCAGCAAGCATAGCAATATCGTCAGCAAACCTTATCATATCCACCTTTTGTCCGTGTATCTTTACACCTTCTCTGTGACTCATTCTCTCTCTCAAGTCATTAATCGCACTCTGTATATAGGCGTTAAAAAGAAAAGGTGACAGAGAGCATCCCTGTCTCACCCCTTGTTTTATACTGGCTTCCTTTGTACCATTATTACATCTAATTATAGCGGCCTCATTCTTGTATAGCGCCTGGATTATTCGTCTATCTCTATATTTGATATCAATTCTCTTCAGAATTTCGAAGAGCCTTTTCCATTCTACTTTGTCGAAAGCCTTCTCCAGGTCTATGAATGCAATGAATGTGTTTTGGTTTCTTTTTATTCTTTTTTCTAGCAGTATGCGTAGCGACAATATTGCTTCTCTGGTTCCTACACCTCTTCTAAATCCATACTGGTCTCCGGAAAGGATGTTCTCTACTTTTAGCTATGAATTTATGATAATTAAGTTTACAATATAATAATTGTTAATATAATAATAGGTTATAATATAATAATTGATGATAATGAAGTTTACAGATAACATAACAATGAATTTTTTTTTAACAACAAAAATTAATTTCTACATCTGATTTCGAAAAACTCTGTATAAATCGCTTCCCTTCCTCATTACCTTCAGCTTCACAACATACTCCAATTGGGGATGCCATAGTCTCTCTGGCTCCGGGCGGTTGGGAGCAGTTGGGACTTTTTTATGCTGCACAAGTATGTAAAAATAAACAAAAAAATTTATATATATACATATATAATCTATTAATATCGACATAATATATAAAGAAGCGTACGGTTTGTTTTTATACAAATCAACAGTATAAATTGAAGATCGATGAAGTTTTGCATGCTCGATCTATAAACCAAAAAAGAGGTTACGATCTATATGAGATTTCAAGAAACACTACATCTTCGTTTCTCACCCCTTGATGCAGTATTTTGATAATTTTTGATGAAATTTTACATACTTGACGTTTAAAATAAGACCAAAATTACTGTATATGTCAGATTTTATATACAGCCCGGGCGCGCCGGAGACTTCAAAACATGAGGAGGGTCGCTGTCTTTTTTAGAAAGGTGGTTCAGCTGGTTAAGAATAAATTCAATCCCGCCATAACACAGGGATATTTCTAGCATGACAATACTGAATAATACTTAAATAATGTATTTACTGTACATGATTTTATTTCATAAAATAAATAATAAATAAAAAGAAAATAAAATAGTGGAAAAGAGATTGCGATGCATTATTAACAGACATAAATGTGGTTTACTAAATGAGGTTTAATTATGTCTGAACAAATTTTTTAAATTGAACCGAAGAATCATAATTTTAATTAACATTTCAGAAACAAAGTAATTAATGCTCGGAATCTAGAACGGAAGGCTTTATCTTATTTGTTTTTTTCATCCTTAGCATCACGTTAGCTGCACAAGTTCCGGTTTTACCCCAACAGGAGTGATATGTTTATCCTGAATTATTATTCTGCTTTTTACGAGCTTGCGCAGTTAGAGTTATGATTGCCGAGACGCTATTACTGAGGCATATTACCTGCAACAATGTGGGATGTGTGTGATCCCTATCGCTGGAATTACCGTGATTTACAAAGCATGACGAAATGTAGATGAGTTCCTGATTGCATATTCTTCTACCACGTACTCAAAAAGCTAAATGGTATGTGGAAAATACTCTGAGTCTAGACAGTGATTCCCAAAGTGGTTCCGACCCCAAGGAGTCCTCGTGTCCACTGAGGGGATCCGAGGCAAATTAAAATTATTTTTGGAGTGTGTGAACAATGCCAGGTGATCTGCGAATTGTTTAATATAAAGTAATCTATCAACATCGCAAAAACAAGACGCAATAATTTCAATACTGGCTGTTCATTCTGGCTGAGGGCTTATCTTCAAATGAGGCACTTAAACTAATATTTGAACAAGGTTGTCACAAGTTTTTGTTACAAAAATAGAAATCATTTTCAAATCTTGCATTATGAGCTACGTACCGAAGCTGTTGATTGTTTTCCCTATTTAGTAGAATTTGGATCCAGTGAAGTCTCGTCGCGAAAATGGGAAACTGCAAGTAATGAGTGCTCTTGGAGACTTACGAATGTTATGCCGAGTCGAATTTAAAAGGTCTAAAACAAAAGTATTTAAAAAATATTTTATTTACAATTTATTATATTATTTACAACGTCGCCGTTCACCAAACAAGACATCAAAGTTAAATTTGTACTTTTGCTATTATGCAGTTGCGTAGAGTTATTTCACTTAGGGTTTCATGGTCAGGTTTTAGTTAAGAGAAGGGATCCATGGGCATAATAAGTTTAAGAACCACTGATCTAGAATATGGAATTGAATCTCCTACAAAGTTAGCTTCTTCATAGCCCGTAAATTTTTGATCTTCGCATTCGCTTTGTGATATTTATTGATGATAGACCATTTTATCTGATACCATCCATTGCAAAAAACAATGCAAAATGGCTAAAGCATTATAGAAACTTGGATACTAAAAAAGTGCTCAAGCATCCACATAAGTGCCATCAGCATGTAATCAATGTTGTTTTTCGTAAATCCTAACCTTCAAATGACTAGTGTAAAATTTTCTATCGGCTGTGTCATTTAGTTTGTGTTTGGCAGTCAATAAAAGTGAAAAACTTTTGTATTTTTACAAAAATTAATAAAATCTAACATCGCGCAGTGATTAGATACTTTTTTTTTTAAAACAAAACTATATAACACTCAAAAGTACGATGTTTATGGGGACTCTTCACCTTTCATTTCAACAATTACATATTGGATACCTAAGTTCGAATGCGATCGTGGGAGCATTTTTGATGATGAACGTCCAGGCCGTCGAAAAGATGTCACAACTCAAGAAATGGTCGGTAAAATCGATGGAATGATAATTGACGATCGACGAGCGACGAAGCGTGAGATAGCTAAGACTTTGGGCATCTTAATCAAATGGGTGCTAAACATTTTACATGAATGTTTGGGAATGAGGAAACTCTCTGCCAGATGGGTGCTGCATTTGCTCTCAGTCGACAAAAGGCGATGTCTGACCATTTTGAAGCTGTGTTTGGCGGTGTTCATCCGCGATAAGAAGAACTTTTTGGGTCGTGACTTTTTTGCCGTTTACTAAATCAAAAAGAGGTACTTCATGGGTTGGCAATAAAAACCAAAAAAGGATTTGCTTTAAAAATTTAAAAAATTAAAAATTTCTGTCACACAATAGCTGAAAATCGAGGGCACTTTTAATGAGAAACATATTAGAGAAAGCAAATTACGTTACAACGAAAAGTACGAGAGTTTTTATGAAACGAGTGCACATCACTATTACCTACGTATACCAGAAGCTTAACGACTCGCTTATTGGCAAAAATCGTTAACAATGTCCTCCAGTAAGATGAGAGATCCTATAAATAAGTTGTGATTTATGCAGTGGGTGGTTAAAAAAATAATTTTTTAAGGTGCAGAAAAATACAGTTTTAAAATACATCCACAATTTGCACTGAATACACGCGGAGGTTCTAGAACAGTAATCATTATTAGTACGCGTGACTGCAGTTACGCTTTATAAAACATGCTTTCGTTTAAAACACGCAACTATAATCATGGAGTAATCTTTTGAAATCGTCTATAATAAAAATTCCGATGTAATAATAAAACATTTCAAACGGACATTAAATGTTTCTAATGATTTGGCTACTGGTTCTTGAAAGGAATGCCCTGACTTCCCACACGGAGAAAATTTTTATTCTAAAGAAGTTCTTACGAACAAATTAACAGGGTTTCAATGTTTATAGGCGGGAAAATGTAAGAATGATTTGTTTGTATACGTACGAAATTACGTATGCCAACAAATTATTCTTACATGTTCCTGCCAATAAACATTGATACCCTGTTAATTTGTTCATAAGAACTCAGTCCCTTTTTTAACCGTTTTTACGAATAAAATGATCGTATTTTAGAATCACATTTTTCTCCGTGTACAGGGATGCTGGATTGTAAGTTCTACATTTTAATCACAAATACTTGGTATCGATTTCTTTCTCCTGTTCCTAAGAAAATATCGAAAAACCTGACCTAGACAAAAAATAATACATTATAACAAAATCGGAAACAGACAAAGGCTTCAAATCTAGGCAGTCAAATAGTGCAAGTTACGGATGCCCCGAAGCATTTTTGAATAAATGCATCCCCAAGCCGATTTGGAAGAGGGATACTAATATTAATAGTTTCATTGTTTATTTTAGTTAGCCGTTGGCCCCTAAATTATAATTATCATTAAACTGTATTATTTTGTTCATTATTTACCATCTTCATAGCTTAAATCGAAAATACCTCTAATAACATATTGGTATGGTTATCATTTACAGTGTTATTTTTTGTACTTATAAGCTGGTATATATAATATACAGACAAGTAGTTTTATCCTTGATGCATTTGAATGAATATATTTTTTTTATTCGGCGTTACATTCTCTCTGCACACCCCTTCGGGGTTATATTTTGTGGTAGGAATACCATATTTTCTATAAACTGACTGCATATTGTATGCCGAGTGGGCAACTTTCACGGAGTCGTTTATTTTGTAGAGCATTTGTGATTTAAAAAATACTACGGAAGTCAGCACATGTTTTACCTTGCATTTTCATTTGGAAATCCATAAAAGATAGGCTAGTAGACCTTAAATTAATTTGGTTATAATTTCATCTCTAGGAGATGAAATGACAATGAGTATTTTTTATTATTTTAGAATAAGAAGATCTGTACCCTAAGATTTATTTTTCAAACCTTCTGAATATAACTTGTTACTAAAATCAAGAACCTTTGTATTTATGGAACTCTTTCGAATCGACGACTAGCTGACACATTCATCCTGAATTAATTATAACAATATTGAATAGTTGTTTTTTTGATTTTTAAATGAAATATTCAATCTCACCCACACCCGTTCGAATTTTATGGGAGAGTTTTATGTTTGGCATTCCATCCAGTACCTATCCGTTACAGTGCAGTGGTGCCTTTGTAAAATGGCTGAGCCCGGGCAATATTCAAACGCTGCTGATTTTTATGTCAAAATTTGCATCTTGCAAAAGCCCATTAAATTTGTTTTATGGACGTTGCCCGTTTGGTTTTACGCAGAGCTTTTGCTTAATGCACTCGCTAAAATATGGATATTGGAAAATGCTTGTTTGATTATACAATAAAAAATATTCGTTTTTTTTATATTGAGACCATTGATTGTTTTTTTTTATGCAGATCATTTCAAGTAATATTTTTTTTTTAGAATAATATTATGATGTATGTGAATAATTTATTCACATTTATGATGTATGTACTATAAAAATGTATCGTAAAAATATATTTAGGTGCGTAGGTATCAGAATAATATATTAACATTTATGTGTTTGCAAACCACCAAATGTTAAGTTAAGTTGATTATTTTCAACATAAAACCATGTACATGATATATAAAAACACTTAGTTTCTTTGATACACTATTTAAATATATACATTTTGGGAGGTGAACATTTTCTTAAAAATACCCTCCTCACAGCACTCCAAATATGGAAATTATTTTTTTTTTTTTTTTAGTTTTTAAGTTATAAGAAATATTATTTCGCTTTGTTAACTTAATACATTGATACAAATAATATTAATAATGATGGTTTACTACCTAATACCAAGTAATACATTTTTTTAAGTTAGAACATTTTGGTTTTGCTCATTAATTTTGAGAGCAAACAGTTTTTTTTTAAATATACTTATTTTATTTTTCATCAGGATCTTCTATGTGTAGCCAATGTAAATATTCGTCGGTATACTGATAAAACCCACTAAGTGCATGAATGACTATTTTGAGAAAAATCAATTTGAAAGTTTGACTGTGTAAAAGTCATGTTCGCATTCTAAATTTTCAGTTCTGGAAAATGCTGATATATTTATAGTTTAATTAACTTATAATTTTCATAAATAATTTCAACTTAATAAATTGTTTAACCCCAAAAAAAATTTCTAAAGATAAGATGGTGCGATTTTAACTGGTTTTATCAGTACACGATATAAGCCAGTACTTAGAATTTTATGCTCAAGAAAACGTTAAATACCTTCAGAGGATTTAATTTGTAGAGGAATTAAACCATTATTAAGATAATTTTATTGTGTATTAAAACAAAATGTTAAAATAAATACAAAATTGCATTTTTAATTATCTAAATCATAAAAAGCGTTCAAAGAAAAAATAAAATAATGAAACTATTTCGATATTTAAAGGTAATATTAATTAAGGCAAGAATGAATTATTCTGGAGTACCATTATCTTCAAGCTCACGTTCATCATCAGCGGGCTCCGGAACTCGATCCTTCAGATCGATATTAGTGCGGAGTCCATTGTACCATCCATGTAATTCTTCAGGGATAATTCCCTTTTGACACAGTTTCAGTAAGTCATTTTTCTTGGCCTGACTTATCGCCAGTGGTTCAGGTTCTTTTGGTTAGAGTCGTTTTAAGTCTCGGAGAATAAATAACTTTGGAAACATTATTTATTTGTGGGCCAGGTGAATTAAGAGAAGATCTTGTAATTGATTTTCTGTCAGGTGCTTTAAAAATTCCTGCAATATTTATGTGATGAAATGTGTCAGACATGTCATAATTGAAGAAGATTTTTTTCCGTTTCTCCTTTCACACATCTCAATCTTTTTATTTTTAACCATCTAACTTGGTTGCCTTGGTCATCCTTCGTTCTGTTTATCATAACCTTGGCAGCGAGGTCTTTCAAGTCGATAAATTCATCATGTTTAAACTCTTTAACTTTGTATGGCTTGACGGTAACTATTTTTTGGTCAATTTTGCGCTTTTTTGTGATCTAGCTCGTTCGAAGATATGAACCCAATCATGCTTAGTATACACAGAAGACTTTTTCTTCACATGTTCTATGCTAATATGCATTGAATCTGCTTCCATATGTGTGTGACCAGATTCTAGAAATTTCTGCTCAATTATGTTGATGTGCTCAATGTGTTGAACGGCTCAGAGTAGTATTACTGCTACATATTGGTTTCGATTCTGCCCTCCGCATGTGTCAGAGAAGAAGCTTATTTCATTAATATAGTCCGGTGAGTAATTTTTGAGGTAGTAGTACAGGATAGAGCCTATTTCGCAACTCCCAAGCTTTCCATTTATTTCGGATCATTGAAAACAGTACGCATTGTTGGGGGCAGGTGCCTCATATAATGTAAGATTATACACACATAATTTTCTTGCATAGCAGAGAAAGCCGACTTTTCCGCTTGGTATTTGTAAAACTGCCTGTAGATCGAATGTTAGCGACATGAAGTTGTTTTCATTATTAGACCTCTCTTTATCTTTTTCCTTCTCCGTATTGCAAATACCTTTTCTTTCCATGTGTTCTTTGTAGTTTTCTTCTTATTTGCTTTTATCACCAGCCTTTGCATAGTTTGAACAAATTACGCACTGATCCTTCTTTGGTACGAAGAAACTTAGATTGTAATTTTTTGAAAATATTCGTCGGTATGTTATTTCTGTAACAGGTTCGGTAATATCCGTTTCTTTGCTTCACGTATAATAATAATAATGTTTTATTCCATTTATAGTGCAATCCCACACGTCCCATATAGTTACAAATACAGTTAAATTATAAATAAAGTAGAACAATTAAAAGAAGGTACAAAGTTATAAATAGGTAATCAATTGATGCGTGGTCTTGAGTGAGCTCGGGCCCAGCGCTCACTCAGGAGTGGCGATTGGTGCTGGAAGGCTACGTTCTCCACCGTGTTGTTGGAGGCCATTAGCCGCATCCTGGCTCCAGTGACCCGGTGGACCTTATGGACAGAGAGCTGTCCAAATACTTACGATTTGACAATTTTCTCACGTAGTGAGACTCCATGCTTGGAAATGATTCAATGTGTGATTTCACATGATTAAAGATGTCCACCTTAGTTTTATGTGGAGGCTCTTTTTGACCTCTTTTGTCATCTTGAGTGTAAAATCCCTGTGCATTTTTATTCTTGATTGTAAGTTTTATAACGTCTGGTGATATGCAGATAGTTTTGGTCATAAAATTTTGGCAAACTGTTATCTTGTCATTCCCTTTAAGAAAAAAATATTTTATTTGCATACGATCTTTGTTTTTTGGGTCAATAGTCAATGCTTAACTATCTAAACGTCGCTATAACAGTCTGTTGAAATCACTTATTTGCATTTAACGTATTTTAACTGTCAGCACTCTTCATTTTAACATCACCAACATGGCCCATTCAAAACACCTATAAGACTTTAACTGGTTTCAACTGTTAACAAAAAATCATTTCGTTCATCCGTGTTAACAAATCATACCGGTTATAGTAATTTAGGGTTCTTTAATTGAAATTATTTCCTGTGAACGTGCATGTAATGAACAAATAAATAACGCTAAAGCGATTTAAATGGTTTTACGTGATATAATATTATTCGTTCGCCAAAGTGAAACATACCCATAAAACAAATTTAAGTGTTATAAATTGTTTTAATAGAAGATATTTGAAAAAAGTTTCCACTAAAGGGATTTAGTTGTTTTCAACGGAATACATTTTTAGGAAACAAGAGGGTTAGAGGTTTTTAGAAAATTCTAACTTTAAAACGAACCATCGAAGGATGTTGTGGGTTTTAACAGTCGATAGAGCTCATGAAACTGAACAAAACGGCATTTTTAACTCATTTCGGCAAGTTTTGTCATTTAGCTGGTTTTACCAGTATACCGACGATATATATAAATATACTTTTATATAAATATTATTTACGTTTTACAATCTTGATTATTTACTGTTCAAAGAAAAATTTACTGTTCAAAGAAAAATTGATTATTGATAATTTATTGAAAACTTCATAGTATTTTTTATTGTTGTACTAAAAAATGGCATACAACAGGAGTTTATACCCTGCATATACACTACTGCAAGTAGGATTGATAACAATTATTTGTTAATGCGTTGATTTATTGCAACAATAAACCCCATGTTTTATGTATTTCTATCCATATACATTAGTATCCATTTTCGTTGTTTGTTTTTGGGGTGTTATGCCGTGTTGTGCTACCTCCTTCTTTAGCCGACGTTTCGGACAGCGTTGCAGTGTCCATCATCAGGGCAGATCCGGCAGATCCGTAGCACAACACGGCATAACACCCCAAAAACAAACAACGAAAATGCTTTTGGCCGTGAAAATCTAAAAACGTATCTCATTAGTATCCATGTTTAAAATTTAACATCGGTACTTACTTCTTACTTGTGATTAAATTTTTTAACCTTTAATGTACATAACTACGGATATTTTACCATCTTAAGCTTGTAGAATGTCTGAGTAATGAGATGGTAGTGCTTTAATTTTTAAACTATGGGTCTCATAGCGAGTTTATATGAAATAAAGATGTACTCGTGGATAAGTAAAAGGCAATCAAAATAGAACAAAAGGTTATTTAATTGCATGACTAGACATTATCTTCTCTTATGAAAACGTCGGAAGTAAAGAAAACACCGATCAAAACAAAATAAACAATTACTACTTTGTCAGCGAGTTATTTTGAAAAGTGTAATAAATAGACGAACACGCTAACACAAAGTTTTTCATAGCAAAAGTATTCCTGAAAAATATCTGAAAATTCTTCGTAAAACATTTCAAAACCTGCATTATTGCATCGGAAAACCTCTCGCAAATATGTGCCAACGCGCACGAGAATTTGCACTTTTCACTCGACGGTTTACTAATAGTATATACCAGGTATTGTTAGATCGGGAGCTATGATACGGCGGAGATCGAGAGCAATTTAATAATCGAATTCCTTCCAGTAAGACGGATATGTATAAAAAACAAATTAAAAAGTTTTAGAAATGGCTGAACATGTCCATTTTCGCTAACCCTCAACAGAAAATATCGCTTTCAAATACCGATATGATTTTTTTTTAATTTGTCCGAGGTATTCTCAAATTAGTCCCCGCTGAGCTGGTGGACGGGTGGTCCGTATATGGGAGCATCCGTTCTTTGGTTATGGCCATAGACAGAAAGAACTCTTCGGTTTTGGCGCTATTTACGAAACCCACTTTTTTCGGACCGGTGTTACCTATAATTTTAGTTTTTGTTTTCAGTTGGTTAGTTGTATTTTTAGCGGTGTGACAAACCGATATTCATTCTATTGGAATTATTTGTGGACTTTTTTTTTTGCTGTCTTAACTGACTTAATTTTTAATTATTAAATATTGATTACATACGGTTTTTATCGGTGTTTCCAGGGTGCAAAACTTTATCCGAACGATCTGATTAAGTAGATAAAAATGGAACGGTTTGATAAATTAGACACATTAAGAGATGTTATTATTTTTAAACTTTTTCTCTGAAATAGTTTTGTATTAATCCAATTTGAATATATGTGTTTCAAAAAAGTGGACCAAAAATATAAAAATGTCAAAATGTATGAAAATCTGTTCATTATTATAAATTGTGACCTGTACTTGAAACCCGAGATTTTACGGATACACAGTTTTGCAAAATAAAGGTAATTATTTATTATATTGTTTTAAATGAACACAAATAATATACATATTTTTTCAATGTACGAAGATTTTTTTTCTAACTGGTTATCACTTTGTAATGGCATTATTTATTTTATCATTTATTTTAAACACACTAAAACATATCATTGAATAAATGTCTACATGTTCCTTGTAGCAAAGGGATCAAATTAAAAGATTTAAAAAATTTATTAGAAAAACTCTCTTTTTATAACTTTTGAAGGTTATTTCCATCAATGAATTACTTAAAACTAAGATATATACCGTAGTCGAAACTGTGCTTCTAAAAAAATGTTATGAAAACCAGTACATAATAGTTTAAAGCTATGTACATCGCCTAATCTATTGTATACCCACTAGTAAAATAAAGGTCTCTTAAATATTGTCGTTCGGTAAAATAATATAAAAAATTGATTTTAAGATAATATATTAAAACCAAAAAAGCGATGACTTTATCTGACGATATTTTTCTTTTTATAAGCTCTCAAATTACCAATGTTTGTTAGGTGTTTTCCCTTTGGAGAGCCAGGTTTAAAAAAAAAAAATCGAAAGTCACTTCAGAATTTTTTTGTGTCGCATTTTATAAGTTTACAGTATCAATTCTTGCAGATTTTGGTAGTTTATAACAACTGTTGTTACTAATAATATTATTTTGTAATAGAAACTCGTAAACAAATAATCCTTTTTTCTGAAAAAAATTAATTTAAATTTCATTGGTGGCCCACCGGAGGACAAACGGCCAATTAAAGGTTATTGAGTGGAAGCATTCATTTCGACTTTTTTCAATCACGGGCTTTTTTCAAAGATCTTGGGTAATCAACTCACTTTTTTTTTAATTCGTGTGATATATCATGATATCTAAAAGCTGCCTGCCGGACACATGTGCCCGCATGCTTAACTAAGGTAATCAACACTTTTCTTTCATTGGTGTGATATATTATGATATATAAAAGCAGCCCGCCCGACACAAGTGCCCGCACTGTATTAGTTGTTTAATGAGTGGGTGTATTCATTTCAACTTCTAAGATTGTTTTTTTCAATCACAGCCATTTTTCATATATCTTGGGTAATCAATTCACTTTTTTTAATTCGTGTGATATATCATGATATCTAAAAGCTGCCTGCCCTGTATTAAGTAAGTAGGCATGTGCCCGCACTGTATTAAGTAAGTAGGCATAGTACACTCGATGATATGCTTAACTAAGGTAATCAACTCCTTTCTTTCATTCGTGTGATATATTATGATATCTAAAAGCAGCCCGCCCGACACATGTGCCCGCACTGTATTAGGTGGGTAGGTACAGGTTGCACGAAATGTGATTCACGGCCCCGACCGCCTATTTGTTGTCAGCTTTATGCAAGTAGAGCATCGCTATACAAAATACAAAGGATTCTTCCGCGGCGCAATGCTTTTGGCTGGCTAACGAGAATGTGAGGCGCTGGTGCGGACTCTCTCAGGACACCCTGTACAGATGCAGTGTTTGAGCAATCTTAGAGGATGTGTTGAGAATGATCCTTTGCCATCAAACAAAATAAAACATTGTATTCGTTCACTTCTTCTGTTTGCATTTTTCATTTAACTTTAATTTATTGTACTTTTTTACGTTGCAATAATTTGTTTGAGATCTTTTTTCCACCACACTAGGATCAAACCCAGCATCCTCGTAGTAGTAAATTAATTCGGCCACCATAACACGGGCATGTGCCTAGTATGGCGGCCATAAAATCCACAAATGTTATATTTATTGTTCAAAGAATAAAGAAACATTAAAAAAAAAAAATATATATATATATATGGTGCAATAACTAAAATATATGAATGTAGATAGAAATAAAAATAAAACTGAAGGTATAGTGAAATGAGATGAAGAAAGATATTTTTAGATAAAATATATTTTGTAATATATTTTAACATAGTATCAGCGTATATAATTATACCTTCTAATAAGCGTGCTATTAAACTGTACACATTTGCATCCTTATAAATAAGCGTGCTCAAACCAATCAATTTTAAACATGTGCTATTTATAAGCATGCTTTTGGCCAAAATGAAAGCTTTGCAAGAAATTGAAACAGTAATTAAAACAGTGTGAGTTACAAATTGCCCAGAACTGAACAAAATAATCTTATTTAAGAAACTTTTGCTGAAAGAAAAAAAAACAGTAAAAAGGGTATTTTTGGTCAGTAATTGGAAAACAAGAAGACTAAATCTTGGAGCAAGTAATAATTTGTTAGTAGATACGAGAAGAAGATGTCAATGGTTATAAAAATAATTAACTCATACTTCTGCAGAAATTTGATCAGCTTTCTGTAAAATTAATTATTTATCGAATCGATAGGTACTAGCATGCTCGTAAGCAAACCCATTGAGAAATGCTTAGAGTACACCCCCTTCCACATGCGAATCCAGTAACATGCTCAATACTAGCAATGTCGCTGACACACATGCCAATAAGTAACATTTGCTCAATGTTAGCATATTTTCGTGCTATTAATGAGCATGTCTGTCTGTTGTATAATACAAAAAAATATATAAAAACGATTATTAGTCCCTTGTTGGAATATTCGTATGTAGTATCTACATCTAGTAAAAGCATTTGTGATTTCCTTCCATCCTCAATTCTTAGTCAATCAAAATGAGATTTTTTCTTTCATAATTGTAAAATCACTTTGGGGCATCGTAATTACAAATCTTTGTTTAAAATGTATGCAATTATATAACTTATCTTACTAATATTATAAACGCGAAAGTTCGTATGGATGTATGTATGTTTGTTACTCTTTCACGCAAAAACTACTAAATGGATTTGAATGAAACTTTACAACAATATAGCATCGGAATATCATATAGGCTATATATTAATATTTATAAAGCTATATATTTTTAATATATTATAAATAATAATTATTGTTTAATAGAAAATGTCAAATTTTGAGAATGAAATTTTGCATAACTATGATTTTTAAATCAAAATTCTATTTCAGAAAATATTTAAATAAGTGAATTCATTTGAAGTACTCGCCCAATACTTTGAATCAAATCAAGAAATATAGATATTTTAAATAAATAGGATAGGAATTTTGGTATAAACATAGATCGGACCTAGGAAAAGAAAATAGGCAACTCGAAGTACTAATCCTGCGAAGGCGAAGTCGCGGGCAGAAGCTAGTACAAAATATTGGTATATTTTTATTCACCAGATTTACAGTTTCATACACTTTTCCATATAAATGATCATCTAGTAAATCCACGTTATGCAAGTGCATTATATAAGTATAATTAATACAAAACAATACAAGAACAACACGTTAATCTACCAAACTATTAAATGGGAATATAATTCACCGTCTCCAGATATTTTCACATCAGAGGGTTCGGCTCTGTGGAATTCCTAATTTGACCGATAAATCCTACTGATCCCTCAATATAAATATTTAAAAAATCTTTCGTAATTCTACTTGTATTTAAAATAACTGATTTTTGCATTTTTATATACAAATTATTTGACAAATCTAATATGCCTGAATTTTTAATAAGAGAGCTAGGTATAATGCCAGTAGCCGAAATAACAAAAGGTAATATTTTTATAGTCTGAGAATGCCAAATTCTTTTAATTTCATTTCCTAAATCTGTATACTTTCTTATTTTTTCAGAAACAGATTTTTGAATATTACAGGAATTTGGAATAGCTACATCAATAATATAAGTTATTTTTTTAATTTTGTCATGTAAAACTATATCAGGTCTATTATGACCAATTGGTCTGTCTGTTAGTATAGTTTTATCATAGTAAATTTTAAAGAAATTATTTTCTAAAAATGAATTTGGTTCGTATTCATAATATGGTACTATATTATGACAGTCAATCAAGTTATGTTTAATTACCAAACTTTGGTGAATTATTTTTAAAACCTGATTGTGCCTAAATGTATACTCAGACGGCGCTAATATAGAACATCCTGATATAATGTGTTCTATAGTTTCCGGAAAAGCCATACATTTTCTACATAAATCATCAATTTGATTTGGATCTTTGATAATATGCTTCCTATAATTTTTGGTATTAATGACTCTATCTTGAATAGCAAGCATAAATCCTTCTATTTCTGCGCTCAACTCTCCAATACTCAACCATTTGTTTGACGAAAGTTTGTCAACATACGTTTGGTTGAGATAATTGAAGTGTTTTGCGTGAATAATTTTATTTGACCAGGAATCTAATAATTCCTGGTTGGTATTTATAAGAATGTTGGCATTCTCGTCGTATAAATTTAAATTTGAAATATTTCTGTCTGCCTTGCAAATTATTTTATGAAGCTCTGAGCTATTAATTCGTTCTATAGCTGAATTTGGATGATGACAATTAAACTTTGTTAACGTAGTTCTAATTAATCGTTCTAAGCTATCTAAATCTGTATTAGACCATTTAATTATACCAAATGAGTACGTTAATAGAGGTATTGCCCAACTATTTATTGCCTTTACTAAATTTTTAGCAGATAGATTGCATTTTAAAATTTTTCTTATCCTAGTTTGAAATTTAATCCTAATATCATTTTTAATACTAGTATGATCTAATCTATTCGATTGCGGGTATCCTAAGTATTTATAAACCTCATCCCCTTTCATACTTTTAATTTTGAAATTTCTAAAATAATTATTATTGTAAACAAAGATATTTACTTTATTTAATTCATCTTATATTCTTTCATCGGAGTTCTGACTTCTTCAGTTATACAGTCAAAGTATCGTACAGACTGCTAAAAAGTTTCAATTTACTTGTTTTTTAATCTATTTGTTTGAAATGGACGAATCGTTTGTGGCGACCAGATTGTTTTGCTGGAGTATTGAAACACGTCCGCTGAATTCATAATGTAATAAAAACTGATGCAGATACTGTTGCAGAAATTAAAAACGACACAAATTATACCGTTTCTGGATTGTTGTACAAACTCAATTATCGGGGATGTTTTAAAAAACAAAGTTAAATCAACAACAAAAAATTATTCCATGTTAACTTTTTTATTACTCTTTTTCTTGTTAGTTCGTTGATTTGCTTGCAAGCATTTAAAAAAATGTATTTATTTTAAATTGGCGGGGTGTATTTTAAACATAAAACAAATATATTTTAAAAAATTTACCACTGTGGTGCAAAACGTTTGTCTGAAGCATAAATTACTCAAATACTCTAAGATTATTCGAGATTCATGAATTTATATAACTTTACCACCTGATATATTTTTTTGTTGATATGATTGCAAAATTAGCAAAGTTTGAAGAAAAAATATTAATGAGTCATAAATCTGTTCTCTTTAAACACTTTACATTTTATAACGTTTTATTTACACAATTAATTGGAAATGCAGCGATCATAATAATACCCATTGTTTATTAACGATTAACGATTCTATATTATTTGAACGTTGGCAATTATAAAACTGTGTATCAAAAATATCATTTTTAATACCCACCTTACATAACAATCACTATTAAACTGGATGTATTTTAATTACGCTATTTTTACGGAATGAATAATAAACAATGTTTCAACTTTAGCACGATTAGTAGTTAACTAAAAGAAGTAAAAATTAACTAAACGATAATATGTAAATAAAAAAAATATACAATAATTGGTAAATAATAAAAGGGATACATTAATTAAACAATAATATGTAAATAAAAATAAGTACATAATAATTGATAAATAATAAAAGGGATAGGTACATTAATTAAACAATAATATGTAAATAAAAATAAGTACACACTAATTGGTAAATAATAAAAGGGATACATTAATTAAACAATAATATGTAAATAAAAATAAGTAGACAATAATTGGTAAATAATAAAAGGGATACATTAATTTAACAATAATATGTACCTAAATAAAAAAAGTATACAATAATTTGTAAATAATAAAAGGGATACATTATTTAAACGATAATATGTAAATAACGATAAGTAAAAATATGGTGGCCAATTAAGTTCTATTTTTAGTATTTGCACTTTGCCGTATCTGTGCGAGATCTGAATTTGGGTATTTTTCAATATTCAAAAATTTGCTATTCCACTATTAATGTAAATCCATTAAATAATATACTAGGAAATTAACGTGCTAAAATTTCACATAATTTATTTTATTTAATATTTAATGAAATGAGGACGAAGAAGATATGAATGACAATGGGTTGGGATGCACGCGTCTCTAGATCCCGTCATCGTATAAAATAGTTGAATTCAGTTAAAACACCCTTCCGCATTTTGATTGCTAATTTCGGTTCTTCCACTCTAAGACAAGGTTCGTATAATATATTATGAAGTATGCATTTGTATATTATGCTGACCTCCTGAACCAAAGCCAAAGAGCGTCCACTCTGCCACGAATGTCATCAATAAAAAAAGATACCATGATTCTTCTTAAATTTGCAAAATCAATACCAGTAAACATTGTTAGGTCATAAAAATAAAATTGCAGAACAAATTATTAGTTTTTCAAATCGATTTATCAACACAAATAATAATGGCGAGAGTACTGTTTGATTATGCAGACGAGATAGTCGTCCGTCTTTTTGTGGTTCTCATTTCCGCAAATTGCGTTATTTAATAACGGTTTGTCAGTGCGCGCCGCCGACGCTGTTAACGACATCCGCCAATCAGCACTGTACTCGTACTGCAGGACGAATAATATTCCGCTATAATTTTACAACGACGAAAGTACAGCTATTGTTCAAATTGCGGCTCACTTCAAAGAAGCTCGACGGTTTTTCTATAAAAATATTGCAGATAGGTTTTTTTTGGAAATTGAAATATGATATTTATTTTGTTGGGGGAACACAGTGAATCGGATGTTGCAAGGTTAGATCATTCAAAAAAAAATTGGGAGGTGGGTATGGGTACCGCCGCATTGGGAATCATTTATTGAATAACCAACACCCCTGAAATAGATCACCCCAAGTGGTTCGCTACGTTTGGTGACTTAGCAAAGGTTGCCCGGGTTCATGCACGGAGAAAAATGTTATTCTAAAATACGATCATTTGATTCGTAAAAACGGTTAAAAACGGGACTGAAGTTCTTACGAACAAATTAACAGTGTTGCAATGTTTATTTTCGGTAAAATGTAAAAAAAAATTGTTGGTATACGTAATTTCGTACCTACGTATTATTCTAACATGTTCCTGCCAATAAACATTGAAACCCTGTTTATTTGTTCGTGAGAACTTCAGTCCCGTTTTTAACCGTTTTCACGAATAAAATGATCGTATTTTAGAATAACATTTTTTTCCGAGTGGGGTAAGGTTTGCTAGGTCTTGGCAGCCAAAGCGTTTGCCCGCCTACTGCGTGGCGGACCTGCTAATACGCGAGAGATTGGTTGAGGGAGACCTAACCTAGACCTCTCCAGCCAGACTCTTGACCATCATGTCGTTACCCTGAACACATTGACCCCCATCCCTTATACCTTTTTCCTTCCCAGACCTTGATCTCCATCGTTTCCCTAAAAGGATCCTTCACACAGCATCTCCAAAGATGACATAGACCCAAAGGGATTTTTTCCTCAGTTCCGCCTTTGTGGTGCTGATATTTAAAAAAATTCTGAAAAAAAAATCAGGTAATAAATACCGATCGCCATTGCAGTGACAGTAGCCTAAATTATATTATTTTCTATTCATTATAAATTTTGGGGTAAGTTAAGTATTAACAAAACCGTAATTTATGTGTATTAAGTAATTTTTGTTCCTCTAATGCTATTTGAAAACGGATAACATGATTTAATTTTTTTTTTTAATGAAGAACACACATACATCTTAACGGACACGTATTACAAATAACCCAACGATTGTGAATCCTTAGTTTAAAAACTATGAGTCTTTTATTTATTTATTTTTTGTATTTCTTGGGCATTAACTATGTAACAATTTCTTTGAAAATTAAAACTCTTTAAAACAAAGTGCCTTTATTTCTTAATTAAAATATTTTATCATCCATGAGTAGAAAATAAATTACAGTTTCCTCTGAGATACTTATTTTACAAGCAACTGTTTGTGAATCATAAACAATACAGAGAGATACTTGATTTAATATTTTTTATCAAAGCTGATTTTTTTCTTCTTTGTAATTTAATCTTGATTTGGTACACCACATAACCAGACCTATTTATTTCTAATCTTTAATACAATTTATGTTTTGAAGAATTTGTTGTTTTCGTTTTTAATATGATAAAGATAACAGAGAGGTGGCTTGGTGATACATTAAGAATGTGAGAATACCGAATTTCACCGATTTGAATGTAGCAAAACTACGTGAATGCGTTATCTTTTATATATAAAAATCTCGTGTCACAATGTTCGTCCGAGGTAAACTCCGAAACCGCTTAACCGATTTTGATGAAATTTGACTTACTGTGTGTAATTTGGTTCAACTTAAAAGATAGGATAGGAGAATTATCTCGATTATGGACCTCAATATTTATTAAATGTTTTTTAAGGGACAATTATTTGAAAATATTTGTAACTTTCATAAGTTTCTGGCAGATGGCGGAGTTAATTTATTGACACAACACACAACACTAGGTTATCTAGGTTAGGTAACCATCCAGTATATGGCGTTGTGTTTTGTTAGCTACAGCAACGCGTGGGCGGGTCAGCTAGTTTCAATATAAAAGTAAGTAGTGCATAAGTTCTTAAGCCTAAATCATAAAAATAATGACACGAATTCATTACTTAAAAATCTCTTGAAACCTTCAAAGGGTTATGTTGAAGACATCAAGAAACATGTTGTTTAGCAGCATCATAGAAGGATAGATAGTTCTGCGAAGGATAAAGGTATACGGGTAGCTAGGAATCTGGGGGTCAGTGTGTCCAGGAGTGACGGACTTGTGAATTCTTCCCGCGCTGCAAGGCGATGTTCCGAGAGAGACCTGCTGGAGATAAGTCGAAAGATCTCCCTTAAACATTCTCTCCCGTTCCACGCAGTTGGTGGGCAGACGCATCCGCCGCCAAGAACTGGACAAAAATCTCACCCTTTGAACCCGGGCACCCCTGCTAAGTCCAAATATAGAGAAACACTTGAGGTGACCTATGGCAGAGGTTTTTGTATCCAATAAATGATTCCGCGGCGGCAATACCCACACCCGCCACCTAAATTGAGAATGGATCCCCGACCCGGATAGGATCAGTATTATATACAGGGTGTTAAGGAACGTACTTGAGTTACTTTAACCAGTGATTCCTGACATTATTTGGAGTAAAAAATGTAAATGAAATTTTGGTCTCCGGTGACATTTTTGATGTTTTTTTTTTTCCTACAAAAACATAAAAATTAGTAGGTGTTAGATAGTTGGGGGCAAAGTAAGTAGTGGGGCGGTAACTCGGCTGAGTGACCAATAAGGTCATGTGAAAGTTTTTTTTTGTTTCATTTTGAAGAAAAAAATTTTTTTTAAATAAAAAATTGTCCTAAAAAAAGTCACCGGAGACCAAAATTTCATTTACATTTTTTACTCCAAATAATGTCAGGAATCACTGGTTAAAGTAACTCAAGTACGTACCTTAACAACCTGTATAGATAGATCAGTAAGAAGACGAGATTTGATTTGCCTTCATTTATTTTTAAACCTGCGATCATTGGTTTGAGAACAAATGAGATGTCCACCTATGTCAGCATCTCCATCACTTCCCTCTACCAATCTTATAATACTTCAATTACACCCAGGTAACATGCAAGAAAGTTAAAATTAATAAAGTAGATATTAATCAAACAGTAGCGAGGGGAACCATTTTTTAATTATAAACGTTCTTTAACGAAACGACTCCGCAGTTAGCAGTAAATGCGCTGCAAAATTAGCCGCTCTCTGCATTAAAACTGCATGGGGAAATGGGGGATGGTGGAGGCTGGGGGCTTATTAACTATACCCACTGTACCCACTGCACCCACTATACCCACTATACCATCTTCCTCCCCGCTAAATAGTGGTGGGTGTATCTATAGTATGTACCATTGGCGTAGTGTTACATTATTCCGATCTTTGTAATTTTTCATAAGGAATTATTTTGTTATTTTAATTGGAAATATATATACAATTAATACCCTTTGTATATAATGTACAGTAGTTTCTCTTGCATTTGAGATCTCTGCAAAAAAAGTATTGTTTAGTTGGTTGATATTAACGCTGAAAAAAGAATATAATTTCAAATGGCTTGTCATGAAAAATTCCATGTATCTTTAAATATGTTGAATTGATTATCTCAATGTAGCTGCCTACATATCTTATTATTAGGCATTTACATTGAAATATCTTACAGATGTAATTCAAATAATCTAATATTATTATGTGATCTATCCTAATGTTTCCTTAAAACTATAAATGTATTAACAAATATTTCCTTATGTACAATATTAAGATTGTTAAATTGTAGAACCTACAGACAAGCTGCCATGTGACAGCTTTGTGGGACTACCCTTATTTTGTACAAATGTATTACATAAAAAAAATAATAAAAATAAATTTAAAAAATTATTTTTTTATGTTATGTTTATTGTAGAAAATTTTCATGTTACGTATTTGGTTGTATAGTTGGTTGGTATTAACGCTAAAAAATAAAGTCATATGGCTTGTCATGACTTTTTCATGTTATGTTTATTGTAGAAAAAATGTTGGATGTCATTCTGTTTATAGGATAGAATTTAAATACCATTTTCCAAATTTTGACCATTTCTATTAAAAAAAACTGGCTAAAAATGAGATAATTTGAAATCTGATTGTCTGATTGTCTGATGTGTAAAATATTTTTTTTAACGCTAGCTTAATAATTTTCTAGAAATGAAATTATATGATTTTAACTTGAACAAGGAAGACGTTTCATTTTTTTTTAATTCTAAACCGTTTTAGGAATTTTCTTTTTTAAATCACAATGTTTTGTTGCCTGAAGATGATAATTAATTTACCATAAAATAGCAAATGAAGAAACCCTTCTGATCTAGGAATTTCCAAACTATGTTGCGGCACACCTCTGGCATGTTGTAGCGAAGATGAGAAAATGATTTTTTTTAAATAATGCAGCCTTACAAAACTTATTAATTTTCCAAAGTGGACTTACATAATACGTCGTATTACAGACTGACTAAAAGGCAATTGTATTAAAAAAGAACTTACTTAGAAATACGTGGGACACAGTTTTAACGTTAAGCATATTCAGCTTAACTTTATGAAAAAATTTAACAATAGTTAAACGACCGTGTATGAAAAACCCTACTAACTGACAAAAAATTGGTCATGGAAAGATATGTACATTGCCTACACAGCCAAAGATTTATCATTCTGTTATATGTACATGAAAAAAAAATTGCGGACTACACTGTGTGGTCCAGGGGCAGGGTTTTTGACTTGAGATCCGGAGGTCACGGGTTCAAATCCCGCGTGCGCAGATAAATTTTAGATGATTGCTTTTTGTTTTCACAAATTAATCATTTAAAAATAATATAAGGAATATTTCCGGTACGTTCCAGAGCGGAAGATACTCTCAGTATCGCCCTGGTGTAAGACCACCATTCAGAATTGAAATGTTGCTTAAAAATTGTTTTAGCCGTGTTTAGTGAGTAGATCTGAATAGTTAGTTACTACCCCCACTTTCCCCTTCCCCATCTCCTTCCCCTCCCCACTTACCTTCAGCCTCACAACATACCCCAATTGGGGATGCCATAGTCTCACTGGTTCCAGACGGGAGCAGTTGGAACTCTTGTGAGGCATATACATAAAAATAAAAAAATAAATGCGCAGATGTACTGATGTTCAGGGTGGCCAAAAAAAATGTAATCATGTTATTAGTAACGTTCTGATATAAATATGTACAAGCTTTACACAACTTGCTATGGAAACACCATTTCAACGGTCGTTGAAGTTTAAGTGTTTTTTTATTAATAAGGCTGATTATGTTTTATATTATTGAATTGTGTAATTAGCTTGATAACAATTGTCCTTAGAAATAATATATCCAAACCATATCTTTGGAAATTCAAATAACTGCCAAGCGTTGAAGTGGTTTATCCCAATTAAAATTGTTTTCTTTATCCTTCTTAGAAAATAACCCCGTTATTTACTGATCATATTTTAAATTGTCTACAGATAGAATACAGATATTTTTCGTTTGAAGTCATTGATAAAAAAACCTAAAGATTGGACTTCAAGACACAAAAAATAACCTCACATATCATATTAATAAGAGTGGTAGATACTCTCAGTATCACTCTGGTGAAAGACCATCATTCACAAACATGGATTGAATTAACATTAGCCGTATTAGGTGATCAAGTCTTAATGGGCAGGTACAACCTTCTTCAATCTCTATCCCTCTGGTTTCGGGCAGCTACGAGTCTTGTGCGATGTTTATATTTAAAAAAACTTCCTGGTAAGTAGCGTTAAGTATGACACAAGAAAATTTCGTCCACAAAGTATTTCATTTCTATCAAATAAAAATACCTCCAAAATGTTTAGATATCTTGTTGGATAACTTCGGATTGAGATAATAAAAGTAGTATTGAGAAAAAAACACCGACAACGCAAAAGGTACATGTGTACATTGTTATCAGGCGAGTTAAAATACAATGATCTATCGAATTTCTAAATAAGGGACATTTTTATGTTTAAAGCATAATAATCAATAATCATCAAAATAATTATCGATTTTCCAATTTCAAAGCATTACATATAATGTATATATATATAAAAAATATTTTATGGAAATCAACAGTTTACAATGCGGTTCATTTATACATGTGTCTTTATCGTCATTTATGTAACTGAGAAACCAATTATAGTTTTCCCTATCATACTATTTTATTATGTAACTAAAAGTTAAACACTATAGGTAATTACAACAAACAAAAAACTATTACACCAGAGATAGATTATTATAACAGAATGCCACATAATATATGTCTTTACTCTTTACATAATATATCATTACGTTTTATGCAGTTTGGTACACATTTAATACATTTTTAAGGGAGTTTTAATATTTATTTTCGTTAGAATTAAAGATATCTACATCACGGAGAATGTTATTATATGATGAACATAATCTTATAAGACCAGCATTTTTATTTGAATTTGTTTTACAATGTTTTTCTTTTAAAATATTTCACGAACGTGTGTGCCGTGTAGGTACTTTCAAATAGATTATGTTTAATGATTCAGGACAGTAGGTAATGTTGTTCATGATTTTATATGGCAAAATTGCATATGAGAGTTGTCTGCGTACACTCAATATACATTATTAATTTTGAAAATTTTTGTTGCATTCAGACAAATATCAAATAGATTGTGTGATTTAAGAAATGTATTTTATGATTGTTTTCTAAATCGATTCAATTTATGGACTTAATGTAATAATTCATGCCACCAACCTGACAAAAAAAACAAAAAAACGTCTTTTTTTTACTGAAAGGGAATTTTTAAGCTTCGGAGAATTGTTCAAATAAGTACCTACCTACTATAATTGAAGTTCTTTCCTTTTGGAATATCAAATAAAAGTATTGACGTTATGAACGCCTCGCACAAACTGAAATTGTTTTACTCGCTTGTTTTACCTACACCCATTTTATCACTTCTCTGAATATCTTTGTTGTAGTCTCCTTTGAACATTGTTTGGTATCAAATTTCTTACCCGCTATACATTGTATGAACTTCAATGAGGTTTGTTTGCCATAAAGAATGTTAAAACCTCAAATGGATACCCACCTTTTAAGTAATGTTTAAAATAAACACTAAAAGCCATTTCAAGTATCCTTTTTTGGAAACGGAAATACACTTGTGATCATATTCTGACATTGAAAATTATTAAAAATTTTATGTGAATAATAACATAATTTCCTTTATATCTTCCATATATTTTTTAACCTCTGAAGTCATGTGGTTCAAAGGATAGGTAAAATCTTACTGATCCACAACTTTAGCTTGGGTATATAAAAATAAGCTTTCTTTTTATAGGGATTACGCTGATAAGGTTCGATTCCTAACGCAACATTTCAATAATATAATAATAAGCTTAGTCGCAGTCACAGGGAAAAGAGTTATATACATTTTAAGTATCTAGTTTTTAACAGTAAAAAAAATATGATGGTATGTGTCGTTTTTAACATTTATGGAAGTTTAAAAAAATAGAAATTCGTAGTGCTAAAAGAGTAAAACCAAAATGCTCACAATTGTTCTTCTGTCGTGCATTTCATCAATAAATTGCTACATAAAAAACGTTTATAAATATGACCTATTAATAAAAATATTTCACGAACCAAAAACGGCTTCAAATTTTTTTAACTGGACAACACAGTAATTTACATTTTTGAAAAATACAAATTGGAAGACAATTTTATTTGCACGAAAAGCTGATTTTCTCCGCCAATCTTCATCAAAGAAAATAAAAGAATAAATGTCAACCTCTTTTCGTTCTACAGCGTCTATCGGTTATCAATAAAGATATTCCGCTGCCATGTTCCGCTTGATTTGACTCCAATTTAATTACACTTGATCACTCCCCACGGAATTTGCTTACAATCTAGAATACAATTTTATTTCAGATTTATCTTCTAATTTTTGTTCAACAACTTTCTTTAACCGTTGAGTGGACTCGCTTTCAAGTGTTTTTTTTAAACCATATTTTAATTTACGTATCCAGGAGTCACGGATCGAACATTTATAAATTTTCGTTGTTTGTTTTGGGGTGTTATGCCGTGTTGCGCTACCTCCTTCTTTAGCCGACGTTTCGGACAGCGTTGCAGTTTCCATCATCAGGGCAGATCCGGCAGATCCGACGATGTCGTCGGATCGCAAACAACGAAAATGCTTTTTGCCGTGAAAATCTAAAAACGTCTCCCATTTATATTATATTACATTTTATCAAACTCAATTTTATTTACTCGTGTTATCTAACAAAATACGTTCCAGAGGAGTTGATACTCCCTGTACCGGCCTGGTGAAAGACGATCATTAAAAAATGAAACGTTTAGCTCTAAACAGCCATGTATGTCCATCGGGGATTCCATAGTCCCATAGTAAGTAATTATTATAATATAACTACTTTTTTATTACGATCAAAATTCTTGTAATATAAATGCTTTATATATTTTTTTCATTCAAGCTTGCCAAACTACATTTTATTTTTTTATTTATTAACTTTTTTTATACATACATTATTTATAAAATGTTTTGGCTGCCCAACTAGGAAGAATCCCGTTTTAGGGCAGTCAAATTAGGATGATATATGGAACATATAGAACGCATCTTGTATATCAAAAATAAATGGCAGAAATAAAAAGAAGAGAAAGAATAAAAATACAAAAGGTAAAAAATAAAAAATAAGGATTAAAAAAAAAATTGTAATAAAAGAAAATAAAAGTTTTAAATACAATAACTGAAATAATATAAAAATAAAAATAATAAAATAAACGAAGGTTTGCTTGTAACTCTTCAAATTCCTAAATACATGTGTTGGATAAAATAAGAACAAGAAAAAAAAAGAGAGGAAAAGTATTTTGCAACAGTAGGTTGGCACTAAGCTACTTAGGTAGGTACATGAAGACAACATTAATGTAATAATATGGAGGCCTCAGCACGGGTAAACCACCCAGTAAGGCCAACATTAGTGGATTATACCATAAAATGTAAAAATATTGTACCAAATTAACAAAATATGGTCAAATTAATAGAAGAGACCGCGACGAGTGGGGGAGTCTTGTCCAACATGGGAATTGGAGTGGGGTCACGATCCTCAGCAATGAGGAACCGATTTGAGAAAAATAAGAGTAAATCACATGTATTTAAATAAATTATTTAGTTTTTTTTTTAATAAAACTTGCAGCTTACCTCTAATTCCAATTGCCTCTAATTTTTCTAATAATTTCTTTGTATCAATGGCATCAAATAATGATACCATTGACGTAAAATGTTGTTGTTTTATGTTATATATACATACGTATATATAACACAAAAATATATCCATACAGGTATGAGTAACTTTTGCCTGCAATAACCGCTTCCCTTATTACGTCACAAATACATTTGATTATATAATTATCATAGATTATATATTCCATACACACAAAATCAGCTTAATTAATATGGTGGTGGGTATATCAAAGATAATAGAATAAAATACGTTGGGGTACATCTTATGTCTTATATTAAATAAACTTACTTTTACATTTAAAAATTATTTTTTTAATGCTACTTTTTTAATATGTATTTGTTTAATTATGAAATAAATAAGATTGCTAAGATAGATAAGCACTTTTATTAGAGTGTTTTTGGTGCTTTCATATGCATAAATAATAATTTACAATGAGCATCAATAATGAAATATCAACTAGGAAATATGATTTTTGGTCATTCTATCAAATATTGATATTTTGAGTTCCTTGGAGCAAGATGCCACGTGAATTTATTTCAGTATTTTCAGGGTTGATATCTGCTGGGAACGGGAATCAATAACACTGATTGCCCTTTGATTATCTGTTCCTGTCGGGATCGGCAATCGGAAAAGTGCCACATTTTGGCAAGAGAAAACAAAACAAATTACTTTTGATAAAGGAGAAAACTGACGAAAAACAATGTGAGACGCTCCGCCTAATAGAGTTTTCTTTTCAAAGAAAGCTAACTTTGTTTCATGGCCGTACTGTACATGATATTACTATTTATGAATAAATAATAACAGACGTTTTGAAGCTTTTCGATCAATCACTAGAAACTTATGTTCGATCCTTATTACCTACATATTATTATGTCAGAGTTTTAACAAAATAAAATTTATATAGAGTATTTTTTAAAACTCGGCCAAGTATCTAATCTACGAAATTGATAAATAAGCTAATTTTCGAAAACGGAATAGGTTTTTCTAAGATTTTTTTTGCGTTCACTTATAAAAAAAATTAATATGCTTATTTAGATTTGTCATTAAAACGATATAGACTACTGTGACGTGACTATAGGCTGTGTGTTCTGTGACGATGACCAACATGAAGATAGGTTCGAGTCCCGATGACAGATGTGTTAGCAACCAGTAGCCGCGACTTCATTATTATATTTCCAAAGTTAACTTTTTTACATTAGCTCCAGACAAGAGGCCCTGGGAAAAAAATCCTACATGCATATGTCATCTTTAGGAATGTTGTGTAGAGGGTCTATTTAGGGAAAAGAAGGACAGGAAGTTCTGGAAAGGAAAAAGGTTTGAGGAATCTAAGGGTCATAGTGTTCAGGAGTGACAGTGACAGATGACAGTGATAGATGCCAGTGATAGGTGGATTCATCGTATGAATCCATCCCTCCCATTGCGTTGCAATGTGATGGATCCGGAGAGTTCAAATGGTCTCCCTCAATCAGTCTCTCCAGATCTATCCCGCCACGCATTAAGTGGGCAAATGACATAAACAAATCTCACTCCATAGAGCCGGGCATCCCTGCTAAGTCACCAAATATTGTCAATCACTTGGGGGTGACCTATGGCAGGATTGTTGATTATCAATAAATGGTTCCGTCACGGTGGTACCGTCTCCCAAAATTAGAATGCTGGTCTGAGCCATTACGTCTGCCCTGAGATTTCGTATGCATAGCAGTTGGTGGTGGCGCTCCTGGTAGTAGTTGTTTGGTACAAATAGGGATGCCTGGAGGCATCTTGTCGAGACGATAGTAATGGATCCCCGACCCGGATAGGATCAGTATTATAACAGAGTTACCCATACCTGCCTCCTATTTCCTGCACTTCCTAACACATTTAATGCAAAAGGTAATTTGTTTTTAAAGTTGTGACAATATATCACAATTTTCAATATTATGTATACCTATATAAAAAATTATAGAATTGCAAAATTCAATTTACAATAAAAATAACATTTTTTTTCACAAATAGTTTTTGTCAATTATTGCCAAAAATTTTGCTTAAGTGGATTAAATGCACTTTGGAAATACTCGTGTATACATGGATTCTGACTGAATTAGCGATTCTAAAAAACAATTAATTTATTATAAAAATGTTAAAATTTAACATTTTAAGTGGGCCGATCAGAATCTGAAAATTATGTGTTAAAATATCCTACATTTTTTGTGAAAATAATGTCACATTGTAGTTCTAAATAATTACTGTTAAACCTTTATTCATCAATACAACATATCTCAATTTCTGTTTGTATGTCATTTTATTGGTTTATTTATCGGTCTAAAACCGAGACAATGTAACAGCATAGCAATATTTTTACAGAACTTTTTGCAATAAATTTGTGAACTAACGAAACTTAAATATGTGAATATTTCTGGAGCTAATGAGGCCGGTATTTCCAATTGGGGTATGTTGTCAGGCTGAAGTTAGCGGGGAGGGGAAGGGGGAGGTGGGGGTCCTGGCTATTTAGACCTATACACCAAAATAAAATTTCAATTCTGCTGATACTTATGGTATCTTCCACTAATACAAAAAATGTATAGAGATATATATTATTTTTTGTGAATTAATAAAATTGTGAAATTAGAAAAATTAATTAAATTAAATTTTCTTGCACACGCTGAGATTTGAACCTCTGGCCTCCTGATTCGTAGTCGAGAGCTTTACCCCCCCAAGAAGGGAGGGCGTCAAAAGCTAACCACGCAACTATTTTCAACTCATTGCGAGGTATCCTTTAATGTTTAAAATGAAAAACAGAAAAATAAATCATTTCCATTTATAAATTGCAAAACTTACATGCAGATTTTGTTTATTATTTTATTATGTAGGTTAGGTTTTTTTATAAAATGCTAAGGGTAAAAACTTCATTTTGCAAAGTCACGGAAAAACATTGCTTATGGTCAAGCAATTAACGATGAATGTACCTTCGTTGGCAGCACACATGCGATTTCTGCCACGATAATAATATTGAATGCGCAGAATTGCATAAAGTTAATTTTAATATGTACCTGAATGCTTTGCTGAAGTATCTGCAGGCCATGTACAGCACGCCAATCTTCTGAGAGACTAACTTGTCACTGGATTTGATGGAGCTCCCGTACCTGAGCTGGTCACTTGGAGTTACACCATATCAATGGAAGCCCTTTTGGGGAGATTGATTCCTTTGAAGGAAACTAGGTTTTCATTTTGATACCTACATGATCCTTTTAGAAGTAATCAAACTTACAAGTTCTCCATACCATTGAGATATTCCAGGTGTTTGCGCCACTTTATAAATAAGAACACGGCGAGTTATTTTGCCTTCTTATTGCAAATATTAATTTAATTCTATAGTAATAATTTGATTCCTTGTTTCCCGACCCCCTCTGCCCCTCCCCGTCCCCATGGTGAATGGTGAATGACTTCGTGACTAGAAAAATAAAGCATTCGCTTGTACCGATCTTGCATCTGACGTTCCGGATTAAATTTTCAACCCAAAGTAAAAATACACATAACGGTTTTCGGTTAATAAAATCTAGTGAATTACAAGCAAAAAAATCATCGCATCAACTCCCGTAATAATAATAATAATAAAAATAATTGGATAGTTTGTAGAGCGCCGATTTTTGTGATAAATCACCCCAAGTACTTATTCCTCTAACCACATGCTATTGCCATGTTAATAGAAACAAATTTTGACAACCGGCGTAGTTTCCATTCCGAAGGTCGCGGGTTCGAACCTGGCGTGCGCAAATAAATTTTATTTAATTAATTTGTGTTATTTCACAATTAATTATTTAAAATAATATATATATTATATTTGCGGCACGTTCCAGAGTGGAAGATACTCTTGGTATCGCCCTGGTGTAAGACCACCATTCAGAATTGAAACGTTGCTTGAAATGGCTTTAGCCGTGTTTAGTGACTAGATCTGAATAGCCAGGTACTTCCCCACCTTCCTCTTCCTCGTCTCCTTCCCTTCCCCGCTTACCTTCAGCCTCATAACATACCCCAATTGGGGATACCATAGTCTCACTGGCTCCAGACAGGAGGAGTTGGGACTCTAGTGAGGTTTTAACTATAAAATAAATTACTTGGCCTTATAAAAAAACTTAGAAAAGGGAAATATTATTTTAAATTTTCATAATAATAGCCTACCTCTGTAAAAAGAAGGCACCAGAAGAAAAAGAGTATTAACAGATGATTGCTAACTAATTCGTATTTGTCCAAGGTAAAGCTATAATAAAGTGTTACTAATATAAGTAATACAATGTATCTGTAGTTAATTGTATGTAATTGTAGATTTTTGTTATTGTACATTAACAGAGTTTTATAACTGGATTATTCTCACGCAAGTGAGAACATCTGTAAAACCCAGTATAAATAAATAAATTATACATGGTTAAAAAATTGCACTTCTAAACTTGATTTCGCTAAATAAATATTTTACTGGAAGGAAAGCGGATAAGAATTCTATTTTTCTATTAGAAATAAGATCCGATTATTAAATTTGGACTGGTGTATTGAACGTGAAATTTTCACTCGTAAATTACCGTATCTGAGTGAGTAACTTGCGCTCCCTATGTTGTATAATGTACATCCCTAATGGTCTAAGCTCGAATCAACTCCCATCTGTAAATACGGAAGCACGGTGATGGATTGACAGGGCAAGAATAATGAACTCCCGTCGGAGCATTTGGACACAGAAGTTCACGGTTCGTTACCCATTAACGTCTGATATTTGGGCCGGCTGCTACTGATCTGCTGTCCTCTAGGGATGGTAGGCTAGCCGATAATCGAAGTTTTCGATTGAATTTTTATTTATTGTATCGGAGGGTTACAATAAACACATAATATTATATCAACGACTCTCAAAATGATAACCGTAAAAAAGTATATGTTTAAGCAGATTTTTTGTCTTTTATGAATTCAAAAATATTATTATTCAATTTATAAAAACATTTAATTTATAAACAAGTTCTGTTGTTTAATTATTGCTAAGCTTGAAAGCTATTTCGCCTTCTGAAGGCAATTTCAAACTGTATTTCGCTGCTGTTTCGATTAGTAAGACAGAATGAATTAAAATATGTGCCTACATTTTCGTTGTTTGTTTTTGGGGTGTTATGCCGTGTTGCGCTGATGGACGCTGCAACGTTGTCTGCGTGTTGCAAGGAGGTAGCACAACACGGCGTAACACCCCAAAAACATACAACGAAAATGCTTTTGGCCGTGAAATCTAAAAACGTTTATGTGCCTACCCTACATGCTAATATTTCCATTGCTGTTCCATTTATAATTCCTAGTACTATTAGGTACCTAATTAAACATATATTGCTCTCAACAAAACTTGATTTGCTTTAGTTTATTTATTCTGATAAAAGGGGTGATGAAAAAGTTAAAATTGAAATTTGGATTTAAAGTATTTATCTGGTGTCTCATATTGGACATTATTTGTGTAATGTGAGAAACTAGGTAAATATGTTCTAAGTATGTTCAAATAAAATTTATTCAAGGCTTTCGATTTATAAATCGTTTTTCCCTTTCGATTGAGCATTTGATTAACCTACTTGCCATCACTACTTGCGATGCTCCCCAAGTTTATGTATTTGCAAAATCGATCTTTACATTCATTTTACCGAAAAGTGCCACCGGTCCATCCATGTTAATGTATAAACATGAACGTTCCCTACATCAGTAAATGTTTGACTTTGCAATTTCTAAATTGAAATTTGAAACATTTTGGCAACGCTAGGATTATCTTTTAAAAACTCGTCCATTATTTTATTTTATTTTCGTTAGTTTGTTATTGCGAATTTAGACTTAGTTGTTGTTATTTTATCAAAGCTGTTTCAAAAAGCAATTTTGTAGCTAAAATCGTTCTTTGTGGATTTCAGAACGCTTAAAAGGTACCTTGGAAAGTCACGCATTAATTCGAAAAACCAACAAATATAGTTTTTTATGACTAAATTAATTAAAAGTAAAAATTCCAGCTCAGAGTTAAAAAAATGGAATAATTTACCTACTTGCATAACGTTTTCAGATTTAGCGATGAAGCCGTAGGTAAATATGTTTTTGTCGCTCTAATTTTAAGTATACCTACATGTTTTTGTACACGATTACGAACAAGAGTGAAATTACAACAGCCGGAGTAATTGCATCTTTTAAGTTGTTTTTTAAAGCTGAAACAAGAGGGGTAGAAAGAAGACGCGAAATGTGAACTTTGCTATATTAACATATTATGTAAACTTATTTTGTTATATGTGATTAGAATGTCTGGTCTGAATATGTGGTACATGGATAATTAAAAATAATCTTTCACGGTGGAACAAGGTGAAAATTTTATCAATGTATATAATTTTATTATAGTTCTCGGTGTGAAATAACCTGGTTGAGAGATATTTCACACCGTTTATTGATTATATATCACTGATTTGTTCCGAATACATCTGCTTTTATAAGCTGAAAGCCATGTAACAACATTGTTTTACTACAGAGTTATGGATGCTTTTTATTCAGCCAACAATTTTTTTCACGGCAACAACTGTTTAAAAAAAACAAAAAAGTTTGACGTATATGTAAGGTCATTCACGAAAAGGGTATTCAGGGAAACAATGGGGGTAATTAATTTCAATTTGTAGGAAAAACCCACAATTCCCAACGTGAAACGTAACGAAAAATATTATTTTAGGTAAGTCTTAGAAAAGGGATTTCTTCCTGTTGATCAAAACATATTTATCATTAAAATACTATCGTATGTAAGATCACAATACAAAAATAAATAAGAAAAAGACAAAAATAATATGATTACGGCGATGCACTACGAAGTAATACAAAGTCATCTGTTTCTGGTTTAAAAAATTTAGTAATATTTAATATCGCTGTGAGTAGAATACATCTCGGCCTTTGAAATCTTTTCACAAGCTCAAAAAAAGCATAGTACCTGGCCTGTAAAAGCTGCTTTAAAGATCAAAATCTTTTATTTGCGTACCCCTTTCCGGTAATGGTTTTATTGTGTAATGTGACAAATGAGATTATTTTATAAAATTTTCGTAAAACATGAAAATATTTGTGCAAGAACATAATCGCATAATAAATTAAAACACGATTTTTGGCGATGTTTTTTTCATGCATAAATCAAAAGTGGTGGATGGTTTTAAGCGGGAACATAAACCTTATCGCCATCCTACATACGAAGTGTTATTGTTAGCGGCCCAATTCTGAATTTTACACGACTAGTCCAGTCAAGTTAAACATGAAAAGGGGGTCGTGCTTGCAAAAGGTCCGATCTTTCTGAATTTTTTATATGTTGTTAGGACCTAAACCAATATTAAAAAAACAGATTTGCAATTTCCAAAGTGCTGTGCGAGCGGCGGTGTACCCAAAAAACCATGAAATTTTCGGACTTTTTTCAGTTTTTGCTCAATATCTCAGTGAAGGAAGGGTCTGACCGGTATATTTGTTCAACACTATTTTAAAGTAGACTAAATTTGCTACAATTTGAGACTATGGGGGTTCTATACAGCAATTGGTTTTTAAAATACAGTTCTTCGAAAATCAACAATTTTTTACAAAATATGATTTTTTCTCGAAATGGTCACTTATTTTGTGAAATATTTTCTAAAATACGATTCCCAGCACAAATATAAAATGAAATGAAGTTGTAGTAAATTTAATTAGCTTTCATTTGAAACCAAATTGCTACCTGTAGGCTTAGCGGTTCTCTCAAAAATTGCAGATAACCAAAGTCAAAGTGGGTTTTGGGGGAAATGCAAATAAACTGGTCCCACGTCTTTTTATGGCTTTACTTATCAACCACTTACAATTTATTTATTTTTGTTATTGTTAACAAATTGTTTGATGGAAAAAGAATAAGATAATTTACCTATCGGAAATTACGTGATCATCAAACATTGTTTTATATACCTACATACTAAAATACTTGTACAAACATCATGGTACCTACTATAAGGACAAATTACATTTACTCAAAAAAGAAAACTAATATAAATCATGTAGGATTGTATTTTGATGGCCAAGTCATGCCATTCTTTTTATCTTAGATAGCATGGGCTTGGGCTCGCACGAAAATGGTGTCTCAAAGGCTGTGATGGACGCTGGGAGAGGCGTCCAGTCTGCAGTCGGGTCATCTTTATCGTGTACCATGCACAATTTGCCAGAGGACTGAGCAGTGGAGTCCAGCCTTTCTGCATCTGCACAGCTCCCAGAGCACCCTTTCTTGCATTTACATGAAATTTTTCGCAGAAGTGCAGGAGGTGCGGGATTAACGGTGGTGGGGATGGGGGTGAGTCCCTGAGAAGAGAGCTTCCACCCCCAATCAGTGGGATTCTAGTTGACACACCGCTACTTCTGCACTTGGAGGTAGCACTTTGCTGCATGGTGGCCTGCGGCATATGGCCTGTGGCAACGGGCGAGGTTTATGCTCGTTGAAGTGACAAACGTCTTATATCTCAGGAAATCCAAAGTATCCCTCGCGATGTCACCCCCATATGAAGCCACAAAGTACTTGATGTCTGCTTCTCTCACGGCTTTTGGGGTGAACGAAGGACGACCTCCACTTGCTCAGCAAGTGGTTCACTCTTGCTCAGTAGTGTGGTGATTTTGGTCTTTCCTTGGTCAAACGGTGCTGTGATAGTATCGCACCCGGTAAACGCTTGGGTGAATAGTATATAACGTCCCTGCACCCCTAGCACGGTCGATCGATATGAAGTTACTGACCGATTGTCGGTAACTTCTCATCGTTCCCTAGGACAACTGTAGATCGCAAACGAATTGGTGACAGTTTACAATGACTACCATGCTAGTACCCCTGGTGGTTGTAGCAGGTCGTAGAGTAGTGACAGCAACCAGCTTCGCCCTTCGTGCTCTTCTGTACGTAGATTTTTGTCTCTTTAGCGACTAAACCATTGAGAAGAACGAGCAGGTCGGCATCTTCTCCCACTAAAGCCCCGTTTGTACTTCATTTGATTTGTACTTCACTGCTGGAGGTCACATTTTGAGCAGAAACATACGTGGGATGTTTTTGTCTCGCATTACTGCTCTCGGGCGGGTCACGCACATAATGCCTTCCATCTCATGAAATGTGTTATCACCATCTAGGGTGTTAACGTTCACCTCCGTAATGTCAGAGACAAATTGGATAAAAATCTTCTTTTCCTATTGGTGGTGAGGATTCATCTCGCAAGATCGCCGAAGTTTCAAGCTGCACAGCTACTGAATAAGAACAGGATAACCCCAGCGCAGCGCACATATTTTCGGTAAAAGTAGGTATTAATTCCAATCAGAAGGGAGGAAACAAAAGATCGAGTTCGTACAGCACTATCAGAGCATGAGAAAATAACACACACTTCTTCTTCCATGTTTCAAGGAGGCCACGCATGTTTTTGAGAACAACAGTCTCAAAAAATATCTGTACTGACTCAGGGATGACAGAATCAACATTGTTGAAAAAATCCTCCGAGGTGGGATACTGACTGGTTTTATACACTTGTGTGCGGGTATCTTCAACGATGATTTCTGCTGCTGCCTTCACAACTCTCAACCGCTCTTGCTGCACACCGCCTTTTTGTTCCTTGTACCAATCATTATACAAAATTTTATGGCCGGTATTTATGAAGCAGACGAGTGTCCCTTTGTTGGAGCTAAAACGTTTTTGAAGGTAAGTTTTCGCTGTTCTGACATCAGGGATACAATCACCCCTAATTTGCTGCAGAAGTTGTGATAAATAAAAATGGCATTCATCACTGTTTTCCATTAAGTAATCGTACACATACTCCATCGCTTCTTCAGAATTACTGGCTGGACGATACCCTCTCTTATTCCCAGGAGCAGGTGGTAATCTTAATAGGCTCACGTAGCACAATCTGTGGGTTCCGTCTGCAGCAACCAGGTCGCCAATGGCGAGGAGGTGCTCCTCCAATCGTCACCTCGGTGTTTAGCTGTATCTAAAATAGTTTGCCTCATGCCCAACTTCTCAACTGTACGGACCACATTCCTTCTTGCGAAGGGCAGTTTGCTTTGTTGCCCAAGAAATTATTCAGTGATAGCATCACCACACAAAATTCAAATCCCTCTCAAGGTAGGAGCCAGTTTACTTGATAATCTTGTCGATAAAGTCTTCGGTTGGGAAGCAGAATTCCTTCCTTCAACGTTACACACAGCTGTATATCTCTTCCTGGTTGAAATTTTAGAGGAAATTTTTATTTTCTGTGAGACCACGTTATTGACTCCCTTCAATTAGTGTTCGAATTCCTCGTTCTTTGATGATCACAACAGGACATGTATCGAGGTCCTCACGACACACAAAACACACGCTCGGACGGATAGACATTTCGCAACACTCTGAAAGCTGCCCTGGGGGCCTAGTCTCGATCTTTCGGTTTCACAAACAAGCACGTTTGCCGTTTAACCTTTCTTGACGGTGCTGTCAACTAAGCGGTCACGGTTTGTATTTACTGAAATATCTTTGTAAATATACTAAACATAGAGTTAACATTTTAGGTATTCCTCCACAATACATTTATGTATTGGATTAAATAAATACATTACACTAATATTTACTGAGTGTACAGCATCGGAGCGCGAGAAAGTTTTTAGCACGGTCAGAGGAGGGTTAATACGGATTCGTGACGTAGCTAAACCCGCGTTACGGGCGCTGTGAGAGATATAGACTAGGCCCCCTGGAAGGGCCGGGTGCGGGTAAGGAGGTCAAGGGAGGGGACAATGAAAACCGTTATCTGCCATTTTTGAATTTTTGAGTGAACCGCTGAGCCTACAGGTACCAATCCGGGCTCAAATGAAAGCGAATTAAATTTACTACAACTTAATTTCTTGTAATATTTGACGTGGGATGCGTATTTTAGAAAATATTTCACAAAATAAGTGACCATTTCCAGAGAAAATCATTTTTTGGAAAAAATTGTTGATTTTCGAAGAACTGTATTTTAAAAACCAATGGCTGTATAGAACTCTCTTTGGTCTCAAATTGTAGCAAATTTAGTCTACTTTAAAATAATGTTGAACAACTATGCCGGTCAGACCCTTCCTTCACTGAGATATTGAGCAAAAACTGAAAAAAGTCCGAAAATTTCATGGTTTTTTGGGTACACCGCCGCTCGCACAGCACTTTGGAAATTGCAAATTTGTTTTTTTAATATTGGTTTAGGTCCTAACAACATATAAAAAATTCAGAAAGATCGGACCTTTTGCAAGCACGGATGTACATCTTGACTGGACTAGACGTGGTGCATAGCCTTAAAAGGGATAAGATTTTTGCCTGTATTTCTAAAACTTTGACGTAGTTCGATGTAACTAATTTGTTTTAACAGCTTCAATCTAATATAAACTTAGAAATATCTTCTTAATATCCTAAATTTAAAACAGAAAATAAGTTCTCCTATTAAAAAACGAACGAATGTTTTTTCGAACGGTGAGTTCTGGATGTCCTCTACAGCTTTTTTTGCCTCGAGTTTTGACGTCAAATATTTCAGGACGTCATTTCCATCTATTTTAAAAAAAACTGATGCTATATTTATGAGGAGCTGTCTATATTTAGTTGTCCATACTTCCAGCATGAGTTAAAAGGCTCAAATAAACATTTCTGTAAAAAAAACGAGACCTTTCTTGTTTACTTCATAGTTCATTACTTTTCAAAACATCTTATAAAATCCTTCCAACTGTAAAAAATAAGCGAAAACACTGTGTGAGACTGTGGTGGCCTTCAATCTAGTTACCTGGGGTGCTAGAATGGTCGATCGATAAGGATCGGTATGATAATTGCCGGTAACTTCTCATCGTTCCCTAGGACAACTGCAGATCGCTAACGTACAAAAAACAGTTGATATCGAATATATTAAGGACACTTAGTGATTGTGAACTGTCACCTATTCGTTTGCGATCTGCAGTTGTCCTAGGGAACGATGAGAAGTTATAATTATCCTACCGATCCTTATCGATCGACCATGATAGCACCCCTGGAATGGTTCATATAACAAATTAATAAAACAATGTTCACTACTGATTGAAGGTTTATTTAAGAATCTAAATTACAAATTACTACTATTAAATAATAGAAACTAAAATTTGTACGCAAGGACTGTAGAGGAAGGAACACCCGCGGGAGTGTAATGCGCGGAGATATAATCTGTCATCAGTCATCACTCAAGTTAGTTCAGTGATGCCAACTCTCGCTATCAATTAGTGATGTCAATGATCACACCGATACGGCGACGGTATCATGATAGTTAATGAAACAATTTCTTAAGTGTGATGGTTTGTTAGTTACGAGTAAGTAAGTAAAATATCATATTTTAAATATCAAATGTTTAAAAAGTATGAAGATCCCATGAAAATTGAATAGAAACTCGGGCTTAACCGCGAAGCGAAAATCGATTAAATTTTATTTATAAATCGATTATTTAATTCTTAATGTTTTTTTTTGTATTACACTATTTGTATCTCTAATACAAACTGTTTAGACTACGGATTTTCAATAACATGTTAATTACTGTACGTTGATATCGTTACTTAGCAATTAAATTTCGTATAAGGTAAAAGGTACTTACAGTGGATTTTGTTGGTTGGATGATTATATGAAGGATCAGATTTAAGATACAATATAATAAAAATTTGTAATTTTGACCTTCGAGTTACGTCGGGGTAGCCTCACGGCGGAGTCATAGACACTCGGCGCTCAGGCACGGGGAAACCGGAAACCAGGGAAGGGGGGTCGGGAACAAAATTCATTGCCAGTAAATAAATTATCTATGTTTTTCTTCAAGCTTCGAAAAATCACTTTGTGGCGTAATTTTGAATTAAATTTAAAAAATAACTTTGTATTAAACCACTATTATATAATCAAATAATACGAAGAAACCATCGGTTTCGAAACATGTAGGTAATTGTGATTATATAATAGTGGTTTAATACAAAGTCATTTGTATTAATTTAAATTATCTATGAATCAAACAATGAGCCAATATTGGCGTAAACACAAACTATTTACATCTGCATATATTTTTCATGTTACAAATATTATGTTATTTTTTTTTTTTTATAGAGAGAAACCTCACAAGAGTCCCAACTGCTCCCTTCTGGAGTCAGTGAGACTATGGCATCCCCAATTGGAGTATGTTGTGAGGCTGAAGGTAAGTGGGGAAGGGAAGGAGATGGGGAAGAGGAAGGTGGGAAAGTACCTGGCTATTCAGATCTAGTCACTAAACACGGCTAGAGCCATTATTAAGCAACGTTTCAATTCTGAATGGTGGTCTTACACCAGGGCGATACTGAGAGTATCTTCCACTCTGGAACGTGCCGCAAATATAGTATATATTATTTTTATTAATTAATTGTGAAATAACACAAATTAATCAAATAAAATTTATTTGCGCACGCCGGGTTCAAACCCGCAACCTTCCGATTGGGAGTCAAGTGTCTTACCACTCGACCACGGACGGTCGTCAAATATATCTCTATATCTCTTATAATATTATAGTTTATAAGACCTTAAATAAATAGAAAAACTGAGGTATTTTTGTCACAAAACACGTTCTCGGATTTATTTTTTAATGATTTTAATTCAACTAAAATTGAAATTCGGAAAACTGTGTTGACTAGATTATGTATTGAATTATTTTTTTGTATCATTATATAATTAGAAATTTGTGTTGTTAAATAGAATCTATCGTTTGAAAATTGAACGATTCTGCCAACGACCAACGGTATATCCTTATTATATTAAAAATAAACTTAGTTTTTCAAAATTTTAAAACTTCGTGTATTAGATGAAATAACAATCTTTCAAAATCAATTTATGTTTTTTTTTGTAAAAAAGAGTCAATACGTGTAGAATTTAATTTGAAAACGACTAATTTCCGGTATTCTCTGGTAATACACTCTTAAAGTATAATTTACTTTAACTAGTGATTCCTGACATTATTTGGAGAATAAATTGTAAATTAATTTTGGTGTCCGGTAAAATTTTTATATATTTTTTCAACTTAAAACATAAAAAAATTAGTAGGTATTGTACATCATATATGTACGAGATGATGGTTTAGGTGGTTACTCGGCTGAGTGAACAATGTTGACATTTGGAAGAATTATTTTTTATAAAAGAAAATATATTTATAAAACCAAGATTTCAGCAACATTTTTTTAATCCAAATAAATTAAAGAAATTGGTGGTTAAAATGAGTCAAGTACGTTCCTTAACATCCTGTATATGACAAAAAATAAATCGCTGAAAAGCACGTGTGTCTAAATCGAGTGGGTTTTTTCCGTAATTTCAGCAGATCTACGCGGTGTTCGGCGGATTTTCGCGGTGAACTATTTTCCTATGCAAGTCATGTTATGCCCGCTCACGTTTGCCAATGACTGAATTTCAATTCCCCATACAATCCGCATCCTTATGCCCCCATATCACTATGGCAGCCATACCCTTTAGCCTTAATAACGAACATGGAGCGTGCGCGCTCTAAATATACTGGTATGCTTTTACACTTTTTCCAGTTCAGTACGATGTCATTATTATTGATGAACAGACTAATATATATATATTCAAAATATTGTGATGCTGATTTATTTAAATTTTAAACTTATGCTAAACTAGTTTTCCCATTTCACGAAATTTTATTGTTGGTGATAATCATTAGAAATTCAAATCAAATTACCAGTTTGAATAATAAAATTGTGTCACTTTAATAAGTCTGTAATTTCATATTTGAAAACGCTATTTTTCCCCTTACTTATCGTTAAAAAAGAACTGATTTACCCACATACTATTTTTCCCCTTACTTATCGTTAAAAAAGAACTGATTTACCCACATACGGCAGTTCCAAAGCAATCGTGTCCCATTTTTCCAGAAAAAAATATTTTAAATAATATAAGTTCATATTATTTATTTATTTTATTGTTTATTGAGGCATTTTAAGTAAGTACATAATTATCTATGTCCTAATACAATCCTTATATATATATATACACAAAATTAAAGTAACACATTTACAAAAAAATCAATCACATATTTACGTAATTTAATTTTAAAAGTTTTTATGTTTTCTTCTAATTTTATTTCCTCTGATAATTCTCCAAATATCTTCAACGCTCCGTACATCAACGAGTTTTTAAACTGTGTTTTTTTCCTGGGAAGTCTCAATTCATTTCTTTTCCTCGTCTCATGTGTGTGTTTGTTCTGTAGTTTATCAATTTTTCTTAGGAATTCAATAGACGTATGACCATTGATTATCTTGTAGATTAACAATATAGTATTAAAGTAAATAATTTGTTTAAATGACAAGATATTTAACTCCTTCAACATTTTCTTAATTTTTGTGTATCTATTTTTCTTGAATATAGTATGTCAAATCATGAACTTTCCTGAAGCTACTAAGCTTGATAATATTTAACTCGAGTATTTATGTACCGATAAAGTTAGAATTAATTTTTGTTTTATAAATAGGCATGTGTTTGGATTCCTCTTAACCCACTGCATCTGCCTTATAACATTTCTCAAATGGGGATGCCATAGTTCCACTGGCTTTGATTGAAGTTCGAACATTTCTGCGTTATCACATAAAAATAATCCTTAAAAAGGCTTTAAAAAAGATTTTTAAATTTGCAGATACCATTACCTAATTGGCTTCAATCAGTTGGATCTATTGTACACCATCACATTTAAAACATTGGTAAACGTGACGTCATCAGCGATAAATGGAAATTATCAAATAGGGAGCAAACCTTTTTTTCAGAAAATCCACCGTTTGAGCATCCGCTCACCGTTCCGGAAAAACCATATATTTGAATGGAAAAAATACGTTGAATAACGGAAAAGCGACCAACAAAAGGCGTTTCGGCACCAATTTTCCGATTCGCGTGTCTTATATAGGGTTTTCAGAATTTTTTCGTCCTCTTTGCCGCTGTAATGAGATTGAATAATTTTGGGTTTGGGAACTTAGGTATCACCCCCCCTCCCTCTCTTTGTATCATTGACAGATTTGACGAATTCAACTTTTTGACACCACACGATTTCTCGTCTCGTTTGTTTTATCATCGGACGGGGTATTGGTCTCATTTTGATAAAATTCACAAACTTGGTAGCACATTTGTTTAATCAACTGAACGACATCAATATAACTCTCTTGTTGCAAACTTTTATGTTTTTGAGTTTCCAAAATTAAATTGTAAGTTCCATTAAATGCTTGAACCACCACCCGACCTTTACTCGTATTTTAATATGTGCAGATTATAATGTGACGTGAGAGTATTAGCGCTAAAACGATTAAATTACTTTGAAAATGTGTTCAATAACTTAACCTTCTTCTTTGAAAATTTAAAAATGAGATAAATATTATGGTTAAAAATAATGTATAACTTTCCGAAGCCAGTAAGATGCACGAAATCAATATTTAGATATTGTTTTTAGGCTGAAGGAAGTGGAGAGGGGTGGAGATGAAGAAGGTAGAGAGGAAGTTATTTTTTTTTATTTGTGAATATAGTAATTATAACATTATTTTCAATGCTCTACCAAATCAAACCAAAAAACTAAAATAAATTAGTATATTTAAATCAAAAGTAAAAACATGGCTGAGAGATCAAAGTAATAATCAACTTACAAACATTATGAAGACGATGTAAAGACAATTCAAAAGTAAATACAAAAGTTTAAAAAAACTACAGGCCGCCTCAGAACAGGAAACCCCAGTGAGGAGGACTGTGAAAAAAGACAAAAATGTTATACTTATATTATTCTTTATACATACATAATGTACAAACTTTGCTATTGAAACTAATAAAAAAAATAGATATATTTTATTTGATATCTTATATTAAATACTACAATTCCATTTGAAGCATTTGCTTGTATATGGAGGAGGAGTGTATATAAGTGCAGTTATTAGTTAGTTAGATATTTAATTTTATATGTATATTAAGGATATATTGTTATAATGGAAAATAAAAATGATGTAAAAATAAAAAATAAAATGTAATTGGAAAAAAAAAATAAAGTCATTGAGAATAAAATATATTTGTAAGAATTAATTTAGGTGGCAGCCGTTTTTTTCTCAAGATTGTCTTTAAAATGTTTCTTGAAAGAGTGCATGCAACATTTGAATTTTATCAATAATGCTTCTGATTTCTTCCGTTAAATGGTGTTATGCAAAGGTAGTATTTTGGGCACAGAAAAATATATTTAAGACGAGTTCGGTTTTCACTTAAAAATTTATATTTGTGTTTTTCTTTTATAATTTGAATTTTTTTTGATGGCCGGCGTGGTCGAGGGGTAAGGCTCTCGACACCCAATCCGAAGGGTGCGTGTTCGAATACAACGTGCGCAAATAAATTTCATTTAATTAATTTGTGTCATTTCATAATTAATTAATTAAAAATAATACTTAGTACACATTTGCGGTACGTTCCAGAGTGGAAGATACTCTGAGTATCGCCCTGATATACGGCCACCATTCAGAATTAAAACATTGCTTGAAATGGCTTTAGCCTTTAGCTTTAACCAGATACTTCTCCACGTTTCTCATCCCCGTCTCTTTCCCCCCTCACTACTTTCAGCTTCACAAAATACCCCAATTGGGGATGCTATAGTCTCACTTGCTCAACAATTGGAACTCTTGTGCGGTATTCTTATAAAAAAATTCAAGTTGAAAAAATAATATATGAACTAATAACAACAAAGTGTTGATAGATCAAACAAAAGGAATCATTGTTCCATTAGTTCGTACTATTTTCAACAATAGAGAAAATGAAATCTCTGTTAATGGACAAATAAAATTATTAATATCTTCTTGTATATTTCATTTAAAATATCGTGCGTTGTCCTCATTGAGTGACCTTGCGAAGAAAGTAAGTGGAAAACTTGTTCATTCTTCCTGCCCCTTCTGCCACAATAACCCCGCCCTTCCCTCGACGCACTTGCGCATATATCATTTGCGATTTTTGTCAAATAGCTGCATTATTGCTTATGACGGCAGAATAACCTATTCACGTGTATTCATTTATCATTTGCCATTTAACCGAAGGCACGTAACTAAATGTGAGATTCATCGTAATGTATTGGAGCTTCGTGGGGAGACAGGAGGCAGTTCGAGGCGAAGAAATATTTACGCGGAATTGAATTTTCATTTACGATTTTCAGAATAAGACAATTCCCCGATGAAGACGTAATTTTTCCAAAATTGAACAACATCTGCCCTCTGGTTGTGGAAAATTACAAGGGAGGAAAATATTATAGAAATAAAAAAAGAGCAGACAGACTTACAATATTTGTAATTTTAAAGTGTGTAGGGAGGTTTATTTTCCTGTTTTAAGGAGTTCCTGCCGTAAGTAACTCTACAACAAACCCTATTGGGAAATCTTAATTTTTTTATTATATTCCACAATAGGATGTGTTATAGTATTTTTTTTTTCAATTCACATTCAAACTAAATAAATACCAGTAATTTTTACCTGGCTTCGTTTTGACGGGATAAACAAATTCTAGTGTCAAAAAATTATTTTAGTACGAAATTTTGATTTAAAAAATTATCCTTAATTTAGTTAGGCGGTTAATATTGATAAAAACATGTATGTGAATTCCTAATTGAATAATTTAAATAAATCTCCAAACAAAATGCCTTTTATATAATATAATGTAATCCAAAAAAATACCGTTATTTAAATTTGATTGTGGATATTAAAAAAAGGACTCAAATTCCTTATTGGGGAATATAGCATGTAGCCCTCGGCTCTGTAAAAAACACCCACTTGGTGAGTATAGCCTAAATGTTATAGTCCCGATCTGTTGTAGTCCTCGGGATTATAATATAGCCAACTGAGGAATATAATTGTTGAATTTCGTTTGTAGTCTTATTTTAAAAGTCGTTGATTATCGTTTTCAAAGGATCACTAAATAAACATTACTTTCTACTATGTTTTGCCGCCATTTCAGGCTCAATAATCAAAGAGCTCAACGCTCATCACAACAAGACCTACCAAGAGTTCGTAGGTTAAAAATCTAGGGAAATTTATGGAGCGTCGATTTTATTTAATTACAAAGAATCATGTTGTTTCTATAATGATCGGTTTCAAATATTATAAGTTACTACCTAATTGCCTTCTTTAAATATCTTAGGGTTACCTTCACAGTTTTAATTCTAGATTGCCAGAGGAAAACTTTATAATCGTAATGTACATTTTTAAATTCTACATTAAAATCCATCTAATTTAAGAATTCAAGTAGCTTATCGCTCTACCACAAAAGACTGTTAGAAATAATGACTGAATCATGTTAAAGTCATAGTGTGAAACTAGTTAGCAACTGGTTGCATGTTACACTTTATACAGTATATGTACACTTTGCACGTAACACAGAATTTACGCAAAACTACTTAGTGTAGTGAAGTGTATGCTGCAGATTGCACTAACTAGGGGTTGATTTAGTTTACAATTAGAAACTTAGTTTTTTATTTAAACGATCCATTAATTTAAGTACCGTGTTTAGATAATTGCATTTTTAGAAAACAGTCGTTTATATTGTGAGAATGACTTTTTTTAGCAGCAATCGAGTAAATTATGCAAAACCTTTTTGATTGAAATTGTTTTTGGTTTGTTTCCATTGAATAAAGTCTTATTATACAGCAGTGATGATCAGCCTTTTAAATTGGAGCTCCAATTTATCAATTTTCAATCGCTTCGCAGGCCGCAGGGGGTAGGATATACATACACAGCTGGACATCGTGAAATTTGCTTTCGATGATGTCGGAAACCTAGTTTTGTAAAACCATAATTTTCTGACAAAACTTTTACAGAACGCAATAAGTTTTATTTCTCCAAAGTCAAATTAAATGATGTCGATTTTATCATTCTGATTTCTGATTTATTAGAGAACGTGTAAAAAATACTCGCAATTTCGGGCAACTGTTGAGTTGTATCGTTCGGAAAGTTAAACAGAATTTAATAAAGAAATGTTTTGGTAAAATTGTAAATGGAGCAATGATAGATCTCAACAAAAAAGCGTTGCGCCGCGAAGGTTAAATTTTAACTTAAGGTCGAGCCACAAAATTTAGACTTTTTAGGAAAATGCAGGAACAATCTTATTATTTAGAGACACTGAATGAAAACTTGGAAGAAAGACTGACGAACATTTTACAAAACAGAACCGAAACAATTAACTATTCTTCTTTGCAATTTTTTCATAGTTTTTTAATCAAGTGGACAGTTTGAAAAGCTCCCGAGCCAAACGAATTGGGCTCGGGGGCCTTATTTGGCCCGCGGACGTCAGGTTGCTCATCGGTGTTAGAAAGCTTAAAATCATCATAACTTCAAACAATGTATTAATAAACAAAATCAAAAATTTACAACTAAAATATAAAATTATTTACATTTAAAACTTATTATTGTTATAATTCTCAAGCCGCGTATAGAAAATTTGTATTTCCTTTTTCTGTTTGGGTTTTCTAGATCAACGCATCTAGGTAAGATAGAGGGTCGTGGGCCTGGTAGGAGACAAATGTCTTGGCTGCGAAATGTACGAGAGTGGACCGGTATTAGAAGTGTGGAGGAGTTATTACGGGCAGCGCAAGATAGAGATATATTCACCAGAGTGATCGCTAGCGTCGGGGGGACCTGATAGGGCACACGAAGAAGAACGCATCTATTTTGTGCTTCAAACGTCATTTTCATCAGAATATTAGAGATTACAATATTACTTTTTTAAACAAGATGCCATTTATAGTATATATACGAGTACATGTATATTTAAAATTTTAAGAATAATCTTTAAGTAAGTAGGGATTGAAACACGTCTAAAGCCGGGAAGTGTCTAACTATGACTAAATCATAAAACCATCTTACATTTAATATATATATTTTTTTTTATATTTACTCACCGCAAATAATGTAAATCAAAATGCAATAAAGTCAAATATCCTTTGAATGTACATAAGTAATACACGGAAAGGGACAGTTTACCAACCAGATGGGATCAAAAGATGGAACGGCACTATAAATCAATCATATAGGAGTCAATACTGGGACATTCATACGTTGAATGTCTTCCCATAAGCTACCCCCAAGCCTTATTTGATTTAGGGCTGTTTGTAGCCATTTGACAGAGGCACTACAACTGTAGTATGCGAGCTACTATTTTATTATTTTTAAAGGAAGCTAAAACATAAATGATACGATTTAATAGAATTTTGATTATAAGTTAATTTAAAATTTCACTGGAGCTACTGGAACACAATGTTTTTTTAAGTCAATTTTGAATTATGTTAAAAACTACAATGTAAAAACTTGTTCCTCTCTTTTATTTTTCTGTACTTTGTCATGTATTTATTACACCTATAAATTTCTCGAATTAACCTACACTATAGTATTATTTTTATGCCATCTGCAATTTAAAAAATGGCTTCTTTACTTATTTTTTTCTTTTCTCAAAATACATTATTTTCACTTAAATTAACATTTATACCTACCATTTAAATAATATTCATTTCTTATCTTTTTCATTTGTCATATAATACTTTATCATACAATAATCACGTAAAAACCCACCAGAGAGTTGAAAATTAATAAATAAATAAGTAAATAATATTTTTGTAAGCATCACTGTTCTGAAATTAAACAATCGCACAATAGAATTTTGACATTTATCATAGTATGTACGTCCTGCTTGTGAGGTTGCAATTACATATGTTATTGCAATTTCTTTGAAAAAAATTGTAACCTAGAATATTAGTAGTAACAGAATAATTACTTCATATAGTTCAAAACTTAGAGTCACGACATCATTTTGTGTTTAGGTAATGCAGTTTATTTTAAGAAAAGATATTGGATCAAGACGAGTTTCTTTTAGAGCACCACTCTTAGTGCGTTGTTAGTTTTCCAAGAAACTGCTAACACTTTTCTTGAAATTTCTTGAACACCAGACAAATTAAAATTTCACGCATTTTTTTTGCATTATGTGAACTAACGAAAGCAGCGTCTAGATTGCATAACATAGAGTATAAAACTTTAAATGACAAACCCTGTTAGCTTGTTAAAACTTTAATTTTGCTTTGTACTAAATAAATGAAGTTACTTATTCTAGTCTTTTTTTAGAAATATCCTACGAAAAAAGGCTTTGAACAGTGAAATTCATCAAGAACGAAAAATGAACAAGAACAAAAACAAAAGTTTACAACCAATGAAACATTGAACAAACCTCCCTCTTTATGTACAACAATGGTCCCGGTCAATGGATTGAATAAAAGAAGACCATTTTTAAAAACTCAAAACGTTTCTTTATTTGTAAAACAGCATGATAAAATTGTATTTCGAACTGTCACCAAGACCTGAATATTTTTCATAAATGTTCGTGAAAATAAAATCTTTCATTCGCGTGTTATTACTTTCATGTATAAATTCGTTTTATTTAGACTCCACATTATCAGTATAACGTTTGTATAAAAGCTGTCCTTTGCTATTAAGAATTTTTTTATTTAAATAATATAGTTTAACTTTTATACTGTGTTAATTTCATACCGCGATAAAAACATTTTGTTGTGTAGGGTAAAGTGTGAATAGTTATAGAATATCATATTCTTGGGCTGCCTTTAGACACGTAAGTTTTTCCCGTAACTCGCTCATGTAAGCGACATCTGGCCAATGGGCACATTGATTTTTAGCCATAAGTTGCTTACGTGAGCGACTTACGGGAAAAACTTACGTCTGTAAAACAGCCTTATGAAAACGTGATGCGTATTAGATGATACCATTGAAGAGATAGTATTCAAGGTGACACATAATGTATAGTAATAAAAAATGTTGTCTATATTAACGCGAAATGTATATCTCTGAAAAAGTGGGATATTTTATGGATTGAAATTGCGAATTTGCTGATTTGTTGGATCGATTTTATTTTGTTGAACGCCAAAATATCTGTATGTTTTGACGTTTGACAAAATAAAATCCATTAGAGCTCTGCAAATTCACAAATTTAATCCAAAAAATGTACCACATTTTCACAACAGAGACAACATTTTTTACGATTTTTATATTTGTGAGAATTTTCATTTCCATCAAAAGGAAAAATTCTTTCACTGAAATTACAGTCAATATTTCAGGGAAAAATTCCAAGATTTTAATATCTATTAGCTAGTTTCTGAGAATGTTGGCATTAATTTTGCCATAATTTCGTGCTTGGAGAGCCGACAGTATCATTTTCATTTTCAAAGTGAAAAAATATTAAAACAACTTTTTTTTAAATTGTTAAATATTTATGTGTTAGGTTAAGTTCCGCACAACAATGCATAATACATATGTTTATCTTGGTTTGCTTGAATACGCCATGGAAAAGCTTATAAACTGGAAACTTCAATCAGATTTTGATCGTAGATAATGATCGAAAATGTTCAGAAAAAATATCCCAATACAATCACATAAGGTTATTAAAGAACCAATCACTGACAAACACGTACCAATCAATCAATAGAAGGGTTAAATGATTTATGCTATTTTAATGCTGTCAGGTTTACGGACTTTGAATTTATTGGTCGCGAGAGAAGCTTATTATTTAAAGTTTCAAGAAAGACGCTCGCCATATTTCAAACCTAGTGCGACGATTTTTCAGTACAGTCACTGGGGGAGGAATTTGAAAAATAGCACTGTCTGCAATCTTTTGGTGAGAAGTAAGAAATAATACAAATTCTATCGAGGTTTTCTTTCAAAGTGAATTAACAACATCAAGCGAATTTGAATACCGGTATTCCTATCCCATCGCTCAGACCTGGTGTTTATGCAGTTGTAATGGTTGTGAAATCCCTATTTTCAAATTCAGTAAAATCTAATTTTATTAGACAGACATTCTAATAATCTGTCAAATTATCCAAATATTCATATTTTATATGTATCATCACCATTATTATTATTTCAACCGCTCATTGCTTCAGCATATTATGTCATGCCACCGAAATCGATTTGAAGTAACTTTGCAGGCATACATTAACTAATAATAAAAAATGTACAAAATGGCTAGATGAAAACATCTAATTCAATTTGTTTCCAGAAATGTTAGACCGAAAATAAAATATTTCGGTCACAAGCATCAATATTAAATGTGTTATTAAATACATGCAGTATATTTTATAAAATATTAAAAAATATTTTTTATAAAAAATTTCAATGTTTATTTATTTATTTATTAAGGCCCAGGTTTTACGGTAACATTTTGGAAATTTATTCAGTAATGAGTGAACATTTGAGGGGAGAGGTCGCGCGCTCGCATTGCAGTTCCGTCAAGCAATGAATGGGGAAATGGGTGTTATACAAGCAAAGTAGAAATTAAATAATTAATTATTTTATCGTATAAAAATGAATGTTTCTTTGTTTGTTCCTCGTGCGGAACCTAAAGCATTTATCCGATAGCGATTTGTCGTGTATGAAATTATTTCCTATACCATTTATCCGATTGTGATGAAACTCTGGTGAGTTGTTATGTGCACACCCGGCAATGTTTCTATAAATAATAGTGAGCTCTGGCGTCATGAAATTTGTAAAAAAAATACATAAAAAATTAATGTTTCTTTGTTTGTCCCTTATTCGGTACCTAAAGCATTCATCTGAGTGCGATGAAACTTTGGCGGATTTTTCTTGTACGTGTACATGCCCTTGAAGGTTTCTATATATATTATAGTGCAAGTGAGCTCTAGCGTTATGAATTTATTTCCTGTACTATTTATCCGATTGTGATGAAACTTTTGTAAGTTGTTAAATGCACACCTTCGTAATTCCTTATACGGTACCTAAAGCATTACTCCGATTGCAAAGAAACTTTGGTGATTTGTTGTGCACATACCTGTAATGGTTTCTATATGTAGTGCTGAGCTCTGGCGTTATAAAAAATTTCCTATACCATTCATTCGATTGCGCTGAAACAATAGGTGATTTTTTGTGCACACGCCCGCGAAGGATTCTATATACATATAGTGGTGAGCTCTGACGTCATGAGATTTGTAGAAATAATTACAATATTTCCTTCTCATCCCCATTCACCTTCAGCCACACAACATACCCCAATTGGGGATGCCATAGTCTCACTGACTCCAGACGGGAGCAGGTGGGACTTTTGTATGGTATTCATATAAAAAAAGGAGTGGCGGACGTATGAATCCATCTCTCCCACAGCGGGGCAAGGCGATGAGTCGAGAGAGTCAAATAAATTTTGGGTAATTTGTACACGAGCTGCCAATAAGAAGGAACAGCCTCAGGAGCACACGTGCTTCAAGAATTATTCAGGGTCGTCTACCGCGATGCTATCCTTGTTCTACCGGTATTTCAATGGAAGATGCTCCGAGGAACTAGCCTCATTGATCCCTTCAGCACCGGTGCAAAGTCGGGAAACACGCCAAACGCGCGCCCAACATATATACACGGTCGAAATTTCTCACATGAGAACGGGTCGCTTCTACCACTCGTTCTTGAGTTCAACAGCTCAGCTGTGAAACGATTTGCCGGCCTCTGTGTTTCCTCCTTCATACAATATGGGTCTCTTAAAGACAATTTTTCTCCGGGCCTCCTGTGCGAAGTTATATATAAAAATAAAAAAAAGATTCTACTATTATTGTTGAGAGTTTTAAAAATTCCGTACGACTAACACTGTTTAACACAAGTACTAAAGATAAAATTAATATCATTCTAAAATCCACACGTCTTGGCAATTTTTGTAGGATATTATGCTGAATATTTGCATACCAAGTTTACATTTAGTTGATTTTATATCAATTTGTATTAAATTTTGTGATTTATCGTTTATGTGCGTCATTCTACTTTTTGTTTATCTGAGCTAATATTTTGAAATATATTCTTTCTTGAGTACGAAAAAATTTGTCTAAATAAACTTTCAAAAACAAAACCACCTTTTGTCATTTCTATTGCACGTACTTAAAAATATTTTTCCCAACTTTATTTTATGATCTCCCTTTATTCACACCCATTATTTTCCGGTAATATTATAAATACAGTTATTACCATTTTATAAACCATACAATCTACGTCAAAACACCATTAGATTCAAAGTCTCATTGAGTAAAAAACGGAGACGTCAAAAAAGGTTCAGGGCGTAAAAGATGTTTCTATCTATCCATTCCATTGCTAATATGATTTTTTGTCTGTCTAGCTGTATCCATTATTTAGTAAACAAATTTAAATTTTATAGAGCAAGTGTATTTTTTATTTCGTACTTTATCAAAATGCTAAATGGTTTACCAATTTGTTGTCAATCTTACCCGAGTCTGCCCCATAGACGGCTAAAATTGTAGTTGGCTAGCGGGCCGTACAAGTACCAAAAATACCTAACTGCAGTCAAGCCGAGTTTTGATATCCCCCCCTTAAAGAATTTTATACATAGTGTACATATTGTGTTATTTCGCCCGCCATGCTAGGGATGTCCCTGTGTTATGGCGGGTGAAGTATGCAGATTATATGGGTAATGAAGTATATTTACTGATAATATAATAATTATGATAATGAGGTTTACAGTTAATGCAGCAATGAATTTATGATAATGAAATTTACATATAATATAGTAATTGATGATAATGATGTTTACAGGTAATAAATATAACAAGGAATTTATGACAATGAAATTTACAGATAAAATAATAATTGATAGATGAAATTTACAGATAATATAACATTGAATTTATGTTAACGAAGTTACAGATAATAAAATAATTGATGATAGTGTAGTTTTCGGATAATATGACAATGAATTTATGGAAATGTGGGTTACAGATAAATAATAATTTATTTATAAGTTACATAGTATGATGGTTGATAAATTGAATTATGTTAAAAATGTGTGTTCTATATTTATATTTGCATTTTAATGGTTTATTTTACCTCGGCGGCAATTTAACCTTAATAAAAGAATTATTGAATAATGTAGCATGAATAGACTATAAAATAATTAAATTAATAAGGTTATGTGAAACAATATAAAATTAATTCGGTATGAAGAAGCTAATAACCACAGGAGCGATTTCGGTCCAAATCTGGACCACTTTAATTTTTCTAGGATTGCATTTGGTCCAAAGATGGACCGATTTTCGTACCATTCGTAAAACATTTATTGGAATTATTTGAAACATTTTCATGGCCAGAAATTTATTTCATCAAATAGTTGATGAAATAGACTTTATGTTTATGACCTTAACGATTGTCTTTGAATTATTATCGAATGTATTTTGGCTGTTCGAAAGTATCGGTACTTCAAAATATTTTTTAAATTCTGACTTTTGATTTGATGTACACGTATACAAAACTGGTTTTCTAGTATATATTTGCATCTGTGGCCTTTAACATTAAAAAAAGTAGAAAATATAAATATAGATATTAAAAATATCCACTGGCGGCAATTTCAAATCACTAAAATACAAATTTCGTGCATTTATAAAGTTAAAGATTTTTTTAGTAATTTGTCTATTCATTTTAAAAATAAATAATAATTATAAAAATATAGACGAATTCATTGGCTGTATAACACTGTCATTTTTTATATGCTTATATATACAAATGTGACAAAATGATTTTTTTAATGTGGGCGGAAATTTTTCAAAATTAATTTTCAAAAGTGACGAGCGCTCTAGGCGATTTTTTTATATTTCTATCTGTCGCTCCAATGGATAAGTAGTTATCTAAACATAATAACCAAATGTTGAAAAATGAAGTTAAATAGTAAACGAAGATTGTGAGAAACGGAAAAAAAGGTTTCTTTGACTTTCGTCTACCATCGACAACGTAAAAGAAACCGTTATACTTAGAGAAACTAAGTATAACGGTTTCTTTTACGTGGAGAACGTGGAGACGTTAGAGAAACTAAGTATAACGGTTTCTTTTACGTGGAGAACGTGGAGACGTTAGAGAAACTAAGTATAACGGTTTCTTTTACGTGGAGAACGTGGAGACGTTAAAGAAACTAAGTATAACGGTTTCTTTTACGTGGAGAACGTGGAGACGTTAGAGAAACTAAGTATAACGGTTTCTTTTACGTGGAGAACGTGGAGACGTTAGAGAAACTAAGTATAACGATTTCTTTTACGTGGTCGCTGGGAGACGAAAGTTAACCTCTCTCTTAAGCTCTGCGAGTATAACACACACGATGACGTTAACTGACTCAATATTCATAAATACAACACCATCAACAGCTATGGAACTTTAAAAAAAACTCAAATAAAACAACACAACACTATTTTTTTTACTTTTTATTATTCGTACTTTTCAACTACCTATTCGGTTAGATAAAATATATATCTCAGGAGAATCCGCTTAAAAAACAAGTTAATAATAAAAATAGGACTCCAATTTCGTAGTTAACTTGTAGAACTACGTATGTGTTACTTTTCAATCATAAATCCCAAGCACAGTAAATAAGTAATTTTCAGGTACACGTGTTAGGGGGAGCGGCTGGGGCCTGATATTTATTTTGTTATATTTGGAGCCGGGAATGATGTATCACCTGTAACATGGTCAACAAGCTGTTTATTTATGAGGCCGTTAGCGTTTTTCCGTGGAAGAAATAAATATTGTTAACCATTGATATAGAAAATACAAGTTCTCGATGAGGCCAAAACAAGTTTAGAATGTAAATATAATATTAAATGGAATAAATAAATTTGTTAATGACTAATTAAAACACTTTGTTTTTACCACGATAATCTTTATTTTAACAAATCGGCATGTTTCGAGAACGATGTTCTCTTCCTCAGGACATAAAATGTACTAAAACTAAATAATCAAGTATACAAAGGGTAGAAATTGAAGTAGTGGGGGGAGAGAGGTGGTGAGGGGAGGTGCTTAGAAGATCAATAGGGAAGAGTGGGGAGGGGGGGAGGTGGAAAGGGGAGGTGCTTAGAAGATCAAAGACAAAAAATTGCAATGGAAATATGTTTAAAATAGGGTTATTCACAAAATTGATTTGATTAATTATAATATTTAAATTTCTATTGACATTTTTCCTAATTTCTAAAAGATATAATTGAAAACCACTAACGTTAGTATGTACAATTTTAAAACCAGTATTTATATCAGATGAATGGTTAAATTCAATTAGATGGTTAGCAAATTCCGAATAATTATTGCTATTTAGACATCTCAAATGTTTTCTCCCCCCACTACTTCAATTTCTACCAACGCATAGCTTTGTATACTTGATTATTTAGTTTTAGTACATTTTATGACCTGAGGAAGAGAACATCGTTCTCGAAACATGTCGATTTGTTAAAATAACGATTATCGTGGTAAAAACAAACTGTTTTCATTTGTCATTAATAAAATGGTGCCACAAAATGAATTTGCAAGATTTGAAGAAATAAATTTGTGTTCACCACTAACTCACACGTATAATTTAAATAGGCAATTAAAAAAATGGTTATATTCGTATATTGTTTTAATTTTCATTACCTACACGTTTATCCTGTCGAGGAAGCCATTGGTTTTTTTAATAAGTGGTTGTTTTGAAAATTGTACATCTTCTTTAAATTAAAAATGATGCCACAAAGTGAATTTGCCATTATTGAAAAAACGAGAATATAATATATTCTCTTGAAAAACCTTTGATAGTTTCTTCGTGGTCCTTTTGATAGATTCATCTTACAACACGGGTGTATGTCTCTAGTAGCATGGTGGTTGAAAAATCCTTAAATCTTGTAACTAACAATTCAAAAAATAAAGAAAAATTTACAAAAACAAAAAAAATGTAGACAAACGGATTGCATAATTAATTAGTCAAGTGGGAATACTGTCTTAGTTTTACAGGTACCTTAGTAGAAGATGCTCCGAGGAACCAGCGTCACTAATTCCTTCGAAACCAGTTCATGGTCGGGTAACACGCAAAAACGCAAGCCCAACATTTGCACACGATTGACATTTGGTACATGAGAACACAACAAGTTATTGAGTTTACTTCCGCCTTCAATACCCCTTCTTCTTCGTAAAAAGACCCTCAACATAGCATACCCAGAAATGACATAGGCCTTGAGGGAAATTATTTACTTCGGGCCCACATGCTTAAAAAATTGTCGGATCATTGAGGCGTTTGTGTGGTAAAGCCAAATAAGACCGTGTTACAAATGTACTCGTAAAAATCCGGAAAAAAATTCAAGGCTGATTGAGTGAAATGAAATTAATAAAACTACGCTTATATGGATTGAATATGTATAGCGATTAAACGTTAGTGTAAATGCAAGGAGAATATATGACGTGAAGTGAATGGAAGAAAAAGTCGAGAATATCCAAGAAAGAAAATCGGGTCATGCCAAGAGTCAGAATAATTCAAGAGTATGTATGAGACAACAATAATAATAATAATTAATAATAATAATGACAACCAGGAATTATTAGATTCCTGGTCAAATAAAATTTTCACCCAAAACACTTCAATTATCTCAACAAACGTATGTTGACAAACTTTCGTCAAACAAACGGTTGAGTATTGGAGAGTTGAGCGCAGAACTAGACGGATTTATGCTTGCCATTCAAGATAGTCATTAATACAAAAAATTATAGGAAGCATATAATCAAAGATACAAATCAAATAGATGACATACGTAGAAAATTTATGACTTTCCCGGAAACTATAGAACATATTATATCGGGATGTTCTGTGTTAGCGCCGTCCGAGTATACATTTAGGCACAATCAGGTTTTAAAAATAATTCACCAAAGTTTGGTAATTATACATAACTTGATTGACTGTCATTATATAGTACCATATTATGAATACAAACCAAATTCATTTTAAAAAAATAATTTCTTTAAAATATACTACGATAAAACTATACTAACACACAGACCAATTAATCATAATAGACCCGATATAGTTTTACATGACAAAATTAAAAAAAATATATATATATAATAAAATTAAAAAAATTAAAAAATAATTGGACAATTCGTAGAGACGATGTATGAATAACCTGAGAATGAAACAAGAAGTGTGTGCCAAAATAGAGAGAATATGTGGCGGTGCATCATCTCTGTAAACGACGCAAAATGAACTAGTTAATTTTTTTGTTTTACGGTATTTATTAAGTTTATTTTAGGAGGTGAATTTATCCATATGTAATTAACCTAACTGAGAAACGAATTATAGATATACTTATTATACTAATGTAATTTTTATAAGAACAACTCTCTTTTTATAACTTTTGAAGGTTTTACAGCGCCCTTGAGGTGATTTCTCACAAAAACGGCGCTCTACAAATTATCCAATTATTATTATTATTTACATCAATGTAATATAATCATTGAAGAAGAAGATAACAATAATAATCTAAAAACGTAAATATAAAAATGAACAAGACACAGAAAAATTAAAATAAAAGTTAACGGTCGCAACTGGGACTCGATTCCAGAACCTCTCTACTTACCGGGACGGGCGCCTCTACCGATTCAGCTATTGCACCAATCATTTAAACCTCAGTTGCAACCGTTATTTTTTATTATTTTTCTGTGTCTTGTTCATTTTCATATTTAGAATATTACTGTTACCTTCTTCTTCAATGAAATGTATTATGTATTTTTAAATTAAACAATATACTTACAACAACTAACATATATTTCATAAATATACATACATATAATTATAACATAAGATACTCCATAATACATGTATAATGTATCATCAAATTTTATGCAGTTTGGTACACATTTTATACGTTTTTATACTAAATACAGTTTTTATATTTATTTTCGTTACAATTGAAGATGTCTCCATCAGAGAGAATGTTATTATAATATGTTGAATACAGTCCAATAAGGCAAGCATTTGATTTGATTGTTAATAAGATTTTTTATATATTTTTTGAACATAAGCTTTTAAAACAGAATAAGATGTTGGTGTTAATGTGAAACTTTAACAACAGTGTTACAATTTATTGATTATTTAACAAGCGAATTGATTAATCACGGTAGTTTTAAAAATCTCGAAGGTCAATGGATTAAAAAATCATCGGGGCTTGTGAGAGGTCCTGGCCCCCTAGCACACTCGATCAATAAGAATTGATAGAATAACTTTGGGTAACTTCTCATCGTTCCCTAGGTCAACTGCAGATCTAGCTAATGTTCAAACAACAGTTGATGTTGAATATCTTAAGGACGCTTAGTCATTGAGAACTGTCACTTATTCGTTGGCAATCTGCAGTCATGCTAAGGAACGATGAAAAGTTAGCGAAAGTGATCCTATTAATCCTATCAATCGAGTGTGCTAGGGGGCCTAAAGTTCATTTCCCGTTCGGGGCTGGAATCATTTTTCTTACGTGTTTATCTAAATTTCTTTTCTTAGTAATCATCTCCAGCCTAATTTTGTTTCGACAGCAACAAGTCATTATAAAAATTCTCGCTTATATAAGAATTTATGTTGTAAATTTTTCAATTGTCTTTTTTTGCTTCTGTTTTTTATCGTAGTAGTATGTTTTTGTTCCTAGTTTTCATTTATGTTTTGTTTCTACAATTTTTTCCAGTGATTATTAGTATTATCGTTTCTATACACCAACGCAGACAACATTAATACAACGTAGGTACCTACATTTTTTTTCACTGTTAATATAACACGATCTGTTTTTTAGCATTAAAATTATTTTTTATGATAATAAGAAGTAGATATATTTTCCGTTAAAAAGACTCGATGACCCAAGAGAAGAACTGTTTTTTGCACATGTATCTCTGTAAAGTATTATATATGTATTCTAGATCATCGCAATTATTTTAATTTCAAGTAGATAATGATATCCTTACTGGGATCTCTCGTGCTGAGGATTTCAATTACTTACTATATATAGTATGAGTAATATGAAGAAATTATAAATAAATGAGAGTGGAATTTCATTGTAGAGTTAAGAACCATATTATAAGAAGCTTTTTGGCTCAAATGTTTTTCGTTATTTTTATTATTATAGTATTTGAAGTTACTTGTTAGATATCTTTCCAAAATGGAAGAACGGTATTGCCCTGGTAAAACACCACCATTCAGATTTGAAACGTTGAAGTATTTTCCCCCCCTTGTTAGCATTTTAAAAAAGAATGTTGATATTCGGGTAATTTTGAGTAGAAGGTTCCTTGCTACTAATAAAACGTAACAAGGTGTGGTTTATTATGAAAATGCTTATTTTGTTTAATCAGATCTAAATAGTCCAGATTGATTATTGTGATTGGCATGCACTAAATAGTAAAAAGAAGTAAGCCCTTGTATATATACATAATAAAAAGCATTAAGTTTTCAGATTGGTACATTGCATAGAACCTTATCGGCGTGGGATTTTATCAATGTAATTTATTTTCAGTTATCGGCGTCATAAATATGTCCGCGGTTTAGCCGAACACAAAACAGTATACAGCAGAGGCGTTCATTCCATATGATAAAATTTATAAAATTATTGCAGGAAATCAATCTACATTTTTAAACTTATGCGCGAATGTACCAAACGTGCCAAAGCAGGAAACTAAGTATGTGAAGTTAAGCATATTTCATATTAAAATGTTAACTTCTTTAATAGTTCATGCGTGTGTAATGTAATCTATAATATAAAAATTAATGTTTTTTGTTTGTTCGTATCTTATGCGCGGCCATACCATTCATCCGAGTGCGACGAAACTTTGGGAATATGTTATATGGTTATACTATAGTGAGCTCTGGCGTTATGAAATTATTTCCTTTACTATTCATACGATTGCGATTCAAATTTCATCCGATTGCTATTAATTTTTTTTTTAATTGTTATGAACATGCCCGTGAATACGTCTATATCTATACTGGTGAGCTCTGGCATTATCAAACTTGGATAAAAAATAAATAGGTCACGCGAGTTGTTGGAAAAATGGGTGTATTTTATGGAGTTAGGGGAAAAAAGGATGGGGGAGGGGTATGCGTGAGGGTCGGTAGGGGAATTAAGGAGGTGGGCTTTGCGGGAGGGGGGGTGAGGGAGAGGGGAAGGCAAATAAGGTGGAATGCGTGAGGTGGGGGGTTCACGAGAAATTGGAGAGCGGGATGGGGAGGGGGAACGCGGTAGGGGAAGAGTAAGAGAAGTCGGAAGGGGAACGGGAACGAATGGGAAATGACACGAAGGGAGAAACAATTTATTTGTGATTACAGCGCCCTTGAGGTGATTTTTCACAAAAACGGCGCTATACAAGTCATCAAATTATTATTATTATTATTATTATTTAATTAGCATTGCTACTCATGCCGGGTATCAGCTAGTAATATATAATAAAAGGCTGTCTTTCGGTACAAACCACAAATATGGCATCAGTGCCATTTGTTGTTACCATTTTAATTTATACTCTCCTGGGTTCGAGTCCCAGATGTATCCGTATCTTTTTCTGAATTTTTTTTCTTTCAGATTTTCAATTGAGTTCCACTAATAACATCTTCATTAAATAAAATAATGTATACTTTTATAACTTTAATAACGAAATAATCTATAATGAAATAGTATTATGTTAGTGGTTTAAACAAAGTTATTTGTTTTAATTTAATTCAAAATGACGCCACAAAGTAATTTTGCGAAGTTTGAAGAAATAAATAGTCTTTCTATCTAATATATAGATCTAGTAATTGGCTTGTAATCCTAAAACTAACATCGGCTAAAGCCAGCAACTTAACCAATCTGAGTGAAAACTTACTTTTTTTAATATCAGCTAATTCGCTGTTTTTCCAACTGACTACCTTCGTTAAAAAAATATCTGTGCACGCCACTGATTTTCAGTATCCAACAAGTAAATCCGGATAAGTTGTTAAACAGGTTGAAAATATCACGGGAGTAATTCTGCTCAAATATCAATCGCCACTGTGAAATGTTTTGTAAAGTTTTACAACCTTACGAGTGAAAGTCAACCGATTCTTTTTACATTAACTCCAGGGTCTTTTTGTGGAACGGGACGAATGAACCTGGATCTTGAAGTGTTCCATGTTGTAGAAGGGAGGAGGCCGGCAAATAGTTCCACAGGGGAACTGTTGAACTCAAAACGAGTCGTAGAAACGACCCGTTCCCTTGTGACAAATTTCAACCGTCCATAAATGTTAGGCGCGCGTGTGCCGTGTTTCCCGACTGTCCACCGGTACAGATTGAATCAAAGACGCTAGTTCCGCGGAGCATCTTTCATTGAAATACCGGTAGAAAAAAGGGCAACATCCTCACCAGACGCCAGTGCTTTAAAGATTGTTCTGTTAAGTTATAAGAATCTGTTATATTATATAAACGGACTAATAATATATAAACGGACCTGCACGAAGACAATATTACGAATGAAATTTAAAGCAATGAGTATGCTAATTTTAGATGTTTTATTTTTTAAATAGTATTATAACTAACTAACAAACTAACCATCACGACGTTTCCCCGCAGGGATCCGGATTCCGTCTTGGCACACACTCCTTGCTTCATTCACATTCATACATCTTCTCATACACGCCCATCAATTATTCCGACTCCTGACGTGACATGGCCCGACCTGACTGACATGGCCCGACTCAAGTATCTGGTTCACATGTCGTGCCATGTCTTCCTCGGACGTCCACAACTTCTTCTTCCATTTACTTTTGGGTGATACATCCTCCTTACACCCCTTTCTTCATTCATTCGCTATACATGCTTAAACCATATGAGGGTCCCTTTCTTAATCTTACTCATTACGCTTGCATCATTGCGGATATCCACATTTCTCACACGATCATACATGGTTTTACCACACATACGCCTCAGGGATCTCATCCCACAGCATTCAGTCTACTTCCATCCTTCCTCTGCCAGTTCCATGCTTCACTACCATACAGCAGGATAGGTACCAGCTCTCCATTGTGTACTGCTAGCTTCGCTTCTTTTGACAGGTTTTTGTTGGCGCCAACGGCGTTCAGTCCACCATTAATGGAGTTACCTACATTCACCCTTCTTTCAATATCCTTATCAGCTTTCCCATCTCTCGTAAACCTACTTCCCAAATACACAAACTCATCCGCTTGCTCCAAGTATTCACCATTCACAACTATATTGCACACTGTTTTCGTACTCTTTCTTTGAAACACCATGACTTTAGACTTACTTACATTCATCATTAACTCACAGAGAGACTGTAGTTCTTCCAGACTGTTAGAAATTATACTATATATAGTACCTACTATATCTGCTCATTACGTGCAGAAACGGATTGAAGGTCTCTCGCTGTCAACAAACTTCATACAAGTGAATTGTTGCATTGAATATTTACACAATATATAATTACAAGCATCATACCAAATCTTGACACAACCCGATTACAGAATTTGATTATCTCTGTTTCCTTTTTTATGTGAATACCGCACTATAGTTTCAACATTTCCTAAGCCAGGGGACTATGGCATTCACTATTGGGTGTTTTGTGAGGCTGAAGGGAGGAGGAAGAAGGGTTGAGTTTAGGGTGAAAAAGAGAAAATGAAAGGGTTGGAAAATACCTGACTACTTATGGGGCATTCCCCGACTGCGGTTATTCACTTATTCGTCACATATTCACAAAAATTCCTTTCTCCGTCCAGTTTCATTACACGTCCAAACCATCAAATGATACATTTAAGCTTATTTATGATTCTTATTGTGCCTTGTATTAAATTAATTTTTTTATTTTTATTTTTAACTTTTTAACTTAAAGAGTTAAACCTCAAATTATAATATTTTAATTAATGAAGATAATATTAGCGAAAGTCAATCGAAAATCTGAAACAGAAAAATCAGAAAAAGATACGGATACATCTGGTCCCAGATGTATCCGTATCTTTTTCTGATTTTTCTGTTTCAGATTTTCGATTGACTTTCGCTAATATTATCTTCATTAATTAAAATATTATCATTTTTTTATATTTGTAACATATATTGTAGTCAATTCTTCAATCTGATGGATCTTATTTTTACCCCTTTCAATTTATTTTTCTTTCGACCTATCTTTGCCATTTCCTTGCTCACTGCCAAAAAAACATCAGGGCTCTCTTTAGAACTCTATTACAGATTGCTAGCATTTTGTCATTTATTAACATCATTCACAACATGTGCAACTGGTGCTATAAGTTTTATTATTCTTCCTTCCAAGAGACTACCTACTGTGCTATTAAATATAATTACAGTCTAGTTGGATTCGCTGACCCCACTCAAAATTAGTTAGTAGTATTAAAATTTGTACCTGTAATAAAAAAACACCACCATGTTAATGGCTTAGGTCAAAGATGCTCACGATCTTACAGCAAATGAAAATTTTGTGCTGATGCAGAGATCCTTTTGAAATAAAGCATACGAAAAGAAGAATTATTGTAAGAATATTGTCTTTGATCACAGGAGGCCCTGAGGAAAAAAAAATCGTCATGGCCTATGTCACCTTTGGGGATGCTGTGTGGAGGGTCTTTTAAGGGAAATGAACAGTGGAAGTTTTGGGAAGGAAAAATGTAAGAGGGGTGGGTGGGAATCTGGGCGTCAATGTGTCTAGGATAGACGAATGTACGAATCCATCCCTCCTACGATGCAAGGTTATGGGTGTGTGACGGGTCGAAGACGGTGACGAGTCTGGCTGGAGAGGTCTAAATCAAGTCTCCCTCAACCAGTCTCTCCTGATCCGGCTCGCAAAGCAGTAGGTGGGCAAACGCATTCACCGTCAAGATCCAGACAAGCCTCACCCCGTGAACCCGGGCACCCCTGCTAAGTCACCAAACGTAGTGAACCACTTGGGGTGACCTATGGCAGGGGTGTTGGTTATCCAATAAATGGTTCCCGGGGCGGCGGTACCCATACTCGCCTCCCAAATTGTGCTTGATAAATTGTGAAGAAATTGAAGATGTCGAACATACTTTTAAAATGTGCATTAAATGTGAATAACCTAGAAGTGACTATATTGTCGACCTCAAACCCATGGAAGTTCTGAATTGAATAGCCGAGTTCACCAAATCATTAATCATTTAATTTTTCAGATCTTGTATAGTGTAAAATGATTATATACCTTTTAAAGTCAATTAATTTGTATTATTTGTTAAGAGTAATACTTTTATTCATTTTGTTCCTGTCTTATTTTTTTATATTATTTTATTTGCTACACTGCCAATATGGATGAATTGAATTATTAAATATTCCATTCATGAAGCTGGGAATAAAAATATTATTATGATTATCTTAATTTTAATGCACTAATGTAACTTATTTTGACGGGTTGTTTCACAGAATTTAAACACTTCATCAAATTTTGAACATAATTTTCAAGTTCGGTGAAAGTTATATTCAAGTTATGTTAGAATTTTAGTTATGTGAAATGACTTGCCCAAAATGACGTAATAACAACTCATGCATAGAACTTCCACAGAATTTAAAAATTGTATTCGAAATGTTTAGAATTGTTTAATATAATAGCCCGAAGGTCGTAATAAAATATATGAATATTCCATTTTAAAAACAGATGAGGCCAGAATGATCATATTATATAAGTCAGAATCCCAGATAATATACATGAAAAAAAAAACAGATAAAAAGTAGAGATAGTTATCTAAATTGTCGCACAAGGTTTTCCTCTCACACATTTCACACAGAAATAAGATTCAAGCTAGCTTTTCCTAACAAAGGTTGGAAATTCTCAATCCCAAACTAACGTAAGAGGGTACTAAACCACGTCCTGCATATTCCGCATGTGAAAATTTATATGATAAGCTTCTTAAATTGAATTTGGTTCGCAAGCCTTTGGACCGCGGCTATATTTTTGCAATAAACAAGTAGTAGGTAGTCCACGGCGAGGGGTGAAAAAACGTAAAAGGCGAGCCTCTCGACAGTATAACATTAGTGGGGTGGAATCAACCAAAAGCCTTCACTCTGGAGCCATGCCTGGGAATGTTTACATAACCGAAAGCCTTTTGGCAACATTGCTCTAGGTGTTTTCCACGCATTATGAAACTGTGGAGAAAATTTTTGAAAAAAACAATGGCTATATACAATATCAAGTTATTATTACGGTTGCAAACAATTGCATTACATTTCTAAGGAGGCATTACGTTTATATAAACTCTTTGTCAACGGGTCGCTAAAAATTTAAAAACATTTGAGAATCCATGAAAAACCGCACCCTCAAATTTTGTGGTATAAGCATTGAACCTAGTGTATAATATTGAGTTCGAATGTTCAATTAATAAATAACTCACTTACATCACGGAGAAAAGTGTTATTCTAAAATACAACAATTTTATACGTAAAAACGGTTACAAACGGGACTGAAGTTCTTACGAACAAATTAACAGTGTTTAAATGTTTATTCTTACATTTTCCCGCCAATAAACATTGAAACACTGTTAATTTGTTCGTAAGAACTTCAAGCCCGTTTTTAACCGTTTTTACGAATAAAATGATCGCATTTTAGAATAACATTTTTCTCCGTGCAAAAGAATTCTATTTCGAATGACGATATGTATAGCATAAAAATACAATTAGTACTACTAGAATTGGCTTTGATCTGAACTTTGTGGCAAATCTAACTAAATCTTCTTTTAAATTAAAACAAATAACTTTATTTAAACCACTAATATTAGTGCTTTAAACAAAGTTATTTGTTTTAATTTAATTCAAAATGACGCCACAGAGTGATTTTGCGAAGTTTGAAGAAATCTTCTTTTAGTCAAAGAAAATATTTGTATCCGGCTAAACTTATATTTAATAGCCTTCCAGAATATCTTAAGTCATCTAAGTCCTTGTGCACTTTTAAACATAATTTTAAATTATTTGTTACAGCCGAGGATTAACGGCATTTTTTTCATCTTAATCCTTTCTAAATGAATAGCATAATGTATGGAAAAAAAAAATTATTATAAATTATGCACACATTTTTTTTTATTTCATCTTTATTTCAAATCAAATATCAACACTATGGTCACCCTAAATCTTTACATTATAATGTACGAGCCTCCTTCAGCTTAGTAGGTACCCATTATATGTAAGAAACATTAAACCATCTTGTTCTTTCAATAACTATATTATTTTGTGTTGTTTTTGTTACTTTGTAGAAATATTAACCTCAACAGAGGCTTATCGTAGTGAGGTTAAAAATTGACTTTTAAACCGTAATGCCTACCAAAAAAAAAAAACAATAAAAAAATAGTAGTTTTAGCACATAAAACAGCGTTATCTTACCCAAAACTTTGTTTGCCCTGAGAGCTTTTCTTTCCGACAGAAACTGTTAAGCAACGTAACGCATCCTCCATAGTTCGTTCGTCATTAGTGTTTTTACAACCAGCTGGTGAACAAATAAGGGGATAACCCTTTAACACTCAGTTTTTGAAAAACACTTTGTATAAATTGATCGAACAGCGCTCCAAACAAAAAAAAATGCAATCAATTCACAGGTCATTGTTTTTTTGTTCAACGAACACATTGACATTTGTTTCGGCGTTGGAACGCTTCATGGATGTGATTTTTATCCGTTAGAAAAATATCGGTTTTACTGTTTAAGGTGATTGTCAAAAGAATTCATATTCTACACTTTCATAGATGGCGCACGTATAATTATTTTACTTTTAAACGCTTTTTTTATTTATTTATTTATTTGTATTTCACGCCCTGCTTGGCTTTTACATGTAATATTTTTTTTTATTAACAAAGTACATCTAAATCAACATTACACACAAAAGCAAAAAAAAAATTAAAAAGCAAAGTACATCTAAATAAGCATTACAAACAATTCAAACAAAAGCAAAAAATAAAATTATAAAACTGGATCTAAAACAAAATCCAAAACGTCTAGTTTTTTAACTGTTAATTCATGGTGGAATTCCATTGTATTAGATATGAAATTAAACCATTACCCAATTGAATATCCCAACATTACCAAAATAAAGTATTCCCTCCTTGTTGCTAAGCAACAATGTTGCTAAGCAACAAGGGGGGAATACCAAAATAAAATATCAGTGATCACAAACGTTTTCAATTATATAAATTCATAAAGATTCATGTCAATTAACAATAACCTTTTACTATGTATCATCGTTCATAATTTTAAAAATAAACTTTATAATTATCTATATGTACCTTAACTTAGCAAAATAACTGATAATACCTTAAATTAACAGAATAGAAACATTCATCAAATAGACACAATGTTGTGCGCCCCTGCCTAAGTTTGTATAAATTCCGTAGCATAAGAATTTCAACTACCAGTCTGAAAATGTCCGTAGTAGGACGAAACCGGTCCTGGTGTAAATAAACAAGTGGAACAAAGTGAAAAAATTGTTTAATTTCATAACTTATAAAATCCAAAACAAAATTAAAGTCAAAAACAAAATCAACAACATAATCAAAAACAAAATCAAATACGAGTTAGATAAAAGCAGGATACCCTACCATGCAAGGTAGAGCAACAACAGAATGGGATAAGTACAATTCGTAGAGTGAGTCAAGGACAAGTTATGCTTTGAAATATTAAGAAAAATTAATTGTTTGCGCACGTACACAAGCAATATGGAAATGAATAAATAGTTTAGTCAATTAAAAAAAATCAAATCTTACAAGAAAATACAATATTGGATTGAACCACCGATGCAATATTGTATTTGTTAGCCCGTCCCATACGTTATACAGTTACAACTGCTCCCGTCTGGAGCCAGTGAGACTATGGCATTCCCAATTGGGGTATGTTGTGAGGCTGGAGGTAGTAAGGAGGGGAAGGAGATGGGGCAGAGGAAGGTATGAAACTATCTGACTATTCAGATCTGGTCACCAAACACGTCTAAAGCCATTTTAAGCCACCTTTCAATTCTGAATGTTGGCCTCACACCAGGACGGTACCGAGAGTGTCTTTCATTCTGGAACGTGCCGCAAATATACTATATATTATTTTTAATTAATTAATTGTGGAATAACGCAAATTAATCAAATAAAAATTATTTGAGAGCCTTACATCTTGACCACGCCGGCCGTCAAAGTGTTTAGGCCATCTAGTGGTCGATATCTATATTATGTCAAAAATATTTGCAGTTGTGTCAAAATCGAGAGAGCAAATTGGGGAATGCGTTCGTATGGACCGGTTTCATCCTAATACTCTAACAAAATAATAATTCCTATTGGCTATTACGCCAACCTGACTAGTTCTGGGAGCACTGCCGAGGCTTCACCTCTTGTCAGGCAAACTTCAAACTGACCTGAATGGCGCTCTGTTTGCAGGTCATGTTTTATGATTGAGTTCAGTTGAAGCCCTTTGACGTGTATTGATGGTTATGAACATTGGAAATATTTTAGTAACATTCTATGACTGGAAGCTGTGCTTTGGCCTGTATTTTGATCAAGATCACGATAACATATTATGCCATTATGAAATGTAATGTGACGAATCTAATTTCATCTCAAGTAAATTTTAATATGAGCACATCTAGCGTGAGTATTCAAAGACAAATAAAGTGTTAATTGACATGGGTCGCAAGTAGGAAGGGAAAAAGGGAGACGTGCCGGGTAGAGCTACGAGTCCCACTAGTTCAGGCCCCTTAGCACACTCCATCGATAAGGATTGATAGGCTAACTATCGGTAACTTCTGATCATTCCCAGCATGACTGCAGATCGCAAATGAATAAGTGACAGTTCACAATGACTAAGTGTCCTTAATATATTCGACATCAACTGTTGTTTGTACGTTAACGATCTGCAGTTATCCTAGGGAAGGATGAGAAGTTACCTATTATCCTATCAATCCTTATCGATCGAGTGTGCTAGGGGGCCAGGAGCACAAGACAGTCAAGACCGGGACGGGAGGGAGAAGGGATAACGGTGCTATCAGGAGACCAGGAGACTCCGCCAGGAGGGCCTGAGCTGCGGAACTACGGGAGCTGCCACCAAGGACCTCAGCCTCGAACAAAGACCCACGCAGTGATAACAATGATAAAAAGGGTAGTTACAGCGAACAATTAATAATGTAATGTTGACAATATCGAATCGACCCGAACCATATGACAACTAGGTAGTTAAGATTTAGATATAAGTAAAATTAAGATAATATATTAATTTGGCCAAACCTTATTAAAATCCATAAACCTAAATAGTTCCTTGCAATCAAATTCATCCCCATTGTCCCAACCAGAGTGGAGAAAGTACAAAGGTAAAGTATAAAACAGCATTTATTTTAATAAACGATCATTATTTCTGAGCTAGTTTCCGGAGGAACAAAACGGTTTCGTTAAAGTAACTTAGCAATTAATTTTAATTTATTTAAAAAAAAACTCTTCAAATGCAATGTATGTTTGTTTTTGTTTCGTGACTCACTACTAAGCTGTAGTTCGTGGAGTACGCGGATACCTAGAAGACTAGAATACATAACCGCTGGAGCGACAGAGCAATTAAATTTTTTCTCGGATTGCTAAAGGAAATTATTCCGCCCAGATTAAAAAAATCATACCTCCGAATTTGAATATGGAGACATGCAAACTGATTACAGTTCTGTGTAGCCAATGAGTTCCCCTATCTTTTGTCTATTATTACATATTTGTAGAATTTATAAAAAAAAAATAATTAAATCTTTAACCTTAAAACATTTTAAAGAATCTAGAGAATATTTATTTTGTTGTATTTTGAATGTAAAATATATTTTATAGTCATTTTAATAAAAAAATAAAAAATTATTTGCCACATTTTGGCAACAAAGCAATCCGAGGTTTTGGAAATAGTGCCATAATGTGGCAAAAAGCGCTCGAGTGGATAAAGACATTTTTTTTAGTACCAAATCGAATCTGAGCTTGTACAGAATTTATTCAATGTGTAACTAAAACACCATATAACGATTCGGACGTATTTTTTTATTAGTGAGACTGGTATTTGTATTTCGTGTTAAATATTAATCCCTTAACTCTCCTGTAAAATGAATATTGACTTGATTGTGATTGATTTACGTTAGGGTTTTGTTAATTTGTTTTAGAAAGCGGAAAGCTGAGTGAAGGATTTATGAAGCTAATTTATGTTTTCATGTGTTCTTGTCAAAGTCAGAGCTTGTAAAGCTTTCAGGTGATACACACTATTGCTATGAAGGATGTAGATTTATTGAGATGAAATTTGAATTAATCTTTTTGCAAAGGGATTATTTAAAAAAAAACAAGTAAGCACATTGATGAATTGTTAAATTATTATTTTTTAATTGATAAACTAATGTTTAAGACAAGATTTTTATGCATAGCAGAAAAGATAACAATTATTATAAGCAATAATTTTTATTCCAAATTTCTCTTAAACACGGGTTTGAGTCCCGTCGGCGTCATGTATCTTTTCTCGGGAGATTTTTTCAATGTGGATTAGTGTTTCAGGTTAATTAATTTATTGCTTATAATAAAAGTTTGATGTTAACTATAGAACATATTATATCGGGATGTTCTATATTAGCGCCGTCCGAGTATACATTTAGGCACAATCAGGTTTTAAAAATAATTCACCAAAGCTTGGTAATTCAACATAACTTGATTGACTGTCATAATATAGTACCATATTATGAATACGAACCAAATTCATTTTTAGAAAATAATTTCTTTAAAATATGCTACGATAAAACTGTTCTAACAGACAGACCAATTAGTCATAATAGACCCGATATTTTTACATGACAAAATTTAAAAAAATAACTTATATACAATATATATATATCATTGATGTAGCTATTCCAAATTCCTGTAATATTGAAAAATCTGTTTCTGAAAAAATAAGAAAGTATACAGATTTAAGAAATAAAATTAAAAGAATTTGGGATTCTCAGACTTTAAAAATATATAACTATTTTTTATTTCGGCTACTGGCATTATACCTAGCTCTCTCATTAAAAATTTAGGCATATTAGATTTGTCAAAGAATTCGTATATAAAAATGCAAAGATCACTCATTTCAAACACATGTAGGATTACGAAAGATTTTTTAAATATTTGTATTGAGAGATCAGGAGGATTTATTGGTCAAATTGGGATTTCCACCGAGCCGAACCCTGTGATATGAGAATATCTGGAGTCGGTGAATTATTTTCCCATTGAATTTGTTGCTTACATTTATTGCTCTTAGGCATTCTTGGATCGAAAAATGTATCAGTTAGAATAGTTTTATTTTTTTTAGTTATGTTTGAGCACAAACATTTGCGTGGTCCGAGGGGTATTGTTATGATATAATTAATTTGGATATAGTACTTACTTACTTAAATAAATTTAATAATCTAGTAGTTTAACATGATGTTCTAGTATTGTTTTGTATTAATTATACTTATATAAATACACTGGCATAGCGTGGATTTACTACATGATCATTTTTATGGAAAAGTGTGTGAAAGGATTTAGTTTTTACCTATGGGGAAAACTAAACCCGGACCTAAAAGTCTGGTGCGTTATATAACAAATATCAGTTGTATTCAAATATTTAGGGTAAAACTTTGCTTAATTATTATATCTCTGTACAATGATTTGGTCGGTTAACCAAATAAGTACCTGCTGTCAACCTACTTCCGTTTCGAGTCTTCCGAAATACAACATACGTCAACATTACATTAGGTTACGCACTCACTAAGGGAAAAGTTTGACTGGAATCTAGAATCTAATAATGTTATAATACCTGTCCCCGTGGTGATGATCCCAAGTAAAATATAGTACCTTTTAGGGTAGACAGATTCAAACTAGGTGTACAATACATACGACATTATCAAACATTAAGCAATCTACCTAAATTTGAAAATATGGTACACGGACTTGTCATACTCGTATATCTTGGTAGATATTATTGTCCAAATACTAGAGTTTCAACTGCCTGGAGCCAGTGAGACTATGACATCCTAAATTAGGGCACGTTGTAAATTCAAGGTTATAAAGAGATTAAAAGAGAGTAGTTTTCTTTACTTTATCATTTAGAAATGCATAAGTCACATAAAATTTAAAATATATGATTTTTGATGTGAATATTCCAGAATTTAATTGGGGAGGCGGGTACGTCGCAACGGGAACCATTAATTGCCTAACCAAACCCTTTCCATAGCTCACCCCAAGCTGTTTTCTACGTTTGGTGACTTAATAGGGGTGCCCGGGTTTATGCGGTGAGATTTGTCTAGGTTTTGATGGCAAATACGTTTGCTCACAAGGCAAATGTTTTGATCGGGAGAGACAGGTTGTAGGAGACCTAACCTAGACCTCTCCAGCCAACCCAATGCCTTGCATCGCAGTGGGAGAGATGGATTCATATGTCCGTCACTCCTGAACACATTGACTCCCAGATTCCTACCCATTCCCCTTTTCCTAAAAGATCCTCCACGCACCATCCCCAAAGAGGATTTTTCTTCCTCGGGGTCTCTTGGGTGGAGCCAATGCAAAAAAAACCTTATACAATTTTGCTCTACCATATGATACTAAACAGACATTTTGTGATGTTTTTAAAGTAATTGAAATTTAATTTACTTGAATTGAATAAGCGAAATTCGATTAAAATTCAATAAAGGTCATGCGTTTATTTGCGAGCAGGAATTACTGCGTCATGATTTCATTGCAACGCAAATAAATATCGAAATAAATATATTAATTTTTACGCAAATTGATTTAATTGTTCAGCAACAATGTATACCTATGTACTTGGGAAAAGTTAACCCCTATCCCATCGCGCCCGTTATTCGCCCTTTTAACAATTCCGGTAACGTATTTCAATTTGCAATTCATCAATCAGTATTCTGCCCAACCATCGCGGAGTTGCATTTCGCAATCAGCCCACACATAGAATCCAACTTATCTCCGGTAATAATATGTTGCGACTTGTAATGATTTACAATGTTGTAAAACTGAGGCGCAGATGTTACAGTTACAATGTGAAACTGATAAAACTAAAAAAAACAAACATGTCATTGATAATAATAGTTCGTAATGATGTCAAACGATGTTTTTTAAAGTGTTGGAAAATGCTCGCTGATTTATTTGCGTTCTTCGTATTGATATTAAATGGTGAATGAAGTATAAATAAAATCCCGGCGTGCACAAATAAATTTTATTCGATTAATTTGTGTTACTTCACAATTTATTAATTTAAAATAATATTTCTTCAATCTTTGCAAAATTACATTGCGGCATCATTTTAATTAAATGAAACTAATGCTTTGTGTAAACCATTATGATCACATGTAGATATTATAACATGTAATTATAGTGGTTTACAAATTAATTATTAATTATTCATGTTATTATCCTGATGAAGAAATCATCGGTTTTGAAAAATATAGATATTATAACATGTGATTATAGTAACAAAGTAATCTGTTTCATTTAGTATTTAGTTTATTTGCGCCACGTTCCATAGTGGAAGATATTCTTAGTATCACTTTGGTATAAGACCATCATCCAGAATGGAAACGTTGCTTGTGCCATGTTTGGTGACCAGATCTGAATAGCCAAGTACTCCCCCACTTTCCTCTTTCTCCTCTCCTTCCCCTCCTTACCACCTTCGGCCTCACAACATACCTTACTGGTCTTACTGGCTCCAGATGGTAGCAGCTGAGACTCTTGTGCGGTATTCACGTAAAAAAATCTCAAAGGAGAAGCACTGATTTCACGTCAACGTTCAACGTGAATTTAACCAAAACTTATGCCAAGCCTTTCACCACACTTAAACTAGGGTCTTATATTAAATGTCTTGATAAAGGCAAAGGTGCTAGTTGTTTTCATGAGCTGTTAACTGTCTTTGTTAACTTTATAAACATGACGGTTGGTTGGGCATTTACACAGCTATACTTACATACATACATCTATACAAACCTATACACATACATGAACTTTGTCACATTTCCTTCCTACCCTTCCCTATAAACCTGTCACATTTTCCTGTTACCCACATCAGTCAATAATCGACCATCAACCTATAAACATCCGCATTCCTTTTCCGCATCTTTAATAATCCGAAATATTAACACAGTGCAATAAAACCGGCCAAATGAAGAAAGTGCAAGTCCCGCAGTGAGTAATTCTCTCCTTTTTCTTATGTGCTTACCTTCTACTTGTGCAGTGGTTCAAACACATAAAACATACACATTTCAAGGTCCTTCATTTAAAAAACTACACAAAACACGCATCAACGGTTGTTGAAACTGGGACAAATATATTTTGATTACAGTACATATATGTAATCATGATACCTAAACAATTTAACGCAAAATTTTACAAGCTGTTTCGAATTTAACCAAAGCACATCTTCGGATGATTTGTTGTTAATAGCTGATAATGCTCTTAATGTTTTAGTATTTGTAGCTTAAGGCTAAATTATACCCGTTTAAAAAGAAGAAGAAGGAGAGGTACGATAATATGAAAGTTAGAGGGAACGCGGTAATATTAAATCGATAATATTCAAGCAAAAACTGGGTAAATGTTTAATAAAACACGACTCGTTTTAAATAGAGCAAAAATCTCGTGGAGTTGTGTTAAGTAGCATTTTTTAAAACATTGTAATTTTTTTTATACATAATATAACTTGTAAAATAATAGAAACAAACGTGTAAATAATAATTTTCAGAGTTTACTTTGCGATTTATTTCTATCAAGGGAGTTTCATATAATTGCCGTTTCGGGGTGGGGACTATATAGCTACTATTTTAAATAATAACATATATTTTTTTCAGAGCTTAAAAACTGCAAATGTTTCAGGAAAATATGTCAGAAATCAGTAGAAATTCGGGATGCCGCGGCTTAATGACGTTGCTAATTATAAGTATTGTTCCATTAGACAGCAATGAAGACAATTGTAAGGTTAATCAAATCAAGATCACGATACCCTGATCTGACAGGTCCAATGATAAATAAAATTAAATAAAAACCAGCGTAAAGTATGTTTACACTGCGTGGGAATTGAACCGGTAACCTCCCGAGTCATAATCAAGTGCAAATAACCTCACTAGAAATCATCAAGCTGCCGTTTCAAAATAATGGCACGGCAAATAACATTTCAGAATAACGGCAAAGGAAGCTAGGTGTTTGAACAAAGCAAAATATCAACCCTGGCGCGTCAATTATTTGTTGTCAACCGGTGCGCGACTCAGCGGAAGAAATGCGCGAAAAAAAGTTCGTTTTTAAAAAACACAGTGAAATAGAACTCCTCTTTCCCACTACTTCATAAAAGGATATTGGCATCATAGTTATGAACTCAGTTTGAAAGCGATCATTATTTTTTTTATGTGAATACCGCATAAGAGTTCTAAACTGTCCGGAGCCGGTCGGACAATTTCATCTTCCAACGGTGTATGTTGTTTGGCTCAATGGTGTGGGAAATGGCAAAAGATGTAGAAAAGGAATGTGGGGAGATAACTATTTACATCTCACCACCAAATACCACTCTTTTCATTTGAAGCAACTTTTGATTCATAATACTGGTCTTTCACCGGGGTGATATTGATTAACTACTGCGTTGAAGTCGAATTAGTCCAGTCAAAATAGACGAAAAAAAGTGCTGAGTTTGCATTAATTCCAGGCAAGCTGAATTTTTGTACAGATCTTAAATACGTCATTACAAATGCTATGTCAAAAGTCCCCATCGATCTAGCATTGACGTTGTTTTTTATCCGAGGTCAAAGGTCACAAATTTTTGTATTTTGCATATATCTCTGAAACGGTAAGGGCTACCGAAAAAAATTATGAGAAGAGTTTGTAGATTGTCAAATTTTCTAAAAAATATATATTTATACTTTTTTTCCTACAAAGCACCTTTATCCAGTTATCGCGATTTCAAACTAATATGCACTCATATGCGCACATCATCGGGTCATATTGGAATATTGGTTTTTGTGACTCGTGCACTCATTACGTGGAAAATATATGATTCTGAGTAACATGTGCCTGCGACTGACGGGGTATACCTGCATTTTTCGGATTTTCCATAGAAAACGGTGTACACCTGCATTTTTCGGATTTTCCAAAGAAACTTGGCGTTTTTCGAGGGACGTAACCCTAGTAAATGCAGTCAGTTTTGAACCAACATAATTCGAGAACGGTGCTTCGTAGAGAAAAAACTATTTACCTTTTTTGTAGAAAATTTAACGATTTACAAATTCTTCTCATAATTTTTTTCGGTAGCCCTTCAGAGATATACGCAAAAAACAAAAAATTGTGACCTTTGACCTCGGATAAAAAACAACGCCAATGCTAGATCGATAGGGACTTTTGACACAGCATTTGTAATGACGTATTCAAGAACGGTACAAAAATTCAGTTTGCCCGGAATTAATGCAAACTGGAATGTCTATTTTGTCTGGACTAAATGTGCATAATGTACAACTTAAATTTTGATTTCGCGTGTAGAGAGGCAATCGCACCCAAATGAGCGGCATTTTCTGTCGAAGTAATTTCAAACTTCAATAACTCCCTTCAAGAATTTAACGAATGCAAATAAATTCGAAAACATCTCGCCTTTTCAACCTTAAGTTAAATCTAAAGAACACAACAAATGGGTAAATTTTTAAAATAAATAATTTCGGAAAATTTTGTCGGATATCAATTTCTAATTGATAATAAAATTAAAACAAAATTGATTTTTATCAACAATTAAATACCTTTATTATTTTAAGAAATCAGATTTTTTTTACTTCAGTGCTTTAGAGTGCAATAAACGAAAATTTGATTAATTTTATTATGGGAATTATGCTTAGAATGGGATTGTTAATTTAATTCTTACAAAGTTTTTTACTCACACTGACGTTTATTCACATTTGCAACAGGAAATTCAAAAAATGCCAATCGAAGAAGTGCTAGTTATTAGTTAGATTTTAACGTTTAGAATGTAAAAAACAACAACACAACTATTAAAGCATAAATGCCAGCACCCATTCCAATCGTCATTACTATGGATTTAAGCACTGTTGTTATGATTAGATTGCGAGGAATGAACCTCAAAATTAATTTTAATTTATTATCGTTCGCTTCCGTAACGTTCGTAACGCCAGTAACCTTCGGATATAACGCATCTCGTAACGCACTTGCCAGTTTACCCCCAAGTCAAGCGTGCGTAAAGAAGTATTTACTTCAAAAATTGTAAGACATTTTAAGTACGTATCCCTACTATTTTTCGACAGAGTCTCCGTTACGATCGATGCACTTGTTGAGCCGCGGCAATGGTGCTTGATTCCCTTGTCAGAGAACTCAAAAAAAGGTGCTCAACGCTTCCTCCGCGTCCTCATCGGTATCCAAATGTTTGATTGGTTAGAAAACGGTTCAAAAGACCTGAGTCCACCGATTTTGCTCTTGTACTTCAGTCAGCATTTTGAGCACCCAACGACCACGAGCTTCGTACATGCCAATTTTTCCCTCAAAATCTTTCATATGGTAGACTTACTGACATATTATGGGATCAAAAGTGTGAGCTCACGGACTTCAACAGGGCGAGCTTGTTCCTCGTTGAGAAGGCGAATAATTTAACGGACCTCGCAGGCAGCGGGATTCGACAGCGAAGTGTCCATCTCAAACGGACGCAAAGGTCGCACTGAAGTAGTTACCGAGCCGTATAACGCTTGTTTTGGAGAAGAAAGCCTTAACTATGCGCAAGAGCTGCCATCTTTTGACAAATAACTTGAGTAAAAAATGAGTAAAGGTTTTTAATTCCTGGGCAACCTGTGTACATAGAAGTTATATAAAAAGATCGCCTATAGTGGCATCACCCTGTTTGATGCCTTCAGAAAGCGAAAGAGCTGTCTCGCGAATTATCAATTAAACAGCAGAACTTGTTTGTAAATAAACGTATTTTTTTAATAATTAAATGAAAACAAATAACTTTGTGTACCCCACTTGTGTAATAACAATTATCGATTTAAAAAAATATTATTATATTACAATTATCTTTTCATTATCCTGACGAAGAAACCTTTGGTTTCGAAACATGTCGATAATTATTGTTATATTAGTGTTGTACACAAAGTTATTTGTTTTCATTTAATTAAAAATAACGCCACAAAGTGATTTTGCGAAGATTGAAGAACTATGTTTTTTTTTATAAATTGTATAATATTATTAAAGATTTTTTTATATATATAGATATATATATTCAAACTTGTGTACATTAAAAAAAAGTATTTCGTACAAAACATGTTATTATATAAAAACAAAGATAGAATCAAGGTTCCCTTGTAAGGCACGAGGGCTCTTGTTTGTTGATAAGGCATTCACGACCTTAATACAATATTTTGTAAGATGAAACCCACATAAAAAACTTTTTAAAAATTATATTATACATAGACTTAAAACCTAGGCTACACACGTTTGAAGTTTTCACGAAAATAACATTAGATGTGCCCTGATACTGCAACTAACCTGCTCGACAAATAATATAAATGAACGTCATAAATTCTCGATGAATGATGAGAGCGTGCCTAGAAGAAAAAATAATTTTACACGTTAGTACTTCCAGGAACCGTTTATTAAAACTTTTCACTAATTTCAATCAAACAATTTCAATCGCACTTATTAATTATTTACAGGGTTAATGAATATTTGCAAAATCATTGACAGTTTTAAATAAACAAGATTATTACCATTAAATGCTTTAGTTAGGTAGGTATTACGTCGATGTTTGGATAAACTCCAAAATTGCATCACTTCATTAATTCGAGCTTAGGCAATTATTGTGGAACAATGTGAAGAATCTCTGTGTGTGGAAATACAAATGCCAGCTAAATTTCGTATTTAAAATGAATTTCGCAACCACGCGGCAGGTAACCAACTACGTGACATTCTGCGCCAAAATTAACTCTAAATTATCAAATTTCTATTTATTAATCAATACTTGGTTATGTATATCCATTAGTTTCAAATGACTATAATTCGAGTATTGTTAGGATGGAATTGAACATTGGCGTTAAATATTAGATAGGGAAATAAAACCACCAAATGTTACAGCGAAAGAGAGAAATATGATTGATTTGGTTAATAAAATGGTATTTGTGCTAAAAACTAGTTTAGGTAAATACCAGAGCGCCACCGGGTTCATGTTTATAACCCAGGCATGCAGTTTGGTAGAGCTTAATTGGTATGAAGCTTTAAATTTTAATAAAAGAGTTAAATTTGGTAAGGATTATACAACACAAAAATATCGAAGAGACATAAATGTGAACCATTTTAATAAATGTAACTTAACTACACTAAACTGAACTATGACGCGGTAAATTGTATTCCAGAGGTATTTAGCAGTGGCGGTTCTTCACAGGGGGACAGTCCCCACCAATTATAATCGAAATCTACGAAAAGAAATAACAGTCCACACCAAAATTAATTATTTTTAAAAATATAAAAGCAATTAACAGTTTGCATAAATAAAACAAAAAAAATAAAACGACCCGACGACCACCTGGGCTGACCAGCCGATAGCCGATCAGCGCACGAACCATCAGAGTGCATTTCTCAGTGCTCAGAACCTGCTGCGCACTTGGGGGACAAAAGCATTTTGGTTCATTCTTTGCTTTTCATTCTCGATCGTAGGCAATCCAAGAACCGCGCACGCGCACTTGTATGTGAATTATACCACAGGGATAAAGGTGAGTACGTACTGGGTCGACGTACGAACGCTACGCTATGCCTAACAATATCAGGCACTCTAGCACGCTCGGTCGATAAGGATTGATAGGATAACTTTCAGCAACTTCTCATCGTTCCCTAGGAAAACTGCAGATTGCTAACGTACAAAAACAGTTGATGTCGAATATGTTAAGGACACTTAGTAATTGTTTTTTTTGTTTATTGTTTCTTCTTCACATTTTAGTTTTCAGTTTAAAATACAATTTTTAACCTCACTAGGACAAGCCTGTGTTGAGGTTAACAATTATTTACAAAGTAACAAAATAACACAAAAGGAAAAAGGAAACAAAAATAACACTTCAAAAAACACAATAATACTTCAAAAAACACAAATAATATAGGTATAATAAAAATGATACTTCAAAAAACAATATTGTTACACAGATAATGGACAAGCTAAAGGCCCTTGGCAGTCTTGGCACATTGTGAATTGTGAACTGTCACTTACTCTTTTTCGATCTGCATTCATGATAGGGAACGATGAGAAGTTACCGAAAGTTATCATATTAATCATTATCGATCGAATGTGCTAGGTGGCCTGGACTTCTTAGCAACCATACATTTTCTATGAAAACAGATGTTTCAGAATCACACCGGCCACACATGCATCGCAACGTGTGGCCAGAGTGATATGGTTGCTAAGTAGTCCAGATATTATTAGGCGTAGCGTAGCGTACGTACGTCGACCCTATATGCATCTATCTTAATCCATTGTATCCCCTCGTAACAAAAGTTTCCTAGTTTCGGGCAGGAATCGCTTGCGTTCAAATTAACTTCGATGATAATCTTGCAAGATAAAGCGTTATTTTTATTACACTATGTTATAAATTGTATATCTATAGACATTTTAATTTATTTTGTCTTTGGACATCTGATTAGCATAATTTGACCACGAGAATTTTAGTTCGAGGAATTTGAAAAAAAAACAGTCGTCAATTATTCTAGACCCACCAACCTCTCCAAATGGCTGGGCGTGATTTAAAAGTGCCGTACATGTGTGTGTGCACACGTTAGAAAAACTTGCGTCGCAACAGTTCCACACGTGATTGACATTTAACTGACTTAACTCGATGAGTCTTGAACAGAATTTTACGGCGTATATATTTACACATAAGTCGGCGAATAACACTTCCTTCCATTTTCCTTCCCGGGTGAATGCAGATGGCATTAATAATGTTCGAATTCAAATCAACCATGTCCGACGCCAAGCGGCCATTATGCATTAAATTGGGGATTTCACTGAATCTCCCAAATTATTGATTAAAACAAGCCAGATCATAAATCGATCTGTTGCACTGATTAATACACTGGTTTTAGTACATTATGCTGATTAAAAAATCCAATACTCTTGCCGAATGAACACCGCTGTTCCCCATCGGCGTTCATTCAAAAAGTCACGGGAAGCGGAACTTTGCGCTCCGGTGCCCAATTAACTTAACTAAACAAATCGAAAAATATATTATTTACTAGCCAGATATCTATTTAGTACCGTAACAAATCGAACCGGAGTTAGTTTAAAGATAAATTATTATCAACACAGTAATTACAACTCGGATTAGTAATAATATTTTTTAAAAAACACTAATGCATTCAAATATAAATTCACAATTGACGCACCTGACTTAACAAAACTAATAACATTCTGAGTACCAAATCGTAACACGAGGCTTCCAGAGCTGTTCTTTGTTTATCCTTCGAAAACTAACTATTTCATTAACTCCCCAATCCAAAGACTACATAGGCTTGGAAATATATTTAGTTCAGTTGATATTTTCGTTTATTCATTACCTACATTTTTCTTTCTTTCTTTTTTCTAAAAGAAAGACAAACATTCCCGGGTTACGAATAACCCAACAACATTCGAAAATCTCCTACTACCACCACACTAAGTGGAAGATGTTGCTTGTGTTGTGATGGAGGACTTAGCCAGCCGAGGAATCGAACACGGAACGCCTGGGTGGAGCCCAAACGCTATGCCCACTCAACCACTGACCGGTCAATTTATTTCCGAAATTTCAAAAGTTCTGTTTCCCGTTTACTAAACTATTTTTTTTTGTATTCTTATTATTGTATTAGCCCTAAGGGCGTGAATAAATAAATGAATAAATAAATAATTTACCGTAGTCAATTTTTTCAAACAAACCCCTCGCGTTGTGTACCCGAGCACCTTGTGTGTCGGTGCAGCGTCGGTCCTACTGCAATTAGAATCGAATTACTAAATTGTTTGAGTATCTCAGGTAACGTGAGCATTCCCAGTCGACAATTAGTCTAATACAATCGCCATCGCAATGCAATTACATAGCCCAGTGAGTATAATGCAGGCAGCTCGCCCGCAGCGGTTTGGTGGACCCCAAAGTAAAATGTGCACAATATGTTTTGTGGTTTATGACAGTGTTATTTATTGGAAAACATAAACTTTGAAAATTTACGTTGTTAAATATGATAGAATTTTATTTTATTTGAATATATGTGTAACTACGAATTTACGGAAGTATTCGAATACCATCTCCGCTTTAACAAATATTAATATGCCCACACGGAGAAAAATGCTATTCTAAAATACGATCATTTTATTCGGAAAAACGGTTAAAAACGGGACTGAAGTTCTTACGAACAAATTAACAGTGTTTCAATGTTTATTGGCAGAAAATGTATGAATATTTTTTTGGTATACGTACGAAATTACATATACCAACAAATTATTCTTACATGTTCCCGCCAATAAACATTGAAACCCTGTTAATTTGTTCGTAAGAATTTCAGTCCCGTTTTTACGAATAAAATGACCGTATTTTAGAACAACATTTTTCTCCGTGGCTGTTTAGAATTATATTATACGCAATAGGTACATCACTATTATTACAGCAACTAATCAAGCTTTAGATGGGAGATTTTTTCATTTCAGGTGTCAGTATTCCTTTAATTTAACTTATTTTAGTATATTAAAAATAAACTTAGTTTTTCAAAATTTATATAAATAACAATCTTTTAAAATCAATTTATGTTTTTTTTTTAAATAGTCAATACGTCTAGAATTTGATTTAAAAGGGACTAATTTCCGGTATTCTCTGGTAATACTCTCTTAACAATTTATTACGTTTTTAAATAACATATTATGGCACATACATATGTATTATATAATATAAGTGTAAGTACCAAAAACGAAGGCTTCTAATGATACTCACTATACTAGTGGCAGCAGGATATCAATTTAAAAGCAGCCTCAATGATGCTAAACATATCGATATCCGAATTAATTCTGTTTAACAGCGAGATTGTATTCATCACCGGCTTGACCAGGCGATTTGATATAAAGATAATTCATGCACAGTCGGGTAACACATCAAACGCCGCTTTTACGACTATTTGCCGGCCTCTGTGTTTTCTCCCGACTACGAAATGAGTATTTTCAATACTCGGGTTCTCTCCTTCATATCCTCAAAAAATCCTCCACAGAGCATCCCAAAGATTGACATGTGCTGACGAAAATTATTTCACTCAGGGCCTTCGGTGTGGATTGTATGTAAAATTTGAAAAATATTCGTTGAAATCATCAAACATACGTACGTTTCCATTATATTCTTTTATAACGTGACCGCGTCCCTTCATTTACCTCGCGATATATCGTTTTGTTAAATTGGAGCAAAACATCATACATAATATGAATTTATTATCTTTTGGGGTATTATCATCGCAATCCGGAAGAAGAAAAACAGCCTCATGCGAGCCTTCATGGCGAACATAAGCCTTAAGGCTCGTGAGCTTTCGAAGACAAGATAATAGTCCAACAGCTTGCCTCCTCAATTCTTCGGCCAAAGCATGTGAAGTATTGACTCGTGTTACATTTTGGAACAAATTTATGTATTAAGGGCGAAGTGTAAGTTAAAGTGATTTAAATCGCTGGAGAAATAAAGTGGTAACAAGTAGACGATAATAAGAGTGTTTTATGATTACTTCTAGTGAAATTGAGAACATTTTCAAATTTCTCCTTGAACAAATAATTAATTTCATTAGCCAGTCTGAGGGGCCTTATGTAAATTAGAGACAACCGAATCTTTGAAATCTGTGTGGATCACATTTCAAGAGTGATGAGCAATATAAGCAATGTAAGCAATTTATCAAATATTAAAAATAATAATATTCGGTTTGTTTTGCAAAAGGGTTTAGCGGAAAACTTCAGTTTTTCTTCCAAAGTTTAACTTTCCGAATCATTAGTTTGCCAGCTTAATAAATAATAAACTAAATAGTAAAAATTATGTATTAGTCTTATTTATAGATTATTCAAAGGCGTTTGATACTATTAACCATACTAAATTATTGAAAATACTAGAAACCATAGGAATAAGGGGGAAACTTCTAAAACTCTTTGAAAATTATTTGAACAACCGGTGCATGCAAATAAAGCTATTGAACACCTTTAGTAAAAAAAGAAAAATCTTAGCAGGCCTTCCTCAAGGTTCCATATTAGGTCCAATTTTATATATCATTTATGTCTCTTTTATTAAATACATTTTTAAACATATAAAACACTTTGTGTATGCTGATGATACTGCATTGGTGATTTTTGGCAGTGATTTGCAATTATGTATTAAACTCTTACAAAAAGATTACATTGAACTTTTGAAATGGTCTCACGACTCTGGTCTAATCATAAATGCAAAAAAACTAAGTTGATACATATTAGATCACCCAATGCCAAGGTAAATATTATTACACCTGAAATTAAAACACACATTTCCGATTGCTTACATATTGGTATCCCTGCATTATGCACATGTGAAAATATTGAACTGGTTGAAGAATATGTTTATTTGGGAGTTATTATTGATTGTTTTTTTTTAATGGGATTTACAAATAAATAAGGTCTGTGAACGACTGAGATCTATTACTAGTAGATTATATAAATTAAAATTCTATGTTCCAATATGCACACTTCGGATAATTTATTTATCATTAGCTGAATCTATTATAAGGTATGGAATTACAGCTTGGGGATTTTCCTGTAAAACAAATATAAATCATGTTCAATCAGTTCAAAATTCATTAGTTAAATTATTAGCTCATAAAAGTTTATACGAACAAAGACATAATGTTCCATACCTTTATTAAAATCTTAAAATTCTCTCAGTGAGATCAATTCTATGGTATAAAATTATTTTTCAACATATAAATAGCCCTTTGTACATAAATAGACTAGAACACTCTTACAATACTCGTTTTACGTTAAATGAAGGACTAATCGTTCCTAAGCATTTAAACAAATATGGGCTACATGATCCCAAATTGCTTAAATATGTTACCTGCAGCAATCAAAAAATGTACAAACGCAAAAATAAATATCATGTTAAAAAATTGGCTCGCTGAAAGAGATAGTTTGTATTAGATTCTAAGACAAACAATTTCTAACTTCATACACTTTTTATATATATATATATTTTTTTTTTTTAAATTTATTTTTATATCATGTTTCACCTCTTTTTTATTTTTATTTAATTTTTTTAATTGTTTTAATTATTTTTATATCATGTTACACCTTTTTAGGCTATATTTCTTATGGTATGAGTGTATACAATATATTTTTTTTTATGAATGTAAACAATTATTTCTTAATAATTAATTTAATTTATGTTATAATCCATTAAGTTAAAAGAACCCATTGACAAACTACTTAAAAGTAGTTTATTGGGACTTTTATCTGTTTTTTGTATTATGTTTTTATTTGATATGTATGTATTATTCTTTGTTTTAAATGTTTCTTTAAATAAAAAATTTAAAAAAATAAATAAATCAATAAAAATCAACAGTTGCCCAAAATTTCAAATAGGTTTTTATTTCGACAGCATTTTTTGATTTGTCCTAAAAATATTTGAGACATAAAATTCATAAATTAATAACTAAATTAAATAAATAAATTTATAAATTAATAATTAATAATTCATAACTTCCTATTCGAGGCATAAAATTGTGCCTCTTTCGGAGATTTTATTTAGAAATTATTGTTTCACAAAATGCAAATAGGTTTTCGACACTTTCAAGCTGTAGATATCGGAAAAATAAAATGGATAAATTGACCCTCCAAGTTCACCAAGGGTTGATCATAATTGGTTTACAGCCTTACTAATAAACGTACAATAAATTCTATATAATTAATAAACAACAGTATATGAAATAACTTTACTAATAGAAAAGTATAATAGAAACTGAAACAAAATACTTCTTAAAATTTTGCAAATTCACTTTGTGGCACCATTTTATTAATGAAAAATTAAAACACTTTGTTTTTACCACGATAATCAATGTTTTCACAAATCGACATGTTTCGAGAATGATGTTCTCTTCCTCAGGACATTTAATGTCCTGAGGAAGAACATCGTTCTCGAATCATGTCGATTTGTTAAAATAAAGTTTATCGTGGTAAAAACAAAGTGTTTTAATTTTTCATTCATGAAACAAAATAGTTCATAGAAATATGTATATACATTGCTCATACAGCCAGATTATCTGTCGTATAATCTTGAAATTTCTCATTGTATTTCGGAATATTTCCAAGGTAATATAAATATACAATAGGAATATTTTTAATGTCCTGTAATAGTATATTACTTATTTTTGAAGATGTCGTTAATAAAAATAATACACTTGTAAAAGCTATAATGAAATTACCTATTTAATTTTGGTATTATTAAGTTGGAGTACTTTAATTTCAAACATATAATTTTTTTTTAGAAAAACACACACTTATTTTTATTACAATGAAATCAACAGTTGAATTTCATCACTGGTTTACAGCCTTACTAAGAACTACATCATTGTTTTAAATTATATTAAAATACAACTAATGTTAATTTCCTATTTGTGAAGAAATTAACAAAATGAACGTAACAGAAAAAAGAAAAAAAAACCTAAAACGAAACAATATTATAAAAATATGCAGAAGATGAGAGAGAATATGAAGAAGTACATGAGACAAAATAAATTTATAACAATTAGATAAATAACAACGGAAATTTTATTAATTTATTGTCATAAAAACAATATATTTACTGATTTTTTTATATTTATTCAGCTTGCAATTGAAAATGTCCAACTCACAGCATCTTCAAAGATGACATAGGCCCTGAGGGAAATTATTTTCCTCAGGGCCTCCTGTGTGGAGTTAATGTAAAAAAAAAAAAAATCATATTATTGTATTACATAGTCGGTTCAACGAAGACTTATGTATACAGTTTCTTTTGCATTGATTCACTCAGGGGAGCGTGTGGAGGGCACATGTGCATAAATTGTTATTTAGCAACGATGGGCAATGTAAACTAATTTATTCTGGAATAATGCACCTTTTTTTGTACTTTATTTTTCCCATTATTTCTACAAGCAATGAAAATAACATAAAATATATTAATATAATATAAACATGAGAAACAAATTACGTAAAAGTAAGTATATAAATATAAGACAAAGGTAAGTAATGGGAATCCACTAAGGCACTAGGTAATATAATCAAAAATGATAAAATACTGTGTTTTAAAAAAAAATTACATTAAAATTGCATTCGTACACTCAATGAATCAATTTTGTTAATTATAATAAAGAAACTGCCCACTCGAGCGCTTTTTGCCACATTATGGCACTATTTCCAAAACCTCGGATTGCTTTGTTGCCAAGATGTGGCAAATTTTCAAAAAAAAAAATTTATTAAAACGACTATATAATATATTGTACATTCAAAATATAACAAAATAAATATTCTCTAGGTGCTTTAAAATGTTTTAAGGTTAAAGATTTAATTATATTTTTTTATAAATATGTGATAATAGACAAAATATAGGGGAATTCATTAACTGTATAGAACTATAATCAGTTTGTATGTCTCCATATTCAAATCGAAGGTATGATTTTTTTTTATGTGGGCGGAAAAATTTCCTTTAGCCATCCGAGAAAAAATATTTTAATTGCTCTGTCGCTCCAGTGAGGCAAATTTACAGACTTTAATTCATATTCAATTTATTTGTGTAATTTCCCTACAAACTCGATATTTAAAAAAAAAACATTGAAATGTTGAAAACCCACCGCCAATTATATTTAAGAACAGTTTTCAATACAAATTTTACAGCATTCAAAATTAAACTCTCAGGCTTTAATAGGATTGCAAGGGAAGCGTTTATCCATTGAGGAGCTTGTTGCATATATTATTTAAGGGTTAAATAAAGCCAGGGGCGGTATCTTGTATGCTAATATTTGGGCGATTTCCTGTTGGCCGGGGCTCCTGAAAGCCAAACGGGAACCCCATGGTTAAAGATAAAAACACCCATCGTCCGTCCCTTTGAAGTTGAGCTTTTCATTAACTGCTCTGGTTGAGCTTTGAGGATAGCAATCAAATTGTAAAAATGCCCACAATTTTGATAAAGCTCGGCTTTCAGGAGCTTCCTTTATTTTATCATAATGGATATATATAATTTACATTCGATTTATTATTTATTGAATCTTACTATATATATTATTATAAATGCGAAAGTTTGTATGGATGTATGTGTGTTTGTTACTCTTTCACGCAAAATTTACTGAATGGATTTTAATTCAACTTTACAATAATATAATAGCTCATACGTCAGAATAACATTAACATATAGGCTATAATTTAAATGGTAGCTATTTATTTTCAATATTTTGAAAATAATAATTATTGTTTAATAGAAAATGTAAAAATTTGAGAATGACATTTTGCAAAACAATGATTGTTAATTCAAAATTATACTTTTAAAAATATTTATATTAGTGCATTTATTTAAAGTACTCGCCTAATACTTTGAATGTAATCAAGAATTATAGATATTTTAAATAAATAGGTTAAGAATTTTGGTATGAACGTAGATGGGACCTAGGAAAAGAAAATAGGTTACTCGAAGTACTAATCCTATGCAGACGAAGTCGCGGGCACAAGCTAGTATTTAATATTATTTAGATATACATGATATTTGAGGTTCCATATGTCAACTCAGAATCAACGCAACTAAACACCTCTTTAAAAAGTCGCTAAAAGCTATGAAAAAAAAAATGTTAAAATAGCTTATACCCTAACCTAACATAACCTATTTAACCAATTTTTTATATGTTTTTCATAACTTTTAATGACTTTTCAAAGAAGGTGTTGAGTTAAATTCATCATGAGTTATCCGGTAACCGTTATGTGAATACCGCACAGTCCAAACTTCCGGATCCAGGGGGATGACGGCTTCCCATTTCAGAGATGTTGTTAGGCTGAGGAGAATGGGCAGAGGACGGAAGACGGACAGACAGTTTTTCACATGGGCGATACTTACTTGATGTTTAAATAAATTTTTACAAATTATCGAATACATGACGTTATATCAATTTGGTCAGTGGTTGAGTGGGTATCGCGTTTGGGTCCCACCCAGGCGTTCCGTGTTCGTTTCCCCGCCTGGCTAAGTCCTCCATCACAACACAAGCAACATCTTCCGCTTAGTGTGGTGGTAGTAGGATATTTTCAAATGTTGTTGAGTTATTCGTAACCCGGGAGTGTTTGTCTTTCTTTTTTAAATAAAATAAAATCGCGTTCTGTTTCTATTCAAGTTTTGTTATTTTATAATTATAGGCCAGTTGCTCCCAAAGCTGAAATAATCACAGAAGTGAAGAATTGTAAAAAAATTTTGGAGCCACCAATCCTAAGGATGTCAACCCATCCTATCTACTACTCTGACAAAATCTAATTACCAAATATACTTTGAAATTTTATCTGATATTTTAACATTAAATTGGTTGAGGGAGACCTTTTGACCTTCCCAGCCGGACTCTCTCAACCCATGCTTTGCATTGCAGTTGGAAGTATGGATTCATTCGTCTGTCACTCTTAGACACACCGACCTCCAGATTTCTACATCTCTTACCTTTTCCTTCCCAAAACTTTTACTCCCCACTTTCCACAAAAGACACTCCAACACAACATCCCCTAAGATGATAGAGATTCTGAGGAAAATGGCTTCCTGTGTGGAGCAAAAGTTAAAAAAAGTTATTTTTCATTGTAGGTTGATTTTCACGGTAAGACATATATTAAAGCCAAAAAAACCGAAGTCAAAAAGATAGTGCCTTCACGTCTTGTCTGAAACACTCTCACGAAGAAGAAATCATTAAAAGATAAAGAAAATGCCCAAATTCAATTCCATAATCTTCCATTATCGATAACCCTTCATCCTTTATTGGAAACACTTGGAAAACCTACGGTAAGGATTATTTTATAAATCATTTGTCATGGAATGAAGGCTTCCTTTTCTCTCCGAGCTTCTTCCAACCTTTTACGATAGAGAAATTTACAGATTTATAACTGATCTGTCAATTATTGATCTTACTGCCGAGCGAAATGTATGAAAATGTATCTGTTCGGTACATATTCAGAATATATTCCCGTTTTTTAACGTATATAATTGTGTGTGAGAAATTGAGCAACTATTAGTACTAAATTTAAAAAATTGCATTTCTTTCTTGGCGAAATCTAACTAGTCGAAAAATAGTAGATACTGGCGCGAAATCGTGAAAAATCGCGAAATATTATGATTGGAGGCTGTAGGATTTATGAAGCTAAAAATAAAGAAGCAAAAATACCTGAGTCAAAACATACATCGTCTAATAAGACGTATAACTTTCTGGCATTATCAGAATAGTGTATCTCAATAAACGCCGGCAGTTAAATTATTATTACTATTGTTCCTATAAATTCATCCAAGCATCTATGATGCATTGGAACAAAATAAGTATTACTTGATAAAATAATTTTGGTAGGTACCTACTTTAACGTTTTTCTGATAAATGATAAGTATTTCCAATTTTTTATGTAAAATAATAACATATTTACGGTGAGAAACTATAAATAAAAAATAAATAAACTTGAAAAATTAGATTTAAAAAAAAAAATAATGTCATGCATTACGCGAGAATATTTTACATTACTTACCCTAGCACCAACAATGAAATTTAGAATGTATGTACATTAGAATAAAGACCTTACTAAAATTTTTTTTAACAGAATTATTAATACCCTACATAAAATGTTCAACCATTTATAAAATATGGGTAGGTGCCTACTCTAATTTCGCACTTGAAGTGAAATGACACAAAACTGCGCTATACAAATATTACGTCATTATTATTATTATTATACCTAAAATATAAAATCCCATCGAGTAAGTCTATAAATTGCGTGTTCCCATAAAAATATTTTATACTTTACTTTCTCTTGAGAAAACCTTCTGCTGACAGTAATTATTATTATTGTAATCTTTTTTTAATTTCAGACATTACCGACAATCCTGACAAGGCAGGCAAAAAATATCATAACTGTACATTACCAATCTGAACACTTTAGCAACAACAAAAATACTTCATTTATTATTTTATGCATCAAAATATCTCTACAACCGATGTACATTATTTGTACTTTGAGTTACATAAATGTACTTACATAAATGTTTTGAGTTTACATTACGTAATAAATAGATTCAAAGCATTAACGTCAACCCCTACAACTGCTGGAGCGTTCGCGTTAATAAAGAATACGCGTCTAACGGCGTCCGGGATTTCTGAGCGTCCGATTTAGAAATTTACTACCCTCATTAAAAAAATCAAATAAAAATCATATGTGGAAACATATAAAGTGCTTATAGTATTAGAGAGCCATTGAACGCACCTATGTTCCACTGCTTTTCCCCTATTATAAGGATTCATAAAAAAATATTTAATAACTTTAAATTTTTAAACGCATGGATTCTGCCTATTTTATACTTTGAAGTTGTTAAATATTATGGCTTCCATAATATGTTGTCTATAGCCTGGTTGATAATCATGGAAATAAATTTTAATTTGTAAGCGCATCCGCTGACGGAGAAACTGAAAAAATCAGTTTTCAACTCAACTCGCTATCCTGTGTATGTCAATATGATGGACCGCACACTACATAATTTCTCAAAAACCCGTTGTCAATGACAACGCAAGCAGTGACTCGAATCTCGCCATGCTTGTTGTTACGATGAGAGCTGATTGTTCTTCTTCTATGGTTAAACAAGTTGAGATAATAAACTGACATCGTATAATTGAATAGCGCCGTCATCAGAGATTGGTTGGAAACCATAGCAACCAGCCAGTTTTAGTTTGGTTTTAGTTTCTCCGGTGAGCCTAACACATGTAGAAAAATTATATTTCAATAATTTCGGTCAGCGAAATATCAATAAAAAATATTTCAGAAGAGATGAGAGACATCTCTAGTTGAAAAGCGAAAATACTAAGTTAATTTCCAATAAATTTAATATTTTAAAATACCTTTTCAATTTGGCTAAATTTTGGTCAGTAAACGCCTGAGGGTATTTGCAAATTATCCAAAAATTGACTAAAAGTGCTCCAGTAGCGAATATAATATTACTGCCTTGACAGTAATTAAACTTTGCAAGTCTTGCAATGAATACGTAAAACTATTACGACCTATTATAAACTCATATTTTCATGTAAAAAACTATGATACTTCCAAAGAAAATGACCCTTCCCAAAAATATTTCACGTTAACCGGAGTTTTTAAATGGCATGAATTTTCCAAGGCCGATCAAACCCTCGCTCTGCTTCATTTCAATAATTAATATTTCCGGAACCGGTTGATCCGATTGCAGGTCCGGACGCGGTTCCGGCTCAGTGTGGTTTTCTAGGTATTCCAACCTGATATGAATTAACCCTAGAAGGTTGATCTCGGTCGTTTTGACTAACACTGCATGCATTTTATGTCGTATCTCTAACGAATAAGCCAATCACGCTAGTTCTCTTTGTCAACTTAATCACCGACAAGGACTTGCGGTGAGTGACGTTAAGGGAGTAAGCGCCACCATTTGCAATATATTTATGACGCCCTTATTTGTTCAGTCTGCGGACAACGTAAGGTATACAGAAGAAAAAAAAATATTTTTGTTATTTTTGTTGAGATTTATTTTACCGCTAATATTGCTCTCCAAAAATTATAGTCTAAGGTATGTATATATATTTATATGTTTCCATTGTTTATCGCTTAAATATTGTTTAATTTATTTAGTTGTGAGTGTTGAAATTAGTGTTAGTCAAATTGACAAAGTATTAGTTTTTGGGTATAAAAAATTAGATTAATCTTCTAGGGTTAAATGCCAGAATATAAGCAACCCAACTAGCAGAATACCCTAAGACGTTAAAATGAGAGCACCCTTTAGTAGATTTTTTTTAATAACGTCGCTATACAAATTATCCAATTATTATTATCTATTATTATCTATTATTATGATTACATCGGGTTCTGAGCAAAGCGCTCGCCTGAATGAAGGTCCCAAAGTGAAAACTTTTTGTAGATTAATAACGTGGTCAAATAACTTTGCACAACTACAATGCTGATAGCCCCTGTTCTGGGAAGGTACTTAAAGCCAGTGAAATGTACGTAAACTTTTGTGTTTAATCATTTGTAACAAGGTGTGTGGATCCTTTTCCTTGCCTTATTTCTATGGTTTCGTTATGTGACACTTCCAGTGTATACGCATTGACCATTGTTCATTTGTCAGATAACTCAGGAATTGTTTGGTCAGAACAGTTGCCAAACCCTCGAGCAGTTGACAAAATCTGAGGATGTATTTGGGAGCTAACTGTCAACCTACCAATCCTTGTTCAATAGCCATGAACACCGGGCACCCTTTTGGCTGGGGATCGACGAACCGCTTGATGATTTCGTCATCATATTTTATTTAAAAAATCTGGAGATTGATTCTTTGACCATGAGAATCCAAACACATTATCTGTTCCTGGACTTTTACTGGCTTAGGTCTTGGAGACTAATAGATCCACAAAGCCATTCTGAAAGTATCAAGAGGAATATTTATGGTACTCAAGCTGAGTTGATTTGTTGTAGGCAAACTCATCTGAATCTAAGATCCACCAATAAAAAACCCAAATTTTTTACAAATAAGATGCAATGGGAGTATTTTTTAATAACAAATAATATACTATACGTTCAAATCATCGATGTAGGTACTTATTGAAACTATGTTATTAATATCAATTATTAGTATATAAGAATGGTCATTGTCACCCACCAATAATATAAGAAGCAAGTTAGGACGTGCGTTCCTTTTGAAAGTTCCATGATGACGTAAATACGACCTCTGCCTGGTTTTACTTCCATTAATGACTAGTTCAGAATAATATTATGTTATTACATTTAAAAACAAATATTATATAAAGTGGAATAAGCTTTGTTTTATTGCATTATTTGTATTCGCAACAAAAATTTACCTTTGAACATTATTTTTTGAATTCGAAGTAATATTGACGGGAAAATCCATTTATCCGTTAATCCAATTTCCGTCATTATGAATTGTGAATAAAATCAGAAACAATGATCAAACCTATGAATATTTTTTACATTTGGTGTTTCCTGCATATCGAATTGTTATAGAATTTTTTTTTGGACTGTAGAATTTTTTTTTGGACTGTAGAATTTTTTTTAATGTGAATACCGCACAAGAGTCGCAACTGCTCCCAACCGCCTGGAGTTAGTGAGACTATGTCATTCCAATTGGGGTATGTTGTGAGGCTGAAATTAGTTGGAAGGGGTCTTACACCAGGGCAATACGCAATAATATGGAACGTGCCGCAAATGTACCTTCAATTATTTTTAATTGTTAAATAACCAAGATCAATCAAATAAAATTTACTTTTAACTTTTAATTGCTAAGCGAGAGCCTTACCCCTCGACCACGGAGGCTGTGATTTTATATATTTTAAACATGTATTATCATAAATGATGTGGGCTATAGAGAAAATATAATATCAACTTTATCTGTGTGTTGAAGTAAATTGACCCATAAATTATTCTAGTATCAGTTTCCTTTCAAATTAGTCTACAAAAGTAGCGATGGTTGAAAAACTATATGATTTTCATTTTTGAGACCAAATGCTGTTGGAAACTTTATGTTTGTGAAACATTATTCTTGTTTAATTAAGTAGAAACTTTTATTATGTTCAGTCGGTTAACGTCAAAAGGGATAGATTTGATTTCGGCATTTGGCTAATACAAACCATAAATAATAGAAGCCCTTATTTACACATGGATTTGACTTCCTGTATATTTAGTAGATCCTAGTAGTGTATTTACCATTATTGTGTATATATGAAGGATGGTAGCATTGAAGAAGAAACGTTTTGAATTTTCACCTCTTTTATTATCATTGTTAAAAAATTCCAAATAAAAGTTTACGAAAAATGAGTAAAGTAATGAATACTCTTTGAGGAATTTTGGTTTCTTTTAAAAGGGTTACGGGTTTAATTTTCATCGAATACCAGGCGGTATTAATGTCTTTACATGTAAGTGGCGGGTATCGGTACCACAGCCACGGGAACCATTTATTAGATAATCAACACATCTGCCATAGGTCCCCTGAAATGGTTCGCTATGTTTGGTGAGTTATCAAGGGTGCTTGGGTTCGTGGGGTGAAGATTGTCTACTGCTGGACACATTTATTCTCAGATTCCTACCCACCCCTCATATATTTTCCATTCCCATATCTTCTTCTTCTACCTTTCGTTAAAAAATTCCCTCCACACAGCATCCCCAAAGATACCTTAGGCCCTGAAATTAATTTCCACGGGACCTCCCGTGTAGAGCCAATATATAAAAAATCTAATCTGTCATTTAGTACATATATAACTTCGAAGCTGCCGTAATACGTTGCCAGAAATTGCTTCCCAGTTGCCGTAATACAAGGCTAGAAATTTCTCGAAGAACCGTGTTTGGTGAGTAAATCTCTCAATTTTCTTCTTCCGATCTCCTTCTCCTCCCCACTACCTTTAGCCTCACAACATACCCCAACTGGGGATGACATAGTTCCACTAGCTCGTGGGACCCTTGTGCGGTTCCAACACAAAAAATTACTATTATAAATAATTGCTCCATTCCACCGCAGCCAAATCTCATTTAAAGCATAGAATTACAAGATAAATCAGCAGTCACAGAGACGTCGTTTAAATTCCTTTTATGTTAGATTTTGCTATCTTCTTTGCTCGATAATCCAGTATTTTGTCGAAGACACTAAATAGGTAAATAGCGTGTTTTTGAGGTCATTCCGAGTTTCGAACTGTCAACTAAGAAGTAGTACCAACTTAACCATGATTAATACATATGACTTTTAGGACTGAAGGAGACCTAGGGGCACAATTCGTAATCAGAACCTCTGGAGAACAGGACATTAACCCAACGCGGAATACATCTTAGCATTACATGTTTGCTTGCTGCAACTTTTTAAATAATTTATAATTACGGTTCCAACCTGAGTTAAGATTTATTGAACGGTTCAATGATAATTTAAAATCAACACCTCTTTGAAAATTCATAAAATCCTTGCCCCAGCAAGGCAAAGGTCTTGAGTTCGAATCCCAGATATGACCGTATCTTTCTATTTCGCTAAAATTATCTGCATTACTTATTATATCGTATATGGGATATATTATTTGATCATAGATATAATGTTACGTTAAACTTAAATATTACAGATCGCAGTTTACTGTGTATACCTAGTGAAATTAAATCTTTAACATGACTTAACTTGGCGAACTGTTTTAAACAATAAATAATTTGCATAACGTCAAAAATTTCTTTTTAAACAGACACCCGAAAAAGAATAACTCAAACAGCACTTGTTTTAATAAGGTTTATCATTCTAACTTGTTTTCTCATGAAATTTGAAAGTCTGTTTACAGTGCTACCAAAATTAATTGATACCTACATACATTTCTTTACGGTTTACCATTTAGAAAACAAAAATAAGCTGGATTAATTAAAAAGATACAAATTAAAACTTTTTATGGTATATTTTTTACGATGCTGTCCAAAGAACAAGGACAATGAAACAATGCACCAAACTGGTCCTTCAATACCTAAAGTGAATCAATGCTCTTGAGAATATAAACAAAACAATATTTGTCTTTATAAATATAGATAATTGTGTTTTTATTTTTGTTTTCTTAAAAAGCTTGTCTAGATTTGTACAGAATAACTTTGCCAAAATATATTTTTCTCTATTTCTGTAATCAAAATGGTTGTGATATGTTTAATGGTGTGAAATAAAGATTATCGGACAACAGATAACCTCCTTGGCAGATCTGTAAGATTCTTGGCTCACCATTCAAAGCTTTGTGGTTCGAAACCCCACCAAACGATTTTTTTTTTGTGATGCCATTTGTTGTAACTCCGGGTTTGTCTCACAAACTCTTAAAATGAATCTCCGGGGTCAACAAAACAACGGGGACTCCTTTCGTGATCAGTACCGATGAGTTCGGATGACTTATTTAGGTGGCGGTAGGAATTATTCTGGGCCTCGACCTTAAGGTTGCAATAGTATTTAATTTAGTCTCAATGCCTGCATTCCCTGCATTTTCGCCAGATGTGTGCCATCTACGAGTAAGCTCTTAAACTTATATCTAGGATGTCACAGTGTGCAAACCTGTCACAGAAAGAATCAATAATAATTTGCTTGAAATAACTGTATTCTGTAAGCATATCGAAATAGTCAGGTAGGTACTATTTTTTATTAATATTTATATATAACTATTATTTTCCTTCATTTACTTCTCATTATTCATTTCTCTCACCCCATAAACCCCTAATTGGCTTGTCTAATTCTTATGTGTTAGGTAAAAAATATTACAAAAATATTTTCAAACCACTTATAAAACCTGAGAGCACATCTAGTGCAGTCTTTTTCGAACAGTTGTGGTTTATAAAAGGCTGGTGTGTTTTGTTTAATTTAATCTTGACAACTGTCGTCTGAAAAAACGTAACGGCCTGGCTAGGCCACGGCTAATTCATCCTTATTAGTCGGGTCACTTTTTTTAACGGCTCCGGACCGGCCCGACCCATGTGAAAAGGGTCCCCTGCGACGGGGCTGGTCAGTTTGCGCAGAGCCACTGGAATGATAAGGCAATTAAATACTTTCATTTTGATTGTATGTCTGTTGGCATATGTGTTTTATTTTAATTTAATTTATATGTTAAAATAAACAGAATTCTACACATTTTTGGAGGTTAAAACAAGAGACAGAGGTCGCCTACATATGATGAGCCCAAAAAAACCGCCGATTCATCGGATGGATGAGTTCGCTAAGAATTTTTTGAATAGTTGAAAATTAAGACAGTAGTTAAATTTGATGCCTTTATGAAACAGTTCCATCGTGTATAACTCCTGTTGGAGCGGGCATCCTTCCGACATACTCTCCAGTCACCAATTTTTAGGAATCCCAAATAGCGGAATTGGTCAAAATTATAAATAGAGTTTCTCTGTGTCTCTTTGTCTCTGTGTTTAAGTGTAACTTGGGGGGAATCAAGTGGTCTGCGGTTCTAACAGATTATATATAGATTATTCCCGGCTTTTTTTTTCAAATAACTAGTGTTTTTTTCAAGTTACAAATCTGAAATATGTCATGTAAACTTGTCAAAAATGACGAAATCCGCTACATTTCGCGAAGTAAAATTATCTCTTTTGGAAAAGAAGTTACATATGTTCGTTTTGAAGTTTGTGTTTTAAAAAAATCAAATCTCTTTGCTTGAATTGTTCGTAACATAGGTCCAAAACGGACCCGTCGTGGTCGCGACATCTCAAGTGGATTAGCATTGCTATAGGGTTTGAGTGAACTTCATAAAAAACGAATGTGTTTCAAGTTAAAGAGGTTCATAGTGTCACCAAGAGAACTTTAAGTTAAAGAGGTTCATAGTGTCACCAAGAGAATGTTTTATAAACTTTTTTTAGTTTCATGTAAAAATAATTAATAAAAAATCCCAAAGTTTCACAATTTGTTGTCAAATTACCATCGGAAATTTTGGATTCATAAAAAATTACACTTTAATTGAAGGCTTAAATTAATATAAATCAATAATAGAAAGCAATAAACATTTAACTTTTTAAATATACAAATTTTGTTGCAAACATAAAAAATAAATTTAATAAATGGCTTACGTTACGTTTTTTCTAACCAAAATAAATAAATACACATATTTAATTTGGCAAATATTTTATAAACATTTTGTAGTTTCATGTAAAAATAATTAATAAAAAAATCCCAAAGTTTCACAATTTGTTGTCAAATTGCCATCTGAATTACACTTTAATTGAAGGCTTAAATTAATATAATTCAATAATAGAAAACAACAGGTGAATAAACGCGAATTTGCCTTTTTATATGTTCTTTAGACAGTAGGCACGCATTAATTCGTTGAAATAGCCGCCCGCGTATTTGTTGCCGAAGCGTGGGAAGCCCAGGTTAGTAATTCGCACATCTTTTAGTGTAGGACCTTGTTATTGGACCGATCGGGGGTAACACGGGGCAACAGTATCCGGGGTCCCTCCGGACGAGGTGGTTGTACTGCCCAGCCTTCCCATCCCGGGTGGAGTGTTCACGTTCGCCCCACCCGGACTACGTAGCGCCGTGGTACGGTGTTAACCCCTACTCGGAACCCTTGCAAAACAACGGACAATATAATCCGGCGTGCTTAGCTAACTGGACAGCGGTTCGCGGGACTGGCAGACGGGCAGGCGGGCAGGCGGGCTTGCCCATGTGTATCGCGTGATTGTGATATGGACGCAATGCGGATTGGACTGTTTGTCTATTATCAGACAGCCGATTCGGTGAGGGAAAACTTCACGCAACGTGTCGTAAATAATGTGACGTAACTATACCTCTTTTCATCGTTTTTTTCCTTCACAAATGAATATTCAGACAAAATTTGCTGCAAGATCTTGCAAATGTATCTTGAATATGAAATGAAAGTACCTTAATGTCTGAAGCTACAATTCAAGTAATCCGCTTTGCTCCAAATTTCGTAAAATAACTAGCCTTATACAAATCATCCAAACATCTTCTGCTAGTCAAATCCTCCATCATGGCTCAAGCAAAATTTTGCATGTATTATGGTGGTAGGAGGAAATAAATTTTTTTAGTGTACTAATGATAGTCAGTGCTTGGGTGCGTGATTTGAAATTGTATTCCTCCATAATACGTAAAATTATTCAAGTTTAATGCATTTTTATTTATTATAATTTGAACTAATTAGCATGAATCATATCACACAAGCGATAAAATAGGTACAAAGATTATTTTATTGATTCTTAAATCTTTATTTGAGGTGTGTATTTCTTTTATTTAAATGTTTGACAGATTCTGGGATGAATTAAGGAAAGTTAATGTGGGAACGTGGGTGGTTCCACTGAACTAGATCCAGTGGACATAGTACAGCGCGCCTTTCATATAGCTATTTCATTCGTACACACATATTCTTTGAATGGCTATCCTATTCATACCATACGCGGTGCTACATTTTTTGTTCAATTAGTATGAATATAAGTTTTCTGTATTTTAATAATTTCTTTGGGTAGATTTCGTAATTTTTCATATTCACTAACATCCCAAAGGTAAATTTCTTCTTTTGAAAGCCTCACAAATCTTACAATTATAATTTTCCGTAATTTTTCACGGGTCTGCACTATTATTGTTCTGGGCAATGTTTTGTCTTTCTTTTTAAAAACTAAAAAATAACGTACAAGAAATCTTGAATTCAGGGGCAAAAACTCAATTTTCTGAGGCTTTAATTAAAAGAAACGAGCGTTGTTAGTCAAAGTAATTACTCACTGTTTTCATAGAAGACTTGAGACAATGCTGGATATAATCATCGACGTACAATATTTCCTACTGCCTTTGTTTTTTTATTGTTAAGTGGAGTATAAATGATCCCTATGTTTCTCTTCAATCACGTTCTACTCACTGAACCCCATACCGTATCCCAGTCGCTAGCAACCCCGGGGGCACAATAATAGGGTCGCGAAAAACAGTCACTAAGATTTTGGACAAATCGAATTATTTTTTAATTGTTATTTAAAATAAAAAGAGCAGCTGATATTCTTACTGGCTGATGAAATTCTTCGGGGTATTTACAAGGTCTTTTCAAGTTCTGGATCGTGACAGAAAAAGAGTACTCGCTGTTATTCAAAAAATCTGTAGTGCAGTTACCACCATTGACATTGAGACAGTTTTTTCCACGTAGACTGCCTTAAAAACTAAATATCGCACCAGACTAAACATGATTTGAGGGCGGCCGTATTTATTGATTATTTTCATTGATTCCGGATGATTCACATTAAATTTGTACCTACTTTAGTTTATTGAATAAAATAATACTGATTGTCTTCATCGTTTAAAAAACATGTAAAATGAACTTCTGTCCCCTCTCCTATTATTTAGGGAAAATTGTCACTCTTCTTTTTTTGACAAGATCTACCTGAACAACCCATTATTAATGTAACCTGAATGTAAATTTTGTGGTTTTTTTCTTTTCTATAGAAAAACCTTTTTGATTTTGTGGTCGCAGCAAAGGTTGCGGAGCGCTGCCCTATTCTATTCCTACACCACATATACACCGACCAGCTAAATAAAGATCGGAAAAAAGGTATAAACTTTAGTGGGAAAAGGTGGGCAGCTAAAAAGTTACTTTTTCAAGAATCTAAATCTGATCTACCAGAAATAGTAATCTTATTTTAAAGTTCAGAGAAAAATGGTTGAACGAGGTCAGGCGAGGCTGGCAACATTATATAACATGCCCATTCCATACTTATATAAATAAAATAATATATTGCTATGTTCCTGGAAGTATTGAGAAGTAGGTACCGTTGTCTGTTCATTTGTCTGTTTGTAGGCTATCAAATTAAATTGAATAAAATGAATTTTCATTAAATCTATCATAATTTTACATCATTTTCTAATTTCCTCTACAATAGGGGGGTGTCTATTATTAGGGTAATGTTCAGTCTGCACGGTGCAGCTCAGTTCAACTCTGCAACAATATAATAGAATTCAAATTAAATCACGAGTTGCTCTTTTTTCTTCTACGTCATCTTACTTGCTTTCCCGAGATTTAATTTATTTCATTTATACTGTTCATTTGCTTTTGACACACGGAGAGAAATGTTATTCTAAAAACGATCATTTTATTCTTACATTTTCCCGCCAATAAACATTGAAATACTGTAAATTTGTTCATAAGAACTTCAGCCCCGTTTTTACGAATAAAATGATCGTATTTTAGAATAACATTTTCTCCGTGCATAGTGTTGTGAATTGATTGTATATGAATATTATACTAAATTATAAGAAAGAAGACAAAAAGCATTACATAATAATTTTGATTAATATTAATGTTATTGTACATTTTGGTGCTTAGTTGAGAAACAAATCTGTACCTTTTATTTTTATCTAGACTAAAATATTATTTTAATAAAAAGACAAATAACTTTGTTTACATTACTTTTATTTATACACAATGAACGATGCTGATTGTGTATAAATAAAAGTGATGTAGACAAAATTATTTGTCTTTTTATTAAAATAAATAATGCCATCACCAAGTGAAAACCTTTCCGAAGAAGTTTTCTTCGAAAAATTTACAAATTATGTTTGATTATTATCTTATGTATTAGTGTAATCTGTGTGGATTGTGTCAATTATGTAGGTAGTGATTACAGAGTGTAATTGCGTAGTGCTTAAATTTTTTTTGTCCGAGGGTGGTATATTTTAATGGGCCAGTAAGGCTATAGTTTATTGAAGATTACCTGTTGGGTTTCCTTGTGATGTAGTCTAGATACTGGAGTTAGAGAAATATTGCGTATGTACACATATTTAAAAACAGCATTATTATCAATTTCGGTCCTCTTTTCTTGATATATATGTAAAACATTTTCCTAGTGAAACAATAAAAATTCGTAGTTAGGACAAGTCTATATTTTTCAGACTACAAAAAACCAGCATTATTCGGTGAGTTAACATGAAAGGTGGTCATTGTCGTTACCCAAAATCCAGTTATTTTTTTTATTACATAACACTTTATTTCACAGTTTTATTCTTCACCCACAGAACATTTAAATTTGTCATAATCCAATAACGTCACTCGGAAAGCTGACATTGTAGGTACTCACAGCAATTATTAATCGTTAAATCCCTCTGGATTGTTTTGATTGAAAATATTCATTCCGACAGACGTTTACACGGGTCCGTCCATCCCTAAGCCGAACATACCTCCCTGGCTTCTATTTCGTGCCACTTTTTACCCTTCCGCGTTATGATTTGGGTACGATTTCATTTAACCTTTTGATACAGTATGACGTATGCAAAACGGAGAATCGGCTTAAGTTTCCCGGCTGGTGCCCGGAAACAAATACAGCCCAATTTCGGCACTACTTCGTACCTCTGGACTCCGGATATTACATTTTGCCTGACATCAATAAAACGATTTTTTTTTAAGAAAGATCTTTTCAGAACATGGTCTTCGGCATAATTTTGTTGTTTGTTATTAGTTTTAACTATGACTAAAATCTTTTTTATTTTTATTTTTTACATGTAAATCCCGCCCGAGAGTCCCAACTACCAACTGTCTGAACCTACACGGAGAAAAATGAACTGTTAAAAACGGGACTGAAGTTCTTACGAACAAATTAACAGTGATTAAATGTTTATTGGCGGTAAAATACGTACGAAATTACGTGTACGAACAAATTATTCTTAATGTTCCCGCCAATAAACATTGAAACCCCGTTAATTTGTTCGTAAGAACTTCAATCCCGTTTTTAACCGTTTTTACTATTAAAATGATCGTTTTTTCTATTAAAATGATCGTTTTTTCTATTAAAATGTTCGTTTTTTCTATTAAAATGATCGTTTTTTCAAATAACATTTTTCTCCGTGTATGGGGTATTGCCCATCTGTGGTGTATTGTGAGGTAGATGGGAGTGGGTAGAGGAATGAGATATGGAAGAAAAATGTGCGTAAGTGTTAACAGATTTGATCGCCAACACGGCTGAAGCCATTTCAGGCCACATTGCGATTCTGAAAGGTGGCCTTACAAGATACTATCAAGGTAGGCGCAAGGTATCTAATTAATATATTATGAATTGATCAATTCTCACAAACCCACTTAAATAATTCAGTATTGCGCTTACCCTCTTCTAAATTGTTATTATATTGTAAGCGAATTTCAGCTAAGTACCTGCTTACAATATTAAAAGATGGATTCTATCTACCTTTCATAAAATAAATCTTTTGTTAAAAGTGGTGAATATTTTACGAGTTTTCTTAACAAATCTATTCGGTTTCGAAAATCAATTGTCTTCAGTTCAATTGAGGGACTCATTTTATTGAAGTAAATTGGCTTTACTGTTTATGCTGAGACGATGCCAGGTAATCTAAACAAAATGTTCAAATCTCTTATTGAGTCATCAGGTATTTTATCTACCTGGCGGGGTTGTTCCTTAGATTGACAGAGTTGGAATCGGGAATAAATAAAATAGACAAAAACGTTTAGAACATTGTGGTAAACATATAACGTATTTGCCTTGTTATAATATAACAGTACTGCGTACATACTTTAGGGTAAAATGCTTCTGTTTTTATTATTCGTGTTTATAGGGGGGAGATTTTATCTAAAAATTGTTGTAGGTTCCCGAGATTTTAGGAGATTGACGCAAAATATTTTTTAAGAGATTATAATGGGGCCAACAGACCTAGCTATAAAAGCTCAAGCTTTATTTGGCTTGGCCTACTTCAGCATATCGCTCATCATACATTCCCATTGGGAATGTACGGCAACCGATATGCCGAAATACATCAAACCAAATAACCTTGAGCTTTTATAGCTAGGTCTGTTGGCCCCATAAAGCTTTTTATCATATCAAAAAAATGGTTTAGGTTTTTTTTTGTCTGATTTAAGCAATTAATTCATTTAAGCAAAAACATTAGCAAAATACAAGGTCATACACAGAGAAAAATGTTATTCTAAAAAACGATCATTTTATTCTTAAAAATCGTTAAAATCAGGACTGAAGTTCTTACGAACAAATTAACAGTGTTTCAATGTTTATTGGCGGGAAAATGTGAGAATGAAAATGGAAGAATAATTGGTTGGTATACGTACGAAATTACATATACCAACAAATTATGTTTACATGTTCCCGCCAATAAACATTGAAACCTTGTGAATTTGTTCGTAAGAACTTCAGTCCCGTTTTTAACCGTTTTTACGAATAAAATGATCGTATTTTAAAATAACATTTTTCTCCGTGTACCGGTGAAAACTAGTTTGTATTATTTATTTCTAATATGTGGGTTATCTATTGACGGCGATGTTACCGCGTGGCAATTGGAGAAGGTATTGTAAATCGATATATTATGTCCTGAACCCACCCTGCGTAATTTCGGCTTAAATTTGCCTAAAATCATAGCAGATTCGACAATCATTTCAGGACATTCGTGAAAACAATGTGCCCGTGTTTGATAATGAATTATAAGTATGAATTTATTATAATAATTCGGCTTTGAATGTTAATGAATGAATATTATACATAATTTGTCAATTATTTTGTAGAGCGCGCTTCATTTATTTCCCTCTCTGTGATGCTCAATGAATTATCATTTCACAATAATTTGATTGCGAACAATGTTATAATTTTGTAACTAGAAATATTAACAATCCGATGTGTCACGGTTATTAATGTGTTTACTACGAGTATGTAAATGAGGACCGTTGTTCTATTTCTGTAAGCTTTGCTAAATGATTTCCCGAATTGTTTGTTGACTTCGAGCTTGATCTAATGTAAGAAAGTCCTGCAGGGGCGTGCAGTGCCTTTTCACTTTATGGATAAAAAAGTGTTTTTATTTTTTTTTTTTTTTTTTATCCAATACTTTCTTTTTGTATCGAAATACCGAAAGTATGTTAGATTGGCTCTTTTTACTGCAAATATTTTTGCTATCATAGCTTTGATTTGAAATTCTAATATATAAAAATTAACGTTTGTTTATTCGTATGTTTTGTGCGGCCATACCATTCATCCGATTGCAAACTTTAGGAATGTAATGTGCGCATACCCGGGATGGTTATAGGATAGTGAACTCTGGCGTTTTGAAATTATTTCCTATACTATTCATCCGATTGCTATTCAAATTTTTTGAATTATTGTGAACATGCCCGTGAATATTTCTAAATATACTGGTGAGCTCTGGCTATGAAATGTACATTAAAATAATGAAATATGGGTTTATTTTATGGAGTTCAGCTAGTTATATATAAAATCTTACACGGATATAGGGCATTTTCTTAAACTTACGTTCGTAGTGCTGTAATTCAAATATAAAAAACGATTTATTTTATCTAACCATTAGAAGTGCTTTGTATTTAGATCATAAAAGCGATTTTTTTCTTTATTTTTCTCATATTTCTACATACATTTCAAAGATAACTTTTTACATAATTTCTAAATACATTAAGATGCAAACATAAACACGAGTAATGTAAAAGTTAGCAAAAAATAAATTTATAAATATAAGACAAAAGTTGATAATGGAAACTCACTGAGGCACTGCCTGTGTGTCCGTAATATAAAAATGCTAAATTACATCAACAAGTACAAGAAGAAAAAAAATCATTTTAATGTAACGTTTAGTTCAGATTTGCTGCGTTTTACTTAATGCTCTTAAACGGTGAACTCGATTTTTTTACTTGTACTTGAAAGCAATTTGCATGACATTTTTTAGTAAATTTTCAAGTCGACGCAAGTTATTTCTTTCTTGATGTGAATCTGTAAACTTGCCAAAAAAATATAATGCAGGTCGTCATATTGTTTATTACTAACTAATAAATCAGATGTTCAGTACATAAAGTCTTTCAAAAGAAGGGTTTAAAAAGTGTAATATTATTTAAATAAATTAGATCAAGAATTTGGAATGCATCAAACTACGTAGATATCCCACGGATTATTATTCTACTGTGACAACTTTCTCCAAGACACGTTTTCATCACCCCCATCCTCGTTAATACAAACAAACACCTCCCATCCCCCAAGGCATGGAAACAGGGGTGTCATGACGTCACAGCTGTCTTGGGTCTCGTCAGGTGACATCTTAATTGGATCATAATTAGGAAGATAACATCCAGGTCCATGGACCGTTAGCTCGGCGATAGAGTGAGAGTAACTTAATAAGTAGCGAAATTTAAAAATATTATGTCTGTCAAGTTCAATGCTCTTTTCTGGAAAAACTATTTAAATACTAAAATACCTTTAAATACCTATTTAAATACAAATTTTTTAAGTAGGCCTTTAGTCAAATATACTCATTTTATACCAGTTTAATGGAACGCATATTATTTTATTAAGTTAACAAGTTAACAAATATCATGTATATCTTGCAATGATCATTGTATATAAGATGCTACCACTTTAAATGTTCGTATAAATGATAAAAACTCATTACCTCATATTATATTAGATACTTTGCTTAGTTTCTTCCTTCTTTCTACCAAAGCCAATATTGTTTTAAACTAAATCTAGTCAAAATATAAAAAAGTAAACATGAAGATCAGGATATCATAAAAAAATATGAAGCAACACCGACACAACAGTCAACAAACATGAAGATGAGGAATCAATAAACACGAAAACTATGAAATCTACAAACATGAAGATGGGGTCTACAATTATTATGACGAGGAAATCAATTACACAGGAAGATAAGAAACCAACAAACGCGAAGATGAGGTCTTCAAACTTTAGGACGAGGAAATCGACAAACATGCAGATGAGGTCTACAATTATTATGTTGAGGAAATCAATACACATAAAGATAAGAAATCAACAAACATGAAGATGAGGTTTACAAACATGAAGTTTAGGAAATCATAATAATTATTACACACACCAACACAGTAAACTTACTACAGTCCGCCACAGAACAGAGATCATGATCACTATCACCTCTATACTAGTAAATATAATATATTAGACTATGTATCTTTATCTCTATGAGGCATTATTAAAAATATATTAAAAATTGAAAGGCGAATATTATGCTGAATGTCGAATCATTCCTCCTTGGAGCCCCGCACAGAGCAACTTTAGTTGCGGCACAATTGACAACTAGTTCAAAATCCATATAAACTCAAAAAAGTCTCCTAAATGTAGTTTGTGTGCGCACCTTCATACATCGTAATGGATTTTGATGCACGCAACTGTTGCTTGCAAATAAAACTGCTCGGGGGCGCCTGATCAGTGTTGGAAAAGTGCCAGAGGCCCTAGCACGCTTGCTCTATATCGATCGGTAGGATAACTATCGGTAACTTCTCATCGTTCCCTAGCATGACTACAGATCGCCAACGAATAAGTGATAGTTCACAATGACTAAGTGTCCTTAACATATTCGACATCAACTGTTGTTTGTACGTTAGCGATGTGCAGTTGTCCTAGGGAACGATGAGAAGTTACCGATAGTTATCCTACCGATCGATATAGAGCAAGCGTGCTAGGGCCTCAGATCGCCAATATTATTTCGGCTGACGGATCAGAAGTATTTTAGGAATGAAAAAAAAAGTTATTAATGTAAAATAAATGATAACAATTATTATAAGCAGTAATTATTAGCCGGAAACACTCATCCACATTGAAAAAATCTCCCGAGAAAAGATACATGACGCCGACGGGACTCGAACCCGTGTCCTTCTGATTTCCGGTCAAATGCTCTACCACTGAGCTACGTTGGCTTTTTTCTTGTCTTAAACATTAGTTTACCAATTAAAAAATAATAAAATAAATTAATTTAAAGCCCTTGACATACCAAAGTTATCTCATGATAATTAAATTTCAGAATTAAATCTATTCTGGCTACCACAAAGAAATATTATGTTAGATTCTCAAGTAGTGATAAGAACATAAATAGCTCACGTGCAATGTAACCTTAGGCTATTTTATAATCATTGGAATATATCTATGGGCGTTATTGTAAGGCGATTTACTCTGTGTTTTGATGGATTATCATGCATTAATTAGATCCTAGATGGAAGGCAAGTGAATAGCCATTTTCAGATAAGTCTCGGTATTTACCGAAAACCAAATCAAAGTTCGACTTGATCGAGTTGTGCCAGGAATTGTAAGAATTTCATTTTTATTTGAGAAAAATACAAAATGTATCCAACAAAAATGAATGGGTTCTCTCAACTTTGTTCGCCATGTATTACGAATTTTTAAAATCTTTCCGCAAATTTGTTTGTGTCATTACAGTTCCGGTTTCAAGATGGTGGCGGTTTTAACTTGAGCGCTGGAGTAGCCGATAATCATTTCTCTAAAGGGGGGACTATAGGTACTTCTAATAGGTAGGTATATTCTGAGGAAAATACTTGTTGTCGATTATGTGCTATTTGTATAAAAAAATATGCATGTAAATAAATGATCTGGTAATATGGTATATTTTATAAATACTAATTTTGCAAAAACACAAGTAAGTTATTATATTTCATTTCATATTATCTTTTTATTGAATTTAATTAAATTGTAAAATGGGGGGCTCAGCATGGGTAATGCACTCAAAGAGTCCTATATTTTAAAATAATATTTGTAAAGTTAATGTGTCAAATAAAAATACATGTATTCTATTTAGAATTGAATGGAAACCAAGGTTGCCACTGACTTAAATCCGTTTGTTTCTAGTCCATTTAGCACACGATTTTTTCTTTTTACACCTGCCTGATATTGTATAATCGCACCGTATTTGAATTTCAAAATGATGATGAAACACAGTTTTTAAAATAAATTGATCGCCCAATTTGCCAGACTTTTGGATAACGAAATGCGACCACTTCACATTTGTTGTGTTCTTCTTTATTCTATGGTAGATGTATAAAGAGAAACAGCTACCGTTTTCCATTGGTCTACCTGAACTCTTCTCTTGAGTCAGAAAAACCTTTGATAAGTTTTGTCAAAACGTTTACCAATGGTCCCGGTCGTCGTCATAGATAAATTATTTGTCTCTGTTTTAGGGGCTTTTCTATTCAAACCAATTTACGGGATTTGATTACTTTGTGTGGTAACAGGAAATTTGTTCTCACAGGACGATTCAGGTTGAACGAGGAATAAATGTGTTAAGTACACATAGCAGGTATTTGAATCTTTCTACGTGAAAATACTGATATTACCTACTTGGTATGTTTCCGGTTTTCATCCCAAAAAAACGTTCGAACGATGAATTTGTTACTTTTGGTTGTGGTCTTTCTCTGAGACCAGTGACCCGATGCCTTATGATGGAGGCAAAGCTGTGAACGTTGGTAGAAGCGCTGCAGAGTGTGGGATCTTAAATAGTATTCATAATTTGTTTCAAGCAATTGATAATATCTATTTAGACCACAGTTCGCAGGTGTAACTTCTCACTCGATCGCACGGAGAAAAATGTTATTCTAAAATGCGATCATTTTATTCGTAAAAGCGTTAAAAAACGGGACTGAAGTTCTTACGAACAAATTAAAAGTGTTTGAATGTTTATTGGCGGGAAATTGTAAGAATAATTTGTTGGTATACGTACGAAATTGTGTATAACAACAAATTATTCTTACATGTTCCCGCCAATAAACAATGAATGAACAGCGCCAATAAACCGGGTTATTTGTTCGTAACAACTTCAGTCCCGTTTTTAACAGTTTTTATGAATAAAATGATCGTATTTTAAAATAACATTTTTCGCCGTGCAATAGAAACGAAGCGGGAGAACATTTACGAAAGGAAACAATAATACATATTAACATTCTCCCTTATCGCTCAAAATAGTCGTCATTAGTAGAGATGTTACTCTTAGGTATTCGGTCTATCCGGCCATCTATCTAGACAGATGTTGGATAGTGACCCAATATTCAGACGAAGCCGGATAGTTGAAATATAAATAAAGCAGATAGAGAAAACCAAACATATTTTTATTTTCTCTTGGCATTAATTATTTGTGTTACTTTCACAATTAATTAATTAAAAATAATATATAGCATATGTGGCACGTCCCAGAGTGAAAGATACTCTCTGTATGGCCCTGGTGTAAGACCACCATTCAGAATAATGTTGCTTAAAATGGCTTCAGCCGTGTTTGGTGATCAGATCTGTCACCTTTCTCTTCCCGATCTCCTTCTCTTCTCCAATACCTGCAGCCTCACAACATAACCCGATTAGGGATGCCATAATCTCACTGGCTCCAGACGGGAGCAGTTAGGACTCTTGTGCGGTATTCACATTTTTTTTTAAATAAACCATAACCGGGTAGGTACTTATACTAAAATTTACTAATGGTGAATTAATGGTATAAGCATTTCAAAGAATGAAGACGTTTCGTGTCGTCGACTGAGCCATGCCGCGCGCCTCTCAAGTGTGACCTTGAAAGTATCATTACTTGCACGCACGACACGTATTTTTTTTTTATAGAGAACACCTCACAAGAGTCCCAACTGCTCCCGTCTGGAACCAGTGAGACTATGGCTTTCCCAATTGGGGTATGTTATGGGGCTGAAGGTAAGCGGGGAACCGATGGAGATGGGGAAGAGGAAGGTGAGGATGTACTTGTCTATTCAGATCTAGTCACCAAACACGGCTAAAGCCATTTCAAACAACATTTCAATTCTGAATTGTGGTATTACACCATGGCGATACTGAGAGTATCTTCCATTCTGGAACATGCCGCAAATATAGTAGGTATGTATATGTATATATTTTTTAATTATTTTTGTGAAATAACACAAACAAATCAAATAAAATTCATTTGCGCACGCCGGGTTCGAACGTCAGTGGTTAGTGCTGACCGGTTATCCGTAAGCTGAATATCCGGCTACCCGGTCAAGGCGTTTTGCCGGATATCCAGTATCCGGCCATTTATTTTTCCGTTGCGTCTCTGGATATTAAGGATTTATTTAAGTTTCTTATTAAAAAATCCTAACGCGACATATCGTGTCGATGCGGCAAATCCAACAGAGAAACTACATAGTCTGTACGGCACTTCTAGCTGCACGGTAAAACGGTTTAAGCTAGTGAATACTGGTTCTACATAGTGACTGCACTTAGTGGACGCTGCGCCAGTTAATCACTAATTGCCCTTTGATTTGAGGTAATCTGGTTTGATCAGCCTTTACTTAGGACTTAGGTAGAGCTTTTCCAATGTATCTACACATGTTACAAATTATGCTGAACTAAAAACCAATAGGGAAGTTGACTGAAAAATATTTTGACTTATAAAAAATATGTTCATATAGATGACATGCAAACTTAAATACCGATATTTTTTATTTTAAAAAGTGCGTTTTCATAATTAAATTATTTCTACAAGTTTGAATTTTATTAAAGCCAGCGAAAACGGCGGCAAGAGCATAATACCGTGCGGCAGAGTTCGTGACGTAACCCGGTCCTTGATTGTGTGAAATATAAGGGAAAATATTTACAAAACCAGGACACGCTTAATATGGACGAACAAAAATTTTTTTTTTTTTATGGAGAAACCTCACAAGAGTCCCAACTGCTCCCTTCTGGAGCCAGTGAGACTATGGCATCCCCAATTGGAGTATGTTGTGAGGCTGAAGGTAAGTGGGGAAGGGAAGGAGATAGGGAAGAGGAAGGTGGGAAAGTACCTGGCTATTCAGATCTAGTCACTAAACACGGCTAAAGCCATTATTAAGCAACGTTTCAATTCTGAATGGTGGTCTTACACCAGGGCGATACTGAGAGTATCTTCCACTCTGGAACGTGCCGCAAATATAACATATATTATTTTTATTAATTAATTGTGAAATAAAACAAATTAATCAAATAAAATTTATTTGCGCACGCCGGGTTCGAACCCGCAACCTTCCGAATGGGAGTCAAGTGTCTTACCACTCGACCACGGACGGTCGTCGTAATTGCAAACTTGTAGTAGTTAGATATTACTTATCCTAGTACTAATCAATTCAGTTATCGGAATTTCAAAAAAGGGCTTTATAATGGTTATTTTTTAAATTTATAAACACGAAATGTCATTATTAAGAGTTATATTTTGTCATCGTTTTATGGCATAATTATATGTTACAGTCATGTTCATGTTTCATGTAATACTCTCAATTTTCATTCAAACGTTGCCATAATGGGTTTCACATTACAGTGTACGAAGGTGCGCACACGAAGCGGCTAAAAGGAGACTATTTTTTTTATTTTTAAGGATTTTGAAGCAGTTGCTTAATGTCGCCGAAACTAAACTGCAAGGACTGCTCGAGTGCAGGGATCCTCAGTTAGTCCTTTCTTCTCTCCAAATCGAGCTTTTAATTGATTTATTTTTGTATAATATATCTTTGTTACTTTCGGGAAGGCGAGAAAGCAGGTGAAGCGACTTTTGACAATTGCTAAATAAGTACGTAGAAAATAAGTCATTATTTCTATAGATAGTTTCAAACCTGTGTTGTTTTGGTTTTCAGCGTATTTTGTAACCCTTTTTCACGTTACATGCAAGACATGCAATATAATTTTTAAAAGAACTTCGCTCCTCGTTTCTTTGTCGCATGTTATATAAAGTTATCAAAATTGTGTCATGTCATACCCTCTTGTAAACAGTCTATTAAGCTTGGGATTAGTATTAGGTAGTAATTTTTAGTTGGTTTGATGTCAGACTTTAAAACTAACACCTACAATGGAACAAAAATTCAGGTCATTAGGCCTTTATGACTAAAAGTTTGTCCTCACAGGATCTGACTAAACGGTTACTTGGCTAAACAAAACATTAACCAAGCAAAACTTTTGCTTGTAATATAATTGATCACATAGTTGTTCTCACATTAGATAGCTTTTACTGCATTCTTGTAAATAGTAAATCTTAGTAAACAGTGGATACCTAGTTGCTTGTTATGTAAAATCGTGAAATAATATGTTTTTTAAATCATTTTATCGTATTGGCCTAGTTCTTTCTAGATTTTCCTCCTAAAGCCTAGAATTCAAGGACGGACATGTATGTTCGGCTTGATCTCCATGTGCATTTATGTACGTGAGGATGTATCTGTCCGGCAGACATGCATACAGTCACAGGCCGGCATTTCTGAAAATTCATACAGAAATGCTCCTTGCTCGGCCTTTGACATCATGATCGCCCAAATATGCTTGCTCGTGAAAACACAACATACCATCACGTGGTGGCATTTATATATCTTTTCTTAAGTAAGTAATTTATTTTTTTATTTATTGTTTCTTTGCGTGGTTGGTATTATTATTTACAATTCAATTTTTAACCTCACTAGAAGAAGCCCGTTAATTAAACCAATTAAGAGGAATATAAACGCCAGAAATATTCGACTTCTTACTCCTTGAAACTCCGCGTCTTTTTGGTTTAAGTAGCGCCAAAGTTGTTTTTATTTTTTTTATGAATAATTTTACAGAACGAAAAAAAGTTAGTCAATCAATAAATTCAAAAATAATCTTAGCCATAAAGGGTGTTTTTAAAAAGTTTTTTTCTTATAACTTCATATTTATCTAATGAAAAACAAATTATTTGGTACTTTGCGCTTATATTTTTTGTAACGTAATTAATAATATTATTTTATTTCCATTCGTTGAAAAGGTGGGAAAACATTCAATGTATCCAAAACATATTTTTTTTATATTCACAATGTAAACCGATTCGTAGTAAAGATAAATTTAAATAGTGATTTGGCGTATAACTTCATCTTAATCAACTTTCTTTTCTCCGGCTTTGTGCGTGACTAAATTCATGTGTAATTTTTACATAATTATCGTATTTCCTATTTTAAAATTGATTTTACCAATTCTTGGTTTTACAACGTAAAAGCCTCAACAATAAAATGTCTACTGCAGTTTACTTTCGTACCAAAATTTTGGTGTTACAAATATATTTTTGTATTTGGTCAATGTTTTTTAAACAACTGTGGAGCTTTATTTGTAAGATATAAAAATGTCAACAAATGTCACAACACATTCACATCTGGAGGACCCCGACAAATATCACAACACATTCACATCTGGAGGACCCCGACAAATATCACAACACATTCACATCTGGAGGACCCCGACAAATATCACAACACATTCACATTTGAGGACCCCGACAAATATCACAACACATTCACATCTGGAGGACCCCGACAAATATCACAACATATTCACATCTGGAGGACTCCGACACATATCACAACACATTTACATCTGGAGGACCCCGACAAATATCACAACACATTCACATCTAAGAAACCCCGACAAATATCACAACACATTCACATCTGGAGGACCCCGACAAATATCACAACACATTCACATCTGGAGGACCCCAACAAATATCACATCACATTCACATCTGGAGGAGCCCGACAAAAATCCTTATAGTTTGGAAAGTGCTGGATTCAAATGCAGAACCTCCCCAGACACTACCTAACATTGCTTAGGTACCTACGCAAAGCATCAGAGATTATAATGTGGGCAAAACTAGAGCTATATTTTTCAAGTTTGGTTTTATGACATGTCTGTACTTTGCTTCTACCCTAAGGTATTCATATTATTTTATTTGGTATTCTCATCTCGGCGTCTTCAAGATGAAAAGGCTTATCAAAACGTACCAAAGGGATTGGCATCTTTGCCGTAAACACAAGTCGAATTTGAATATTTATTGTGGAACATCTTTCAGTCATTCAAAATTTACGTATAAGTAATAATTTCAAACTCCTGAAACTTCTTCTCACTGAAAGTCCTAAATTATTTCAGTTCGACGGTTATTTGAAAAATATTTACTTACCCTCCATACCTGAGATTATTTAACTGTCAAAGACATTTCGTTAAAAGAAAGCAATTAATCAATTTCAATTTACAGTGTGAACATAAACATAATACAATAAACTAACATTCATAGCATGCAGCTTATACTATTGGCATCTTTGAAATCGGTACTGGAAAAAAAAAAATTTAAGTATAGGGGAAGATACTCTCAGTATCGCCCTGGTGTAAGACCACCATTCAGAATTGAAACGTTTCTTGAAATGGCTTTAGCCGTGTTTAGTGACTAGATCTGAATAGCCAGGTGCTTCCCCACCTTCCTCATCCCCATCTCCTTCCCTTCCCCACTTACCTTCAGCCTCACAACATACCCCAATTGGGGATGCCATAGTCTCACTGGCTCCAGACATGAGCAGTTGGGACTCTTGTGAGGTATTCACTATAAAAATAATTTTAAAAAATACATCTCGCCCTCTTCATCTTCTTTCCTCCTCACAACATTCCCCATTGGTTAAATTTTTTTTACTCTTAAATATGTTAAAGAAAATAATTGTAATAATAATAAAGTTAAACTGTTTGCTGCGTTTCGGTTCCGGTTTAAGATGGCGGCCGTGTTTAATTCTACATTTTTATCCTGCCAGAGTTCGTGTAATCGCGGTTCCTACTACGAGCTGTCAAAGCGGAATAATCAAAATCGTGGTATCTACCGAAATTAAGAAAGTTTGAAAAATAGAATTGTTATTGAGATGGTATTATTAAGAATTTCTTTAGACTAATTATTTAATTCCTTACTTGAAATATAGAAATGAAACGTAAAATAAATTGTTAATAACTTGTTTCTCATACTCAGACAGTGCTATAAATGTCGATAAAATATATGTGTGAATAAACAACTATGTATATGTAGGTATATATATGTATGTGTATATATATGTGTGTGTACACACGGAGAAAAATGTTATTTGAAAAAACGATCATTTTGATAGAAAAAACGATCATTTTAATAGAAAAAACGATCATTTTAATAGTAAAACCGGTTAAAAACGGGACTGAAGTTTTTACGAACAAATTAACAGGGTTTCAATGTTTATTGGCGGGAACATTAAGAATAATTTGTTGGTATACGTAATTTCGTACGTATTTTACCGCCAATAAACATTGAATCACTGTTAATTTGTTCGTAAGAACTTCAGTCCCGTTTTTAACAGTTCATTTTTCTCCGTGCATACGTTCATTTTTGACCGGTCAGTGGTTCAGTGGGCATCGCGTTTGGGTCCCACCCAGGCGTTCCGTGTTCGATTCCTCGGCTGGCTAAGTCCTCCATCACAATACAAGCAACATCTTCCGCTTAGTGTGGTGGTAGTAGGAGATTTTCAAATGTTGTTGGGTTATTCGTAACCTAGGAATGTTTGTCTTTCTTTAAAAAAAAAAAAATATATATATATTTATATATATATTTGTATATCTATGTATGAATATTTATGCGTCTATGTATATGAATAAGTGTGTGTGTAGATGTATGTGTGAATACGCGTATTTACGCTAGAAAACAGAGTTATGTATATGATCTTATCCTGCATAATAGCATGTCTTATTCTTCTTTATTCTTTTTTATTCTTCTTTTTTTTCGGATTCCTGTTTTCTATTTTTATATTTTCAATTTCCACAATACTTTTTCTACTATAATATTTTATACTTTAACATGTATAAATATTTAATTCATATGTTAACACTAGACCTCACATAATAACTATATTCCATTGGTCACCATGAAACACGCAGTCGCCTAGTGTGGTGATTTAATGTATTATCTGTTTTAAAATGTCTTAATGTATTATGATGTATTCTATAAATAAATAAATAAAAATAAAATATTATGGAATATTATGTGCGTTAGATATTTACATGTACGTATTTAATGTCCCTACTTATAAATCTTACGCTTTCAGAAGAAATTTTGGTTTCGATAAGAGAAAATTAAAAACATAATTTATTAGACTCGAGGTCCACTTCCCAATGAACTATTTAACATTCATTGTCATATGGCCGTAATCATTATACTTTGGTTATACTATCCTTACTTTACCCGATGACGTCTAATTTTCCAAATCCTTCACTGTCAAGACGTACTCTAAATAATCTTTAATCGTTCCCATTTTCTCATAAAACGTGGATCTTACCTTTCGTAACTTAACTTAACTTAAAGTGGAAGGAAATAATAACATGTTTGCAATCTTTGAACTTTCTTGGAATTTAACAAGCCTTATAGGTCTCATTAGTTTGGTTATACGTTTCTTGAGAACTTCTTTAATGAGTTCTTTTCTACCGCGAAACTTTTTATCGAAGTATCAAAGTTATAATAATATTGGAAACGGTAAATAAATGATTTAGAGTTCACCACGGGCATTGGGCATGTCTGCAAGAGCAAACCAATGCTCCGTAGTATATTGGTTATGAACGCATATTTTCAATTTGGGAGTTTGACTTCAAAAATGAAAAAAAAAAACATTTTATTAAATTTGTGGAATTTGTTTTGTTACTCTCTTCATTTACGTTATTATGTGTGAACCTACCTGTAAATGTATGTATCAAAAAAAAAATTGCATTAAAAAAAAAAAATTAAAGATTAAAAAAACTGACGAAGCAACATTCCTTGAGATAAGCGAAACCCGTTTGGTTTCAAAATAAAAAATGGTGTATTTACAAAGTGTTTTTTTTTTCATTTAATAAATAATTTCACACCCCAAAATATTTGCTTTCTTCGAAAAAATAACATTAAATGGTTCATGGAAAATTATATGTATTTTTACTGCCAAAGATGGTTGTTTATATGTTATATGAAGTGAAATTTATCATCGAATTTCAAAACATTTCGAAGCCATTTTAAATGTGATATATGTTTCTTCTTTTTGAAGATGTCGTAGAAACCAAAACCATTTTTAGAAACTAAATAAAATTACCTATTAAAATTTTTGTATTTGAAATATTTATAATTGGTAATATTTTATTTTTAAACAGGGAAGAAGTTGAAAAAAAAAACCGTCTGTGTATTTTTACACCAAATATCGAAAAATATAGGGAATACGACATTTTGAAAACACATTGCTTTTATTTACCAGTACAAGATTAAGTTACACAAAGAAACATCACATTGTCATAGATAACTGGTTACTTAATTTTGTTGAACCTCACAACTTGGTTAATATTTAGCTAAAGTTTATTACCAGAACACCATTTGAAAGGTTCTATATGTAAGGGAGCTCAAGCAGCAAAACTCTAAAAGGGTGAGCTTCGGCTCTGTTAAGTTATCTACTTATTACTAGCCCCAATTTTTTTTAATTTTCATTATTTTTAGGTTTTTATTTACTTATTCAATTAGGTGGATTGTAATTACATACCTACGACTAGTCTGAAAATGGTTATAGTTATTTTTAAATGTATTTTATTCACATTACGATTTTATTAGAGACGCCTAAGCTTCTCTGAGGCTTAGCTGTTTTTTTTTTTAATTTGTAATAATTTTGACGGCCGGCGTAGTCCAGGGGCAAGGCCTTGGACTCCCATTCCGAAGGTTGCGGGTTCAAACCCAGCGTGCTCAAATAAATTTTATTTGATTAATTTGTGTTATTTCACAATTAATTACTTAAAAATAATATATACTACACATTTGCGGCACGTTCCAGAGTGGAGAATACTCATTAAGTGTAAGACCACCATTCAGAATTAAAACGTTGCCTGAAATGGCTTTAGCCGTGTTTAATGCCTAGATCTGAATAACCAAGTACTTTCCCACTATCCTCTTCCCCATCTTCTTCCCTTTCCCGCTTACCTTTAGCCTCACAACATACTCCAATTGGGGATGCCATAGTCTCACTATAAAAAAAATTAAGTTTAAGAAATATATTAATGAAACTAGATAATTAATTTTATAAGGACTTTCAACTTTCAATAAACCGTCAAATAGAGCTTCGTTAAACTTCTGGGTCTCCTGGAGAATAAATATTGCAAACGAACATGCTTTTTTAATGTTTTCATTTATAACACAAATAGCAAACAAAGAAAGAACGCATTGTGCTTTATTTGTTGAAAACACAAACACAGGTCGAATAAAGTAAACTATTCATTCGCAATTAAACGTATTATCAAACTCATAAGTATGCTAATTGGGACTGCCAACAGCAAACGAATGGTAATAAATGGCAGTATCGTCAAATAATAATGGTGGAATCGTGAATATTTAATTTGATTTACAGATTCGCTCACTTGCACCACGAACATAATAAATAGAGGATGAACAGTGATCAGTTTAACAATACCCTAAAATATATATATTATACCAATAAATATATTATATGGACGCAATGGCACCTTCTTTGAGAGTCGTTTACATTTCTATGTTTATAATATATCTTTTTTTATTGATTAAGATTGTGAATTGATTAATAATGTTCTTGGCAAGATAATTAATATATTAATAATGTTCTTTGGCAAGAGTGTGAATTGATTAATAATGTTTTTGGCAAGATAAGTAATATATTAATAATGTTCTTTGGCAAGATTGTGAATTGATTGATAATGTTATTGGTAAGATAATGAATATATTAATAATGTTCTTTGGTACGACAATGAATCTGTTAATAATGTTCTTTGGCAAGATATTGAATCGATTAATAATGTTCTTTGGCAAGATAATGAATCGATTAATAATATTCTTTGGCGAAATTATGAATTGATTAATAATGTTATTTGGCAAGATTATTAATTGATTAATAATGTTCTTTGGCAATATCATGAATTGATTAATAATGTTCTTTGGCAAGATTATGAATTGATTAATAATATTCTTTGGCGAGATTATGAATTGATTAATAATGTTATTTGGCCAGATTATTAATTGATTAATAATGTTATTTGGCAATATCATGAATTGATTAATAATGTTCTTTGGCAAGATTATGAATTGATTAATAATGTTCTTTGGCAATATCATGAATTGATTAATAATGTTCTTTGGCAAGATTATTAATTGATTAATAATGTTCTTTGGCAATATCATGAATTGATTAATAATGTTCTTTGGCAAGATTATTAATTGATTAATAATGTTCTTTGGCAATATCATGAATTGATTAATAATGTTCTTTGGCAAGATTATTAATTGATTAATAATGTTCTTTGGCAATATCATGAATTGATTAATAATGTTCTTTGGCAAGATTATTAATTGATTAATAATGTTCTTTGGCAATATCATGAATTGATTAATAATGTTCTTTGGCAAGATTATTAATTGATTAATAATGTTCTTTGGCAATATCATGAATTGATTAATAATATTCTTTGGCAAGATTATGAATTGATTAATAATGTTCTTTGGCAAGATTATGAATTGATAATTTTCCACTAGATTATGTATTGATTTATTTTGCTGTATGATTATATGATTTGAAATTGGTGTTGTATAATACAATATTTCGTTTGAAAATTGAACAATTCTGCCAACGACTAACTTAGTACATTAAAAATAACCTTAGTTTTCCAAAATTTTAAAAATTCGTTTACCAGATAAAATAACAATTTTTCAAAATCAATTTATGCATTTTTGTAAAAAAGAATCAATACGTCTAGACTTTGATTTAAAAATGACTATTTTCCTGTATTCTCCGGTAATACCCTCTTAAGCAGGAAAGAGTAAAAATAACGAACCACACACGGTATCTATCGTCTTTAAAAATCACAAGCAGTACATATCCTAAAATCTAAATAACGAAAAATTAATAATTTTTCCTCATTCTGTGGATGAACATACTCGTAGACATAATTACAAGTCGAATAGCAATAGCACATCACTTTCGGAAAATTGTCGCATTAGCGGTATTGCATGCCGAACGACAATAAATTAAGGAAAATTCAATCATGATCCAAAAATGGATGTCCACACCAATATCAATGTGTTAAGTTCAAAACAAATGTAGATTGTTACTTTTATTTTTGACAGATGCATTGTGTCAATAAATGGCCGGAGACCATCTCCATTGCGTAATGCCTCCCTCACTATGACAGTAACGTCGAAAAAACCGTAAACATTAACAGATAATAATAGTCGCTGTTTGATCGCGGGAAATTTTTTATTGAGGGAACTGACACAATAAAATAAACAGTTGTTAAATATCACACGAATTTATTATGCAATTACTTCTGGCTGACAGGAGGGTTAGCGCTGCTGATAATATAAATGTTTTTTTCTCTCAAGGTCTCTATTTTATTTGTTATTTAAAAATGAATAAATCAAATTTTAATGTAAGGTATTTAAATCAATTGGCGGAATGGTATACTTTATTATTAAATGCTTATTATTCCATTAATAAATAAAAAATCTTGGGTTAGGTGCTTTTGTTAATAATGTTCTTTATATCTGCTGATGTTTCCTTGCCTCCAGAGGTTCTTGTGAATCAAACTTTGCTTCTTCAATTAGTACAGTCCGCTCTTATAACAATATTTCGTCTAATTTTGGATCATTTTTCTTTTCAAGCTTACTGATCACTTTTTTTTAAAGTAAAAAATTTGTCCCTGTCAATTATTTCTCTTTCGTTTCTAAATGTCTTCTATGTAGGTTAATACTATAATACTAGTAACCAGCAGTGAAAAACCCGCTCCGCGGGTTTTTGCTGCTAGTTATATACATTACGGCAGCAGCTCCGTGGAAAAATGCACGTTCACGGACGGCTCAGAACGGTTTCCATACAGTGTGGCATTGGAGATTTACTCGGAGTCGGGTTCCTTAATTTGAACCGTACGGGCATTACCGTATCAATATATTTCGATGCTAAGGATGGGTTGTTTGAAAAAATTAGAACAATTTATCAAATTTTTTAAGTTAATTTTCACGTTCTGTGAAAGTTCTATTCAAGCCCTGTGATTGTTTCAGTTTTATAAAGCATCTGGTTTATAATGATATAATAACAGAACATGAATAGAACTTACGCAGAACGTAAAACTATTTTTAAAATTTGATGAATTGTTAATTTTTTTTCAAATAACCCGACATAAGTACTTATTAAAGCTTTCATTACATCGAGGTTATTTCACTACTTGGAGTCCTTTACGGAAGTAATGTTTTTAAGAATTTACATGCTATCGCTTTAATGCTATCGATTAATGTTAGCACGTCCATTATGTGTTAAACTTGAATAGCCGTGCGGCGGTGGTCACCAAAATGCACGTCACATGACAACACTAGACATGCGAACTGTGCCTTCCTAAATTCAATTAATTCGCCACAGTCAACTCTAGAATCATTGTCAGCTTTTGAGTGGTTGAAAAAACTAAAATGTAGTATATATTGCGATGGGTTGAGAAAGTCCAGCTGGAGAAGCCGAAAGGTCTTCCTCCTCCAGTCTCCAGTCAGACCACGTAATTGTGACCTAGATAAACCTCACCACATGAACCGGGGTACCCCTGCACAGTAACCAAACGAACCAAAGCGAACCACTTAGGGTGACTTATGACAGAGGTGGTTATTCAATAAATGGTTCCCAGGGCGGAAATAAATTATCTAATAATATTTTTGTAACACATGTTTTAATCTATAAACGTGTAGTACAAGTTCATTTTGTTACGAGTTTTTGTTTAGTTTTCTGAATCAATAAATTAGGTACCTACGAATCCCTTACATTTTAAATGAAATTTAACTAAAATTGTGCTATGGAATTCATCTAAGTTTTAAATGTAGTAGGTAATTTAAGTATTTTTGGTTGAAGTCTATGCTGATTTTCACCAAAAAACGTTTTATGACTGCTTAATGTAAGAATGTTTACACGAGAGAACGCAAGCCGGGGTTATAAAACGCTTCGGAGAACATAACGCAGAGTGAATTGAAATCATTATTTTCGTTTTAATTATGTTGATACTAACCATCTGCCTTATCCTTTCGTCGATGTGAGAAAAAGCCTTCTTCACTATTGGACGAAAGCACTTTCATTTCACTGAATGATTTTTTTTTAATTCACACTTAATCTTTAGAGCCTATTGTGGTAATAACCTCATTATATTCCCTTTGTCCCCCCTTGGAGGTGGTGACGGCTAACCCTCGATGATAAACCATTCTTCCCGCAGCACACCTTGAGCCCCGGAATCTACTAAGGGCTAATGTTCTTTTATACCTCCCTACGCAGCGGGAGCTAAACATTGTCAGCTCTCATTAGCGATAATGAAGATCCTTCTCGAGTGATTAGCGCCCACTTCAGGGGTGTTGAGGTAAGGGTTTACCCCCCCTCCCCCTCACCCCTGCCTCCCCGGCCCGAGCCTAACCCACCCCACTTCCCTTAACGCCACACTTGCCCCACCTTATTAACCTACATATACCCAGGTTTCCTCTCTCTCTCCGCCCGACATTACCTTAACTCTTAACCAACGCTGGCGGGGAAGCGAGGCATATCATTGTCTTAACCTTTAAACACACGGCACAGGATCCGAGGAGAGGTCGTGTAATTAGGTGCGATTGTCATTCTAGGTGGCATTATTCGGCTGCTAAATGCTCCTTTATTGAAGCTCACTGAATAACCGCTAACCGAGATGACAAACAAATTAGCTATCTGTGAGATTCCATGGCTCGGATTTAACAAATGGATTCAGTGAATGATAGATAGTACATAAGTTATATGAGATAGTAATAACCGAAGTTTTGAACTACAAATAACATGAGAAATTATATTAGGAGTGATATGAACTGGAAATGTAGTTTACGAAGTCAAGTCAAGTACCCACTGTACAAGTCAAGTATTAGTCAAGGTGAGAGTATTATAAAATGGTTAAATTTCTTTTGTTAATTGCATTTTTCATATTTTTTTGTTAAAATTAAAAATTGCTAATACATTTTGCATTGCCCTTTAAAATAATTGGAAGATTTCTTCTTTATTATAATCAACATGTATCAATTTAAGTCATTTTCATAACCAAATTTTGGTCAAATATTCATGTTATATTTAACAGGATTGTCAGAATCATAAGAAACCGCATATTAAACAGTGTCAGCACAGGCAACTTTAAATAAGATTTTTGTAGATATTATACTATCTGTGTAACTACGATTTAGTTCCAAAAAGTCATATACTTTTTATACTATCTGTGTAACTACGATTTAGTTCCAAAAATTCATATACTTTTTATTTTAATATAAAGTACTTCAAGGGTGACTTTGTAATGAAACATGATCGATTTTTTTTAAATATAGGTATTGTAAAACGGTATATACAAATTGTACTTAGATACACCAACATATTTTTAAAGCCATTTTTTTAGAACACAACTGCGCCTTATTCTGATGATGTTATAATATTAATTATTATGATTATTATGTTATATATATAATATATTATGTTATAATTAATTTTATTAGAGTTTTTTGTGAAATACCACATAGGGATGGAAAATAGAGTGATAGACAATAACTTTACAGTAAGGCAACAACCCAAAAAATGCTTTAAATGAATTGAGGCTTTATGAAATAAATAGAATTTGTTAACAAGAAATAGATTTGTTCAGACATTTGACGGAAAAACCAAAACAAAAAACGCAGTACTATTCTTCTTCTTCGATGTTGGCTATCATGTTGGCTATGCGGACTTTGTTTACTGCGGTCCGGAACAGCTCTACAGTAGACTGGCCAAACCACTGTCTCAAGTTTTTCAGCCTATACTATGCTATGCTATGTTCTATGCTCTTTGCCAATCACGCATAGAATATGGGTTTATTGGATGGGGATCTGCCTCAAACATCCACATGAAGTAGCTCGTTAAAACACCAAAAGTAATAATAAAAATAATTCTGAAAGTACCGATAAGAACTCCATCAAAAGATTTTTTTATTTTAATTTAATATGTTCAGCATTATTAAACTGTACTAAAAAAAACACTACTCAAATTTAAAGAAAAATATGAGTACCTTGCTGACCAACACACCTACAATACAAGAACGAAATCCTCAAATGTAGTAAACATTCCAAAATTAAATACTTCTTTTGGCCAGAAAAACTATTTTTTAATGCTACAAAATTATATAATGCCCTTCCAATTGAAATTAAAAACACTATGGATATACAAAAGTTTAAAAAAGACATGGTTAACTAAACATGAACATGGGGAAATCATTAAATTTATGAAGTAACCCCAACGCAAAAAAATAAATACTTTTTACTTTATTTATTTTTTATTTTGTGGAAACCAATAAACTATAAGATGAGGAAATCATGATCAACACCAATATTTAATAATACAACAATATTCAATCCAACTCGTAACAGGAATACCTAGTGAGGAGGACTGAGAACAAACTACTTCATTTTATATTTTTACTATACTTTGTATTGAAACTATTTCACTTTGTATTTTTACTCTACTTTGTATTGTATTTTTACTTCACTTTATATTGTCGTTAAATAAAAAAATAATGTAGACGAGAAGTGCAAAAAGAAAACATTATATTATGAATTTTCTACGAATAATCTGGACAGTTTTTAAACATGAAATATATTTACAGCCTACACAACGTCCCGTTAATAATAAAAAAAATAACACAAAAATATCTACTCCAATTTTCGGAAAAATCTCTTAGTATTATTAATATTATGTATTTACGAAGCGTGGGTTAAAAGGTGTAAGGTTGGGAATGGGTCGGGCGATATTCCCGTGGGATAAACACCCTACGAGGTACCGGCTCCTGTGACATTACAAGATCTCTCTTATCGCCGGCAACATTATTGCGGACGTGCCGAGTGCTGATGCCCCGAGATGGGCAATATCCGAGGGTTGCCAGTAGTTGCCAGTCGCCAGTCGCCAGATCGGGCCCGCTTCCGATTGCACTTATCGGATTCAACGTATCAATCGGTGACATCTCTCTGCTGTGCGGTGGACTCATATTACCGTAATGGTTAGTTGCTGCAATATAGCACAGTCATTAGAAACTGTATATTTTTTAAACTAAATAAAGTTATTATTCCCTGTACGGTGCTATTACTTGCGGGTTAATAACCTAATAGATGCGTTCAAAATATATGTTGCACCTACAATAACGTCTTCTTTTATCAGGCAAATTGCATGAGCTAATCATTTATAGGTACTTATAGATTTCTGTTTTATTTACGACTAGCTGATACCCGGCATGCGTTGAAATGCTAATAAAATAAATAAATCGACGGTCCCAATGGATAATAATATCCAGACAAACCTTACCCCGTGAACCCGGGCACCCCTGCTAACTCACCAAACGTAGCGAACCACTTGGGGTGACCTATGGCAGGGGTGTTGGTTATCCAATAAATGGTTCCCGGGGCAACGGTACCCATACCCGCCTCCCAACAGTTAAATTATTACTTATCGTCAACCATCAAATACCTACTCGATAAGTTATTACACTATAAAAATATTTAATTAATATAATATTATTTTCTTTTTCCTAGTCAGAGTGGGGAATAATTGTTTCACCAATTGGTCTTTATCGTGCATTTCTTGGTGTTTTCATTCCATTGCAGGCACAATTTTTCCTCGAAAAACCTCTACATGTCTGTGTATAATTCGGCTTTGTTCAGGACGATATTGAACGTATTCCATAATTCAGCTTACACGATTAAATAAATTTTCTCGAGCTACCAAATTCGGGTTTTTCTTTAAAGTTTAGCAGGGGTACAATGATAAACCCTCTTAGAATAACATAAATATATTATCTCATTTTGGCAGCGGATCGCACAAGAGCACAAGCCCAAGGGTGGTATGTACGAACCATCTCTTGTTAATCATCCGAACTCGATGTACAGAATTGAGGATGTAAGGAAGGGGTCTACATCGACCTAAAACTGATAACCGGTTTTAGTTATACTGATACGAGCTTTGTTCTTTACTAAGTTCTTTCCGAGAAGGATCACCGAGCTCTACAAAGAATGAACTAGTAGTTTGTAGGTGGACGACCACTCGCCGTACTTAATTCTATAGTAACTTAATTAATCTCTCATCGTGGCAGCTATCTCCTGAAAATTCAACGCCACAGCACTAAAACCCTGTTTAACTGCAGCCCGTTGGCATAAAAAAAATATTTGATGCCCTCAATCCTGCTTCGCGCTCTCTTCATTAAAACGGATTTTATACTCTTAGCCATAAGAATGGATAAACCGCTTAAAGACTACTTTTTATTAAAACAAAGCAATGATCTGTACATTTTTTTAATGTAATAGGTACGCTAGAAAACTGTGAATCGTCTCTCTTTCATAATTTATCAAAGCATTTTGGAAAAAATTGATACGAAGCAATGAAACAAGATTAGGTACCCTTTTTTTAGATTATTTATAAGTATTTCGTAAAAAGTGTTTGTAATAATTCAATTATAATTAATAATAAAATTTGGGTATAAGAAATAAACAATACTACCTTCATAATATTACGAAATCGATTCAGTAGTGAAATTCATACCCATGTATGAATTTCATTTTAGCTTATAATCTATCGTATATTGGAGCATTTTTTTTACATTAGCTCCACACAAGAGGCCCTGAGGAAAACAATTTCCCTCGTGGCCTATGTCATCTTTGGGGATGCTGTATGGAGGGTATTTTAAGGTAAAGGGATGATAGGAAGTTCTGGAAAGGAAAAGGAAAGAGTTGTGGATTGGAATCAAGGAGTCAGTGAGTCCATGAGGTCGAGAGAGTCCAGCTGGAGAGGTCAAAAGGTCTCCATCAACCAATCTCTCCCGATCTGGCCCGCCAGGCAGTAGGTGGGCATACGCATCCGCAGCGAAAACCCGACAAACCTCACCCCATGAACCCGGACGCCCCTGCTAATTAACCAAATATAGCGAACTACTTGGGGTGACCTGTGGCAGAGGTGTTGGTTATCCAATAAAGTTCGCAGTTTGCAGGGCGGCGGTACCCATACCCGCCTCCCAAATTGGATATAAAAATAAGAAAGACACTTCGATTAACGAAGTATTTATACTAAATACTTTACCGACTAGCACTAACAGTTCAAATTATAAAGGAACTAGGACAGGTCTGTGATAAATTACGGGATATAATTGTTACAATTTTAAAAATATTTTTTTGGTTAAAATTTCATATCGCAGGTAGGCACATCTTTATCGTTTATTTTATTAATTTAAGGGGGGGATATCAAAACTCGGCATGACTGCAGTTAGGTATTTTTGGTACTTGTACGGCCCGCTAGGCAACGACAATTTTAGCCGTCTATGGGGCAGACTCGGGTAAGATTGACACCAAATTGGTAAACCATTTAGCATTTTGATAAAGTACGAAATAAAAAATACACTTGCTCTATAAAATTTTAATTTGTTTACTAGATAATGGATACAGCTAGACAGACAAAAAATCATATTAACAATGGAATGGATAGATAGAAACATCTTTTACGCCCTGAACCTTTTTTGACGTCTCCGTTTTTTACTCAATGAGACTTTGAATCTAATGGTCTTTTGACGTAGATTGTACGGTTTATAAAATGGTAATAACTGAATTTATAATATTACCGGAAAATAATGGGTGTGAATAAAGGGAGATCATAAAATAAAGTTGCGACAAATATTTTTATTTTTTAAATAAAACAAACACTTAGTATTTATATACGTGGTTAAATACTAAGTGTTTGTTTTATTTAAAATATAATGCCTAACCACAAAGTGATTGCTTCTTACGAACAAATATTTTTAAGTATGTGCGATAGAAATGACAAAAGGTCGTTTTGTTTTTGAAAGTTTATTTAGACAAATTTTTTCGTACTCAAGAAAGAATATATTTCAAAATATTAGCTCAGATAAACAAAAAGTAGAATGACGCACATAAACGAAAAATCACAAAATTTAATACAAATTGATATAAAATCAACTAAATGTAAACTTGGTATGCAAATATTCTGCATAATATCCTACAAAATTTCCAAGACTTGTGGATTTTAGAATGATATTAATTTTATCTTTAGTACTTGTGTTAAACAGTGTTAGTCGTACGGAATTTTTAAACCTCTCAACAATAATAATAGAATCTTTTTTTTATTTTTATATATAACTTCGCACAGGAGGCCCGGAGAAAAATTGTCTTTAAGAGACCCATATATTGTATGAAGGAGGAAACACAGAGGCCGGCAAATCGTTTCACAGCTGAGCTGTTGAACTCAAGAACGAGTGGTAGAAGCGACCCGTTCTCATGTGAGAAATTTCGACCGTGTATATATGTTGGGCGCGCGTTTGGCGTGTTTCCCGACTTTGCACCGGTGCTGAAGGGATCAATGACGCTAGCTCTCTGAAGCATCTTCCATGTCTGAAATAACGGTAGAACAAGGATTCCATCGCGGTAGACGACCCTGAATAATTCTTGAAGCACGTGTACTCTTGAGGCTGTTCCTTCTTATTGGCAGCTCGTGTACAAATTACCCAAAATTTATTTGACTCTCTCGACTCATCGCCTTGCCCCGCTGTGGGAGAGATGGATTCATACGTCCGCCACTCCTTTTTTATATGAATACCTTACAAAAGTCTCACCTGCTCCCGTCTGGAGTCAGTGAGACTATGGCATCCCCAATTGGGGTATGTTGTGTGGCTGAAGGTGAATGGGGATGAGAAGGAAATATTGTAATTATTTCTACAAATCTCATGACGTCAGAGCTCACCACTATATGTATTTAGAATCCTTCGCGGGCGTGTGCACAACAAATCACCTATTGTTTCAGCGCAATCGAATGAATGGTATAGGAAAAATTTTATAACGCCAGAGCTCAGCACTACATATAGAAACCATTACAGGTATGTGCACAACAAATCACCAAAGTTTCTTTGCAATCGGAGTAATGCTTTAGGTACCGATAATCGGAGTAATGTTTTAGGTTTTATAAGGAATTACGATGGTGTGCATTTAACAACTTACAAAAGTTTCATCACAATCGGATAAATAGTACAGGAAATAAATTCATAACGCTAGAGCTCACTTGCACTATAATATATATAGAAACCTTCAAGGGCATGTACACGTACACGAAAAATCCGCCAAAGTTTCATCGCACTCAGATGAACGCTTTAGGTACCGAATAAGGGACAAACAAAGAAACATTATTTTTTTATGTATTTTTTTTACAAATTTCATGACGCCAGAGCTCACTATTATTTATAGAAACATTGGCGGGTGTGCACATAACCACCAAAGTTTCATCACAATCGGATAAATGGTATAGGAAATCATTTCATAACGCTAGATAGGAAATAATTTCATACACGACAAATCGTTATCGGATAAATGCTTTAGGTTGCGCACGAGGAACAAACAAAGAAACATTCATTTTTATACGATAAAATAATTAATTATTTAATTTCTACTTTGCTTGTATAACACCCATTTCCCCATTCATTGCTTGACGGAACTGCAATGCGAGCGCGCGACCTCTCCCCTCAAATGTCCACTCATTACTGAATAAATTTCCAAAATGTTACCGTAAAACCTGGGCCTTAACTAAATCATTTCCAATTTTGAAAAAGATACTTAAATTCAGAGCAAAATTTATTCAAAAGACGCATAGACAACCGAAATTAGTATGGTTGATGTTTCGCGTAGTTGTATTTGTAGATTCAAAACTTATTTTCACTAAAATACTCAAATCACACAAACAAAAACACGGAGCTGGATTAAAACGACAGCAAAATGTATAAAAAGATCAGTTGAGCTGTCACCAAATTGTGTTGGCGATTTTTATTTTCGTATAAAGATTTTTATATTAGCAAAAAAATTGCGAGTTGAGGGATTACACATTTGCCACAAGAATCGATTTTGTTATTTAGATTCCATAGACAATAGTTCGATAAAAAACCTTTTTTATATTATCTTTATGATGCAGACAGATATCGGATTGATGAAGGTTCTAGGAATTAAGGAAGTAGATTTACGAAACAGTTTGGATTATTGGAGTTTAATATTTAGAAATAGGATAAAATAGATTGTTTATCGATTAAAACGAAAATTAATTGCACGTCGTTTGATCGTTCAAATCGACACCTGACATTTATTATTATATGTCGATTATTTTCTATTTTCACAAAAACGTATGTTATATTTGTTTAGTGTTTTAGTGTTTAATTCGTAGAACTCCAATTATTTATTTTTTTTGTATTTAATTTAAGTATAATAATGTTATGCAAGCATTTAATTTTTTTATTATTGTATCAGCTGTTTTGGCTTATAAGACTATTTTCAAAAAGTTTAAAAGTGGCCTTGTTAGCCGAAACAACTGTCACATTTAATAACATTATTAAATAATAAAACAAACTATATTGGAACAAACCTTTAGATTTCACCTTTGATCAAGGGCGTAGATTTCTTCGAATATAACAATATCCTGGTTTATTTTTTATTCAATCTTACTAGAAACATTATTTACAAAATATTTAACGTTCGTACAGTGAACACGGGCAAAACTCTGGAAAATCACGTTTCGCAAGTCCATATAACGTGTCAATATCTCGCAAAGCGATTCACAACATCGTTTGAGGTAATTGACTTCATCATTCCGAATTCATGCCATATCAATGTTAGAGAGGTGCGAGCAAACGAAAATGTACCAAAATGTTCACGGCGAAATAAATATATACGGGATAAATTATTTTTCTATTTATTATTACTATGAAATTTTTAGGTTAATGTTTTTGTTAGTAGCCGATGTAAACGAAATTTTGTGTAGCTCTATTTTTCTGTTTTTTGTTGTGTGGTTTTTGTTACCTATTGTTTTAGTGGTTGTCGTAGTCGTGGCTGTGGTTGTACTTATGGTTGTGGTTGTTGTTATATTTATGGTTATTTTTGTTGTGGTTGTTGTTAATTTTGTTGTTTAGTTTTAATTGTTGTTGTCGTTTTTGTTGTCGTAGTTTTTTTGTTGATGTGGTTTATTTGTTAATCTTTTCTATTATTATGTTTCAACACCAATAATACACCAGAGTAATAGTTTATTTTTAATTTAAAATATAATGTAAAACGTTAGTAGAGTCAACGCGAGCAACATGCTGGAAAAACACGTGTCGGAAGTCCATATAACTGTTCAATATTCCACCAAGGATTATTAAAGCCTATTCACTTTAATTGTTTTTATATCAGAGGGATTATCTTATTGTAAACTTTATCCGCCAACTTTTGTCCTGTATTGTATGTACCTTAATAATTATTGAAGGATATTTTTTTTTAATTAATAATCAACAAATTAATCTTTTCCCGTAAAGTCTTTCCCGTAATTATTCCGAATTCTTAAAATAATTTTTGTTACACGTAATAAAACTAAACTTACATATGAAATTGGCGTTTTGCCGTACTTCGATCTCAAATATCTTCTCTTTGGTTAGGAATTCCAAATTCAAATTTATACAGCTATTTACTCATGTATTTGTGTTTCGAAAATTATAATTCATTTGTTTTTTCCTTAATTGTTTTTTTTTCTTATCGTCACTTAGTTTACAAAATGGGAAAATTGAAATATCGCGTTATTTACGAGTACGAGTTCCACTGTGGCACCAGTGCTGCAGAAACGGCTCGAAGGATTAATGATGAGTATGGCGACGGTGCCGCAAAAGAAAACACAGTGCGTTTTTGGTTCCAACGCTTTCGTTCTGGAAATTTCGACCTTCATAACAAGCCCCGTGGACGGCCGGAGACCAAAGTTGATAATGAAGAACTGAAGGCTATTGTGGAAGCGGGTCCATCGCAAACCTCGTCCGAGTTAGCTGCAGGCTGCGGAATTAGTGATAAAACTTTTTTAATCCACTTGAAGCAAATTGGGAAAGTGAAAAAGCTTGAAAGGTGGTACCTCACGAATTGAGTGAAGCAAATCAACAAACGCGCGTTGACTGCTGCGTTGCATTACTCAACCAGCAAAATAATGAAGGGATTTTAAATCGAATCATTACCTGTGATGAAAAGTGGATCCTGTACGATAATCGGAAGCGATCATCACAATGGCTGAACCCTGCCGAACCAGCCAAACCATGCCCCAAGCGAAAATTGACTCCAAAAAAGTTACTTGTGAGCGTTTGGTGGACTAGTGCTGGTGTCGTTCAATACAGCTTTCTTAAATCTGGCCAGACGATTACGGCAGATGTCTATTATCAGCAACTGCAAACCATGATGGAAAAGCTAGCTGCTAAATAACCGAGGCTGGTTAATCGCTCTAGGCCACTGCTGCTTCATTATAACGCTAGAGGAGCTTCATTTGGAATGTCTAAGACATCCACCGTACTCTCCGGACCTTGCCCCAACAGATTACCATTTTTTCGAAATTTTGATAACTTCTTGCAAGGTAAAAAATTCAACTCCGATGGGGCAGTCCAAACCGCTTCAAAGATTTTATTAATTCCCGTCCGAATGGTTTTTTTAGTAAAGGGATCGATGAACTACCTATGAGATGGCAAAAGTGCATAGATAGCAATGGTACATACTTTGATTAAATAAATATATATTATATTTTAAAAAAATCGACTTTATGTTCCTCCCATACAAAACGCCAATTTCATTTTGTAAGGACCTAATATTACAAAGAGGTTTAAGATGAATTATATCATTTCATCAAAATATGAAAAATTCATCAGAATTTGAACAATTCATCAGAATTTGAAGAATTCGTCAAAATTTTACAAATTCATCAAATTTTATAGAAAAAATTTCTTTGGTAGTCCTGTTCAAGTTCTGTTACTATTAATACCGTGGAATAACCAGCCCGTGGTGTAATTATAACAGAACTTGAATATAACCTCAAAACCTTTAAATTTTAATTTTGAAATTTGATGAATTGTTCAAATTCTGTGAAACAACTATCTTTTGTGATTATGTGATTACGATTCTAAAATATTGTTTGATCGATATGAAACCATTCGGTCATATAAAATTTCCAATACAGAATTCTGAGGCGGATGTTTATATCCGGAAACCATTTATTGGATAACCAACTCTTCTGCCATAGGTTTACATCTAGCAGGGGTGTCCGGCAAAAATAATAGAATTCCTCATTTGCAATAACAATCACATGTTTACAAATAAGTTTTAAGTTTTGCTGAGAAGCAAGTACCAATCGATGCATAATGTAGTAGCACAGTGGTGGTTTGAATCCTTATGACAAGAAGGAGCTATTATTTGCGCGGGAAATTTGAATTTCGAGTTCGAAACAAAAGCCGAGAAGTTTCTGGAAGAACACGTTCTGATTCACAGTGGGGCATGACTTAAAAAATCCTAGACTTACATTGTCTTGCTATTTTTTTTTTAGTTTTTCAAACAGACAACACAAAAAATACATAATGCGAGGACTAGCGAATAAGATGTTAAATATAACTATTGTTTTTTTTGCAGCCTGTATCTAGGATAATACTCCTATTAAAATAATCCTAATCATATACACTATTTACCTCGACATTTTAAAACATTTGTTTATAGCATTTTTTTTCTTGTTTTTAATCCAGATCTCGGGGAGAGTGGTGCAATCCCACGAGCTCCATATTATACATAGAATGTATCAAGTCAATATAAAAATATTGTGTGATAATACATACTTAGTAAAAAGAAAAACAGAATAAAATAATAATAAAAATACAAAAACAAAATCAATATAAAGTATTAAAATAATTTTGAAAAATTAAATCTATGACATCAGGAATTGGCTCTTTTGCTTGTAAAATATGACCTTCCCAAAAGTGCAGTACTGCCATCACAAGACAGTTTTTGCTCGTGGCTAGTCGCGTTCTAAAGCTGGTGATCCGTTTTTTGATTAGTGCTCGGAATCCGGAAACACACCTTCCACAAACATCTCAGTGGCACTGCAGTACCAAGGCAATCCAAGAGAAAGTATTCGGTATGTATTATACTGTATTTCCATTCTTTTTAGAGATGGTTTGTTGAAGTTGGTCCACAGCTCTGAGGTATATAGGCTCGTGCAGTATGTGTTAAAAAGTTACCTTTTTGCTTCTGGGCTACACTTATTAAATCTTTGAGAAATCATATTTGCCTTAATACACATTGATCTTCTCTGTCGCTCATTATCCAAATCATCATCTAACAGGTAGGGCCTGCGCCCGACTTCAATATTAGTACCACAGATTTATTTGGGTTGTAGATCGTGTTATGTTCAGCGGCACATTCTTCGCATATCTCTAAAAGCTTTCTCAATGCTTTAATGCTTGGAGAAAAAATAAATTATCATTGAAGAATACAAAAATAATAATAATAAAATAAAATAAATTATGTTTTCCTATTATTTTATATGTAATTAAACTCTTTCTCACTGGTGCATTGCTTTATTTTGTATTACGTCTCCCTATTTACTTATAGGTGATGATATTAAGGGACGTAACTGACAAAACTTAACATGATAAAATAAACCAGTCAAAAGGTCGATTTTTTTTTAAATAAAAAAATATAGTCATATAATTTAAATTTAAGTTCTGCAAGATTTACGGATTTTGATTATTGTGACAGCTGTTTCCGCATTCAAAATCATTATGATTTTATTTTCACTATTCAGTCGTAAAACTGTGTCATCCCACCTTGTATATTTCTACCTCCCGCTCGTACACCTTTAGAAGTTTTAATGGCTGCATTTTACACAATTACCTCGTCTATTAGTCTAGCAAGGAGCGACTTGATTTTATAATGGCATAATATATGAGGAGACATTAAATTAAAATACAGAGATTTTGAGTTAATTTTTTCACATGTTTTCTACTACAAAATTAGAGATATGTTTTATTACCTCGTGAGCATACAATACACTAACTCTTTTTGGTTTGTTTAAATTACAACTTTAAGTTTGTTAGTTACCGGGGTATTAATATGACATAGAGTTTAAAGTCATTTGTGCATTTTATCTTATTTTTCTATATGTAAAATAATTTTCTAATTAAAATTTTTCCCTTTTTACATGTAAATATATTTGTAAATGTTTATTTATCTGCCGTTTCTATGCGTGAGAAATAATTAGGTTGCAAGCGAATTTACTAGTTATGATTTTATATTGTCTTATTAATTACTACCAGTATATGTGTTTTCTCCTAAATAAAATTAAAATAATTAAACACAATTGATAAAATCCACACAATTGAAAAACGGTTATGACGACCTGCAAATGGCCGAGTTTGATTCTCGATTGCACCCAAACCTTTTCTTATTGTTTGTTATATTTGGTGCGTATTATAATAAACATGTTTACTGACAATATACAAATTTTTAACATCTTTCTTGACAGATTTAATATATAATTATTTAGATGAAAAAGATATTTTATCTGAACAACAAAAAGGTTGTCGCAGAAAACATATGGGATGTAAAAAACAATTAGTTATTGATTCTGTAATTCTAAAGCAGATTCAAAATAAAATACGTAATTTACATGTTTTTCAGGCTAATAATTATTGCTTATAATAATTGTTACCCTTTGTGCTATGCATAAAAAAATCTTGTCTGAAACATTAGTGTATCAATTAAAAAATAATCAATATTTGACGAGTTAAATTATTTCACCAAAAAAAGTAGACATACTATGTCTCGACGCAATCTAGTGAGAGAGTTAGCACTTACATGCCTTTCTCATATAAAAATAAAGTTGGTTGTTGGTTGTTGGTTGCAGGTGAAAAAATGCAATATCCGATAGTTGTTAAATGAAACACTAGTATATATTCAATCATTTTGGCGGGTAACGGATGAGCACCGTAGCTTGATGGTAGAGCTCTCGACCGGCAATCGGAGGGGTGCGGGTTTGAGTCCCATCGGCGACATGTATCTTTTCTCGGGCGTTTTTTTTAAATATGGATGAATGTTTCAGGCTAATAATTATTGCTTATAATAACTGTATATTTTGATTTTATGATTTTCTAATCTCATGTACCCTTCGTCAAAGTAGATTTTTGTAATCTTGTTTACCTATTTGTTCATTTACTGAGTTTTTATAATTGGATTGGTCTTACTTATGTAAGAACATCTGAAAGAACCCAGTATAAATAAATATTTGACGGTTGAGAAGTACCTGCATATTAAGATCTGGAAAACTACATGTATATTACACCTACTCGTAATTAAAGCCATTTCTGGCACTGCAATGTTTCAATTCTGATTGGTGGTATATCAACTGATAGTATCTCTTACTAATTAACATTTCCTGGAAATGTATTTTGTACAACCTACAAACAATTATTTTTTTGATAACTTCTAGTTCAACGGAAAAACTCAACTTGCTCCGGTAGAGCGAAAAGTGCTTTTGAAATGAATAGGTTGTTCCAGTGGCGTATAATTTCAGCAGTATTGATACATTTTTAAATTACGAATTTTCAAAATTCTCGTGTTACAAATCATGAAAGACCTAAATAAATGAATGAGGAGGTATGAAAATAGTACAATCTCAATGTTGACCGGTATAATTGACCGGTCAGTGGTTGAGTGGGCATCGCGTTTGGGTACCACCCAGGCGTCCCGTATTCGATTTATCGGCTGGCTAAGTCCTCCATCACAACATAAGCAACATCTTCCGCTTAGTGTGGTGGTAGTAAGAGATTTTCAAATGTTTTTGGGTTATTCGTAAGCAGGAAATGTTTATCTTTCTTTTAAAAAAAAAATGTGAGTAAAGTGAATTAGACCAATGAAGATATACAGGTGTCCGGGGGTAAAGTGCAGTAACTTCGGAAGGTGATTCTACATGATAATATAAGTAAAAAAAGATAAATTACTTTTTTCGAAATTCCAACTTTTTTTTCATACAAAAAGCCGTACCTGATAAAAATCTTTAGTGCAAGGTACAAACTTACCGATAAATTTTCTGTGCTTATCGTAACACCGTAAAATAGGACCTAGTGCAGGCCGCATACGACGGACTGATTTTACCGTTTTACCTAAAAAGCACCCCTGAAGCTGGAATTTTTAAAAAGTCAACCATCTTTTTTACTTATATTATCATGTAGAATCACCTCCCGAAGTTACTGCATTTTACCCCCGGACATCCTGTATTTGCAACATAAAAAAAAATCCACGCTTGGCTGAAAAATAAAAAGTCTTGTTTTATTCGTGATCAAATATTTAAACAACTAAAATCAACAGCGTCTGAAGGTTGGAGACGAAGAGTCTGCACCTTATAGTTCGAAATTCTGATTTCGAATTACAAAACATGTAAAATATTTATATTGAGGGATCAGTAGGATTTATCGGTCAAATTAGGAATTCCACCGAGCCGATTCCTCTGATATGAAAATATCTGGAGTCGGTGAATTATTTTCCCATTTAATAGTCTGGTACGTTAACATGCTATTCTTGTATTGTTGTGTATTCATTATATGTATATACTACACTTGCAGAGCGTGGATTTACTAGATGATCATTTTTATGGAAAAGTGTGTGAAAGGTGTTCCCCATAGGAAAAACTAAACCCGGTTCTAAAAGTGTGGTGCGTAAATAAAATATAATGATATCAGCCTTCAATAGAAGAAAGAGTTCACCAGAAAAGATGGTTTGAAAAAAAAAAACAAATTTAATAACACAACGAAATAACAAACCGTTCCAAGAATAGAACCATCTCTTTCGGTTTATGGTTGTTGGATAGCGTACGCCACTGTACGACTCTGAACCGCTCTGAGCTGCATATTAAAAAGAGGAATTAAAGTAAGAAAAAAGAAGTGACGGAAGTTTCCAAGAAAAACATAACCGCTGTTTAAAGAAATGCTTAAGGTCATTTCAATGTTCAGCTCAAGATATTAAAATTCATACAACCATCCTCTGAAATAATTACAACTTTTGGTGTAGTCGAATTTTGTACAGACAGTAATAATGATAATAAAATACTCCGAAGTGTTTTTTGTATTATATGTTACCTACTTGAAAGATCACACTTTTTTTGAAAACAAAAGTACAATTGAATCATTATCCCAGATTTATCATATTTTTAAGCACACTGTCTCAAATATGTCTGTAAGTTTAGATTAATCTTTGTACATTAAACCAAAAATCTCATGTTTCGATTTACAGGGACATAAAAATATTTACCCACATTCTTGTTCTAAGAGTGATATTGACCTGACCAAAGACAACAGAAAACTGAATATAACCTGTAAAGTTGCTTCATTCATACGCAAACTTCATAAAGAAAAAATCTTTCACATTCTTGTTCTTACAATGATGTTGACTTAAAATGTTCTCACAATGATGTTGAAAGTAAAGTTGCTTCATACGAAAACTACCTAAAGAGAAATTGATCTGTTTTTGCTCAGTGTTTAAAATAATTCTTTTGCAAATTTTAATATTTAGTTCAGCATTTATCAATGCATAGCGATAACGATCTACGCCAAACGATTCTCTTTCAGCGTGTGTAATGTTTCCAAAAATAATACATCAAATTGTAAAAGGTAACCTGTACAACGTGATAGGTGGGGGTTCTTAAATACGATTCAGAATCGGAGCATGTTGAATTTTAAAGCTGATGAATCTCCTTAAGATCAGCATTGATTTCAGACTAGATTAAAGGAGATACATACCTGGGGAGCAGTAAAGTGTAAGGGTTTGTGTACGATGGGGGTAAAGGGCTCAGGGAGGAGACACAAGATGCTGCAGGGGGTGAAGGATCTTATCTTCAAATCAGGAGTGGATTATCGCAAATAAATTGAAGATATTCTGTTATCATGGAAGCATCCTAAATTCACCACACTCTCATTTGAAATGTAATCTAAATGATAATGGAAGGTGGGAATGATGGGGTGGGGCAATAAATGGTAGATACTAACCATTCGGAAACTATGTACTAGACCTATGTTAGGACAATAGGCATTGTCGTAAAAAGAAAAAGTGATGGTGGGTTAAGAAGAATGTGTAGCGAATAATGTAGAATCTGTAGTTCTTAGCATGTCCATGAAAACCAAGATAAACAGATTACATAGATAGATAAGGAGCTAACAATTATTTCTTTTGTGCATTATCATAATATTTTATCTCAATAAACGCCAGGGTTTCCGGATTTTTTTTTTAAAGCATTATCACCTTCATCCTGTAACATGAAGTAAAAGTATTATTTCTTACTTATGTGATGCACAAGTTACACTTTGTATATAGTCAGTGAATCTGTGGAATCCTCATTAAAGGAATGGTATGAAGCAGAAATAAGTTAGAAATGGGGAAATTATGAAATCAGGCTCTTAAGATAGGATTTAAAAACATCACACCACTTCCGAATGACATTCCCTCGCCGAGAGAATTTTCAGATATGGTTATTTTTTGTTTTATTTATTCATTTTCAATTAGGTATGGGCTTGTACTTGATAAGTTTATGATACAGAGACACAATTTTTAGATGGAATAGACAAACTTAAAGAAATGAACATTATATAAATGAAAAAAGAAAGATATAAAAACCGAAACCAGTTTTTCAATTGTAGACAGCATAAAAATAATAATTTATTGTGGGTTAATAATACAATAATAATCAGGTGAATAATGCGTGACAAAGTGCATGATACAGAAAAAGAAAAGAGAAGTTTTTACATTTTAGATTATTAGAAAAAATACAAAAATATATGCAAGATCTCTTATGAGATGCTCCTTATTTATAAAAAATATGCTAGATTAATAATATCATTCAGGTATCTCTTTAATTATTGTAAACTTATGTTAAATATGTCTATAATTGAGGTGAATTTGTTTCCAAGTATGTGAAAGTGACGAATAGGTGCGTGTATTTGGTATTCGGTCCCAGATTTTTTTTTACAGAATAATATATTTCTCCTAGTTGCTCGATTAGGTGCCTTGAAATTGATGAGATGTAGGAGTTCACAACAATCAAATTCGGAGTAAATAATTTTAATCAAAAAAGTTCATTATTTTTCCTCTCTTTAATATGTGTAATAGATATGTGTATATTGATATATGTGTAATTTGAAGTTAATAGATCGTAAAATTTGTGCTGCATATGTTTAATATATTTTTTTAATTTAATAGTACGGGGGATCACACTACAGAGTTGTATTCTAACAAGCTGCTTACTAGCGACTACAATTTTTATAAATTCCAACGAATCGAAGTCTTTGATAGTTCTGATAATAAATCCCAGTGTCTTCATGCCTTCATTAGTTATTTGTTGTATGTGATTTATGAACATAAATTGGGTGTCAAACATAACTCCAAGATCCGTAATATCCCTATAGTAAAATATAGTGAAAGGAGAAAGATTTACTCGGTACTGAAGGGTCATATGTGTAGAATACAGTAATAATAATATCTTTATTGTAATAAATTAGCTATTGGAACTAAAAACAAATAGTATTTTTAGTTCTAGTAGTGTTAACAATATTGTACAGCAGTTTATAAATAAGATACATAATATGAACAATAGAAAATAGAACGTTTATAGCTTTAGATAGTATGTAAATAATAGAAATGCAGTTTTAAGTTAAGGTTTCTCATAACCCGATTTCCTATGCTAGCCTGTGTTTTTGCAGTAATTTTGAAAATTATTTTATGATGCCAATAAAAATACACATACAATAAAATACTTTTACTGAACTATTTGATTAAATCAGATTAAAGAGCATCGATAAAGACTATATCCTAGCTTTTTACATTATTTGAGATTTTTTTGTGAAACACGTCTTTATCTGGAAGAATGTGGAAAATTCTTATCGCAATGTACCTACCTACAGTTCCGTTGACTAAAATTCGTGTAAGTTACAGGAATTTGGAGTAAATCTTTGTTGGTAATTTCGAATAGAGCGAGTTTATAATCTTTTTTCATAGTATTACGTGTGTTTTTAAAAAGATGAGTAGGAAGTATGAATAATTTAGCGTGCATTCATCTTCCTGAAATCAAATACTCGTATAATATTGTAGATTAAGTTAGCGTTTTGTAATTAGGGTTAGTCTAAGGTTTATTTTTTGATAGTTTTCTGTGCATTGGGTTCCAGTGTAATAAGGGAATGAAATGTAATTGTATACATCGATTAAGTCGATAGTAATAAAAATAATAATAATATTTGTATGATTTTTATATCGCTGTTTTTGTGTAAAATCACCTCAAGGGCGATGTACATATTTATAATATATTTCTACAATATTACTTCTAACTATACACTAGACAAACAATTATAACTTATGGCTAATAAATGCTGAAACAAAACTATATGTACAATGCATTTGAGCAATACACATATTACATGGTCAGGTACTACATATTACATGGTCAGGTAACATACAAATAGTTAGGTACCTAATATACAATTACCATAAAAACATGCAGTTTAGCATTCGATCGAACTTTTTTCTGCACAACATCAAGTGTCACTATTTTTAATGAAACATTATTTTATATTAAGAAACGTTTCGCAGTGCAACATTTAAAAGATGAAAGCTGCTACCTCTAACCTCATGCACCTAGAATCTAAAACGTTCAGATCTTTTTTGAGATTAGCAGATTAGAAGATCCACCCGATCCGCTACTGGTCTCAGATCGTCTCCACTCAGCACTATCGTCACGCCACGCATGCTCCGAATCAAGATGTGAGGAGGTGGCAGGGTGAGGGTAAGGGCGGGTGGGGGGATGATCGTGAATGTCATTTGAATATATGAAACATGCCCGGTCTCAACCCCAATAAAACAAACTGACAATGTGAATTCGAAATGAATATATTTCACCTATTCTGACCCGTTCAGGCCGCCTGACCCTATTTACTATGTACTATTATTTGTCTCGATTCTGCTTTGAATCTATGGTTGAAAGTGTAAAGGCCCTAATCATGGGTATGGAATACACTAGATGAGTGCTTAAATAATAATTACTTTTACGAATATAAATTTGAGAACAGGGCGAGTAGCTTCATAAAATTTTTCACAACTTTTTCTTTGTGGTTTTACATTTTTACCGTGACTAGTTTCAGCTCTCGGTGTCATTTTAATCATGACCTACAAAGCCACGAATAATCTTCAAAATGTTCACTTCTTGAACAAAAAAAAATATTTTGAGAGTGGGATAGGATAGTTAGTCATTTAAACGATACCGAGTAGCAAAGTTTCAGCCGAGGTTATATAAAATAATAAATTTTAAACACTCAAAACCTTATTTAAACTTTACTGGTCATAGAAACACTTTACTGGTTATTATATACAGATTCAAAAAGGTTTTAGGTTAAAATGTGTTCTATAATTTATTTTATTTCACTGAAGACAATATTAACGACTCTCCATCGAAAATTCTAAAAGAGAAAAATCAGAAAAAATTGAACCTAGGATCCTTACCGCTGTATACCAGGCGATGCTCTACTGTAGATCTAATGGGAACCTAACCCCGTCATATTTAACTGTATCATACTTCGACGACTAAGAACTACTGACATTATCATCATTTTCATAGTGCATATTTTTATTGGCGGTATGATTGCAAGATACATTTTTTTATAAAGCACATAGCAGAATGTGGTATTTTCAAAATATTTTATTACAACATATTTTATTTTATTATAAATATTTTATTATACACCATTTTTTTCCACGTTAAATCACATATTAAAGCTTTTCCGCATTGGACGAATCCTATAATTAACATTTATTTTCGTAAACTTTTGGAGATAACCGATTGATTATTCAGCAATCGTAGACTCATTTATCCCTAAGATGTGAGGTAATGGTGTAATTTGTAAAATACAAGAAAATTGTGAAAAGATTTCAAGTGCATTCAACCAGAGATGAATGCAGCAAAAGTCTTACAAAAGAAACCGTAGAGAAAATCGTTTCTCCATTATCGAGTAATTTTAACTTTGCAAGGGTTGCGAATTCCGAGGGCGAAATTATTTTTCAATTCCCAAGTTTTTTCTAGTTATTAAGTAGAGAAGAGAGACGGAAGACAGGTCCTAAGAAGGGTTTGAACATGCCAACAGGTTATGATAGAAGAAAGTTATTTGAAGTAAAAAGTTCAGTTTTGATTTTGAAATGCTACATTTCCAAACTTTTTGTTTAAAATACATCAGAAACTTGTCAAAGTACTAAACTTTATTACGATATTAGCAAATAAAAATTATTTATCATTTTTATGGTGGAATAACTTATTGGGTAAAACCTGAAAATGTTACATTTAATTTATTTATTGTTTTTGTGTTTAATTCGTAGAACCCCTTTAATTTTATTTTTTTGAAATTTAATAATGTTCATTTATTATTATTAACTATCATACTTGCAGAACTTAATAATAAACACTATGTAACATTTAACGTTAGGGAGTTGTAAAAATTGTTTACAATTTATAGATATGTGTTTGCCATAGATTTAGTTCACTTGACTAGATTTAATTTTATTTTTACTATGAATATTACAATATAATTTTTTTTTGTTCATTCTTTCTTTTATTTATTATTTATTTAAGCCCACGGGGGCTTTTACATGAAAATTTGACAAATTGATTACAGTAATTAGGCATAATAAGATAAATACAGTAAAATACTAATTTAGATGATTCAATATAATATAAATCTGAAAAAGTAAGTAATAGAAAGAATGACAAAAAAAAAGTAAGTGGGTGTGTATACTTGCAATATTACTTATGTGTAAAACCATTACGACAGAATAAATTAGAGTATAATTTGCCCATGTACGTAAAGACATTATGACGGCCGGCGTAGTCCAGCGGTAGGGCGTTGGACTGCCATTCCGAAGGTCGCGGATTTGAACCCGGCGTGCGCAAATAAATTTTATTTAATTGATTTGTGTTATTTCACAATTAATTATTTAAAATAATATGTAGTATATTTGCGGCACGTTCCAGAGTGGAAGATACTCTTAGTATCGCCCTGGTGTAAGACCACCATTCAGAATTGAAACGTTGCTTGAAATGGCTTTAGCCTTGTTTAGTGACTTGATCTGAATAGCCAGGTACTTCCTCACCTTCCTCTTCCTCGTCTCCTTCCATTTCCCACTTACCTTCAGCAGCATAACATACCCCAATTGGGGATGCCCTAGTCTCACGGGATCCAGACGGGAGCAGTTGGGACTCTTGTGAGGTATTCACCATTACAAAAAAAAATAAAAAAAACATTATAGCAGAGGTTTCAAAAAATTAAATGTGAAAGTGGCACCTTTAAAAAACTAATACAATTTAGCAAATAATATATAATATACATGGAATAAATTTTGATGTATAAAAGATTGTTAGCAGGTACAGGATATATAAATTGACATCAAACTGATAAATAGTAAATATATTTTAATGCCTAACTAAAACATGGGTGTTAACCTTTTTTTAATTTATCAGGTCGCAATTAGTAAAACACTAAACTAGAACGTGGGTGTAAACCCTTTTTTTAATCTATCAGGTCGCAATTAGTAGAACACTCCGTTTAAATAAGTATCTGAGTATATTTTTATAAATCACGTTTATGTGATGACTAGAACGTGGTTGTAAACCCATTTTTTAACTTATGTCACATAAATATTTTGTGACTAGTGCAGTTCTTGCCTATTTGGATGTTTTGTCTATGGTATTTTTTTTGGAGACTGGCAATTTTTTTTGTGAAGAAAAATTGTTTTTTGTCGATGGTCACTTCCTCTCAAGGCAGCCATTGGGCCGGCTTTCTTGTGAATTACTCACTCGCCAAAAGGGTGTTTTAATCGACATAAATAATGTAGATCGTGTTTTATTTGAGCTTAAAAAAGGAGCGGGGTGTTTTTTGGTATCACGAGCAGTTCGTGTACTGTATTATTTTGAGTGGTAATGTGAATTCCACTTTTTCAGTGTTGGCAGTCAGCCATTTTGTGGAAACGTTATATGGAACAGTGATTTAATGAGAGATTGGTCCTTTTTGTGACTGGATTATTATGTCCTTTTGACCCCGCGTCACGAAGCCACGGACTGCGGATACTTTTGGCCGAGTTTCGTAAGTCTTGTAGACTGGTTGGGCCACGTGCCTTTCGGATGGAGATTGCAGAGTCAACCTTGACTGGAAACTTCCTTGGAGGCATAGCGGCTTCCTTCCCATGTAGAAGGAAGACCTAGGATCCCTGAATTTCGCGCTGTCCCCGGTTGATGGAGCCGGAAGACTCGACCCCGGACTGATACTCTCTGCGAACCACGTTTGCGCCGTCACCCGGCGTTTTTTTTCTACGACGTACGGCTTCGTTAGATAGTGGTAGCGTTTCCCGGAGTCCATCTGGTATGTTTTTGTTTCTTGTTTACTTGATGTTACACTGTTGTAACTTTTCTCTCTCCTGTTTGATTTACTTTTTTAATATAGTTTTGTAAAGTACATCTTTTTTCATTTAATGACCTTCCCCTACTTGACAGAGAAGCTACTAATCCCATAATTCTGAGTTGAGTTCTGCTCTGCCACTGCTTACATTTCACTTATCAGGTCGCAATTAGTAAAATACTCCGTTTAAATAAGTATTCTGAGTATATTTTTATAAATCACATTCACATGATGACTAGAACATGGGTGTAAACCCATTTTTTAATTTATCATGTCGCAATTAGTAAAACACTCCGTTTAAATAAGTATTCTGAGTATATTTTCATAAATCTCGTTTACATGATGACTAGAACATTGGTGTAAACCCTTTTTTTAATTTATCAGGTAGCAATTAGTAAAACACTCCGTTTAAATAAGTATTCTGAGTATATTTTTATAAATCACGTTTACATGGTGACTAGAACATTAGTGTAAACCCTTTTTTTTAATTTATGAGGTCGCAATTAGTAAAACACTCCGTTTAAATAAGTATTCTGAGTATATTTTTATAAATCACGTTTACATGGTGACTAGAACATTAGTGTAAACCCTTTTTTTTAATTTATGAGGTCGCAATTAGTAAAACACTCCGTTTAAATAAGTATTCTGATTTTATTTTTATAAATCACGTTTACACGATGCACTTTTTAAATCTACACACTTGAAAACACCGGCCCCCCGAGTTTCTGTGAGAACTTTTCGATCGCTTGCTAATTAAGAAAGAGAATGATCAATTCAACGATAATTTAGGTCTCCTAGGTCTGCACCACTCATAAGCAACCGGCGGCCCACGAGCCCTTTTCGTAATTCCCACTAGATAAATTATATATATATATATATTACGGTTAAGAATATTCAATATTGATTAAGGGTTTGGAAGTCGTGGGTTTAATTCCCGGCGTGCGCAAGTAAATTTTGTTTTTTTTATATTGAACATATAAATTTATTATTTGCACAATTTATAGGTTGTGGTTTAAATATCTACTATATTCAGGCAACTTAAGGTAAGTTTTCATAAAATAATTTATCATAAAATAATTAACAATGGTTATTTTCTAAATTGATAAATATAATGAATACCTCATTATTTGAACCAAAATTTTATTTTGTACATTATCTCCACACGGGAGGCACTGAGGAAAATAATTCCCCAGGGCCAGTGTCATCTTTGGGGGTGCTATGTGGAGGGTCATTTTACGGTGGCTATGGGAGGTGGGTAAGTGTATGTGGGTCAATGTTTCCAGGACTGACATACTTATGAATCCATCCCTCCGTGCTAGGCCATGTTCTGAGAGAGTTCTGCTGGAAAAGTCAAAAGTTCTCCCTCAACCAGTCTCCCTTGATCCGGCCTGCCACGCAGGACCTGGATAAACTTCACCAATGAACCAGGACACCCCTGATAAGTCACAAAATCGTAACGAACCACTAGGGTTATTCAATAAATGTCAAAATGGAAGATATGTTGCTTTAGACATTTTGACTGTCTTCTGTTTCCTGTAAGTTTATGCAATATTTATAGTAAAAGCTAAAATAATATTTAAGGTTAATAGTATAGAAAAAGACTTTATGTAGCTACATATAGTTAAAATTTTAAGGATTATTCGTGATTAAAGTTGTTGAAGGACGTGTAGAGAGAGTCAATGCCGCGTCGCTATCTTGTAAAATGATTCTCGTTTTACTGATTTCCGGAAATTAATAGAAAACACTAACATTTTCAGAGGGTTGCGGCTTTATTTATCTATGAGTTCCAAGCAAATGATGCCAGCTCAATCATTGAATATTGTATAATTAATATTGTTTTGATATATAACTAAATATAGAATTGAATTGTATCAACCCTGCAAGTGAAAATAACCCACCGATTGGGTCAATGCAGGTAGCACTTCCGGCGAGGAAGGAAGAAAGGATGGAAGGGGTGGTGGAAAGTACAGTGGGGAAGGAAACCGGGGACCAACCGCTTTTATAGAACCAGGAAATAGATAACTGAAAAGTGCAGCGCGTTCACAATATTAATTTGCATTGTTAGATCCAATTACCTTACTAAAACCAGGTATTAAGCCCCTGCATTCCGAATTTCTGAATTTCGATTTATAACATATTTCTCTTGAACACTTTAAGTTTTTAAGTTCCTAAAAAAATGTATGTTATTTTAAAAGATATATATTTTTACATTTTTAGATCCGAAACGGTAATTATATGAAATACCCTCGATAAAAAAAAAAGTAAAGTTTTCTCCAAAAATTATTAAAAACATAAAAACACATTTTGCTCTCTTTATTTAACACATTGTATTTTTAAAAGCAACTTCGGCATTTTTTGCCTTTTAAACGAATTGTGTTTTATTAAATATTTTCACAATTTTCGCTTAATTTTTATATATTTTTTTTTTATATTAGCACGTTCCCTCAAACATTCGTACTTATATGTTTCCCTTTAAAACCATCATCTTCTTCTTTTTGAAAGCTTACTAAGGAGCCTTAACCATTAGTAATGAACTTTAATTATTAGATTATTTTTGTAACAGTCCTGATGATGGTACGGAGGTACCGAAACCGGTAGATGAAAAATCAAAATAAAGTAACTTAAAAGTATTTTCTTTTCATTTATTTAAAATAACAAGTCACAATGTGTTTGCTTCTTTTGAAAAATTAACTTCATATTGATTACGTATATTATGGTTCTGAAAGCTTCACCTACAAATTGCATTAAAATATATTTTTTTATTTGACAAATAATTTGTGAGCTCTTTGTGAACTCCTTTAAATTTTTTGGAAAAATTTAACTCCTTTAAATTTTTTGGAAAAAAAAAATGTTTTGGAAAGAAGCAAAAGATTGTGAAAAGGGTAAGATGGAATAAACAAGATGAATAGTTATAAGTTATAACGGTAGAAATAAAGTAATGTACCTATGAGCTTCATCTTTCTGTCCCGATAATCTCACGCGTGAAACATCTAGGATAGTTTTTATTTCACGGCATATTTTTTTCTGACAAAACATTGCTCAAAATACGCGTATATAGTAACATAGTGATATTTAACTGCTTTGTTTAACATCGGAAACCTCTAAGATAGCCTGCCAATTGCTTGCACAGTTGGTGTTATAACTTCCCAAAGTCTCCTTCATTGAAGTTTTAACCTCTCAGGTTATCGTCGTTTGCTTTTACGTTAGCTCCACAAAGGTGGCCCTAAAGAAAAAAAATCCCTCAGCTCCTTGGTCATCTTTGGGATGCTGCGTGGAGGACATTTTTAGGAAAAGTAAGGAGAAGAAGTTCTGAGTGGGTAGGAATCGGGGGTCAATGTGCCTAGGAGTGACAGACATATGAATCCATCCCTCCCACTCCAGTGCAAGGCGACGGGTTGAGACGTTTATGTTAGGTCTGGCACCCAGGCACTCCTGTTGAATCACCAAATGTAGCGAACTATTTGGAGTGACCTATGGCAGGGGTATTGGTTATGCAATAAATAATTCCCGGGCGGCGGTACCCGTACCCGCTTCCCAAATTGCCTTCACCATAACACAAGCAACATCTTCCGCTTTGAGTGGTGGTAGTAGGAGATTTTCAAACGTTGTTGGGTTATTCGTAACCCGGGAATGTTTGTCTTTCTTGTTTTTTAAATATCTAACTCACCAAGGTAAAAATGGCAATGTGTGATAGTAATGCACGAAATATACTTGAGATACTAAAATCACATCTCATTTAATTAAATCTATAGCAACGTTGGTGGAAATTTTATAAATATTTATCTGTAACAAAACCCAGAGTTTCCAAGTAACAGAAACAAGTTAAAAAGCCTCAGATTTCAAGTAAAACGAAGTTCTTAAAAAGATTTCAATTGCTCGGATTTTTATTTTTTCGAAGTCAGCTTTAAGTTGGAAACTCAATAACCTAAGATTGTTTTCCTGCGATTACTGGATATTTTACAATAAGAAAGGAGAATGGACGAAACTTCCGCTTGGCAATATTTCTAAATATCACTTTGCTCTACCGTTTCCGCCGCAAGGAGCTAACAAGTGTTAGGCCTTATAATATTTAACATTTTTAAAGTCAAACATTGTGAATACGCAACCACTCGGAAGGCAAATTCACGATGATTTTATTTTGTTTATTTCGCGGTATAATAAGGTCGTTGAGTAAAATTATAACGCTTTTGGATATCAAAGTTTGGAAAATATGTTAAAATAATTTCCCTCAGGGCCTATGTCATTTTTGAAAGTCTTGAAGAGACCCTTGTTGTAGGAAGGAAGAAACACAGAGGCCGGTAAATCGTTCCACATCCGAGCTGTTGAACTTAATAACGAGTCTCAGAAGTGATCCTTTCTCATATGACAAATTTCAACCGTGTTCACATGTTGGGCGCGCCTTTGGCGTGTTTCCCGGTTTCACTGGTGCCGAGAGGATCAATGACGCAAGTTTATCGGAGCATCTTCAGTTGAAATACCGATAGAACACGGACGGCATTCCCAGCCGATGCATGTGCTCTGAAGATTGCAATCCGTTTGTTAAGACGGGACATTTTATCAAACGCACCGCCCGTTTCTGCACAGAGTCGAAAGTGTTTTTCAGATACTTTGGGGCTTCAGACCAGAGGTGGCTGCCAAATTCAACCGTGGGGCCTACTAAAAGACTGAATAAAACGAAGCGTTCATTACCTAAGTGTTTAATTGAAGATCCTAGTAAGGAGGTGTTTTCACATCCACCCGAATGTCCTGATCTTATTATTTTCAGATATCTCACATTATGATCTGATTTTACTCGTTTCCACTCTTCGTCGAAAAGATTTCAAGGAACTCCTTTATTTATGTCGCTGATCTTCAAATTTAGCTTAAAGATTTATTCACCTCTGATGCCTAATTCATTCAGTCGTGAAATAGAAAAACTAGAGCACAAACAAGAAAGGAAAATGTTTTTGTCGATTGCTACAAATGTGTTTGCGTATTTTGTTGTAAATGTATAAAAAAACATTAGGAACTTATCCATCAAAGTTGGGTTTTTTTCTTTACATGACCTTGTTCATCTTCTGTTGTCTCCACTCCACTTATTGGGTGTAGATTGTCCTGGAGATAGTCTAGGACAATCTACACCCTTCATACTTAGCCGGAATAGCTCCAACATCTCAATAGAAGTGCATTCACAAGAACACACTGGGTCGACGTACGCTATGTAAGCAACATATTACGATATCTGGACTATATTAAAGAAATAAATGCTTTAGATTCACACGCATCGCAAACCCACATTCCCATGGCGACGCCGATCTGGGTCGGCAAGATCGGCATGGGATATGGTGAAAGGTGGAACGTAGTATTGGGTGTACTGCTTTCATGGGCCTAGTGTGTCTGTACCTCAATGTATACATTAATTAAGCAAAATTCTAAATATAAGATGCGGCATCTTCATTATTTTCACAATGCTTTATTCCTAAACATTCTTACAATTCAACATTACGTTAAAAAATTAGCTTTCCTTGCAAAATTTAAGTTTATGTTTAGACTTAAAGAATTCAATACTCCGTTTGTGTGAAAGCACTATGAAACCAAAACCAATGCCAACCAATTATACCCCTAAACATTTATTGTAAAATAAACGTGTTACGTCTGCGTCAGAAAAAAATCTTAGAAAGGCTTCAATGGTTTCCTTGATAAGTTCACACACACGGAGAAAAATGTTATTCTAAAATACGATCATTTTATTTGTAAAAACGGAACTGAAGTTCTTACGAATAAATTAACAGTGTTTCAATGTTTATTAGCGGGAAAATGTAAGAATAATTTTTTGGTGTATACCAACCAATTATTCTTACATGTTCCCACCAATAAACATTGAAACCCTGTTTATTTGTTCGTAAGAACTTCAGTCCCGTTTTTACGAATAAAATGATCGTATTTTACAATAACATTTTTCTCCGTGTAGTTTATAAGGTTACGAAATCTATTCTAACACATGTTCGGAACTATCAATACGGTGTTACTAGGGAGAGCTGTGTATTCATAATTCTCTATGCTGACAAAGAGGCAGAGAAAACATTGTTCATTTGAAAAATTGTTTACAATGCAGAATTGTTTAAAAAAATCAAAGCTGTGTAAAATCCAAGCGAAATTCTATTTTATATATTTCCAGCGGATGATACAGCTATATTGATGGTCGATTTACATAAAACAACGGATGTGAAAAAACAAAAACTTATTTAGAAATATCGTTTTGTTTATAGAAATGAACCTCCCGCCAAATACCCATTGTATCCGCACCGATAACGGATGATTTGTGGCAGGGGCGGGGAGTGCCTATAACAGCTATTTATTTATTTGGTTTACGAGCCGCCCCTGGACCCCGCCTACAGCTTTCTGTGCGGAACAACTGTAGAGTGTAGAAGGTACTACCGAACTATGAAAATATTTACCTTTCCCAGGGCAGCGCAGGGGGGCTAAAAACTTTTGATGAAGGCAGTGATGGCGAACCAAGTGTCATTCTTATTGAGATTGCGCAAGCATATAAGGATGAAATAAATATAATAACAGTCAATCAACCTTAGCGAATAAATATTTTGATAATAATAATCGAAGTATTTTACCTAATCAAATACCAATGGTCGCCTCTGTAAACATTTGACTGCAGAATTCATAGATTTAAAGTTTCCACCGAATCAATGATGAAATAAATTGACATAGAATTATACTACAGTGATATTTTTAACGCCGTTCTTCCATGGAGCTACGTTCAAGCGACGCGATCGCCGCTCGTCTGTGTTTTCCATACTATTATTAGTGTTTGAAATCGCCGCTAGGCTCTGTACTAGCATAATAGTATGACAGGTAGCGGTAGCGTCGCTTGTAAGTAGCTGCGTGAACGATGGGCGTTACTCTTTTTTAGTTATTAAAAATTTTGATAACATAGGTAAATTTTATTTATGGATATTTATTACGGAGATTTTTTTTAATACATATAAGCAGTAAATAAAAAGACAGCATAAAATATACAGATAAAGGGTTTTAAAAAAAACAGATGTACATTATATTATATTTATATTGTTTGCGTATGTATGTAATTAAAAAATCCTACATAGGCAGAGCCAGTTCATGGGTATACTTTTTTTATAAAGCAGGTAAAATATGGGTAATTAGTGCATATTGCTTTTGTTTGCACATTCAAACTTCGTAGAAAATTTAAAAAAAAATGAAATTAAATCCGTATTTATATAATTAAAATTCTAAAATATGTTTTTTAAATATTTAAAACATTTGTACAGAAGGTGAATGTTTGTATCATCATTTGCTATCCAAATTTGTACATGCTGTAAGAAGATATATTTTTGCATTTCATTTCCATGTTCTTATAGAGTTCAGCATATATTTACCCCACAGCATAAAGAGAAATTAGAACATAAATTCAGCACTAGATTCATGCGCAACGACGGGTTAATAGTTCCGAAATTTAATAATAATTACGGACAGAGAACGTTTTAATACAACATACCGAAGATATTTAATTTATTACCTGATACTATAAAGCAATGAAATTCTATGAATAAGGTTAAATAAATGGCGAAAAATTGGCTATCGGAAAAAAAATTTAATTGGGTTTGAAAAAGTATGAAAAAATGTTGAATCTCTAGATAAAAGATGTAAATTATGTATAAGTAACTAAATTTTAAGCACCTGTTGACAAGCCAATTCAATTGGCTTAGCAGCACTTGTTTGTTGATATATTATAACTGTTTTTCAAAAAAAAAAAAAAGTGCGTTATAAATTTATGGCGTAATAAAATAAGCATGTCTTTGCGCAAGCCTCATTTTGCACAGACAATCTTTAAATACATTATTTATTTTGGAAAAAGAATATTTCGAGAAAATATATTTTAGACATTACATATCATATTTTTTTCTTAGTATTCAGCTTCCTGGAGTAACAGGAGTAGAAAATGAAGAATAGGATAATACTCATAAATCTAAAGAAAACATGAAAAATAAAAAAAAAACACAGATATTAAAAAAGTAACTTTCGCAACTAGAAATCGAACCCAGGATCTGTTTCTTATCTGGTTAACGCCTCTAACCTTACACATTTATTGGCATAAACCTTTTAAAAAAATTAAAGGTTTTCGAATAAAATTAAATATTATAATAATATTAACTTTTCCGTAAAGATGATGAAATAGTTTCCTCATCGTAACAAGTTCCCAAATATTTTTTCTCTCTAGATTTATGTGGAATTACTTTACTTTTGGATTAAATGAAAATTCAGTGGCCATGTTTATATTATTGAAGCATTCGTTTTATGCCAACCAGTTCGAAAAAAAAGACACCATTTTATTATAATTTGGTGGGTATGTCATTTGTTGGTCATTGGCCTCCTAGGTATAAATAATATAACGTAGTGAAAAAGCAAACAAGAACTCCAAATTGCTCTTTGGTAAGAAATAGTTTAAAATTTTGTTGTATTTTACTTTGTTTAATTTTGCATTTAACTGGACTCATACAACCATGTTTTCTTGCAGAAAACGTACCTACTAATTTAACTCTGGTTCAAAGAATTGGAATTTCTTTAGAATTTGAGAGTTGTTGTTGTTTTCAAAATCGAAACTGATGTGTCAAAAATTCGTAATATAATATTTTTTTAACCTAGAAAATTACTTTAATTTTACATTTTATGTGTGCATTTCTTTTTTTTTAGCCTCAATCTTTACAAGTAAAGTCTGATTTAATGATTTTTCAAAAACCTTTTAACTTTTCCATTTTCAAGAAAGCGTTATTTAGTAACATTATGTTCATTCGAAAGTTCTGTCAAATTTGTTGAAAAGTATAATTTTATCATAACGAAAATTGACAATATTTAATTTTTAATGTCATGGATCTTGAGGCAAAAAGAGCTAAACGCTCCGAGTAAATGCACAAATATTGTGACCAGCGACATGAAAAATCACGAAATCTGTCTTTACTTCTTCACGAATCGTACAACTATAATATCCCGTGATTTTTGTCCCGTGAGATCTGCGCTAGTATGTTTATAATATTTATCAATAAAAGGGTAAAATCACGATCGGAAATAGAAGTTGTGAAGAAAACTTAAAAGTTAAGGTTCATACATTGACTTACCTACTTGTTTTGTGAAAACAAAAGCTAGTCAACAAATATTTTCTAAACCGAACGTGCTTGACCTTTTTGTGTTTTAACAGCAGCTGTATTCCTCTGGGATTCACTACTTACACCATCCTATGATGTATGCTTTTTTAAGAAGTGAAAAGACTTTTTATTTTTAGATTCTTTGTTTTTTAAGTAGTCTTTTTGTAGCTATAAATTTAAAGGTTTATAGTAGACCAAAATTCGTTCCACAAAATTATCTATCTTACTATTGAGATTCCTGTACACAGGGCTATCTATCACCTACAAATAATCCTAATGATATTAAGACGGAGATATACGTCGGAGAAATTTAAATACGTTTAGGTTATTTGCAACCTGAGAATGTTTGTGCTTCTTTTAATCAAAAAACTAATAAAATGCAAGAATCAATATAAAAATGTGTTCATAATTTATTAATAACTATTCTAGAGTTAAAATCCTTTATTATTTTTAAAATCCGGAATATTTTATTCGTAATAAATATATTAAACAAAATGGAATATTTATGCAAAAAAAATGATCTGACATTTCAGGTAAGTACATATCCCAACTATTTTTCGACATCGATGCACTCGGTGTGCCGTGGCACTAGGTCCTTGATTCTCTTGTCGTAGAAATCTGCTGCCAAAAATGTTGTCACCTTATCCGTTACAGATGAATAAAAAAATTTACCGAAATCATTTCATTGGTTGCCTTTTGCTGGAGTTTGGTGGAACTCATGTTTCAACTGCTTTCGAAACCCTCGCCTTGGTTGGAAAAACTGTTCAAAAAAACTCGAGCGCTTTCCACATGGTTTTGTTCATGAGCTTCCGTCAGCATTTTGGGCACCCAAAGAGCACACACTTTTCGCACGCCAATTATGTCCTCAAAACCGTTATAAAGGTAAACTTACTGACATCTGGGAATTAAATTACGACCTCACGGTCTTCAACGGGATGGACTCCCACCTGGTTGATAAAGGGAATTATTAAAAGCACCTCGCAAACGGCGGGATTCGACAGCGGAGCGTCCACCTCAAATGGACGCAAAGGTCGCACTGAAGCAGCTACCGAGCCAAATCACAGCATGTTTTGGAGGAAAAACATCTACTTGCTAGCAGAAAATATAAGAAATAAGAAATAATAAATAAATAATAAGAAAATATCGTCCGCGTCACTGAAAATGAGTTAAGGTCTTCAATTCGTGGAAAACCTGAATAGAATTACAAAGAAAACCTTTAAGATTTTTTTACTCATACTTACAATAAATTAAATTAAACTCCTTCCGCGAAAAACGCTTTCGTGTTAAATAAAGCTAAGCCTTTTTTATCTCGCCCAGATTTGCTTGGGAATATCTTAATCTCGAGACTAATTTTTCAAGATATTACGAAAACCATAATAAATAGCATTCATTCATGCGGCCCGTCAACATACAATGTAACATGACTTACCCGATTTCCTTTGTCGCCGAAGAAAAAGCTCCCGAAAGCTCGGCCAAAATCCCGAATACTTTCGTGTATGTTGATATTTACGACTAAAGTAAGCCAGATAAGAAAAGCCAACAACTTAAATATTCAGACGTTTCACGAGCGCCTTATCATATCATCTAAATGGCCCCTACAGCAAAATGAGGGAAAAAACAATAGTGTCTAAGTCTTGGAAGGAATTAAACATTATACACAATGGATTGAAATTTCTATGAGGGACTTAGGGTGTTCTTGTTATTAATTAAACGCTTCCGTAAAGCTTTCGAAAAGTTTGGTTTTATAAGTACAAAAGCAGGCGGACGGGTAAAGCATGGTTTTTACCTTTTATTCATCCTGTGATGGTGGCGCGCTAAGTGGCCCTCACCTTTCGCTGGTACTAAATATGCGTTAATCATTATAATAAAACAGTAAATTTTTTAATTAGTTATGATTTCTGCATTGAAAATATTTAAAACAGCTAGCTGTACAACCCGATTCACCTGAGAGCTGTTTTTTTTTTCTTCTTGAAAAAAATGCTTTTGATGGTCGGCAAAGTATAAGTAATTTAACTATTGGTATCTACGTTTAATTTTTCTATTCGGTTTATTATTCAACTGTTTCATCAGTGTTAATATTTGCATTTAGAAAGAAAATAAATGATTAATACCTGGAACGTGATTCCTCACGAATGGCAAAATATTTCCGTATTCATTTAGCTTATTTTAAGTGTAAAACTTTTAATTTGGCAATATTTCAATCGTTGTTTGCATGTCTTTGATATTGTTTACTTATTTGCTAAATGAGGTAAGCATTATAAATTGCTGTTTTAACAATTATTTATTTTCCAATGCGAGCCATTTATTTCGGATCAACACAATAGAGAGGCGTAATTTTAATTGGATCGTTTTGTCAAATTTACCAAATTCTGCAAACATTTTTGAATCCAAATTTATTCTTAAGGGACTAGGAGGGAACGCCTCAGCGGAGGTAATATCAATTATTCAAAGATTATCCTGGCCTTTTATTTATTTTTGGCGCATTAACTTTATTAAATATAATTTTCACAATGAAAATATTGCCCTTTGTGAATGTTGTGGCGGAAATTTTGAATTTTATCCGCTTGGGTCGCGTTATTTTCCCTTCATAATCATAAAGCTTTTAATATTTTTTGGACTATAAAGAAGAATCTGTTATACTAATTATCTATCTTAATAATATCGGCTAAGTCCTCTAAGTCCCCCATCACGACACAAGTGGAAGTAATTTTTTCATAAATTGTCAGGTCTTTCGTAATACAAGAATGTTTTTCCTGTAAAAAAAAATTATTCAAAGATTATTATTAATTATTAATTCACTAATCAATTTTTAAAACTTTGATGGTAAATTCGATGATTCTGAAATTCATATATTCTATTGTTATAAATATTTTCAATTGGCATAATCATTTCCATCGTAAGCTTTCGGGAGAAGTCGGAATAATAGTTAATGTCACTAAATCACCACTAGACTAAAATTCATGAAATTACTAAAATTGCGGTTGAATGCTGGCTGCTTTACCCAGAAAGAACGAGAGTAAAGTCAAAAATGTTCTACACATTTCGTTCTACAATTTTTTGACGCAATGTTAGGGGTTCAACGCGTACATCATTGGTCCAGCGGTCCACAAGGTATATTCCTTACAAGAAGAAGGTTTTAGGTTACTCGAAACAACTCCAAGTCTGTGGGAATTCGATGACCTCGCAAAGCACCCTTCAGCGCCCCAAACAGATAAAGTCGGGGGAAGCAAGATCTGGGCTGTAGAGAGGGTGTTTTAGTACCTCAAAATTCCACCCGTTGATAGTTTTATTTTTTTACCCCATGACAGATGTTCATAGAAGAAGCTACCTCACAAATCGTAACACGCCTATTTGCTAAAACCATCTCTCGAGCTTTAATTTACATTTTCCTACTTATTTCTTTTTTGTCTTCTAATATAAGTAGTGCCGTAGAACAACCGTTTCTTGGCTGCAAAGTTTTAAGAAAATATTTTTTTCGACCATTACGTTAAGATTTACTTCTCTACCTACGAATTTACCTTGGAGTCGATACATGAAACAACACTGTCTCCAAAGTAAGCATCATCTCCATTATTTGCTCCAGTTTCAAGGACTTACCTTTACATATATCCATGTTATATCTAGTTAAATCTAGTTTATAATTCATCAAAAACGTGTATTTTTAGCTATAGTTTGCTAATTTATTTCAATAAAGATATTATTATCATTATTAATAGAAAGATTTTACTTACTACCTTTGTCTAGCGTCTATGGAAACATGTCGATTTATAAAACAAATTTAACAATGTCTAGTGGGAAGAGAGGTACTGAAAATCTTAGATTATCGAGGGATGTTATCTCTCACAAAATATTGAATTTTCACATAACATTATGCAAAGTTATTTCAACCTGAAGAAGCCTTACATAGAATTACCCTCCGCACCTTTATTGCCGAGGGCTTAGCATTAAATTGGTAATGTTAGATTTTCTGGCATTAGGCAGCTGAAATTTATGCTAAGATCCTAGAACCCTACAGTATCTTTACTAAAATGGATGAAAATAATGCGCCTTTGATAAATTATGCGAGAACTCTATGGATAAAAAATGATAAAATAAATTATATGATGATAATATGTAGATAGTGAAAATAATTCATCGTATAATTCACGCCTGCCATTTATCTTTAGGACTTAAAAAAATATTATTATTAAAGATTGCCCTCAAACACATTTTCGGTGAGACACTCGTTTCAAGAATATTTATTAGAATGCACTAATCTTTCCTTCATATCAATATCCTTCCCAAACATGAAATCAACATCAATCTCCAATACATTATTCAGCATTCATTGCCCTTTAACATCTAATATCTTTAATACGATGAGACATTCTCCAATTTAACTATAAAATTCGCATTCCTCTAATACACTGCAAAGTACTAGATCAAATCTTTAGAACGTAATTAAATTACTCGCTTCTAGGTGAACATAAAAACAATAACAAAAAGTTTTCGAGGTGATATTTATAAATGAAACTGTACCATACGAGGTGAGATACACAAGAACTATAATAGGCTGGAGGTCCCAATTCACGGAGTCGCAAGATGTCGCTCCCTTCACCACGTGTGGAGGGAGAATGTCTTCTGCTTGTCGCTGTAGAGGTAGGCAGAGCTATTCCAACAGGTTTCCTTTTGACGTAGCTGGGTGTGGTCCGAAGGGTGTAAGGTAATCCGAGGTCCAGAAACTATTTTACATAGTTGGTGGGTACCGAATATATTTTTATTTTTGTTCGTATGAAGCAGTTACTATGTGATGTGACTTTATGATTTAAAATAAAGCAATAACTTTGTATACGCCATTTTTATTTTTTTTAAACTTTATGCCGACCGGGTTTCGCTAGCACCGTAGCTTCTTCAGGGCAGTATAATAAATATTATACTGTTCTGAAGAACGTTTTTTTGTTGACCTGTGTTATTATTATAAATCAAAGTACCACACTTATCACCGCCAAGAATATCTTCACCGTCCAGACAGATACTGTTTTCTGTGCTAGCAAGACAATATTTCTTTCGCTGTATATTGTAACAATGTCGAGGAGTTATTGCAGTTCTCGTATTAAATAATTTTGTCTTATTTCGAGTTAACAATGAAAATTCCTCATAACATAAGAAAAAAAATCTAAAAAACGAACAGCATACGCATAAATTGTAAACAGTAGCTGTTGACAACATTAATGCGGATAAAAACAGGAATATAATTTGAATGAGTTTGTCTTTAGAATATCATCGATATCAAATAATCTTTGTGCTTTCAAATAAAAAATATATTATTTTATTAACCCATGTAAGCCAGGCTCTCAACAAGCATGATAAAATTTGAAATGGAATTAATGGAATCTTTTTTCGTGTTCATTCAATAAGATATTTTGCCAGACGATTAATTTTATTCCAAATTTGAAATGTGCGTCTAGTGGTTTTAAAATACGAACAAATGAAATTGAAACTTTATTACTCTTTTGGTATAAAATGAAAGTTTGTTACTATTGGTAAAAAATTATATTTTAGGAACTAAATTTGAAATGGATAAATGTTGTTTTTAAAAATATATATTTATATGTGTTAATAACGTTAAAATCAGACTGAAGCCGAAATGTCCGAAACCACTCAACCACACAAAAAAAAAACACTATCTAAAATATTTGATAATTATTTCGTAAAAAAACACTACACAATATATTAGTGAGTACCCGGCGTGCGCTGCAATGCCACTCAAAGAAAGAAAGTTTTTTTTCCATGCTGGTAAATAATTTCGGTGTTACTAATAAAAAAACACTTAACGATCGTAAAACAGTGTTACTGTAGCACGTCGTGTAAAGTCTATACATTTCGTTTTTCCAATTCTTACTAAAGAAATATATGGTTTTGAACTGGCAACGTTGTATTTTACCAGTCTTACTAATAAACTTTCTGAAAAATTTTTACAATGGTTAAACGACTATGTATGAAGAATTAGAACTAATTAAAAACTGACAAAAAAATGTTCATGAAAAGACATGTACATTGCTTATTTCGCTTAATTTCGAATTTTTTCCAAGGTATTTTAAATGTTCTTATATTTATTATTTTTTTAGATGTCGTAAAAACAAATACCATTTTAGAACCAAAATAAGATTTAATATTTTTGTATCTAAAATATACTTTAAAATTAAATTAAATATATGTAGTATTTAAAAACTGTAAACAAAATTCAAAAAACACAGTCCTTTTATTAAATGAATTTGAAATAAAACTGTCACCTCACTTTTTTCTTGAAATTTGCTTTTCATTCCCAAAAATTTACAATAAATGCAATTTCTTTCTTAATATAACCTATAAAACCATTTTCTGACAGTTCAATTTAAAACACACGATTTTTGTGCCACAACTTGACTTAAACTGATGAAAAACAACACAAATAATTGTAAATATATTGAGCACATGAATATAAGAGCATATTGATCATAAGGACTTAAATCATTAACTAAAACATCAAATCACAACGCACATCGGCGACCGAATTTTTTCGACGAATTGGCGGCTTTTTTCTATCTGCATATGTGTTTTAATTCTGTTTATTAAAATTCTTTTGGAAATACCATATTTTTTGTTTTTGTGTCTGATAGTACGACGAAATCAGAAGGTTTTCAGACACGTGGGTAGGCCACAGCTGTCCATGTGGGAAGCGTGGATTTTTTTTTATATATACCCCCTACTATCCCCTACCACTAATATGTCTTCTTTTCAATTCCTCCCTCTGCCCTATCCCGTCCCAAAACTTCTCTTGCGTGACCTTTCCCATGCGTCCCCGTTCCCACTCCGGTGTCCACTTCCCCTCTTGCTTTCTTCTTCCACCTTTCCTGCCTTTCCCCTCCCGCATCCCCCCGACCCCTCGTCCCGCGATTCATCCCACTGGTGGTCCCCTCCTACTTTCCTATTCTACCTTCCCAACCTCCTCTCCCCCCTCTCTCGTGAACCTGAACCTGAACTAAACTATATTTTTATTTTATTTTATTTATTGAATCTATATCATAAGGTTTACACTTTTTTTTGGCCTTGCCTGTCTCACTACGAACTCCTGTGTCGAGACAGACTAGTTTACAAATATTTTTTAATTATTATATAAAGTACATTTTTCAATAAAGCTAAAATATTTCACAAAATTTTCAGGTTGGTAGGTAGTGGTAACAATAATGAGATATACGATTATATTTGGGTGAGGTGACTAATTATTGCACGACCTTTTTCGATGATCCATTGTTTGATCAGGATTTTGTATTTTTTAATATTATTCGATTGTCTTGTTTTGTCAGGTAGGTTATTGTATATTTTAGACGCAATGTATTTGAAATTTCTTTGTCCAAATGTTGTGTTTGTTTTAGGTATTTGTATGAGTTCTTTGGTTTTGTGCCGCGTGTTTACAATATTTTGGGTATTTTTATAAAATGTATGTGTTTTATTTTTAAACAGATGAGTTAAGATAGTTTTTGTGTAAATTTGTCGAATATCTAATACATGGAATTTGTTGAATATATCTACAGTACTTGTTATTATGGGAACTTTAAGAATAACTTTCATAATTAATTTTTGTGCCTTCGATAATGAATCTATAGCTGATAGTGTTGCACCTCCCAATGCGATTATTCTATATATATGAAATGCACAAATTTTCAAACAACTCAAGCGTCTCTTATTATATTTTTGTATACAATTTTCGTAATGCCAAACCTCAGGCATTATGTATTAAAAAAAACTTCACGGGTGTGTGCACAATATCTCACCAAAATTTCATCGTAATCGCATTAATGGTATAGAAACGCACACGGGACAAACAAATATACTTTTTTTGTTTAAAGAAGATTACTTCGTACTCATAAATATTAAAATGTAAATTAAATCCTCAGAACAGGAGGTATTAATGAGGATATCATTATCTCTATTTCTTACAAAGAAAAAAATAATTATAAAAAACATTTATTATTATTATCTAGATATTATAGTCTTTTTATTATAAAATATACAAACTCAGAGAATATTTGAATATGTGCACCTACTTTGGACAGTTCGCAGAGGGTGATTAGAAATAATGTTGACATCAATCTTCGTGACTGCTACTACAATCTGTTTCCAAATTCGCTTCACTAATTCCAACCAACACGCCATTCTTCCACAATTCCACAGTTCCAAGTTGCCAGCTAAATAATCAAATCATTTACATCACTATATTTCGCTCTGCGCTCCATTGTGAAACAGCAATTTGAGCTGCGTCCATTACTCTAATTTTTATATTAACTCCACACAGGGGACCTGAGCCTTCCTACATAGTCTACATCAACTTTGGTGTTGTTTTGTAGAGGGATTTTTTAAGGAGATAAAAGAGTGAACCTTGAAGAGTCGTTCGAGTTCCATTGTCGATCTGTTGAGCACAATAACGATCCGTTAAATGAATCGTAAAACTCATCTACGTATATATTTTATTAAAAAAAACTTTATTTTCATGTTTTTTTTTCTGTATTATTTTTATTCTGTTTTATCTTACTATGTGTGCAGTATCTCACAATATATATGTATATTTTTAAAATTAATTTGATAATATGTTCTATGTATAATATGGAGCTCGTGGGATTGCACCACCCTCCCCGAGATCGGGAATAAACAATAAATAAAAAAATTAAAAAAATAAAAATACGAGTATGTTACTGTAAAATTCCGAAATTTGATAAAACTTAGGTTGTTAAACAAATTAAGGAAAGGTTGTCGAAAATTTGAAATGCGAGCTTTTACAAGATTTAAAAACAACCTATCTTAATGCAGCATAGTGGCTGAATTTGATTATTCGTAACCCGTAATCTTGCTAAACGACAAGAGTAAATATTTTTTATAAATTCCAGTAAAAAAATTTAACGACTTTAAAAAACACATTCACACTTCAAATCAGTTCTTTGTAAATATATTTAATATAAAAGCGCTTTGATTATATAAACACACTCACGTTGGTCTTGACAATGAAAACTAATAAAAAAATTGACCGGATTTTCTCATTTCAAGGGTTTTAGAGTAACATATTATATATTTATATTGGTGTACGATAAATCTACATAATTTTATAAAATGATAAATATAAACATATGGGCCAGCGTCTGTTAAGCGTATTTGATTGTAATTTATATTAATAAATAAGATATACCATCGTAAAGTATTGTTGTGAAGGATACCGCTTTAAGCGCATTCAATGCTTCAATTATTATTTGTCAGTCCCTCTTTTGAATAAATAATCCGCAACCCAAAGCGTATTCCAGGAATAGAGTTGGTACTTCCCACTGATTTGACTTATATATTCATAATCAATAAATAATTATTACGAACAAATATACAATATTTTTGTGTGATAAATTTATTGTATATACGTTTTATTATTATGTGATAAATTTATGTTTTATTATTATGTGATAAATTTATTTATTCTTTTACGTTTTATTATTTTAACATTATATCAACCTCTCTGTGAGACGTCTAATAAGGCTTTGTGCGGTTATTAATTTTATAAAATAATTTTTAAAACCCAACATAATATATTGAAATTGGTAAATTTTACGGAATATTTTACGAGCAATATGGTCAATAGAAACCAAGCAGATGTAATCTAAACTAATTACTTTAGGCCTTCGATAAGGTAAACCATTTCATCCTAATTAAAAAATTATAACAATTAGGCATCCATGGTGACTACTCCAGTGGCTCACTTCGTACATGTGGAGTGGACTTCAAGGTGTCTCAGTTGAGGGAACAAAGGCTTCTTTTCTGTGTGTGCCTTCGGTGTACCTCAAGGTTCTCATTTAGGCCCATTATATGATATTCACAAATGTTTTTTACATTGTTATGCAGATAATTAATTACCTAGCATATGCAGATGATAAAAAATATACTTAGTTATTAAATCTATGAATGACTGCATTAAACTCCAGGAGGACCTCAATCGTCTTTTTGTCTATTGTGAATTTAACAAACTTGTTATAAAAAAATTCGAGTACGTGTTTTGTGACGAAAATACTTAAGTTTGTCTATTTATTTACGGTCTTAAAAATTAATATTTAATTTTTAAATTTGCACACTTATTTTGCTTTGACATTATTAAAACATTATAAATACTTATATTTTTTAAATAAAACAAATACTTAGTATTTAACCACGAATATTTATTATTTTATATACAATATTATGTTGCACTTCTGTCGGTCTGGCGGTCGATGCTAAATAATCACATATGTGTGTAATAGTTATTTGCTACCGTTTCTTCGGTATGCTTGTTTAACATTTGAGATTATTTCGTTACAACTACTTTTAGACTTGTGTCCCAAAAATGTATTATTTCATCTCACTTTTTTTTGTCTCTCTGAAACAATGTTTGATTTTTTTTGTTAAAGGGGTAACTTACAGTGAAATAAAATTGTGATAACCATATTTCTGCAATTTTAATATTCTTTAATGAAAAAAAATCACTTTGTATACACCGCTTATTTAATCAAAATTCAAAACGAGTAGACGGGATACAATGATTTTTATTTTCGTTTTATCCTGACGAAGAAACCATGGGTTTCGAAACCTTTGATTATAAGTGGCGTTTAGAAAGTGATTTGTTTTCACTTAATTAAAATGACGCCATAAAGTGAATTTGCGATTGTTGAAGAAGTTTTATATTATAATTATAAGATTTAATTGGTTGGAGAATTCGTTAACCTTCTGTATAGTTAAGAGGGTATTACCAGGGAATACCTAAAATTAGTCCTTTTTAAAACAAATTCTAGACGTGTTGACTCTTTTTTATAAAAAAAACATAAATAGTTTGGTTTTGAAAGATTGTTCTTTTATCTGGTACACGCAGTTTTCAAATTTTGAAATACTAAATTTATTTTTAATATACTAAGGTTATACCGTTGGTCGTTGGCAGATTTGTTCAATTTTCAAACGATAGATTCTATTAAACAACACAAATTTCAAATCATATAATCATACAACAAAATAAATCAATACATAATCTAGTAATCACAGTTTTCAGAATTTTAATTTTAGTTAAATTAAAATCATAAAAAAATAAATCCGAAAACGTGTTTTGTGACAAAAATTCCTCAGTTTTTCTATTTATTTAAGGTCTAACATACTAAAATATTTAAAAAAAAATTTTACACACTTATTTTGTTTAAACATTATTGAAAAATCATAAATACTTATCAAAAAATACTTACAAAAAGTACACGATATTTAATAATTTATCATCGTGCCTTTTGAGCATTTTTAGTGCTTACTTGAATGTAGGTATATATTAAAGCAAGTTTTGAATGAAATAAATCGATATTATATTTTTATTTAAAAAAATTGATACGGGGAATAATCGATCTTACTCATTGGAACCTCCCTGTACAGCTGCAAACATTTTTAAACATTTTTTCCTCAGCCGTTGTTCAATCTCTCTTCTAAGATATCAGGAGTTATCCAGGATTTTAGTGCCTGGGATCTTTTTGGGTTTATAATACAAAACGATTTTATTTGTTCATAACGCTATCAATTTAAATATGACAAATATGGAAAAAAATATATAATTTATTATGCTGATATTAAATTTATTAAACTGGTCAGACCGTTTTATTTACTGAAACTTTGAAAAAAACATTGATAAACCGATATTTCTGAAGCCCCATGAAATATTTATTCCGAGATAGATTTCTAGTTTTGTTCGCCTTTCACATTAATTTTCGTATTTTAATTTCTAATCACTAATCAGTATATGTCAGGTTTGACACGAATCAATTATTGCCTGGGTAATTATCTAATTACCAAATACAACATTTCTCATTAATTGTAACAAGGCACTTAATCAAGGGATCGATGCTACGAGCTTGTCGATAACCTAGCCCAGTGCAAGGGACATTCGGAATTAAAATCCTATTCCGGGTATGAACATCCTCCACATTCATCAAAACGAGTTATAGATAAGTTTTTGTAAAACATTCGAAATATGAAAGTTAACCTACCACTTCATTTATCCTTTATTGTAGTTGATTTTCAAAGAATTGTGAAATTTTGTTCATTTTTCTTTATAAATAACTAGCTTTATTATACGATTTCGTTCGAAAAGTTTAGTTGTTTGTGTTAAGCAGTTGACAAAAATATGGCATAAACCATATGGTGTCTTTTTTGGTTTTTGGCAAAACGGATATCTAAATTGTGAGAGAGGTGGTACTAAACTTAACATAGAAAGGCAACAAAGTAAATTTAAGATGCCAGAAGTCACTGCTCCAGGTGAGGGTTTTGTAAAAACTCACTGTTTCAACTGAGAGTTTTTTCCAGAACTCACTGTTTCAGGCGAGAGGTTTGCCAGAACTCACTATTGCAGTTGAGAGTTTTTCTGATCAAGTTTTGCACTATCGGGCATATCGATGTGTTGTTCAAAAAATTGATTATATTTTATTTCGAATACATACCTACCTAATAATGTTCAAATGGAATCTTCAAATCAAGAAAACCTTTTTCCAACAACAACAAAAACATGTTGAAGATAATTAACTACATTGAATTGCTCGCTATTTTCTCATAAAACCCAGCGTGTCAATTCAGTACACTTCATGTTCCCCTAAGTTGGATATTTTTTAGGGTTACTGCAAGAAATGGAGTAAAATGAAAGGTGAATGCTCAACACCCCGAAAAATCACCGGCATAAGATTATTAACCGTGAAAATCTTAAATCATGCCTTAATTTGTCTAGTACGCATTCTGGGAATAATGTTTGTATTTTTCAGGCTGTTACTAATTTAAGTTAACAAGTCTCACGAAACCTGGCAGGGAATAAATGACTTAATATTAGCCCTTCCCGGGCCTTAGGTAAATATAGCGTTATCCCTTAGCATTAGCCTGCGTCTGGGTACCGTGGGGGTTTTTTACCATTCCGAGAACATTTCTCGTTTGGAGCATATATAAATAAAAAAAATCATGTAGGGTAAATATGGCATATTTTAATGGACAAGATATGAAGTCCTTTTTTTCTCTCGAAAAAAGTAAACATTTTTTAAAAATCTTGTTAATTTAAGAAAATATTCTTTGTAACATCGTAGATTATAAACAGTAATAAGAAATTAATCAATGTTGGAATTAAATTAATATATAAAAACGAGTTCAAAACTACAACATTTGCCGAATGTTCAACACGTGTTGAAGTTTTCCCGTTTTTCGCGGCATTCGCGAGTTACGTTCGTGATTTTCTGTAAATTTAAATTACAATTATTTAGTGTAAAGATTATATATACTATGTACTATATAATCTATAAACGAAATAGTCTAATATTAGAAAAACAATGGCAAAAGTCGTCACACTTTGTTATTACTGGCAAACTTTTTTTTTACTACTTTTATATGAAATTTAATTGAGTAAATTAAAAACCATTTTTAAAATGTGAATGCTCCGAAAATAATTAAATAGTGACCGTCAGGGTTACATTGGATGTTGCCTTTAGCCAGAAGTCGTAAACTTACGAAAAAACTTACAAGTGTAAAGCTAGCCAGTTTAGCTTTTACTGTAGCTAGCGTTGAAACAGACGGCCCTAGAACACTTTGCATCTGCTGAACGATCATGTTGATTACGCAGTAATCAATTACATTAATGACATCGTATATGTAGCGAAATTTAATACTCGATCTTTGAAATAATGACGTCAAACTCAAAAACAAAAAAAAAATTGGAAATAGGTACCTATGTACTTTTAATTTGTGCAGGTAGTTTAATTTATTTTCCGCAAACACCCTAAATGAAAATAAAACATTTTTAATTCCAACGATTTCCAATCTCCAATTTACGTTTTTTACCTATAATTTACAAAACAAAAATGTATTACGGTGAAATAATTTCAATTTAAAATCCACAATATTTAATTTTAACAACCAGAATTCAGAATCCAAATATAAAATTACAAACGCTTTTAAGCATCGAATCTTATTGATGTTTTTTTTATAAGAGATACCGAAAGATTAATGCTTATTTTTGATAAAATGTTCCCACAATCTCTTTGTTGGAAAAGTTCTTCGATTTAATACATTGTATTTTTTTTTGTGCTGATTCAAAGTGATGATCTTACCCCACTCATGTGTTGTTATTTTAAAGGATAACTCAGGGTCTTCTGAGAATATTCCCAATCTTGGAAACTCCTACACAGAACTATCATTTTATTCTTCGTCTTCAGCATTTTTCTCTTCCGTAAGAATTCTATATAACTATTAATTTTTAAGCCTTGTATAAGTAGCAACTCGGATGCCAAGGTCGAGTATTAAGAACCATAATAGACTTCTTGTTTGAAATGTATTATAGGCCATAGTTCTATTATTTTATTGGCTATGTTTAACAAGAATCACCAGCGCCTGGAGCCAGTTGAAATGAAGCATCTTAAATTTAGAAGTGTGTTGTGAGAATGATCATATCAAGCTTTTTACTGTATAAAAGTTATTTGTTTTACTCTTTCCGTACCAGACTCCGTCTAACCGACTAATCTACACCATTGGAACTAAAGCACTACCTACTTTTGAAGTAGGTTTCGATATTATAAGGCTAAAGTAAATTAGGGAGAGAAAAGAGAAGTAAAAAAAGAAGATGGAAAGCAATTGGCTTTTCATATATGGTCACAAAACAACTAAAGTCATTTCAAGCAACGGATGAAGTCTTGGTGATAATTTCTCTCCACGGCAATACTAAAATAATCTTTCACTCCGGTACGAAGCTCCAATTTATATAATAAATGCATAGAATAGCAGTGGTCTAGATTCTTAAAAGATCGCTCCGACACAATCTGCGCGATTTTAATAGCAATAAAAATAAGTGGAATAAGCGTGCTAAACAAGATCTGGAGCAAAATATGCTTACTAAATATCTCTTGTTTTAAATTGAGTCAACCTTTCTATTTTTTAATGCCAGATGATATTCTTCAAAATCTTCAAAATTAGGTTAATTCACAACGGGCAGTTTCAGCGACTACTTCTAACGACACATTAGCAAGTAAAGCCCCGTTTCCCGCCCTAGGGGTAAAGGAGATCGAAAAATGCCAGAAACGTGAAACAGTTGGGCTAAATTCAGAGAAGAATTTAATTAAAGAATTTATCCCGTCGAGTTTTTGGCACATTATTTTTTTGTCGGTGCAACAACATACGTTTTTTCCTCTTTTCATAAATAATACTACCCCTTTTAAAATTCTTCCGGCGACATTTTTAAAGGTCCGTTTCGGGCTCAGGTTAAAGCATTTTGAATAAACTCGACTGTTTATTTGTTTCCTTTCCTTATCCCTTTACACAACAATTTATTTGTTTTGGAAAATATCCCCTGCCCTGGTCAGTGAGACTCTCGTGAAATAGTACAAAAATGGTCTAATGCAAAGATATGCTGTTCATAAAATATTTCAAAATTGCTTGTCGCTTGGGTATTTTTATGTCAGGTTTATAGAATTTCGATTTTCACACGTTAGACATACATTCATTAAACAATAGTTTTGGCCGGCCGTGCCCAGCAATAATTAACAATTATTTTATTGTTATTAAATATATCAACCCCTAAACATTTTATAGTAGATAACAATAATTAAATTCTACACCTTAGTAGCCACTTTCGGTGGATGGGTTAGATCGACGTACTTTTGTAACATTTTTTCGAAGGGTTGATATTTGGATGATGATTTTCGGAGATTTTAAGAGTTTTAACCCCTCAGACCTCCACCATATTTTGTCAGAGGGTCAAAATATTTCCGCTTTAGAATAAAATCCATATAAATTGAAGGAATAATGTAGTCACGCTGCGATAACCGAAACGGTGTAAAGTTTTAACTCGTTAGGAGGTAATAAAAAAATAATAATTTAGAAATATAAAAATTTTGCATGCAAACATTAAATTTTTTAAAAATGGCTCACCTTACGTTTACGAAACTACTGATAACGAAAAAAACACCTACATATTTTATTAGACAAATTTGTTATAAATTTTATTGTCACCTCACTTTTTTGTCACTCGAGGATAATTTTTTTTTTTCAAATTGCGGTCCCAAACTTTAGTTTTATAAAGGTGTACATTTTAATTATATTGTGGTTAACTTTAAGATTTGAATAAAAAGCTTGGTGTTTTTTTCTTTCTAACACCGTATAGATCACATTTCTCACTATGATGGTAAGGGAGACACAACGATTTCTACGAGACCTATACGAGTTGTTCCGAAAAGCGAACATATTACCCTTACGGGTTAGATCTTATCTCTTTGGGAATCCACAATCCACGTGCATCATCAACGTGCACTTAAACATATTTATAATGTATACAGAATTTTTTTCTCAGCTTGTTTCAGTTTTTATTTATTTGTTTGTGCAGTTAATGGATTAGTATAGCAAATAAATTTGTGCTTACAAAATTGACAAAATGTAAGCACAAAAAAAAAGAACATAAAAAATTAAAATATAAATTACTTGCTAGGGTACCCGGCTTCGCTCAGGACAACATTCGAGAGTGTTCTGGAATATTCCACAATGACGTTCCTGATTCCCTATTCCCTAACATTCCATAATATTCCGGGATGCTATTCCGCCACCACTTCCAGAACTTTCTAGAGTTTTATCGAACGTTCTAGAACTTTCCAGAAGACTGTTCTTGAAATTTCTTTCGTCTTCAAAAGCACGCCCTTTAGGTAAAAACTTGGAAACTCATCCTGGAAGTAGGATAGAAATCTATCACACCATATAACTTGATCGTACCTCACGTTGCTTTGGACTTTCTTTTATAATATATATCTATTGATTACACTTGTAATATGTGTGTTGGTTTATCCACAGGAGCGACAGAGCAAAGTAAAATATTTTTGCCCGGATTGCTAAAGGAAATTTTTCCGCCCACATTAAAAAAATCATACCTCGAAATTTGAATATGGAGACATGCAAACTGATTACAGTTCTATGTAGCCAATGAATTCTTCTATATTTTATCTATTATCATATATTTGTAGGATTTATAAAAAAAATGTAATTAAATCTTTAACCTTAAAACATTTTAAAGAGTCTAGAGAATATTTATTTTGTTATATTTTGAATATAGTCGTTTTAATAAAAATGAAATTTTTGAAAATTTGCCACATTTTGGCAACAAAGCAATCCGAGGTTTAGGAAATAGTGCCATAATGTGGCAAAAAGCGCTCGAGTGGTTAAATAAATAGATTTTTCGAATTTGGTAGAACACTAAGACGGAATATTTTTGGATTCGTGTTCATTTAACAATCGGTTGACCTCTCAGCTTAAAGACAATACAAAATTCCTTTTCGCAGGTTGTGAATGAAAATTCGCTCTACGGAGGTAGTTTAGAGAGGATCTGCAGCCTTGGGGACCGCTAACCAGAAAAAAAGAATTGGAAAAGTAACAAGCTTTTGCACATAATATGCTTTGCTTGCTGGACATTTTTATTTGTTGAGATTTCTGTTGGGTTTTAGTTCTGGCAATAAAGTAAGTTGGAGGTGGTTTTTTGATTTTAAGCTGTATTTTTGTTAAGAATTCTAACATTCCAGAGCAAGCGGAGTACCGAATACCCAAACTGAGGATTATTGAGATACTAATAAAGTGACGAGCGAAAGGAGATGGAATATGCTGGGAAGTAGGTACCTGTCTATTCAGATCTGATTGCTTTATGCAACGTTAGTCATTTCAAGCAAACTTTCAATTATGACTTTGCACCCTTTCTAGCGCTATACTAAACGTATTTGACTGTAAGACAAGCCTTTATATTTCAAACATAAAACCTTAAAAAGTTTAAAAGACTTGCATCTCTTACCTTTCAACTTTGATGTAAAGGTCATCAATCAATAGAAGATTCAAAATAAATAATAAAATAAAAAATAAACAAAAACAACATTTTTGAGAAAGTAAGGATATTTTCCACCCTACCGTTCAAGCACAATGGAATGAACCGGTAAAAAAACTGTTCTTTTACTAAACAAGTTAGTTATTGGGAAAAATATTGCTTGACCTAAGTCCTAGACATGCCTTTAGAAGCTAATTCAGTTGTTGAGTAATTATTGAATACAATACATAACCACTGGAGCGACAGAGCAATTTAAAACTTTTTTCTCGGATTGCTTAAGGAAATTTTTCCGTTCACATTAAAAAAATAATACCTCCGAATTTGAATATGGAGACATACAAACTGATTATAGTTCTATGTTCTATAGTTCTAGACATACAAATGATTTCACCTATCTTTTGACTATTATCACATATTCGTAGGATCTATAAAAATAATATTATAAAAGAATATTTGCCATCTTTTGGCAGCAAAGCAATCCGTGGTTTTGGAAATAATGCCATATTTTGACAAAAAGCGTTCGAGTGGTATAAATGGAAAGAAAAATAATGTTGATACTAAGTTTTAATATAACGTTTGTTTAAGTCTTTTATGATTTCTTTGAATTATATACCCTTTTTAATAAGTTAGTTAGAACAATATTTTTAGTTACAATGCTCCCTACCGACATGATATTCAGATTAGTTTTTGTAATAATATTAATCTATGTATTGTAGCGCTTCTGAAAAAAAATAGAAATAAATGATTTCATATTTCCTTATTGTAGAAATATTTAAGTTCAACAATGTAACTACTTTTTATGGTTACGATGAGAAAATGCAAATTATTGTAGGTCACAAAGTTAGTTAAAATTGTGAATTTATTTTAGTCCGATAAGTCCAGATTTAATATTTTCAAAGACATAAAGGTATTTTAAAATATGGAAGTGTTTTGAGGTCTATGAATATCAATTTTAAGATCAATTGGATCTTAACATCAAATTCGACCCCCAGAACACGGGCATGTTCCTAGCATGATTGTCGAAAAATCCTCAAATTATGTAATTAATAATGCACGAAAGAAAAAAAAAATTGGCCTGGTTTTTTTAAATATTGACCTATTACAAAGAAAGCCGCATGCCAAAAATTTTTAACCAATTTATTATTTTTAATATTTGATTTTATAATAGTTTTCATAGTTATGATTATAATGCCATAGTCAGTGTGCTACAATAGCAAGTATTCTCCCAGAGGCGGGAGAGCCAGCCTCGATATTGGTGGCAATATTATTTGTATCGTATCAAGTTATTTCTCAAAACATGATGGGAATCAAATCAGCGTCCTGCGTTATAATGTTTCAAGTATCGGAGAACTAAATGAGTCTCCGGAGTCAAATTGGAACAATTCGTGACCATTCGAGAGGAAATCAAAAGTTGTCAAATAATCCATATATTAGCACTTTACGTGGAAATTTATACTACCTACGTTAAACAAAGAGCCTTTGCTTTCATGTAACATACTTTTTTTTCAACGTAGATAATACCCCCTCAGAGAAAATCTTTTATTTATTTGTTGATAATATTATATGCCCACAAACATTGTTGTTTAACCCAGTGCCCACAAAGGGCTTCAACGTACCTATACATGCAACAATTATCATGTAGTAAATTTAGTTAATAGAATTATGGGAAATCCGTGAATAATTCAGAACGGAAGAATAATATATGATTACATTTAGTATTAATTATTTTGGCGGTATGATATTAGAGCCTTGTAACTTGGATTTGATGCCAAAACACCCAACCAAACTGAATAATATTTGTCAAAATGTATGGCAAATATCTAGTGCTTTTTTATTTAATGGTGTTTGAAGTTTCATGATTTTAGAGGCAACTTTGGCAATTATTTTAAGTTGATGATATCTTTTTTAATTAATTTTGCTTTGTTTAACTATTGAAGAAAAATAATTTCAAAATATTATAAATAATATCGAAAATTTTATTTACAAATGACCGATTTAAGTTGTAGCACAAGTTTGTCATCTATAATTTAAATTTCTTTTCTTATAATTTCTCTTTTTATTTTATTTTTCATTATGTTAACGCAGTAGATAGGGTGATTAATTTTTTTGTGATTATAATTAAATCACAAAAAATGCCAAAATTGTCCCTAAAATCACGCACAGTTCAATTTTTTATTGGCCTATATTTTATAACCTAAAACAAAAATAAATAAAGTAACACAAATACTAACAACATATTTGCTATATCGTCTAAAAAAAAATTTTATTTTATTAAAATTTTGTTTGGTATTTTGGCCTTAAATCAAAATTTAAGTTTTGTATAAAAAAGGCCTCCCAGCCGTTCCTCTTAAACCTGTAACCTTCGGTTAAAAAATCCTTTAATTGGCCGTTGGCCCACCGGTGGCCGTCAATGAAAATGATTTTTATATTTTTTTAAATCATTATTTGTTTACAAGTTTATATTATAAAATAATATTATTAGTAACAACAGTTGTATAAACTACCAAAATCGGAAAGAATTGTTACTGTAAACTTATAAAATGCGACACAAAAAAATTCTGAAGTGACGTTTGATTTTTTTTTTTTTTAAACCTGGCCTACCAAAGGTTAAGAACATTTCCTATATTTTTATAATTATTATAGGGGATTGCAATATACTTGTTAGCCAAAAGCGTTTATTTACCGTCTCGTTTATTAATTGTTTAATTTTTGAAAAAGTAACGTTATTTGGCAACTATTTAATAAGTATTGTAGTCACGGTACACATCTGGTTTTATTTAAACGTGACCCTTTCTAAACAAGATTTGTTTGGGCAAATTTCGTGTAATATGCAAAAAAGACCCTCCCCACTTGTGAAACGCCGTTATTTATTCTAGCTAGTGACTGTATTGTTAGAATAAAGGATAATTGAGGAAGGCATAGCACGAACTTACGCTAAACTACGTTCATAATTAAATTAGGGTCAAAGGGAGTAAGTAGTTTTTCTAAATGTAACAGGTTTGCCTACTTACTTTTAAAAGCGAATAGTTTATTGAATGTTTAACTCGACAACTGTGCGAGAGAGCTTAATAGCACCTTTTAAAATATAGTTTAATTAAATATTTTCAATGAAAGCTACGATTTTGTAGTTTCGTGTTAAATTTAAAACGTGGTATGTAAAATCGTGATTTACTTTTGAGTTATTTTGCCGTGTTGCGATATCTTCTTTTTTTAACCATCGTTTCTCACAGCATTACAGTGTCCATCGTCAGGGCAGAGGTATAATATAATAACAGAAGTATAACAGATGACGGACGCTGTAAAGCTCTCCGAAAAGTTGACTAAAAAATTAGGTAGCCACAACACGGCGTAATAACAGAAAAATAAATTACGAAACTATTTTGGCCGTGAAAATCTCCAATCGTGTGTGGTATGTAAACATCATTTGTATATATATATATTGTCATGTGCGTTAGGGTGGAGTAACGTTTTTTCAGCAAAACTTTTTTAAAGTTTTCAAAATTTCAATGAATAAAAACAATCCAGGTTTTCTGTTAATGGTGTGTACATTCTATTCCAGGTAGCCGAATGTGTCTAAAAATACTAAATTTTGGTTTTTTCTCGAGGTCTACGTCTCTAAACGCTATTGAAAAACGTTGGATTTATCACTAACTAACCATGACGCCGTTTCCGTTTCCCGCAGTTCCCGTCTTCTTCTATCATTCACATTTGCGTCATATATCCTCTTTCTCCGTTCATTCGCTCTACATGCCCAAACCATCCGATCGTCCCTTTCTTACGCTTTCATCAGACGTATTTACTGATCTCCACATTTCTCACACAAACATTTTACCCATCTCATTTCTATAGCATTTAGTCCACTTTCTCCTCCGCCAGTTTCATGACTCACTGCCATACATCAGGATAAGTATTAGCACTCCATTGTGGACTCTTAGCTTCGCTTCTTTGAACACGGAATTATTGTATTTGTGGATTGACAATAATTGTTATTGGTCAGATTACCAGCCATGGAATTTTTTTAATTGAACTGTTGCCAAACCTGCAGGCAGCTCACAAATCATAGAAATTCAAATTAAAGCATTCCTTGTGCACCTCGAGTCGAGAGTTATTAGTTTATTTATGGTCGAGAGTGGTGGCCACGCTCTCGACTGACATGCGACGGATCGACTTCGACTCACCAATATCGTGATCATCCACGATTCATTCAGCCATTATTGGAATATACTGGAGGTCATTCTAGGAGGATTTTGGATTCGGAAGTCATAGAAGCTTTCCTGCATCTGGACTGGGAGCCATTGTTGTCCAGACGACCCAATCTCACAATGTAAGGTTCTTTTTGAAATCTACCCGAGGAGTTTTCTGCAAGCCACAACATTCAATCTCCAACTACGCGATGACTTCAAAACGGTATTACATCATTAACCTATTTATTTAAGCAAGTCCTTTTGCCAGCCTGCCTAAGTTTCTGAATGTATTTTGAATGCTTACATAATTTTGTATTTCCAATATACTTATTTTTAATTAATTGCGGCGGAGGCCAAATGGTTCGAGGGATCAAATAATTAAACAACGTTGTGCGGACTGTAAATTGTGGATATCGACTTACCAATCTCCAAACTGCTGTGTACTTCCCACTATGCACTGAGGTCATATCATCGGTAAGGTAATTGTTAGTTTTGGAAAAGATCAGCAAGGGAATGGTGATATTTGTTTGTTGCGAAATGGTCAACGCGACATTTTAATACGTAGCGCGAGATTGCTGTTTTTAAGCACTCGCGCACCGTCGTGGCGCACGTTGTGTTCATCGTCAATTTAACGATTTGTTGAAATTTACACTTTTTATGACTGAAAATGATTTTTGAGGATTATGCTGATGAGTTTCCAAATTTTGATTTTTTTTATTTCAACAAACTTGAGACATTATCGTACGTCAAACTTGACTCTATTAGAAGTGATTTAAATTTGGAAAATTCGTTGTTTGATTTAGAAGACTCGTATCGTGTTTTGCACTCGCACACCGTCGCGGCGCGTTATAATTCAACTGATTGAAGTAAGGCAGAGGGCACAATAAAATTGATGGTTGGCAAAATACAATGATACAACAATACTCGCGTGAGCACATTTTGAATAAAAACCTAATCCTAACGAGTAGATTTCTCATCGTTCATAAATAGTATGTGTTCAGTTTTACAAAAACATATATCGTTGCCACCTAACCCAGTAGTAACAACATGTATGTGACTCGTGCAAAAAATGACTTACATTCAATGAGTTTTAATCAAAATTTTAATGTGCTCAAAAACTGAAAGGGTTTCACGACAACTTGACAAAGTGGCATTTCAACACCCCTTTGAAAAGTAATTAAAAGTAATGAAAAAAATAGCCCGTAACCTAACCTAACGTAACAAACTTAACCTAGTTTTTTTAATCACTTTCAAAGTCATTGAATGATGAAGTGCCACTTTGTGAAGTTGACCGGTAACCCTCGTGAACACAGGTTAAGGGATTTTGGTTTTTACATCTTCTAAATTGTGATAAACATCTTTTAACATACGGAATTGTTCAATTAATTTAAATTTAAATTCTGAAAAACTATAAAATTCACGTATTCGACACATTAATAATCATAATTAACAACTAATAAATTCATAATGACAGCAATAACGACAAAAATGCGTTTAAAATGCGGAACTCATAAATATAGATTATTTGCAATCACTGTATGGTTTCACACGTTAATAAATAATAATTTAACTCATTTTAACCACTAATTTATTAAAATTATTTTTCCAATCGATTTTTCTACTTTCGCGGAATATTTTTTTTATTACTAGCAACCGATGCTGTTGTATTAACAAATTCTTATATAAAATACGATCAAATTAGATTAAGGGATAACTGCTGATAATTGATGATGATTTATTTATTTGCAGCATTGTGGAACATTTTGTAAATACATAAAATATTTGTTACGTAATCGTTTTTTTTATTATTGATTTCACATGTTTTTGTTTGTTTGTTATACTATAACTTACGCTTATCAATAAGCTTTCAATGTTCATTTACTAACGTTTTCAAATATTATCACACAAACATAAATATGAAAACTAATAAAATTAAAACACTGTTTTCGCCTGATGATGGACACTGTAACGTTGTCCTAAAGAAGGAGTTAGCGTAATACGGCATAACATCCCAAAAATAGACAACAAAAATACTTTTGGCCGTCATCAAAATCATACTGTTTTCGTTATATAATTTAGTGAAATTTGGATGATTCAAACTAATGAATGAAACCATAATTACTACCCTTAACTTACCTTGTGCTAAGGGGATAGTCTCCTTAAAAATGTATGACTAAGAGACCTAGACTATTATTTAAAGTACAGGTCTGAGTTAGAAAAAGTAGCATTGTCTACTCCTAGGGAGGAAAAGACACAAAAACCTTTGTCAGAGGTCATTAATATTATTTTGCGAGCACTAAGTAGGAGAGAGGTAGTAAAATATATAACTAATGTGTTTTTCTTGTTTGCTACCTTCCAACTCAAGATTTTGCTCTGTGGTGAGTAATACAGATGCCTGTATATTTACAATGGTGAATAATATCTTCATACCCCGTGATGAACCATTAGTTCGAGGTATAAAATAACAGTAAACAGATAGTTTGCTCTTGGAAGTGAAAATGTACTTAAAACTATGCTCATGTTTTGTTTTTTCATTTTGTTTATTCCAGATCTCGGGGAGGGTGGTGCAATCCCACGAGTTGCATTTTATAATATATATAATGTAATCAAGAATATTGTAAGATGAAATACAACAAAAGAAGAAAATGAAGTAAAACTTTTAGAAATCTATTACAAATGGAATAAATAAGGTAACACCAGAAGCGCCTTCCGTACAAATTTGAAAAAAATATGTGTACCTTTTGGTTCTAGACCATTACACATAGTGATTGATACATGGAAGAAGGAAACGGACAAAGAAAATCACCATCGCGAACATTCTTATATTTCAAAGGAGCATTTGAAACTATAGAAAGGAAAAAACTTTTGAAAAAATTAGAAGACATTGGTCTTTCTGAAGTAGCTCTGATTCTATTCAAAGAATATCTCCATGAAAGAAAACAGTAAAAAAAGTTGAAAGCTCAGAATTAGAACCGACAGAAAACAACCTTGGTGTTCCGCAAGGATCAGTTTTAGGTCCAATTCTATTCATAATTTACATAAATGAAATAATAAAAACCATAAAACATTGCATAATTAGATTATTTGCAGACGATACGTTAATATATATTTGGTGTAAAGAGTACATAGATGCAAATACATTAACAAAATAAAGAAGACATTCATGAAATTAAACAAGTTGAAACTGAACGTAAAGAAAACAAAATACATGGAAATTGGCAATAAAACGCACAACCCAGGGTTAAATTTGACAATTAATGATGAAAATGTTTAAAAAGTACACGCAATCAAATACCTGGGTGTAATACTCGATTCAACACTAACTTTCATAGCAAATTTTGAATATGTGCTAAAGAAAGTATCAAGAAAAGTTTATTTTCTTAGAAGACTCAAAAATTAACTTAATGGGAACACTGCAGAACTCATTTATAAAACTATAATTGCTCCACATTTAGTTTACTGCTCTACGATGTTATATTTAGCCAATGAAGGAAATTTGAACAAGCTAGAAGTTATACATAATAGAGCTGTGAGATGTATACTGGGAAAAGGCAAATACAGTAGGGGTAAACAAAGAGGAGCTAAATTGGATTCCAATAAAAAAAGACCGTTATTTAATGTGTTCATTTTTGTCATAAAGTCGTGAAAAACCAAATGCCATAATGTTTTAAGGGTGAAAATGTTTTCAATAAACATGTACATTAATTACTAAAACAGAAATACAAATAGATTTAGATTGCCACATGTGAAAAAATCAAAATCACAGAACTGCCTAATGTATAGAGGACTAAAGATGTATGATGAAATGCCTGAAAGTCTGAGAATGGGGGAATAATGAATGTATTTAAAAAGAAATATTATTTTTTTGTAAGAAAAACTCTCTTTTTAACTTTTGAAGGTTATTCCCATCGATTAAATACATCATTGAAGAAGAACATTAATAATCTGGGGGTTCCCTCAGGGCTTCGCATGTGGGCTTATTGAAGAAAAATAATATAATAACAAATTATAAGAACAAGAAATACCTGTAAATTGTACCTTTTTCTTTGATCGTGATTGGGAAACTTACCTTCTTTATTACAACATTTCTGCTTACACATTTAGCGTAATTTGAATAGTAAACGTTACGTGAGGTTAGTATAATCCAGTTTGTCGCTAATTACCATAGATGACCTATCACTATAGAATTTCTAGTCATCTGGCAGACACGACCTGTCAGCCGGTTATTATTCTATCTAACCTAGTGAAAAATTATGGTCTGCCATCAGGCGGGACCTACCGCTCTATATACGGCGAATAAACCGAGTAATTTAATAGTCCTCTCAAAAACTGAACCGTCACCAAATGATGAGACCAACGATGACAGCGGCCAAAAGTAAGATACCCTAAAATATATTCCTACCATCATCACGGATATCCTTCTAGGTCAGGGGTGGTGAACCTTCTTCTCCAAACCTGGCAATTTAGATACTTAAAAAAACACGTAAAGATACGTACTACAAATAATATTAAATGCCGCACAATTTAAACATAAAATTAAGCCTTTGCGATTTTGATTGCTGTTTGCGTATTTACATCAAATCACTAACTTGAAGCAAATAAATACACTATATTTGCATTACTAAATTTCTGAATATAATAATTAATTGATAAATAAATATTAAATTTGACCTTGCTTATAGCGATTGCACATTTTTGTCGTCCTAGAGCCTTTTAAGTTCATGTAAACGGGAAAGCGATTTCCTTCGTTGATTTGTCATTTATTCCAGTTAAATTCTCCAGTTTTAAACGTAGTTGAAAGTTAGTTACTAAATTTAAATTTAGTTGTACATTTTTTTTTACTTTGCATTTTTGACTCTTCAAGAATTCCGATTGACGATTTTCATTATTCTTTCTAATGAAATTTCAGCAAGGTTTTGAGTATTTGTTGAAGATGTAAAAAATGCAAAAGTGCCATCTTCGTGATTTGGGTTAACCATCCCCTTCCTAGGGGTACACAAAAAGCTTTATTTCTGTGGAGAGGCTGTATCAGCGTAAACTTTCAATACTTTTAAAAATTCTAACTTTGTGTCTAGACAAAAACGAATGGATCTTCGTCTCCATTAAAAACCAACAATACACTTTTGTACTGTAAAACACGAAAACCCTTATTTCTTATCTTGGTACCGTACCCTACCAGACGTTGGCTCTCATCGAGGCAACACACCACTCAAATAAATATGTTTAAATGGTATAATTCATTACTTTATTTTTTTTAACAAATTTATCAAAAAAATCTGGATTATGTTTGCAAGTTTCCTATTTCTTCTTGCTATCCTCAGGTTTGGGTAGGTGTGGTTAGATGTGGATAAATAATGATTGAAACATACTAATACAAATTAAAGAAGCAACACATTATGTTGACGGACATACTAAATATTGTCTGCTAACGTCGAATGAGTGGGGCTAAATGTTTACTCATAATGTTTTTAGTAATTTTTCAGTTGCATACATAAATTAATCTCCATGAAGTGAAATCGTTTATGGAAGACATGTATGGTTTATTTGCGATTTACGGGGTATTCTTAAATTGTTTTATTTTCATATACCTATGTTATGAGAATTTTGTGGAAATCTTATAAGTTAAGTATTATTAGAAATTCCATCAGTAAATGAAAATGGATTAGCAAACTTGATTAAAGTTGCAAAGATAATCTAATCACAAAAGGGTTAAGCTAACGCTAGGGTCTTGTTAATAGTTCAAAATAATCAACTAGCGTTTATTGAAAGTGTTGTTCGAAACCTAATTTGCAAAGATAACTAAAATGTGTGAGTTAAATCGGTTTATACAGTTTATTAAATTCGCCCGGTTTAGATTTATCAAGTTATCTTGCATCAGTTCTTATTTAATAATTGACTCGGAGCGCCATCGTGAAGAAATAGGAAGGAGAAAGGAGGAAGTGGGAGTAAGGTAGGAAGATAGGAAGATAGTTCCCACCTCACTGCGGCAATTCATCATCGTTAGGGGCTCGTTGAAAACTATAGCTGCTCTCCGTAATACATCGGCGATTCTAAACTTTCAATATCCTCGTTTGGTTTAATAGTGATTGATATGATGTGATGATTTTCATATCTTAACACTGAGAAAGGTATAATAACCGCTGATGGAAGAAAGAGAATGGGTAGAATTGGGAGTTAAGGATATAGGGACTTAAAATAATTCGTCCTCTCCTCATTCATAGATGGCGGTAATTTAATTATTTTAGGAAAAAAATACTTTTTCAAGTTGTGCATTTAAAATATTAAGAGGCTATTAATAGAGAATTGAACCGGAAATTAGTCCTTTTTAAATCAAATTCTAGACGTATTGACTCTTTTTTACAAAAAAACATAAATTGATTTTGAAAGATTGTTATTTTATCTGGTACATGCAGTTTTAAAATTTTGGAAAAACTAAGTTTATTTTTAATATACTAAGGTTATACCGTTGATCGTTGCTAGATTTGTTCAATTTTAAAACGATAGATTCTACTAAACAACACAAATTTCAAATCATATAATCATACAACAAAATACATCAATACATAATCTAGTAAACGCAGTTTAGACATTATTGAAAAATCATAAATACTTATGATCAAAAAATACTTACCAGAAGTACACAATATTTAATAATTTCTCATCGTACGTTTTGGGCATTTTTATTGCTTACTTGAATGTAGGTATATATTAAAGCAAGTTTTGAATGAAACAATCGATATTAAATTTCTAATTTTTAAAAATTGATACGGAGAATAATCGATCTTTCTCATTGGAACCTCTCTGTACAGCTGCTGGTCAACCGCTCTTAAGATGAATTATTTGTTTGTGCTTGTACGTACTCAATATGAAAATGAATGACAAGTTTTGTACGTGTAAAATCTAAATTCTTTCAAGAAAGAAAGAAAGGCATACAAATACAATATTATATTTTAGAGAATCAGTATTGTGTTTAATCCAATATTGTATTTGTACGATTTTGTTTTTGTATGTGGAATATTTGTATACATAATTATTCATCTTATTATTTTAAAGTACAGCTTGAAAGGGGTTTTTTCCTAAAATAAATAAATAAGCGCCATCGAGCAAATAATGATTTATTTTATGTATACCCTTAAGTAAAGTTTGTTTTACTAATCGAACAGGAAAATACATTTTTTTTAATAATATTTTTTGTTTCCGATCATTGTTACTTTTCCGCATTACTTGTCAAAAAGATTTATGTAGGTAACTACATACGATATGTTATTTTACGTTACTATTTTTGGAAAAATTTATTTATCCCTTGTCTTTTCAACTTTTTCATTCTTGACAGTTTATTCCTCAAATCTAAACCCTTACGAAACCTGTCATAATGGTAAAAATAAATATGTATGTAGCGCCTTGGTTTATTTATGTGAATAGTTTTAAGTTGTTTTAGAGCATCGTGAAGTTTTCTTGAGGTGATATTCCACAAAAATGGTGCTTAGAAAATAGTTACTGTTATTTATTTTTCGTTATAATCGTACAGTGTGCTTGACCTGTTATTATTATTAATTATTGCCTGTAATACAACACGAGACTTCGTGCCCCATTCCAAGTAGATAGTTGCTTCTCGTACTAATTTTATGTACAATACTTGTTGACAGAGTTTTCATCGTGTGAGAAACGGATGCTCTGTCGACATATTATTTCATCATAACAACATTGCTTCGTTCAAAAAGCAAATACACCTACTTGCAGATTTACAATATTTGTTTTACTGTATCAGTGTTTTATAATGTTACTATTATTATGATTGAAATATTATTAATATGTAGGTACCTACATATTATTTTCAATTTTTGTATTTATACACGTAAAAGCCCAATGAGCGTCTAAATAAATAAATAGATAAAAAAAAAAATTAAAAACAAACACAATTAAAAAAAAAACTATTTCTGTTTTATATGTATTTTAATGGAGCCCGCTCGAAGGAGATAGTTGTATTGATCCTCTCAGGATCAGTGTATCTGTGTGAAGGTTGATGGACACGAGCAGATCATCGGTCCTTAGTATGGATATCGGCTTCGTGAGTTTCTCTGACTCGTTTTTGTGTAAGACGGCTAAAATGTGGAACGAGCTATTATCATCCGTCTTTCCTTCTTCATTTAATCCGGAAATCTTGAGGGTAACTAACAAATCCCATCCTTAAGGCCAGGTATTTCGATTTAATACCGATTTATAACTTATGACTCTTAAACACTTTTAAGTTTCGAAGTTCTAAACAAAATATATTTTATTTTTTAAGTATTTCTGGATACTGTCGAACTGAAACGGTAATCATATAAAACTCAGAATATAAATAAAAAAACACACACATGGTTCTGTTATTTAACACATCGTAGGTTTGAAAAAATTCACAGACTTTCTTTAAATTCTACATAAGGTCGACAGATTTTTGCTCCATTTTAAACGAGTCGTGTTTTATTAAACATTTTATCAATTTTCACTTGAATATTATCGTTTTTAATATTAGCGAGCTTCCTCTAACATTAGTATTTACGTATCTGGCCACCTTCTTCTTTTTGAGCCGGTACTACCGGACCTTGAACCGCCTCACACCGTTGCCCAATTGGATTGTGATTTAATTTCATAAGTTATGTCATTGTGTTTAAGAACGATTCATTTATGTGGAAATACATCAGCAAATAGCGTTGGGTATCTTTCACTGCTATTCTGCATCCTACAGCTGAACATAATCCAAGGTAGTAATAACCATAAGCAAGGGGAATAATTGCCATGACTAGGCAGCTCATAATGTTCTGAGAATTATGGCAGTTCTCCCTTATCCGTCTTTATAGCGGGGATAAATTGTAAACGCTCTCTTTGTAATGGCTTTTATAAACATGCTTAAGTACCCGCCTTAAATTGTTTTACACCTTCCAAAAGTAGCCGGTGTTGAAAGGAAATTCGCAAGAATTTGGGGTTTTGGATGTTTTCAAACAAATTCAAAAATGTTTAATTTATGTTTTTTTTAAACCAAAGAATGTCTTCATACGGGCTTTAATAATTCATTTTCTTTGGCATTAGTTACTATCTCGGTGGCATATTATTTATCATGAGCACCGAACAAGGCTCTTGAAGTTAAATTTTCTTTAGCATTAGTTACCATCTTGATGGCATATTATTTATCATGAACACCGAACAAGGCTCTTGAAGTTGCATTTTCTTTAACATTAGTTACCATCTCGGCGGCATATTATTTATCATGAACACCGAACAAGGCTCTTGAAGTTGCATTTTCTTTAGCATTAGTTACCATCTCGGTGGCATATTATTTATCATGAACACCGAACAAGGCTCTTAAAGTTGCATTTTCGATTAGAGGATTATTTTAATATTTATGCTATTCAAATTAAGTGGTCATTGATAACTTCATTGATAATTTGATAATTGATAATTAACATTGATAATTGGTAATTTCAAATCCAACCTAAATATAACATTAAGGTGCCTTGCATTTCTTATTCCTCATCGTTACTTCTCAAATTTGAGTAGGTCTCATTAATAAAAAGTGATGAGTTATATATATATAACCTTAAGGTTTGGAACAACCCTCCAACACAGTAAATGTAACATGTTATAAACTCCCAGCCGAGCATCTTACCCACCCATTGAAATATCTATGTATGTACCCATAGGACTCCAACTGAATCTACCACCACCACTCTGGCACGGCTTTATTAAAATCCACTTACTTTGCTCCATTATTAATATTAATTTTAATTCTCACTCGTACAAGTCTTGGACGTCTAGCTAAGTGGTTTTCTGTTTAACATTCGACGGTTTTCTTCTAACTTATTATTGGGTCATTATATTAAGAAAAGAAATATCATTAGGTACCTAACGCTAAATAAATTAAATGGCAGTTAATGGATAGTTTGTTAATAAATAATTGATCATCAGAAAATCTTTTTCCCAAATTTTTTAAACGTGTGTTTAATTTCACTAGAAAAGCAATTATTATACACAGGCCCAACTTCTACGGCTAGTTTAAGACTATTAATATTCTACGTTCTACTACATGTAAAGTTAGGTTTCTTCGTATTTTTTTAACTTAATAATAATAATTACTTATAACTTATAAGTATATGATACGCGAAGGATTACTCAAACATTTAATTCCAATAAATTCTCAAATAACTACAGATTAACTTTGCAAATCTTATTAAGAAATTAAGTAGAAGGATGATGAAGACGTGTTCATATTATAATATAAATATTATAAAAAATATGGCATAGCATTTCGTCTGAGAAAAACTTAATTTATTTAACGTGTCGGGATAATTGTGAGTTAATTTTAATAGCATTCATTGCATGATGATAGAAAGTCAATTAATTGTATATTATCTTGACATTTGAAACAATATTATCTTCCATCGCTTGAATTATGTAAATGCATAAAGCTTTTTCAAACAACTTGGAATTCTGAAAGCTCGACGTATTTTAAAATAACGCAAGCATAAATCCTTGCATATTTTCAAACTTTGCCCTTTTATTTTTATTGCTTAAGCTGCAACCAAAAGAAGCAAGCTGGCAAACATATTCTTGGAAAATAGTTATTAAATAAAAAATAAAACTCAATTCTTGTCAAGTTTTTTTTTACCTATTTGTGTTACTTATACATTACCTTTTTACGAAGCAACTATCTTTATACTAAACAGCTCGTTTTTATCAATACTAGTAGAACAAGGACAACATTCCTACCTGACGCTTGTACTCTAAAGATTGCAACATTCTTTTCTGGGATCAAAGAACTTTTTTAAGTATCTTCGACTAGGTTTTTCTTCTCCCAAGAGAAAAACCTCTCAATGAAACTGTCTGAATCGACCTTTCCCTCAAAAAGTCGGCATTCTATGTACACAAGGATGCGAGAGGTCCGTAAGAAGGCAGTTCGTTGACAATCGTCGGTGCCAAACCCGGTCAAAGGCCTTGGAAATGTCCAGTGCATCCGTTTGAGTTACGCCAATCAATATCAATGGAAGGCATGTTGGGAAGATTGCTTCCGTTGAAGGAGACTAGATTATGACGATTTCGGATTGAGATTGGAAACCAGATAGACTCATACCTCATACTTACATTCATTAGTTAAGAATAAGAACTATTTTTATACCAGACGAAACTAGCAAGATATGGTATAGACGTAGTTAAAATTTCACGGGACAAATCGGGATTTTAACAATATACAATTTAATGTAACTACTAACCAGTATTTTTTCGACTAACCCGGTAGGTACTATCATCAAATTTCTGCAGTTTTTCCAACATTTTTGCTACAAGAAAAACAAGATAGCTAGGTTAAAATGTTTCAGAATATATTTTGTGACCTCTTAAAAGTGAAAGGGCTCTTTCAGAGCCCAGAACGACTTGCCTTCATTAAAATTTCAGCATAAAACGTCAAACCCACCATCATCACACAACCCTTCTGCAGACAAAGGTCACATGTGGCACTTTATAATCAATCATTATCTCACTACTTGGAAACGTGCCCGTTTACAAGTAGAAAATTTTGATTACATTTAAACACTCTGAATGCCTGTCTGTTGAGCAAACAGTTTGCCAAAAAAAACGCTGATAAACGTTGATACATATTCTTTTCCTTTCTGCGTGCTTGTTTTGTTGAACTGTTATTCATTTTTTTAAATAATAAATACCTTTTTTTATTTTGTGAAGGTACCACAACGTCAAAAAAGAAACACATTATACCTGATTTATTTTTTAATTTTCAACACCCTGATGGGCTTTTACGTGATAATTGTATACAGTTTTATATAATGCAATGTTTAAATACGAAAGATAAACTTATAGAAATGAACGTTACAAAAAAGGTAGGTAAGTGAAAATAATATATTATAAGAAAAGAGAAAAAATTAAAAATTAATTAAACAGAAACCAGTTTTTACATCTCAGATGCCATAAAAATAATAATATAGTGTAGGTTAATATGAGAAATTTACAGGTGAAGAATACACGACAAAGTTCACAATAGAGAAAAATAAAAGAGGTTTTTTATTAAAGTTTTTACATTATAGATAAATGAAAGAATAGAAAAATATGTTCAACATTTCCTTGATTATATAAATATACTACATACAAATATCATTCAGGTTTCTCTTAAATAATGGTAAACTCATATTAAACATGTCGATATTTGAGATGAATTTGTTTCCAAGTGTGTGAAAGCGAGGAATAGGTGCAGGTATGTAATAGTTGATCCAGGAATCATTGTTGCAGAAAAATATTTTTTGCCTAGTTGCTCGATTAGGTACCTTGAACTCGATGAGATGCAGGAGTTTACAACAGTTTAATTCGGAGTGAATAATTTTAAACCTAAAACTTAAGTAATTTATTTTTTTTCTGTTTTTTAGGAAATGCATTTTAAGCGTATTTAGTAAAAATATATAGTTTATGTGTTGATTAGGTGTGTGTAGCTTGAATCGTAAAAAATTGTGATGTCTGGTTGTTTTTTTTTGCGAATTTCACAGTGCAGGGACCACATATAGACCTAAAACTGTGAATACTCCTCATCAAGACCCATGTATGGAGTATCTTGATGTACGGCTGCGAAACATGGTGCCTATCCGAAAGATATAAACGGAGACTAGAGGCTTTTGGTATGTGGTCCTATAGAAGACTATTAGGAATTTCCTGGAGAGACCACATTACAAATGAGGAGGTTCTCCAAAGAATCGAAGGAGGAAGGCACCTGCTCAAGACCTTGTCCGAAAGGCGTGCAAGATGGATCGGCCATGTAATACGACAAGAAGGCCTCTTGCATGACATAATGGAGGGTATGACCGAGGGGACAAACTCTAGGGGACGCCCACGCCGAGAGTACCTGGAGAACCTGCTGGTGGACACGCGCTGCTCATGATATGCAGACTTCAAAAGAACCGCACAAGACAGGGAAGAATGGAAGAGAAAAATAGAGGAAATTGCTGCAAACCAATCCCAGGACGGAAACCAGAGAGAGAGAGAGAGGACCACACTGTAGAATTGTATTCTAACAAGCTAAGTACAAGCGACAAATAAACGACTTTTATAACTTCCAACGAATCAAAGTCTTTGATAGTTCAGATTATAAATCCCAGGGTCTTCATGTCTTAGCTAGAAATCTGTTGAATGTGATTTATGAAATTTAATTGGGTGTCAAACATATCTCCAATATCCCTAATTTCGTTGACTTTTTCTAAGATTTTATTTTCTATTGTGTATTTGAACGATAAAGGGGTCTTTATTCGACATAATGTTAGTGTCTTACATTTATCGATATTGAGGAATAAGTTATTAGCGAAACAACATTTTACACTATCAGTATATCTATTCGTGCCTTTCGATTAGGTATCGTAATTCTTAAATGGTATAAACTGGTAGTTCCGTAAACAGTAGTAGAACTCACTCACAATCACGTACGTTTTTAATTTTCTTTTTTAATAAATCAAAACCAAATTTTCCTTTGAAAATCATAAGTTTTGTAATTATAAATTTGTTAATTATAAACAATAATTTTATATTTACCTAAGTATAATTTTATATTTATTTCAAATCATTCGGAACCTTTCACTGGATAACCAACGCCTCTGACACAGGTCTACCTAAGTAACTAGATACTTTTATTGACTTAGCTGGCGTGCCCGGGTACATAGGGTGAGGTTAGTCAGTGTCTTGTCGCTGGACGCGTCTGCCCACCAGCTGCGTGGCGGGCCAGATCGGGAGAGGCCGGATAAAGGAGACTCTTTGACCCCTCCAACCACCATCTCTCGACCCCGATGACTTGCATTGCAGTGGAAGTGATGGATTTATACGTCACTCCTGGACACACTGACCCTTAGATTCCTACCCACCCCTTAAATTTAAATAACTTTTTCCTTCGAGTTTCTTCTCCCTCCTTCCCTTAAAATGACCTTCCATACAGCATCCCCAAAGATGACATGGGCCCTGAGGGAAAATAATTTTTCTTCGAACCTCCTGTATGGAGTTAAAGAAAAAAATAAATAAAAATATTTATACAATTTGTCCAAGCGAACGTCACTATCTCAATGACAAATCTTTTTTCGAACATTCTTCAGGCATGTAGGTACCATAATATTGAATAAAATGCTAATAAGAAAATTTAAATAAATACAAAGATTTGATTTCAAAAAAGAATCTTTACATTAATTAAAATGGCCACCATCTTGAAATGGAAACGGAACGTAGGCATACATTTACAGCTAGATGAAATGCAAATGGTTGAGTTAATACCGGACTTCGCTACCCTCATGAAAGAATTGCCGTATTTGTAAAAATGATATTATATTGGAGTATATTTATGCATGGAGACTTTTCACGTAACTTTTCTCCTTTACCATATATCTTCAAACCTCCATGAACTATTGAAAAGTCATATAGTTTGTAACGTTTGTACGTTCGTTAAAAGTGCATTAAGTTCTAGTGGTATTCAAGACGAAATAAATTTTATTATGCACTCTACTTCTCTGGTAACATGTGTGCAATGTGCATACAGCAGATGCATCAAACTTCTTAACGTCTCCACAACTTGAAAAACGACCAGAAGAAAATGTTTAGTTTTCACTCTGCATTTCTAAAACTAGAATAAAGAACCGTTTTCCTTGGCATTCTGTCAAGTTTCCTGGACTAATTATTTTATTTATAACAAACAACATTGGTACAAGGTATTTCTCCTTATCTTTGTATTCAACCTACTAAATTTCTACTACTCAAAAAGAGTAGTAGTAATTTCGTTGTTAATATCCTTTGTAAATTGTAGTTACCCACGAGCCGCACCATTAGAGTTTTTTTATTATTTTATTTAGTAGTCCAGCGGTAGGGCGTAGTCCAGCGGTAGGTGATTCCATTCCGAAGGTCGCGGGTTCGTACCCGGGCGGCGTGCGCAAATAATATTTTTATTTTATTGATTTGTGTTATTTCACAATTAATTATTTAAAATAATATACAGTATATTTGCGGCACGTTCCAGAGTGAAAAATACTCTTAGTATCGCCCTGGTGTAAGACCACCATTCAGAATTGAAACGTTGCTTGAAATGGCTTTAGCCGTGTTTAGTGACAAGATCTGAATAGCCAGGTACTTCCCCACCTTCCTCTTCCTCGTCTCCTTCCCTTCCCCACTTACCTTCAGCCTCATAACATACCCCAATTGGGGATGCTATAGTCTGACTGGCTCCAGAAACGAGCAGTTGGGACTCTTGTGAGGTATTAACTATAAAAAGAAATTAAAAAAAAATAGAGTATATTTACATGTGATTTTTTTCAATGCCTGTCTCACTAGTATATACCTGTGTCGAGACAGACGTGGAGGTACATACATGTATACAAACATGGTTACTCGAATATAAAGGTTAATTACATTTTAAGTTCAATACAATAAAAAAGGAAAATAATTGGAAGTGTGAATTAGTTCTATAAAGAGTGTGATCTTCCAAATCACAGAAAAAGTACTGTATATTAAAATGAAATGGAAATGGAATAAATGGATAGAAATATATATTAAAATTATAATTTTGTAAGTATATTTGACGAGATTCTATTGTTTTATTTGGGTTATGCCGTATGCAAATTGGTATTCTTGTCCAAGTGCAATTTGTTTTACATATGTTTGTTATAGTGAGACGTCCCACTAAACAACCCCACGTTAGATATAATGCATTTGTATTCACTTTCGACCATGATGTCCTTGCAAAACGTCACTGAAAAACAGCCTTTTGTCATGTTCTTCAGATTATTTTTAGGGAAAAAGAGTAGTGTATCTTTGTTGGAATTGGAATATTCCTTTAGTTTTTACAGATATTCTGAAAGTTTTACAGTGTGTTCTTTTATCATCTTCTTTGTATATAAAAATCTCTCGTCACAATGTTCGTCCAGGATAAACTCCGAAATTTGGCTTACTGTATGTAATTTAGTCCAACTCAAAAGATGGAATAGTTTTTTATCTCGATTATTGACCTCAATATTTATTTCTGCGAATTAAATGTATTTATGGGACAATTATTTGAAATTACTTGTTAGTTCCATAAGTTTCTGACAGATGGCGGTGTGAGTTAATTTATTGACACAATACTTGGTTATCTAGGTTAGGTAACCATCCAGTAGATGGCGCTGAGTTTCGTTAGCCACAGCAACGCGTGGCCAGGTCAGCAAGTTTATATATATTTTATTCAGTTTCATTGGAGTTTTCTTTTCTGAAGACGAAAAACTGGTTAGAAATATGCTACATGCAAACAATGCATTTGCGTGAAACTTTGTTCGTTACGTGCAATACCTGTAACTATGAAGTTGTATAATATTTATGTTCCCAGTCGAAGTTTAACTACTAACCAATAGCTTTGGAACATTTTGGCGTGGGTAAGTATTTTCATGTTTGTGTGTGTGTGTGTGTGTTTTTTTATACTGTTGATATCTCTAGAATTTCTATTTGTATTTGTACAAATTTAACTGGGCTTAACTTTGAAATTTTCTTTTTTTTTGTAACATTCTCCTTCGTCCTGATGCCCCTTTTGTTATGAAAGATATGGCTTGAAATTCTTATGTCATGTTGATAGATTACACTAGCCTTCCTTTTAAAGGGGTGTTGATTTCATTATTAATAAGAAATTTACAATATATTTTGTAGTATATTGGATTGCATTATATTAATAATAATGAAAAATTCCGCGATAAAATTATTTGCTACGGAATACCAAGAAATATGTTTGACAGCAGAAAGGCCTCGAAGATGGCAATCGAACACGGAGGCGTGGAATATCGTGTGAGAGTTGGTGCTGTACTATTTATTTACTCCCAATATTACTTTGGTGGGCGATACTTGATAAGGCTTTAGTTATGTTAAGTTGACAGAACTAAAGGGTTGGGTAATTTTTTTTAAACCAATCTTCTCATTTGTCATTCCCTTGTTAGTTTCCTTCTGCTTCACAACTTTCCTTATTATTTAAGTTGTCACATTTTTTGGTATAAGAGTGTGTTGTTGAATACTTGTTTATATTAATAATATGTTGGTGTAATTGGTGCACGTATCTCTATATTGTGTTACGTACTCATCTATAATAATTCTGATCTATACATGCATAAGTTTTGTCTGTCATGGGCATCGCAGTCTTGTCGGAGAATGAAAAAAACTTGTATCGATTGTCGACCGGGATGGTCCAATATATAATATAAAATTATTATAATCGTGTTCTAATTTCTCGTCACAATATAAAAAAAAGGAAATATATCGATCTATAGACAGTGAGACTATTTTTAAACCTCCGATGTGCGAATGCTGTGTATGTAAACTCTTGGATAGGGGTGCATTAACACTGATTCATGGTTTACGAGATTGAAAACACGACGTTTGATAAAACATAATATTACAGCCAAGCTGTTGAACATATTTTTTTATTTTTTATTTAGAAACATTAAAAAATATGTCAAATAATCTTAATATATAAAACAAAGTCGGGTTAGTTACACCATTTATAACTCAAGAACGGCTAAACCGATTTTTATGATATTTGATTTGTTTGATTTGTCTCCGTCCCGATTAACAGAATAACTAAAAATAATTATGAAGAAAATTAATTTTTTCATATATTTTGTATGGAACGGCTTTTCAAATAATATGTGCGTTGGTCGACATAATTTGAATCAATTCGAACTGTCAATGGTGTAGTGTGTCGAACATTTCGTGCTTAGTCAACAGCTCAATTTCATTTCTTGAACTTAGAGTAGGTACCTATTTATTTTAACTTAATAAAAACTTAATTTATTTCAGCTAATAAATTAAGCACAACATTTATTGATTCTGAGGCGGTACAAAGTTTGCCGGGTCAGCTAGTATCAAATAAAAATAATACAAAAACAGAGAAAAGGTCCCAATAAACTACTTTTCAGTAGTGTTATCAATGGGTTATTTTAATTTTATTTTGAAAAGTTTTAATTTTCGTACTTTAGTTAGGTACTTAAATTGAATTTTTTCTGCTGTTCTTCTGGGTTCTTTTAATTTAATAGATTATAACAAAAAGAAATTAACTTTTTAAAAACAATTGTATACATTCATATCATAAGAGATATAGCCTAAATAGGTGTAACATGATGTAACAATTATAAATAAGTGTATGCAGTTAGAAATTGTTTATATTAGAGACTAATACAAACTATTTTTTTTGGCGGGCCAATTTTTCAACATAATATTTGATTTTACGTTTGTACATTTTTTTAAATTTCTGCAAGTAACATATTTAAGCAATTATGTATATGTAGTCCAGCGTTCTTTGCCCATATTTGTTTAAATGCTTGGGTACGATTAGTCCTTCATTTAATGTAAAATTATAGTAAGTGTGTTTCGGTCTATTTATGCACAAAGGGCTATTTATATGCTGAAAAATAATTTTATACGATAGAATTTCTCTCACTGAGAGAATTTTGATATTTTGATGAAGGCGTGGAATATTATGCCTTTGTTCGTATAAACTTTTATAAGCTATTAATTTAACTAATGAATTTTGAACTGATTAAACGTGATTTACATTTTTTTTACAGGATTATCCCCACGCTGTAATTCCATACTTTATAATAGATTCAGCTAATGATAAATAAATTATCCGAAGTGTGCATATTGGAACATAGAATTTTAATCAATATAAGTCGTAAAAATCAATATTTGTCTTGTGACAAATATCAACCGAATACAAAAAAATATTTCATCATTTGTTGGTTTTCTCAAACGACTAAAATCAAGGTACCTATTCGTTCGTACGTTTCTTAATGTAGATCATGGTTTGATAAGGAAGTCTCACTTAGAACTCTGTACACTGTTAATAAAACTATATACCTACAGCGAAACAGGCGAACGGGGTACGGTAGTTACCAACAGGGTAAAGCGGGTGTAGGGTTATAGTGGGTATGTCGGGCTTATTCCGCTGTTTCCCAACGCGCGTATTCAAATTGGGCAAGGTAGGAACAGGGTACCAATACCTATAAAAGCCTGGCCTGAAAAACCTGAGTCAGCTTTAATGCTGCCGAGCATAACTCATATATATTTCTTTCGTTTACTCGTGTATTGGTAAGCTGCCGGAATTTATCGTTTGTTTTTCAATTTGAAATATCGTGGATATGATATCTACATAATCCCTCGTTGTCAATATGATATTATGCTAGCTTTTCTTTACGGATGCTGCATCAGTTGTTTAAACGATAATGATCAAGAACGGTTTATTTTAGCTGATGCAAACAATTTTTTTATTTTGTTTAATAAACGTATAAAATTAATTTAATCTTTACCTCATGTTGTGTCCCTTTTTTGAACAACGTTAATTGAACAACATTTTTTTAATTGCCAATGTCTTTATTTTACATAATCTAATTTATTTTATGTTTTGTTTCAATATATCAAAAAGTATTGGAATATCAAATAAAAAAATTGGTTAAACCCTCCAAAATCCGAATAGAAAATAAGTCAATTTAAGTATGAACTTAAAATGGAACGAATAAATATACCTGTGAAATAATTTTAAATATTCCTATTTTTTTCACAAAATATTCGCTTGACAATATTCTTACAAGTCCTTTAAAAACAATAACATACCAGCTCGGAATATTTTCTTACGTTCGTTAGATCCTCCAAAGAAGGAAAAAAATATCAAAGTTTTCTTCATATGAGTAAAGCTTGTCATCTTTCAGGCATGAACCCCTCTCTCCTCCAAGAAACTCCGCTGAAGTTAACATTATTTATTTATACCTAAATAAAAAGTTATCGCAAAGGTAAAAGTATACAAATGTTGAATAAATTTACGAAATATAAGAGTTTATGTAAAAAGTCTCAACCCTCTTGTACTCCGTTCCGCCCTTACTTTAAGAACAGCACATCACTCAAAAAAGTTTGTCTATAAACCGCTTATGCCCTGCATAACTTAGTTTAATATAAAAACATTGGTTCTGTGAAGAAATTGTTAGAGAATAAGCCAATTTTCAATCATGTGTACATGTCGCTGCTTGTAACTATGTTATGTACAAAATGAAAATGGTGCAATGAAGTACGAGCTAAACTCCACGCATAGTTTTGTTGACAAACTTAGATCTTTATTGCATTGCACTGTTTCTAAGTTCTAAAACATTAACTAACTAACTAACTAACACGCTATATCTCTGCAGTGGTAGAGAGAGTACAGAGTGAACAGACCTCTGATTTGTTTACATTACTTGCATCAAACACAATAAAAATCTAACGCCTAAGAGCTTTTCTATTGATCTGACATGAATTCACAAAATGATTTCATTCGCTTGACGGTGCTATTCGAGGTTTTCTGTATTTCCCATCATCTACCATCGTACTGCCTTTTTAACACTAATCTACATATTATAGTAAATAATAATATACAATAATGTCAGTGATGTCATAAAGAAAATTCGTCGAAATCAAACCAAAAATAAGTGCTACTTGATCTCTGTAACCGTTATTTACACATGTTTTAAATTCTATTTTATATTATTTTCTGCTTTTACATGCTCTGTTAGAGCTGTCTTTTACTTACACTATTCTCATTTAGACATCTTTTCTACATAAAATATTTCATTTTAATTTTTAATAAATTTAATAACTTTTTTTTTTACTTTCAAAGGGATCTCATTTTGATTTTTATTTACACATATTCTTAACTTCTATTTACTATCGTTTACTGATTTATATGCTCAGGGGTGCTAACATGGTCGATCGATATGAAGTTACCGACCGATTGTCGGTAACTTCTCATCGTTCCCTAGGACAACTGCAGATCGCAAACGAATAGGTGACAGTTCACAATGACTAAGTGTCCTTAATATATTCTATATTAACTGTCGTTTGTACGTTAGCGATCTGCAGTTGTCCTCGGGAACGATGAGAAGTAACCGACAATCGGTCGGTAACTTGCAACATATCGACCGACCATGCTAGCACACCAGAGGCCCTAGCACGCTTGCTTTATAACGATCGATAGGATAACTATCGGTAACTTCTCATCGTTCCCTACGACAACTGCAGATCGCAAACGAATAGGTGACAGTTCACAATGACTAAGTGTCCTTAATATATTCGATATCAATTGTTGTTTGTACGTTTGCGATCTGCACTTGTCCTAGGGAACGATGAGAAGTTACAGACAATTATCCTACCGATCCTTATCGATCGACTATACTAGCACCTCAGGTGCTCTTTATACTTACGTAAATCTAATTCTCATATTATAGTTTATGCCTTATATTAAAAGATATATTATGTAAAAGCCAAAAAGTGTTACCAAATACAAATATATTTTTCTTCTTTGTACAACAAGTTTCTAATATCCTAATTGGCCCATGTTAAAAATGTAACTTATCTCTTATAATAAATAAATTCCCTATCGGAATGCGACAAATATTCCCCTTAATCTATCAATCTAGATTTATAAAATACTATTTTAGACTTTTGTTCCAGTTATTTCGATAGCACGTTAAAACCACATAGTGCAAACCAACTTCCTGAAAAGGATCAAACCCTGATCAAACCAAATTATCCTCTTTTCTTCAATTCATTCCATTATTTACGAGCTTTTTTAGTTCAAGTTCAAGCTATCCTTCGATCAAGTCGACGTAACTAAAAGAAGAAGCAATCTATCTAATTATCCAGCAGAGCATATTAGGCAGATGTACATTATGTAACAGAAAGATACGGCACAGACTCCGCTCAACTGATCCCAATAAAGAACTAACAAATCGACTTGACCGAACTCTGCCCTCCCCCACCCCCCGTACCATCATCCCTTATCTCGGCGAGGGCAAGAAACAGTGCATTAGTTTCACGCTATATCTACCCTTACATCTTTCTCCCTTGGACCACATTAGGAACAGATTCTATTGAACAGACTGAACTACCTTCTTTTCTCTATTCCTTTGTATCTCCTTGCTAAGTCCTTTTTTTGTTTATTCACTCTCCTCGTCTTGCGAGGTTGTTCCGTATCTCTAAATACAGGTTCCATTTAAAACACAGTGAAGTACAGTTATCGCAATTCATATCATGATAATAGCTTTATTTTTTTAATACTGTATCTTTGAATCAATAGTAACGTAGCATTTATCTAAACAGGCTCAGCCTGGTGAGGTGGTTTATACTAAAAAAAGTTTTTGTATGTATCGATGTCATCATATGTACACACAATTTAAACAATGTTTTCAGAAATAATTGTTTCGCAAACTCGTGTGCCTGCGAAATTTTTTTTTTTTTTTGTAAAATGATAAATAATGAGAATTTGTGCAACCGGTTAAGTAAATTCACTTTTTGAATTTCGATTTTGTTTTTATGAATGAATGAAGGAAGGGGGGATTGATTCACTTCCTGTAATCCAATTTAGCTGAAACTTGGCAAATAATCTCGTTATCAATGACGGTGCATTCTATACAATTTATTTATTTATTTATTATTTCTTTGCAATTAAAATACATTGTTTAGCATTAATTATTAACCCCACTAGGGTTCGCCTGTATCGAGTTAATAATTTTATTATTTAATAAAAGTAACACACATACATTAATTTAAAAATAACTATGATAAATGAAATTTGTAGAAAAAAAGAATTAAGAACATAATGAATTAATAACATGATCAAAGATCAAACCAAATGTTATTATTTACTGTGGCATCATTTTTTAATGTGTATTGTTTTTGTTTTTGTGGTATTGATTTTGGTAATCATACATATGCACGCGGACATTTACGCATTTCTCTGAAATTGGATGACATTACAGCAGTTAATATACTAAATAAATATCGGTCCAATCGAGATTTGGCTCAGTTGTTAGTGGTGCTGACTCCAGTCCCTGGTGAGGAAAGTTCAACCTTGGTTAAACCAAAAAAAAAAGTTTAATTATATATTATATTATTCAAGGAAAGCTTCTATTGGGTATTATCTATTCAGTGGTAAAAGGATACACACATATTATTTAGATCACCATTCAGAATTAAGCCTTGGTTGAAATAACCTAAGCTATTGTTAGTACCTACTTATAGGCGAGTAGTCGTCAGGTTAGTAGTCAGGTACTTAGCAACGTTCCTTCTCCATATATCTTTTCTGCAACCAGCTCCTTCAGTTTTTCAACATTCCCCTGTTCGAAAATGCCAAAGACACAAGGGCTCTGAACAGTTGCGAATTATCACATAACAAAAGGTTAACAGGGAAAAACCTAGCAATTTTTTAACTTTAACAAAACAATCTTTTCATAATATAAATTTGCGAAGTTATTAGTTACTTACCGAGATTCGCTTTTATCCCTTTCTTCGTCTAGCGTCGGCACCTCTCTTAAACTTCTGTGCAGGTTTCATTTTCCGTAATGCAGACGACATTTTCCACTATTCCGTGGGAAATTTTATCAGAGTTTTCCAGCCAATTTAAGATTAGCGTCGGTTAGTCGCGAGTGTGCCCATTCGCCGGGCGGTATATTAATGACGTCAGTACTGCGCGGCCATTTTCTGTCACGCAATCAGCTTGGCCTGACTTCTTATTTCTTATTCTCTGCTGCAGCTGATAATTAACTCCTCTCAGTACTCCGTATTTTCTATTCCTTACTCTGTAGCAAGTTAGTAAAGGAAAGACAACAGGTAATTGGTTAACTTCTAAAAGTCTGACCTTTAGCCTGTATTTCTACCCTCCTGTGCATCCAACCTCAAAGTAGTCGTTAAAGCTTCGTGATTTAAATTAATGATAATAATAAAAATGTATAGCGATTGAAGTGATAGTATATCATTTATAAAAGATAATATCCTCTCTCTTTTCAAGTACAACTTTAAACGGACTTTCACAGAAATTGAATGATAACATTGATATTTGATTGAATTGTTCAAATTCTGCGAATAATCCATCCATAATGATATTAGAAAGGTAACGGTCGCAACTAGGACTCGAACCCAGATTTTACAGGGACTGGCGTCTCTACCTATTGTGCTCTGTTTGCCATAGCTCAATTGGTGAACCACCTAAAAAAATGTAGTGTATAATGATAAATAATGAGAATTCGTGCAACCATTTAACTAAATTCACTTTTTTCAATATTATGTCTATTTCAATTTCGATTTTGTTTTTATGAATGAATGAATTGGGAACTGACCCACTTCCTGTCATCTTACTTATTTTTGATCTTACTTACATACAAAACAGATTTAGCGTTATTTAACGAATTGGTAAACTCTCACACCGCGAAAATACTTACGTACTTTCTAAACGCTATGCGTATTTTTAATTAATTTATTATTTTTGAAAGGTTTCTGCTATTCAATCCGCAATAAAATGTTCGATTTCAATGGAAATATAAGTATTTTGTATTAAATACTTATATTTCCATTGAAATTGAACATTTCATTATATACTTTTATATTTTATTATATTATGTATTATTTACTTATATTTCCATTGAAATTGAACATTTTATTGACAAACTGCTAATTGCGGATTGAATAGCAAAAACCTTTAAAAAACAATAAATTAATTAAAAATACGCGTAGCGTTCAGAAAGTACGTAAGTATCTACGCGGTGTGAGAGTTTACTATTTTGTTAAACAACGCTAAATCTGCTTTGTAAGTAAGTAAGATTAAAAATAAGTAAGATGACAGGGAGTGGGTCAGTTCCCACTTCATTCATTCATAAAAACAAAATCGAAATTGAAATAGACATATTTAAAAAATTGAATGTTAATATTAAGTTTTTATTATAAATATGCAGAATATTATTTAACAATTTATGAGGTAAGATTTCGATATATTTGTCATGTGGATGCAAATTATAATTTTACGAGTAATATAGTTATGTTGCCTTTCTTTGTGTTTTATGCCTTTGTATTGTAATCACTTGAAATTTCCTACATAGTTTTACGGTGTGTTTCATCTATTTAAAATTTTCTACAAAACTTTGCCCTGCCTACCTCACAAGCACATTTTAAGTCGTTAAATATCGTCCTCGTTGTGTGTACAAGAATTTCAATTTACGTGTCGTTGTAAAACATTTTACTAGATTGTATATTACTGTATTACTTGAGTCCAGGTTAAACTGAACAAATTATTCAAAATTTAGACCGACTTATAAATTCGTAAGTTCGTTCGGGTAAAGTTGTTTGCGAAGTATTTGCAGAACAAATATTTGAGGACATTTTCCTTCCTGCGTGAATCGGGTATTTGTTTAAACATGCAAGCCTTCGTGTTTTTTGAAACAGAAAAGAATATCTAGTTTCTTCCTTGAAACTTCCACCGTTAAAATCATATTGGAGAAAGCAAACAAGTTGCCAAGTCATCACATCATGGTCCCACGAATCCAAATGTCGTGAAACATGCGAGGAAATCAATTACTACACATATTGTCATTACGTTTTTCTATTAGTCTTTATATAAACCCGTTTATTTAACGATTTTAAATTTACATCCAATACATTTTTTCCTTGATATTGACACTATTTGATATGCTAAAATAAAAATAAAAACTTGTCAAATAATCAATTGCTTTCTCATTGCCAACGTTTTTAAATTATGCGTTTTATAAATGAGCTTGTTTCCAAGTTTTTTTATTGCTATAAATATATTTTTATTAATACTGACCGTTGTTGGCATACTAAAAGAATTTTTTTTACAGGGGAACTACTTACTCTATATAGTAAATGTCAAGTTCTTAAGTTTTTTTTTTTTTGGTGTTTTTGTTTCATTTTTATTTTAAAAATTGATTAACTTGAAGTGATAACATAATAGTGAACATATTACTTTTTATACGAAGAGTTACCAGGATTCAGATGTAATAACTCTTGTAAAACAGCATTACGTGTATTCGTTGAAAAATCAAAGGAATGAATATGTAATAATAAATTTATCTTTGCAATATTTCTGGATTTTCGAAGTGCTTTCAAAAGTATGGATTGAGAAATACTGTTAATAAGATTTTAAAAAATGGTTTTAACTATTATATTATTAGAATATTATGTGACCGAAAAGCAAATAAGTAACTAAAAGTAGCAAAATTAAGAAACCAATTTTCAAAACTTTTATTTATTTATTTATTTATACGCCTATTAGGCTTTTACATACATAGTTATAAAAAATATTCATAAGATTGTAAGTTCACAGTTACAGTAGTAATGCATAGTATAATCTATCTATTTAACATATTATAACAGCAAGTAACTAGTAATGCATAAAATGATTATTTGTAGGTATAAACCTGTTGTACAAAAATAAGAATGTGCCTACTCCTAAGGTTAACAAACGTAATTTAGCTATAAAGAAATGTAAAGTTTATATGTACATAGTAGACAGTGAGAGCAGTAACATGGTATAATACGACATAATAGTATAGTGTATAATATGAGGCCTTTGAATTAGAGAGTTTACGAATTAATTGTTGGCGGTATTGTTAACATAATATACCTAGATCGTTTGACCAGTTATCGTGGCCCGTTAAATCCAGGGCGTTCGCTCTGCCATTTTACATAGTTTATAAAAAAATATTATACACAAAGATTATAAGTATAGAATAGTAAAAGCAATAATTTAACCTTAACCATTTGACACATAAAAGCAAGTAAAAAGCAAATGAAAACATGATAGTTTGTAGGTGTAAACCTGTCGTAAGAAAATAAGAATATGCATACTTCTAAGGTATAAAAACCAAAAATTGCTTATAAAAATGAAGTTTATATGTACATATTAGGTAGTAGTAGTATTAACATAATATCTATGCGACACATAAAAGCTAGTGTATATATTAATTTATTCATTCACTAATCTATTCACTAACTAGCGGGCTCCAAAAGCCAGCCAGTTTGTAAATTGATAAATAATTAAAAATAAAATAACATTTTTACTAAATGGTTACAGTAATTACATGTGAAAAAATAATGCAGTTGTAGTAATTGCAAGAAGTCTACATTTATTATAGTGTCAAACATGAGGAAATATTTCGATCAGAGGTGCAATAGCTAAATGTTTATTGTTTTATTATAAAAGTTCTAATATACTGGTTTTAAATTTGGAAACCGATTGAAAACGATAGACATCAATTGAACTATATGTGTTTCCAAGTGTATGAAGCCTTTGAATTGGAGAGTTTATGAAGTAATTATTGGCAGATTTGGTAACAAAATATAGAGCGTTTAAACGAGTATTGCGGGTAGGTATACGTAAATTAATTAAGCTCGTTAAATCGAGGGCGTCCAGGCTGCCATTTGATATATTGAAAAGGCAAACTAAGTCACTCACTGTGCGTCTTGTAGTTAAATCACTTAGGTTTAGTAATTCCATTAAACATGTATAATTAACTTCTTCAATTGGTATTCCAAGTTTGTAATTAATGAACCTAAGAAACTTATGTTGTACTTTTAGAGGCAGGATGCGTGACTCCTTTGTGAGGAGAGAATGTGGGCCTCAGGTTGGAAGAGGTGATGACTTTAGGGGCCGAGTGAGAGTCTCCTATGTGAGGAGAAGTGTGGGCCTCAGGTTGGAAGAGGTGATGATTGGGCCTCCGGTTGATAGAGGAGATACCGGTGTGTCGTGATATCTCCGCGTGCTGTAGGTCGGGATAATAAATGCGACGATGCTTGTTGATGATGATGATGATGTTTATTTATAATATTTACAAATGTACAGTATTTACAAATGCACCGTATTTATTCCCGACACGGGACCGCAGATTGCGAGGTTGTGAAGCTAGGCCGCCGGCTTGTTGCCGCGTAGACTGAGTGAGAACGACTGACTGATTTCGCTTACTCGAGCTCTTATATAGGCTGGGCCAAAGGTACTCGGAAGGTAGGTCAAACATGCACACGCGAGAAGTTTCTCGATATGGCTACCCAGCGCTGTATGTAATGTTTGGCAGGTCCGAGCTCTTTCCAGAAGGTGGACGAAATTAAATTGCCTAGCAAAGTAGCAGGTAGAAACGGCCGTGCAGTAATAATAATAATAGTCGCCACACACTCTTTCGATTTTTTGCTGATGAGTCTTATAAAATGGAGCCCAGATTATTGAGTTGTACTCCAAATTACTTCTCACCAATCCAGTGTAAAGCAAACTTAGGAGTACAGTAAGGATAAGTCCTAGGACCTACATTGTTCGTACTCTATATTAATGATATAGTAAATATGTTTTCAAAATGCAAAAGGAAAAAAGCTTAAATTTAACTCAAAATAGACAAAATGTATGATAATTGGTTTGTAATAAGAAGACATTCAGTGAAAGCAAAGTTAAAATTGATGGCGCAATTAAATAAATATTAAAGATGTAAAATACTTTCGAGTTCTGAATCAACTCAAAATAACTCTATAGAGTATACATAAAAGAAAATTGGGAAGATAATGTCTTTTTGGGAAGAATTCGCAAAAAATTCCAATACAATTGAGGATGAAGTACAGAAATTGCAAAATGAACGTAAAATCCATCAAATTCCCTTCAAATAGGTACCCATAATACTAAACGGTGGAAACATAAAAATTAAATCGTCTATGAAAAAAAAGCATTATGCACGTTTAATGATTTTTATGAAAAGTTTTATTGATTACTTTTTAAATTGTTTTTTTTTTTATGTAACGTCATGCATTCGAAATCTACTAACAAGTGGGGTTTCGGTCTGCTGCCTTTAAGGTGAAGATCGCCTTGATTGGTGGGAAAATCAGTTATTTACCAAATAATGCCGCAAAACGAACTACGAGATGTTAAACATTTTCCAATTTAATTAGTTCTTTTTTAATCGAAGTGAAGGTACCATGCGATAAATTAATTTCTAAAAAATTATGCGTTTTTCCTCTTTTCTGTTTCCCTGGGCCTCTAAGCTCTCTGCTTCTTTTTCTACAACACTTCAAATAAATTCACCGCTCATCTCGGGGATAATGTCGATAGAATTCACCGTCACCAAGTTCTTCCTTTGGAGATCTAATCTACACCCGTACAACAAAATACTTTATTGGTCATTCAATTTTGAATTAATTGAATATCGAAAATGATAATCATGTAACAATAGTATTACATTTTATATTCTTAAGAAATTCAAACTTATTCAATATAACGCGAAAGTTAAACATATTAATAAATATTATAGTGCATCCTAATTAACTTCGAAATTTAATCATCAGTCTGTGCTTTGTACAAATCTCATATCAATTATGTCATATTTACCTGTTTGGTAATGTATCAATTATTTTCGCATTATTAAAGCAACTTCAAAAAGTTTTTTTACCGGAAAGAGGGTGAGTTTTTGCATCTGAATCCGGGAAAGAGGCTGTTGCCGAGCGTTATACCTATCCAAATTAAAAAGTCTGAAACGCCACTTCTAGACACATCTGAAAAATGCCAACTGCGCGTCAAGGGGTGGATTAAAAGGTGGAAACAAGTATTACTTAAAGCAAAAATGTGGTTTTATTTTGCGGCTTTAAAAACTGGTAGACACTATTCTGTTTTTATAATGTGTGAGACGTATATTTTTGGTTAATATTATTTTATGGATTAATATATTCCCTCTTTAGAATGTTTTTAGGAAATTGCCTAGCTTTTGATTTTGATATCTTGATTAGATAATAAATAGTGCCAAAGAGAGTTTGCTCTTACTAATATCCAAAATTTGGCTGAATTTAAACGGGCTTTAAAAACTAAATTATTGAAAAAATCATATTATTCATGAATCCTCTTTTCAATATACTAATAAGCCAGGTTCTCAAGTTTCCGGTAATTGTTTGGTTTCGGTTTCCTCCTTATTGTACTTTTATGTTTAATGTCTACTTTTTATATAATATTTTAATATTTCTATTTTTGAAACTGATAATTCGTGGTGGAATTCCATTATAATAGTATAATAAAACAAATTTAAAACTTTTTCCACTTTTAATTAAAAGTGGAAAAAGTTTTAAATTTGTTTTATTATACTAATATTTTAATGTTTTCCTGTTTTATATAATACTTAAATTTTACAGTTCTTGTTTTGTCCTACACCGTTATTGTCTATTATTGTTGTCCTGTGCTATAACAACAGCACTGTTATTGTTAAATTTTGTTCTCTGCTTTTGTTTTGTTTTGTGTATACCGTAAATTCGTTATTTCTATCTTGTAATGGACTTTTATTAAAAATGAATTTGTATTAATATTTTATAAATGAATTGTAATTTTTTATTAATATTTTGTAAATTAATTATAAATTTTGAAGTGGACCCCCCTTTCTGTTACACGCAACGTTCACGAGAAATGGTGAAATATGTATGTAATACAACTGAGCTATCAGCGGAACGCCTGACGCTCCAAGCTCCCATGGCAGGTAGGTACTGCAATAAAATGAGGTCAATAATGTGTTGTCCACAGCACTGTCAATCATGAATAGGAATGTCCATGACATTCGAGAGCAAATTGCGGTCAATTGAAGATGCCTTAATACTTAATTCCTCAAAATACGTACATATTACTAATAATAGTACTAATTACCTTTAAATCACACATACCTACATAAAAGCCTTACCAATAATAATGTCCGAAGGTCTCGGGTTCAAATCCCGGCGGGCGCAAGTAAATTTTACTTTATTGAATTGTGTTTTTTTTTTTAATTTTATCATGTATATTCGCGGCACTTTCCAAAGTGAAAATACTCTCAGTATCGCCGTTGTTTAAGACCACCATTCAGAATTGAAACGTTGCTTGAAATGGCTTAAGCCGTGTTTGGTGACCAAATCTGAATATCCAGGTACTTCCGCACCTTCTTTTCCCTATCTTCTTCCCCTCTCCACTACCTTCAGCCTCTCAACATACCCCAATTGGGGATGCCATGGTCTCGTTGGCTCCAGACGGTAGCAGTTGGGTCCCTTGTGCGGTATTCACCTAAAATTTAAGAAATTGCTAAATACGTTCAACTAACAAAAAATGTGTATCTGTTACAATAATACGTGTAATCACATCACAAGATCATATCATCGATGCCCCCCTCTTTATTTAAGGAGTCAACTATTTGCTGACAAATTTGTTCTTAAGTGTTTAAATTCTAAATGTCATCAGTTTATACCCAGAGTATCATTGCTCATTGACTAAACACATTCATCTAAAACCACAGCTCGAACTAAACCTCTTCCTGCCATCTGTAAAAAATTTCAGTCTCTCTCAGAGCTTCAAATTATCCAAAATGATCTTCTTCCCTTATACAAACTAAAATATAGTCACATCACCCTATCCCCAACAATTTTAGAAGGGATCGGCATCCTTAAAACTCATTCCAATCTCTCGGCCCGTGTTGTCAATAATATGTTCAATGACATAATTTCATATAAATGGCCCAACTCTTCCCTTTTATTTACTGATGGATCCAAATCTCCCGACTCTCCTAACCGTAGTATAGGTATCAACGTGTACCACAATAATTCCAATGATAGAATATATCATTCAATTTCAAATCAATTTTAAATATTTTCAGCCGAGTGCATTGCAATAATAGAATCTTTCAAAATACATAGGTAGGTAATCAAAAATAATGTTGAACATTCCCTTGATCTCTCTGACTCTCTCAGTTCCCTCCAAAAACTTAAATCCAGTCCTCTTCTTCATCCTGTTGATCACTTTGTATGTCTTATTTGAGTGCTGATAGCCTCCATCCAAAGCTCTGGAAAAACTGAAACCCTGATTTGGATTCCTGGACATGTTGACATAATGGGTAATGCCTTGGCAAAACAAGGAGGGTCCAACCCTGTTGTTACCCTCGTAAATCACATTCCCCTATCTGAAATTTTTTCCATCATCAAAGATTGATCCCGCAATATTTGGGCAAAGTATTGGTACATTGCTAGTCAATCCAAGGGAGCCTTCTATGCCTCAATACAAAGGACTATCCCATCAAGACCATGGTTTCAACAATTCCCCAATTTTTCAAAAAATTCTAATGAGAATCGGACATTGTTCTGTACCTTCTCACCTTTTTAAAATTCACGTCATTGACTGGGGAGTCAATGACGTATGACCAAAAAATATGTGAACTAAAGTTCCCACTTCCAGACCACAGTGTGTACAATCTGGGGAGATTGTACATTCTGTGGTCTAGAAGTGGGAACTTTAGATCACATATTTTTTGGTTGTTCCTCTCTAAAAAAATACCCTCTCTTCTATCAAGCCTTATCAAAAATTGCCTCCCCTTTATTCAATATCTCATCTCCTCGAAGTCTGAACTCAACTCCAATCTTCATTATAATTTTGCAATTTGTCCTTTTAAATAAAATTAATATTTAAATTAATTCACCTTTCATTTCTCCATAATTTTATAGAATGGCCTAGACCCTTGAAGGGTCGCAATTTTGTTTTCGTAAACTTTTATAAAAATCGGTTTTTTATAAAAGTTTATGAAAACAAAATTATGTAATCATAAACAGCAAGTTTCAGTTTTAATAATGCCATTCAATTAAAGTTACGTGTTTTGAATTTCATAACAACGATGTCGTCAAATGCAGATTCCTTTTATTTCATTTTATAAATGCAATTGAAGGCTGAGAAAAATTATATAATACCCTAAGAAGAGTACACGGTGTTTGGTTACATCCAAGTAATCTTATAATAATGTATTTTTATGAAGATCGTTTATGGTTGATAATAACATATCGATAACGGAAATTGGAAATGTTGTATAGGACAAAAAAAAAACAAAAATGAGTGGAAACACAGCATCGATATCTTTTACTAATATTACTAATATGAAAAATGTGCGATAATCCATGTTGGACAAATATTAAAACTATTTTCTAAGTTTTCTTTTTTTTTATTAAAGTTTGGTCATGGAAACGATGGTTACCGACTATTTCGTTGCTTCTCATTATAAAACCCGCTAATGTGAGTTTGTATTTTATTCAGACAGCCCAGAAACTTTTTTCATATGTTTTTTTTTTTTTTTTTTTTGTTTGGTTTCATCATGAAAAAAATTACAAAGTACTATAAAAATATTATAAAAAATATTAATTTGATATTGTGGAAGGGGAGAGGTATTCCAATTTTGGTACGGTAGTGTTATAGACGTCTAACAAGTTTCTTAAAATTATTTTTCAATTGCTTTTCAATGCTCCAAAAACTAACTTATCTGGAAGAAAGTGATGACAAATGCGATTCAATAACCAAAATTTGCATACAACCATAAAGCCTTCTTACCTAAATTCTAGTGATGAAAATGTCGTTCGAATTGAAAATTTACCGACGCCAGAATTTAAAAATGAAGCATTTGTGGAATATTTCGGTGATGACGAGTGGCCATTACAATGGAACATCGTCATCAGGTAACCTTCAAAAAGCTTCATATTGATAAACTCATTTTTATCACCAAAATCTAGATCAGTGAGGTCAGAATTGGCCTTTACAAATGTGAAAATTTTGCTTATTTGCTTGCTTTCGTCATCACTTTCTTCAATAAAAACAGTTTTTATTGCCCTGACAAGCAACTGATTTTTTTAACAAGACGTACATAGCCCTAAATATCAAATTTGGAACATAAAATTTTCTTAAATAAAAAGTATGGTTAAATTACAATACGTATGATTTTTATTAAAATATTTAAAAAACGCAGTTCACATGTTGATATAAAAAATATTTTTTTCAACTTTTTGTATTGTAATACATATACGTATGTTCTAAAATATATGTTTTTCGATTTTGTGAGAGCCAAATAACTTGTACAACTAAATTATGTCGAAGATTTCACATAAAATAAGAAAAAAAATTATGTAGAAGTTAATGAACGTAAATTAAAGTAAACGTTTACGAATAATTACTAACACACGAGAGTAACCAAATACAGCCGAGCTCTTGTTAGCATAACCGCCAAAGTAATAACGACCGTAGACAGTGCCAGGGTACTTCCTTTGAATTAAATAAAATGTACAAGATTGGTCTTTAATTTTCGAAAGTATTATATATTTATAGTAAATAGAAACATACTTGTATGATTGAAGAATGCATATTCGTTGGTATTAGTATGGATTGGTGAGCTAACCCAGTGAACTCAGATGAAATGGGGTACTTAGATCATTTGTTTGAGTAGGTAATAAAAAGTAAACAAAGGTTTCTCAATGATTCAAAATACAACGTCATGTCTTAATAAAGTAGACAACCCCTAATTTGTTCGCACCTGAGGTCTAGATTCTGGGCATAGGTTTTATTTCAAAGGACAGTAGAGATAGAACCTTCTTCTTTAGAGCGATTGACCAGCGGCTGAGAATAAAAGTTTAAAAATGCTTGCACTGTACAGGGAGGTTCCAATAAGAGAAATCGTTTATTCTCCATCTCAAATTTTTTAAATTAAAATTAATATAGATTTATTTCATTCGAAACTTGCTTTAATATTCAAGTATTCACTACATTCAAATTAGCAATAAAAATGCTCAAATATCGTGTACTTCTTGTGAGTATTTTTTGATCATAAGTATTTATGATTTTTTAATAATGTCTAAACAAAATAAGTGTGTAAAAAAAATTGAAATATTTTAATTTGTAAGACCTTAAATAAATAGAAAAACTGATAGATAAAAAAACTGTCTTAAAACACATTTTAGAAAAACTGAGGTATTTTCGTCACAAAACACGTTCTCGGATTTATTTTTTAATGATTTAAATTAAACTAAAATAAAAATTCTCAAAACTATGTTGACTAGATTACGTATTGATTTATTTTTTTGTATGATTATATGATTTAAAATTTATTGTTATTGTTGCAATGTTATGTGTTGTCAACTATCGATTGTGCCTTCTGCCTTTACATCAATCAGTTGAGTTTAAGTCGCCGCAAAAAGCAGTTGCTCCACCGCTATCCGCATAAGTTGAGTTTAAGTCGCCGCAAAGAGCAGTTGCTCCACCGCTATCCGCATAAGTTGAGTTTAATCCGCCGCAATGAGCAGTTGCTCCACCGCTATCCGCATAAGAGTTGAGTTTAAGTCGCCGCAAAGAGCAGTTGCTCCACCGCTATCCGCATAAGTTGAGTTTGAATTCGCTACCGTTTAAAAATACCGCAATTGAATTACGCCGCGACTATCGCGCTAAACAAATACGATAATATCACCATTCCCTTTCCCAACTATGTCCAAATACTAACAAAACCTTCCGGTGTTAAAATCAGTGAATTGGTGGGTGCCCTGACGTCTATCGGTAAGTCAAAATTATACATAATAGTGCAACATATTACAGTCCGCTCATGCCGTTTGTTCACTTAGAGACATTATAGGTTGAACATTGGCCCATCGCCGCACCAGTGTTGTTTATTAGAATATGTCGTTTGAAAATTGAACAAGTCGTCCAACGACCAACGGTACAACCTTAGTGTTATAAAATAAAAATCTTTCAAAATTAATTTATGTTTTTTTGTAAAAAAAGTTAATTCGTCTAGAATTTGATTTAAAAGGGACTAATTTCCGGTATTCTCTGGTAATACCCTCTTAAATACCTATTTATGGGGGTTTTTCGAGTCCAAATTTTTTTACGACAATTAGATGTAGCAAATAAATTAGATTGATAGTCTACTGTCGATGTTTATTAGTAACCTTAGCACTTTCTTCTTTTAACTCATTCCGCCCGAGCTGCAATAATTTAAGGCGGCTATGTTTGAAGGCCTTCCCTCCGAGCCGTCATAATTTAGGGCTCCCGAAAAAGTAGTAAGCATTGACATCTTACGGGTTATTTTGAGTAGGGTAAAATTAATCAATAAACCAGGAAAAGTTAGCACCAAAATTAATTCAGTTACTGTACTCAGTTTCAGTAAAAAATTACGCTTTTTTTATAGAGAAACCTCACAAGAGTCCCAACTGCTCCCTTCTGGAGCCAGTGAGACTATGGCATCCCAATTGTGGAGTATGTTGTGAGGCTGAAGGTAAGTGGGGAAGGGAAGGAGATGGGGAAGTGGAAGGTGGGAAAGTACCTGGCTATTCAGATCTAGTCACTAAACACGGCTAAAGCCATTATTAAGCAAAGTTTCAATTCTGAATGGTGGTCTTACACCAGGGCGATACTGAGAGTATCTTCCACTCTGGAACGTGCCGCAAATATAACATATATTATTTTTATTAATTAATTGTGAAATAACACAAATTAATCAAATAAAATTTATTTGCGCACGCCGGGTTCGAACCCGCGACCTTCCGAATGGGAGTCAAGTGTGTTACCACTCGACCACGGACGGTCGTTCGCATGGGACGGGTTAAGCATTTAATAAACTATTTATTATATGAACACATTAAGAAATTCTGCAACGGTGGATTAATGAAAAATATAGGTATAATTAATTCGCAATGGTTGTTGTGAAAAATCTCGGGTTTGGCTTACTGGCAGATATTTCGTGGAAACGTATTCCATTAATTCGGTAGTTTTCGATAGTTTGCGTACAAAGCGTTGAAGGTCAAATTAGACTAATTGAAGGAAAAAAGGTGGATCCTTTTTTTTTGCTACGAGCGATTGACCAGCAGCGGAGAATAAAAGTTTTAAAATGCTTGCAACTGTACAAGGAGACTCCAATGAGAAAGATCGATTATTTCCCGTATCAATTTTTTTAAATTAAAAATTTATTATCGATTTATTTCATTCAAAACTAGCTATAATGTTTACCTACATCGAAGTAAGCAATAAAAATGCTCAAAACGCACGATGATAAAATATTAAATATGGTCTACTTCTTGTGAGTATTTTTCCATCATAAGTATTTATGATTTTACAATAATATTTAAACAAAACAAGTGTGTAAAAACAATTTGAGATATTTTAGTTTATAAGACCTTAAATAAATAGAAAAACTGAGGTATTTTTGTCACAAAACAAGTTCTCGGATTTATTTTTAATGATTTTAATTTAACTAAAAAAAAAATATTTAAACTGTGTTGACTAGATTGAGTATTGATTTATTTTTTTGTATGATTAAATGATTTGAAATTTGCGTTGTTTAATATAATCTATCATTTGAAAATTGAACAAATCTGCCAACGACCAACGGTATAACCTTATTATATTAAAAATACACTTAGTTTAAAGAAAATTTTAAACTGCGTGTACCAGATAAAATAAAAATCTTTCAAAATCAATTTATGTTTTTTCGTAAAAACGGGTCAATACGTCTGGAATTTGATTTAAAAAGATTTGATTCTCTGGTAATACCCTCTTAATGGGAATAGTATGAATTCCCGACAAATTGGTTCCAATTTTCAAAATGGTAATTAACATAATTTTCTTTTAAAACATTATGTTACTTTAGGCAGGTACTTTATCGTTTGTCTGATTTTCCAAACAAACGCTTCAAAACATAAGTTCTAGAGTTCATCCAACTGAAGTTAAAGCCGGAGGTACAACCGAAATTAGTATATTTAATAATATGTATAAGCAAGGCCACAAAACTAATAACTTGGGGCAACTTTGTACTTTGGAAGACGGTACTGTTTTGCAATGTTGAAAATGACATATCTAGTTAATTGTATGTCAGTTGTATTCCTACGTGTGCTACTTGTATCAGCCTCTTGTATAGGCTACGTGCTACTAGCTACGGCGTGGCCGCGGCGTAGCGGTACTAACCGCGAGGGCGCAACTATCGTAGCAGCCAAAATGAAATATTGCGGGCGTGTGGATAATTTTACTTAAATCCGGAGGTGGAGCGGTTTTCATTGTTGAAATTGAATGAGCTTTCAATTATTCTTACACTACAACTTCAGCTTTTAAATGTTTTGGCGAGAAAGCATATGCTAAACGAGCTGCGAGGTGTGACGACGTTAACGGAATAATAAGCTATCAAACAATATTTGGATTACACAAATTTTAAACAATGTTAAATCGTACCATAGATGCATATGTAAACATATCCGTATCAGATGTCCATTTTGAAGGACTAAGATATCTCATGTTGAGGATATATTTCTCCTTCAAGAGACCAAAAGCTATCTCGGAAGCCTTAATAAAATGAAGACATAAATTTTTTTGATAATTTTTTTAAATATTTAGTTAGTTTATTGAACATTTTATTTGATTCGATTCAATTAAACATTACCTTGCATTACACAAAGTTCTCACTTATGAACAAACTAAAAAGTAAATTTAATAGATAACGGTGATGATCATAAAAATGTCTCTTTCTCGATACAAAATATTAAAGGACGTGGGAAAGAGAAAAGTTGTGTACATTAGAAAGAGTTCAGTGAAATATAAAACTTATTCTCAATAAATATCATTATCTAGAGACTTCTGAAAAACAAAGGGTTCTGAACGGTATCAATAACAGAATAATCCATGAAACCGTTGATAAAAAGTGATCAAACGTGTTACCACGGTGACTATATATTCCATTCCCTTCCCATGAGATTAAAACTTAAGTTAAACATTTATTTGAAATTTATATCATATTGGAGAAGCCACAATATTACGTTTTCATAAAATTTCTAACTTCTAACTCCAATACTTATAATGGGATTAAAAAAAACTCAAAAGTTAATAATAAGTTAATATAATAAATATTATAATTAGTCCTTCCCAGCTAACTGCGAACAAAAACAACCCACGCAATGCTTACATATCGAAGAGACTAGGTAATAATTGTACCTACCTACCCACAAGTTATTTGTATAGTTATATGTTTTATTTCATTTTAATATTGGTCATAAATAAAATTGCTTGGGAGAGTTTCATGATTTAATTTCTCCATCACCGGAAAAAATCTGAATTGGGATCTGGGCACATAATGAAAATTAGTGAATGAGTTTGCGTTCCGATGATTATTAAATCTAACCAAAATTTTGTGAAAAACATTATTTTGATCGCCACCTCTATGCTTCAAAAGATCTTACTATAATAGGACTTGGTAATATTCTCCTCCCTCTCAAATATTTTTCGGACATAAAGATATAATGGAAATCCTTACGCCAAACGATTTCGATAAGCTCGGGTTCAATCACAATTAATATTCCGCCTACGTTGAAACAAAAAATAACGAACCGATAACGAATAAAATCGAAATCTTTTACAATTATTTTTGCCAACCAATTTACTGATGGAAATTAATTTGGAATCAAATCATCAATATTTCTTTGTTGCGGCCGTCAACGAAGTGAAAGCTGTATTGATGTGAATGATTTATAGCTGATTTCATTGTAAGCATTTTACTTTGTTATGTGTTTTTCAATCCTCTTAGTACCTGTAAAGTGAACCAATAGAAACGTTAGAGAAATAACTTGTATATTTTTCTAATTCTTATTTTGAAGTCTTTGTAAATCTAATTTTATACAAATTCTCCAGTCCTAAAGAGTCCTAAATTCTCCAGTCTTTTAAAATAAATATTAACTCAATTTTTGGCACTAATAGTCTTATAAATGTAATATGAACAGAGATGGGGGTAGCAAATATAAAATCATGCAATTTCCAATGTTTTTAATGATTTTATCCAGAAATTAACTCTTATTTTAATAATTTATTTTTATTAACTGATAAGAAGTACATTTGTTATACACTCGCTTTGCATTGTGACAATGAGAGAAGATACAGAACATATATCCTACCTAAAACAAGGTCAAGGTAGAGATGACTACAAAAGGGCGGGAAATTTAAATCCAACAGTTTTAAATATAGTCACTTCCGCGTGCAAAGTCGTATCTTCTCCCAGCATAAAAGTGTGTTTATCGGAAGTGATCTACCAGGTACGTATGTTTTCTCTATCTATTTGTAAATAATACATTTAGATGGAGCCTAAGAAATCATCATAAAATGTACAACTCTCTTGAGGTGATTTCACACAAAAATGGCGCTCTATAAATTATTTAATTATTTTTATTATTATAGCAGAGATAATCAAATATATTTTTTTATATGATCTGAGGCACGATATCTCAAAATATTCGTTCTCAATTTAGTTTTTAGGAAGCGCGCCAGCATTATATGCTCAGATATTCTAAAAAATAATCTTATAATTAATAAATAATAAATTAGTCAGAAAATATCTTAATCATGAGACTAGGTAATGTCGTAAAGGCAACACAATACGATAAAATAAAGTAGGAATTTTTACTACGTAAGTAATGGAGGCGTGTACGTCCGGCAAGGACGGCCGGCGTAGTCCAGGGGCAAGGCTTTGGACTCCCATTCCGGGACCAAACCCGGCATGCGCAAATAAATTTAATTTGATTAATTTGTGTAATTTCACAATTGATGAATAAAAATAATAAATATTATAATTGCGGCACGTTCCAGAGTGGAAGATACTCTCAGTATCGCCCTGGTGGAAGACCATCATTCAGAATTTAAACATTGCTTGAAATGGCTTTAGCCGTGTTTGGTGACTAGATCTGAATAGCCAAGTACTTGCCCACCTTCCTCTTCCCCATCTCCTTCCCGTCCCCATTTAATTTCAGCCTAACAACATACCCCAATTGCGGATGCCATAATCTGACTGGCTCCAGGCGGGAGCAGTTAGGACTCTTATGAGGTATTCTCTATAAAAAAAAAATGTTCAAAAATATTCGGCGCGGCGCGGCGCGACATATTGGGCGGACCTACGCCTACGATGGAATTCGCCCGGGCAGGCCTAGAAAATTAATCTTTCCATGGGGTTTATTTTAATTAATTCTGATAAACATATTAGTAAAATCCCAGATATTTCTTCCTCGGAAAGTTACTAATTCATCGTCTAGAAAAATTAAATATGCTCATCACTAATTTTATAGTCGAAAATCGTTTTATAAAATTTTCAGACCTTTTTAAACTTTGTAAAACTGTTTACTGGAACTGTTTTTTTTTTATTAACCTTAAATACAAATATCTTACATCCATGGGTATCGGTCGAAAAAAATATATTATAGTTATGAATTCGTTATTAATTAAAATGTAAGCCTCGAGCAAACCCCCGTTATAATTCTTAAGGAATTAAAAAAAAGAAATCCGCGTGAGACATGATTTACCTCCAAGCGAATTATTCTCACTTATAACTTAAAAAGTATTTCCTTTAAGGATTTGCTTCCCGTAATATTTCACTCACAAACGCAAACGAGTTTAGTAATATAACATCATTCAAACATCCCATGCAATAAAACGCATTCTTTCAAACCCTCGTTTTTATGAGAACTTCGAGAAAATTCATGCTAACGAAAAAATTCACATGCAAAATAAAAGTGCTGCGGAGCTAGTTTGGCAAGAACATAAATGTCTCTCAAGTTACTCTATAATATGGGAAAAAACATTAAAACTTTTATATTCCGGAAGTGGGCGAATGTACAAATGGGGCAAAGTTTTTGATAGGCTATACAGAGTGTACTTTTGTGTTTAACGTATCAGAACAAGGAACGAAAATATATTGACTGGATCATTATTGGTTTATTGTCCATTATTTCAGCACCTTATAATTTATGGCCGAGAATGTGATGACTTTAACGACCGCTTGAAAAAAATCACGCCATATTATATTGGGTCGTCTAATTTTTCACAGTAAAAGAAAACACTGATTATTATTATTATTTTTTTTTTTTTAATTAAAAAGAGAGACAAACATTCCCGGGTTACGAATAACCCAACAACATTTGAAAATCTCCTACTACCACCACACTAAGCGGAAGATGTTGCTTGTGTTGTGATGGAGGACTTAGCCAGCCGAGGAATCGAACACGGAAAGCCTGGGTGGGACCCAAACGCAATGCCCACTCAACCACTGACCGGTCGATATTTCATAATATACTTCGTATATTATGAAATATACGAAGGGCTTTACTAATAAACTCTTTTAAATTTTACACAATTGGTACACAACCAATTATGTAGATTGAATGGTTGTTTATCAGTTGTGTAAAATTTTTAAAACCTTTCTTAAGGTGGTTGGTGTTTTATAGAAATACGTTGTATTATTGTCGATGAAAACCATGGAGGTAGGATCCTCCATGATGCAAACTGTCTCTATATGTATATCAGCCATCTCCCATTTGTAAACGATTATCGAACTAAGTGGTCCAATAAATAATATTGCAAGGCAGGGCTAAACGTAACCTCGGGTCTTTTTGTAAATTGTATTATGTTTGTAAAACTGCTTGTAATGTACGTTAAATAAATAAATCATTGGTGTGGGGGTAGGCGAGCCAGCAGAGAGGGAGTCGCAGCATCAGATTACTACCCGCTAATAATAGGTCCACAAGCCCTTTTTCAAGTCAGTCAACCAGGAACTCTTGCCTCGACAACAACTCTCTACCTGCCTGCTCTACCTCGCATGGACCCTTCATCTACCCGCCATCTTTTACTTCTGACCATCGCCTTACCCTGGACCACGGTCCACCCTGCTCTTATTGGACCAGATCTGGCTACGTCATACGGAAGGAGCTATTAGATCATCTCCAACCAGCTCTACAGCGGGCAAAAGAGCCAACGTTCTCCCTCCACACGTGGTAAAGGGAGCGACATTTGGCGCCTCCGTGGATTTGAACCTCTAGCCGACTAACAATACTTGTGTGTCCCACCCTGTCTGGCCCAATAATCGTTTTCTATTTCCTCCCCACAATATAACGTATATAAGACACGCCAAATGACCATTGCTAAATATATGTTTTTGTCATAAAATCAACCGCTAGATAATCAAAATCATTGTGAAAGGAAACGAATAGAACAGTGCAGGCAGATATTATTTTCTGATGCATAAAGTATTCTGTTGACCTCATTTTTTCGAGCAGTCCGTCCACTACTTTTATATAATTGTAAGTACCTCTAAGTTTGGGATTCAAGTACACTGGCATCTTCTTACTTGTAGTACTTGGCAGGTCTTCTTTTTTCTTATCTCAATTGACCCATGGAAATTTAAATAAACTGCTAAATTTAAAAAATATTATTATTAAACTCCTCTTCCTTCTGCGCACTTAAGAAATTATCCAGATCTTTCTACGAAGAACACTTTAAAAGATGATGGTTACATACAGTCGTACAGCACTTGTAGAGCTTTAGGCTTTGTGATTGTATCAGTCTATTTCAGACGATCTATTGTTTTTGTTCCCAGCAATTCTTCTTTCTCAATCTCATCAGTGGGTCAGCATGAAGAGATCTCTTGCCTGTTTAGGCCTGGTACCAATTGGCTCATATCCCGCTCCGTACACATGTTCAATCCTGTATAGTCAACTGTTTCTCACTCTGCGGTTAAAAGTTTAATGGGTTAAGGATTGTTAATCATCGAAAAAAAACTCTATTTAAACCATATCATGTTTTTTTGAAATAGGTAGGAGACAGCTACTAAGACAGCCCCAAACTTTTTGATTGTTTTTTTTTGCTATTGTAGATATGTAATAATATTTTTTTTAAAACCCGCAATATTTTGTAAAGAAGTTGTGTCCGTGCTAAATCGCGGAGCTGTAAAGGAGATTTATATCTTTATTTCTTTAAAAACAAAACGATTTTGTCTTTGAAATGAACATGTAATTAAATCGTCGTCCGTTTACAAAGGGGACCGAAAAAAATGTTTTGAAAATTTTATGAAAAATCAAGGCACGCCATTATCATTTTTATATGAAACGATCCTCGTCCCTAAAGCGAAATTTCAAAGCAATCAAAATTGATTCCAAGATCTATTTTCCAAAATGCTTTAATTTTTGTTGTTACAAACTCTAAAAACTATTAAAGGGAAAAAAAAATTCTTTTCAACATTTTCCAAGGTAATTCCGAGTTAGTGAAAATAACTCGATGAAGCGAAAAATATTCCAAGGTTGAACTTCATCCCCCTTTATCCACCATTTTCATATTTTTTGGAGCGTTTCAAATAATATTCAATGTACCCAATGAATCATTTTGAAATTTTAATAAGATCACGTCCACCCTACTTTATGGCTGCTTCAAAATGTTGACAAACAACTTCATACTTCGGAGTTTTTCTCCGCCCATTTCGTGGGATTCTTATACGAAAAAAAGTTTTCAATTTCCTTTGTAGGTTAGTGCGAGAAAAAAATATTTCATAGCATTCAGGCAAATAAAACTTGTATAGTGGAATTTCGTAGGGCTAGTCTAGACATTCTCGAGACCGTAAAAACTTAAGGACTAAATCCCGAATCTCTACACGGATTGACACACGTGTTTATTCCAACAAGATTGTCAGATAATCCTGGTTTATCTCTTACAAAAGCTAGGACAGAAAGACGTAAATAAACCTACAATAGAATGCCTATAGCTAATGTTTCTCTAGTAAAAATATACCTATATAAATTTTGCCTTTAAAATATGCACCTTATCTACATAGAGCTAAGGAAATTATTTATATATTTTTATCTATAGTGGCCTTTTGTGGGGCCATTAATATTTTAGGTATTATTTATATGCACGGTGAAAAATGTTAATCTAAAATACGATCATTTTATTCGTAAAGACGGAACTGAAGTTCTTACGAACAAATTAACAGGGTTTCGTAAGAACTTCAGTTCCGTTTTTAACCGTTTTTACGAATAAAATTATCGTATTTTCGAATAACATTTTTCTCCGTGTAGTAGGTAATATTTTAGTTCAAAACGGCCAATAATATTTTAGGTACTTTAAGTTCTTTGCAAGACTTTTTATAAGGTTTGTCGAACGACGCAATCAACACTACCTTCATATTTGTAAGAAAAATTCAACGCAGACAATAACTTTGTGGAGACGGTCCAGTAGATGGTATTACCTCTTCCTTCCCAACCAATGTGTGCGACACACCTACTTACAAGATACTTTTCCGTGTGTCTCTGTCCCCCTAGTGCGGTAAGTGGCTAGGGATGGAGATTTCTGGAAATCTCTCAAGTCTTCCTACGAATTTACAATTGCTTCTCAACGATCGTAATCTAAGCATATCCACTGGCCTACTAATCTGGCTTCTGATATTATATATAACGGAACAAGAAAACTGCTTTATTCTTTCAAATATCCAAGGTAGGTAACAGAAGAAATTTACAGCTCATTTATTATTCGAGCTTTTTTATTGGGGTTTATGATATGCAAAAACAAAGAGGCCGGTTTATTCAACTGATTGTATTACACAATTTTTATTCGCGAACCCCTGCGTAATATTTTCCTTCCCGTTTTGCGGTTTCAATAAATCTGGCAACACATGCGTCGTTCGTGGAATTCAAAAAATGGTAAAACGGTGAGATTTTTCTCGCCAATGTAGCGAGTTAATCCAACGACCCGACCACCTCACCCTCTCCCCCTGCACCTTACCAACTCACCCACCACCCCTCACCGCTCCACCCTCTGTATCGTCTGACCCATCTGTCACAATTAGCCCGCGGTAAACCGGAAAACGATTTTGTTTCCGTTTTGTCATTAAATGCCGAACACAGTGGCCATTTTGTTTGAGCTTCATTACTTATTTATTTAAACGTGTGTTATAGTTTAGTTACGGTTGAACAAAGAAATGGCGTACGTAGTTTACAGGGACATATAAATAATAAAAACAAAAGACATACAATATTATTCATGTTAGACACATTATAAAGTTAGTTGAAACGATACATCAAGTAAATAAAAATGCAATGTTTAAAAAGATAATACAAAAACAGTAATAACAATATGATGATAGCTATAAGATTCAATCTGTCTCTTTGAAGAATATCTCTGTTATCGGATAAGACTGTCTTTCACGCGAGACAGGGATCGGTCAAACTATTCCGTTCATATTACTGCAAAACTAGTGCAGCAGATTTGAGTGAAAATAAAAAAGAAAAAAAAGACAAATTGTATCTAGTCGTTGACTCTTAAAAATGGTATATTAGTATATTATATTAGCCCTATTAAAAACACTCCAAAGACTCGGAGTTGTGCGTCTCCAGTTTGGTAGAGACTAACATAATATAATTAGGTATATTACAAACTTGTATTGGTCCAAGGCATATTCTGGAAGATAATTTACTAGGTATAATTGTTACAAATCTTAATCCTAGTTTTAATTATATCTTAACCTTACACCTTTATAATCATTTTCATTTATAGAAAAATTCTGCTATATTTTATTATTTCTAGAGTAATCCAAAAAAACTCATATTTATCTTAAATATTTTCGTGATCTGGGTTTCACATATAATATATTTCCTAAAACGCCTTTCCTTGTGTTCCGCGTAACGGCACTTTTTTATTTCTCCGGCTTTAATGTCACAAAGGATTCAGGGAATCTCTTGGAGAACTAAGTTTATAAATATATTTTATATTTAAGATTAATGGTAATTTGTTTTGTTGTTCGAGAGTTATATCCCGAAAATTATTACCCTGAATATCGCGGACGGGCGAAGGGGGAATACAGAAATGAAAAATGCGGGAAAATATTTCTCCGAGCATTTAATTTACATCGTGTTTCGTTAATAAAAATATTCCGAGACATTATTAAAATTTTCCCAGCCATTTTTAAGAGGGGTGGAACATTGAAATTGAAAACACAAGATAAATCTTGGCTGTTGTATGATAAAGTAATGCACGGTGTTACTTTGGTTATTTTAACAAATATATAACAACACGTCACAATATATGCTCTTCATAAACAACTAGAAAATGTTATCTATAAACTACATATATATTAGGTTAATAACGATGTATTTAAATTTTTTTTGATGTCATACATTATTTTTTATATGAACAATATAAACAAAAAAGAATAAGATATTCAAAGCTAAACTTTAATAAAATATGTATCCTTTTTCGTTGGTACAAAAAATTATTTTTGTGATAGTTATTGTCGAAATTTTTAAAAGTCATCTAGTGATATGTATGGCAATGGAATGAAGCAAAATTTATGCAGATCGAATATTTCCGTAGTTCCTACATAAATTCATCGCTACAATCTTGAATAGTTTGTTTCAAATGAATCACTTGTATAAGTCATTTTACAACTCACGCGTACCTATTTTAAATATTTCCAAAAAAAAAATTTTATTTAATTTTTTTTTTACTCTTTAATTTTCATCGGGGAAAATTGGGAATCTACATCACGTAGAGATTTTTTTCGAGCAGAGAATTTCTGTTTCTTTTGCTTTTTTTAAGCAACCAAAGGGTTAAAAAAAGGTTTTGGGCTGGATCTACACTTTGATAACTCCGTTGCGATCAATTTAACTTTTAAATAAATAAATTGTTTCTCCCTTCGTGTCATTTCCCATTCGTCCCCGTTCCCCTTACAACTCTTCTTCCTCTTCCCCTCCCGTGTCCCCTTCATCTCCCGCGTTCCCATTCCCCTACCTGCTTTCCCCCTCCCCTCTCCCGCTCGCCCTTTCTCGGGAACCCCCCCCCCCCCCATCACGCATTCCGCTTCCACCTTCTTCACCTTCCCTTCTCCCTCGTCCCCCCTCCCGAGAAGCCCCCCTCCTTAATTCCCCAACCGACCCTCCCGCATACCCCTCCCCCTAGCCTTTTTTCCCTGCCGCCTAACTTCACAAAATACACCAATTTTTCCAACAAATCGCGTGACCTATTTAATTTTTAGTGCAAATTTCATAATGCCAGAGCTCACCAGTATAGATATAGAAATATTCACGGGCATGTTCACAACAATTCAAAAAAAAACTATAGCAATCGGATGAAATTTTAATCGTAATCCTATGAATAGTATAGAAAATAATTTCATAACGCCAGAGCTCACTCTCCTATAACCTTCCAAATGTTTCATCGCAATCGGATGAACGGTATGGCTGCGCATAAGGTACGAACAAACAAACAGACCAACATTAACTTTTATATTTTAGATTTTGCATATTCCTGAAAATTGTAATAAAATATTAAACTCCTAAAATAATGATTACTTCGGAATTATGAAATACTAATTAAAAATCAATAAGTTATAATTAGTTAATTAAAAATCATTTTCATTAAAATTGTGCCAATTTTAATATCCAGATAACGCAGTTTATAAAAATCTGTGGGGTCATCGCAATCGATATCGGTACGATAATCTCATAACTAGTCAAAGGCTCTGATTGTGATTTCATTGACAGAGCGCTAACCAATATTCCATTCCCTTACTCCCAATGGATGGGAAACCCATTTTCTATACCCGATCGCTAGAGATGCTTTGTCTTTCCAACACTACATCTACCTACACACGCGCAGAATAGGCGCATTTAAAACAGACCAAAAAAGGCAACCCGGTGTCTTTTTTCAGACAATGACAGGCACCAATGTTATTTATTTGTGTGTTAAGATGAAGACATGCGGAAAAATGCAAAATCGTACAAAATCTTGTGTATTAGTTTTGAAAATTTGATAGCTTAGAAATAATATAGATGCTTCAATTAAATACTGTGAGTAGAACACACCTTGGCCTTTGAAGTGATCGAGTATTTTTTTAATAATCTTTTTAATAAGCTTAGAAAAAAATTATGCGTCTGACCTATAAAAAATGGTTAAAAGTGATAAATCTCCTACTTACAAATCTTTTTTCTGGTGTTGTTTTATTGAATAATGTAGCTAAATAAGTTTTTTATAGAGTGATCGGAAAACATTTTAATATTTGTATCTGAACTTCACAAAATAAAATAAAACGTGCATTTTGGCGACGTTTCTTTTTAGTGAATAAAAATAGGCGGTACCCAACGAATTTGTTAGTGCGAATTTCATCCTTATGCCATGTACAGAAGGATTTTAGCCCGTCGCTCAGTCTACGCCCAGAACCCGGGGCTAACGGACATGCCTTAGTCTACGCGGCGCTTCGATCTTTAAAAATATACTTGCGGAATAACAAAACACTGTGGTTTGCTAGAGATTAGGGTTTTTATTGGTACACGCCCAAAAATTGTTCGCTCCGCCCGATTCCGAATGAGTCAAGGACTAGTGGATCGTGACATTGTCCGATACATTAGTGATGTTTCTATAGGTAGGTAGGTAATCGTATGTTGAATGAGTATTCGAATTTGTATTTTATACGCTATACATTTTTTCATCATTGTGTAGATGTGATCAACAGTTGAAAAAAAAATGAAGTGGGTAGAATTATTTATTTGATCTTGTATGTTTCTCATAAAACTGTTTACCGTATCGATTGCTCGTTCCTATTAACCGCTTATTACATATATTGATCAGTTAAACGTAATATGTCGCAAAATTTTAATACATTTGTAAGCTTTCCATATGAATACTTATGCTGCACTTTTGTAGTACACTATTTTTCAGATTGGCAATGATATTTACTTTTGTTATTTGCAGTCCAATATTTTATTAAAATAACTCTTAAACCATTTTTTTCCATTATTTGTTTTTACATAAATAATTTTTGGTCAACCTTTTTCATTATATTGTTTCGAGTAGGTACCTATCCACTATGAGTAATAGAAAATCCAAGACTTAATTCTGAAGGTAATTTATTATATTTAACACTTGAGGTAATAATAAATTATTATAAGTTAAACAAAGATACAACGTAGGAATAAGGAGAGGGCCAACTGGGAGATCAATGCTCTTGAGGCGCTAGTGATGCTACTATATCTGTTGAGTGATTCTTGTCTAGGACCAAGTGTGCAGAATTCACACACGGCTCTGTCCGCCAAACCGATCAGCCACGGCAGCACACACACGGAAATATGGACATTCGGACGCTCGAGGGCCAACTTCTCATACAGTGATGATACGAGTATCTCTAGAGAAATTTCCCTACATCTAGGGAAAAAAACTTCTTCGGAGAAAAGATCAAATCTATTTATTAAGTTTTAGTTTTGTAGTCAAAATTCTCAAGCCAATCTGGGAAAATTTCAAAATATTCTGAATTTCTCGAGATCTTAAACGAAACCACTCTGCAGGACAACCGACTGCTAATGAGGTTATGCTCGGCGAGACGATCTGTTGCGCACATTCACACACGGATAGGCTCGTGGCGGACAGACGGACAACAAACCGACTGACCGTGCCGATCTGTTCGTCGTAGTAATACGGATCCGTGTGTAAATTCTGCGTATGAAGCATCGTTCAACATAATTATGTCAATGTGTTTTAATTTTCTTTGTAGGTATGTATCTAAATTCCATGTTGAGATTTTTCGGTTATGCAATTTATTGTTCATAATAAACCTGTATTTTGGGAGTAGTTAACATAAACACAAAATAGCGAAATAGATTGTCTTTTTACTTTTCCAAAAAATATCATTTCTTTCTATTGTGTTTCACCATTCAAATTAAGTTTTATTGTTTTTGTAATTGAATTTTTCCAACAATAAACGCGCTATTTTGTTTTTAAATTAACTGTAAGGCGATCCGCTCACTGAGGCAACTGAAAACTGCCAACTGGCAACTGTCTTTGTATGACAATGTGATGGCCCGCACACTTCACCATCACACAAAATCCCGTTGTCAATGGTAACGCAAGCGGTGACTCGCGACTTGCACTGCTGATTGCCGCGGCCGGCCATTTCCAGCTGGTTTCTATGTCTTGATTGGTCAAAAAGCTTGTTTAACCATAGACGAAGAACAATCAGCTGACAGCTGGCGACTAGCAACGGCCGGCCATGGCAATCAGCAGTGCAAGTCGCAAGTCACTGCTTACATTACCATTGACAACGGGTTTTTGAGTGATTGTGTAATGTGTGGGCCATCACATTGTCATACAAAGACAGTTGGCAGATGAGAGTTTTCAGTTGCCTCAGTGTGCGGAGGCGCTTTGAATTAACATTAATTTCGGTCTATTTTAAACTAATTCTAAAATCGAACAACAATTCACTTACCTCTTCGGAGTCAATTTTTGAATTGTTCTTGATGAATTTTCGAGCCTTCTTCGATTTTGATTTTACTTGATACTCATCTATGATCAGACGGGTATTTATTTGTGTCCGAATACCAAATATTCGTAGTAGGTTTAATCCTCGCATTACAAAGGAGCTTGGTTATTATGTACACAGTAATCCTGAACATCGGTTTAACGTTACCTCGTAATGGCTTCATTATTTTAGGGGATCAAATTTATGAAGCTATTTGCCCTTGTTTTTGCCTCGTTCTCTTCTCAATTATCTGCTGGCTCTTATTATTGCTGATTCCAAGATATTCCAGAAAATGCGAAGCCCTCCAAGGCGCTGTCCACACTTTAACCAACATAATGGAGGGATGAAGAACGGAATGAAACAGGATTAAAAGTTCATTATTCTTTAATAATAAAACATAAATCGATTTCGCAGGTTCAGCACTTTCAGTAGTAGGTAATAGCTTTCCTTTAACAACACGGACTATGTGAATTTAATTCCTTTAAAAATCTTTTAAAATCTTTTTTGTATGTTAATTAAAGAAAAAACACACCGATATGTTTTCGTACAATTATCACTCTGATTTCGAAGTAAATAATTTGTACACAATATTACATTAGAAAGCGGATAAAGGTAATTCGACGACTTACAAAATTTTACTTTAATTATAAATAGGTTTACAGTCGTTTTACGATTTCAATTAAAAAGAAGGAACACAAATCCATGCTTATAATATTTTAGAAATTGACTTTTTAGATGTTTTTAATTATTTAAAAGGATAATGATAATAACAATATAATATATTTACAATAATAAATCATCAATTAGCTATGTATATATTAATATCATCCTCAATTGTCTAAATCTACAAGCAATAATATGATTAACATAACCTAAAATAATGGCTCCTAACAACATTCGTATACGAGAAGTGGCATCCTTACTGATAAAAACGCTTTATTTCTATACATAATACAATAAATGATCACATACAAACGTTTAACGACCGTGATTTTAATTCATAATAATATTCCCTAATTCCAACAATACGGTTTCGAATATTATCTACACTTCGTCGATGTTTTTAATTTCCCACAGTCTTTCGATTGACTCCGTCACAAATGTATGTAGTTTTGGCACATTTTAAATAACACTACTTCTGAACAACACTCACACGATTATATGATTATTCATCACAATTACTTATAAATACACTTTTGTCTTTTTTACATACTGAATCATGTTCCGTTCCATGATTAGTATTTAACACGTATTCAGAGCCTTGGTCGTCACAAATAGCAATCGATAATGGCTGAAAAAGTGACTGCGATAACTAGGCAAAAAAATGATAAGTAAGTCTGTATTGCCGCTTTACTGTTGACATTGTTTTTGGAAGAGTCCAAGTTCTCCTTAGTAACATGTTCTCCACACCGACCGATCCCGTCTATATTTACATCAGCTAACACGTGTCCGTGGACTTCTAGCGGCGATATGCAGAAATTTGTTGTGAGGAAATCACCGGAAGAAGCGTTTCCCAGAGGGCCCTCGATAAGGGAATGGATTCTGCAATCACACGGAAAGTGATTCCCTCGCACGCTGAGGATTTCAACGCCTTCCACTGTAACCACTCCTGGAGCTGGAATCTCCAACAGATGGTTTCCGTGTAATCTCAACACTCTAACACTGTTGTTATAACCAATGTTTAACTCTTGTACAGCATCAATTTTGTTGTTGAGGATATTTAAATTATCGACATAAGACAGTCCTTCGAATGCTGCTGTTCTGATGATTCCAAGATCAGATTCTTGCAACGATAGAGTATGAATGTGTGTCATGCCCCTGAACGTGTAAGGTCGGAGAGACGCGAGATCCATAAATGCTAGCTTTATGAGACCGACCATGTCGAGACCTGCAAAGGCATCGGGTTCAATGGAACGGATCCCTGACGGGAAAGCAAGGTGCTCAACGTTGGTCAATCCTGAGAAGGCATTTGTCATTATTTTCTGAATTGGATTATTATTCAACATGATTGATTTAAGATAATTTGTTCCAGCAAAGGCGTAAGCTTCTATTTGAATTATCTTATTATGTCCAAGAAATATTGAAGAAAGGTTTTGAAGTCCAGCGAAAGCGAATTGGTTCAGCGTTGACAGAGGTGTGTATTGTATGGATAACTCCTTCAGTCTAGGAAGTCCTCGGAAAGCAAAAGGTTTGATTGCAGATATATTATTTCCGTCCAGAGATATTTTGCGCAGCAGCTTGAGGCCATTGAAGGCATCGCTTCGGATGACGTTGAAGTTGTTCCTGGTCAGCGAGAGATGCTCAACTGTTGAGGGTAACGTTTGCAGAGGAATCTCAATGAGACCACCAGTGTTACACAGTACCTGGAACAATGGAAAATATGCATTATTTTTTGTGCACAGTTGCATTAAGACATTTCTGGGATTATAGATACATTAGTTTTCTCACCATCGTAAACATAAGCTTCTCAGCATGTACGCTAATGTATACCATTCGGGCTAATTTTCCTAGGTACAAACGAATCTATTTATATTGGATTTATAATATTAACCGAGTCTATTTTATACGGTTATTTTAAAGTTAAGAAGAATTGTTAAAGGATCCACGTCATGCTCATGACAAGCAAGTTATTATTAGAAGGAAAACGAAGCAATTATTGTAATCATAGCAAATAATGTCCCGATCGTCACCAAAATCTGCAGAAATAACAGATTAGGAACACACAAAAGAGAGGGTAAGATAATGTGAAATGATTGGCGGAATCGTGCGTGATCTTATTATTGGGACGAATCGGACGGTGCAATTCTTTTTCTGTTTGTGTTATTTGATATTCTAACTAAAATTAACGATCATCACAGTAATTCTTGATGATTTATGTTGCGGGCACACGCGCCGTTCCGAACTAAGCTTTCCCAGCACGGAAGAACAATTTATTCACGGCGATAAATTCTTGAGTTTAATCGATAAACGACCAAGGGGCATTTAAAATGGCGTTAACACACCGCACTGATCACGGCTCTGACTGGGCGCAAATATCAGTACTCCCATTGACTCGAGCTAATGAGCTGAAAGGTGGACAATTAGATTTCATAAATGTTTCAAATGGTGAAAAGACAAGTACTAAAGTGCTTCTAAATGCTGTTGATTCGGTGTTCATTTTTGATATCTCATATTTTTTCAGTACCGATAAGGGTTCTGAATCATCCACTTCGAATCCGTAGGTCACTTTTTCGATTTTTTTAATGGTTTATATTTTTTAATTTAAGTTTATTTAAGAAACAAACAGTTTTTTTTATTATTTTACATTTGATAGTATATACTATAATATAAACCAGTTAAGTTCCATTTGCAATAATTTTGCTTATGGTTACAGATGGGAAGCTTTAAAAGTTATAATACGTATAATACACTACTGTGCGTTAATAATATCTTAAAAAGACTAATTTTTGGATGGTCCAAAGTGTTGTAAACCCTTAAATACGTGCTACGGATAATTTAATTTCGTCAAAACCCATGTTCACTCCTTCCTCTCCTCAAACCTCCACCTCTGTCCTCAACTCTCCACCCAGCATCTTCAAAGATGACATAGGCCTTGAGGAAATTATTTTCTTCGGGGCCTCCTGTGTGGAGTTAATATTTTAAAAAAAAATAGAACTGGTGAGTCAATAAGGCAATTCACAATCTTATATAGAAACAGAAACAGGGTTACATTACATTATTTTCCACCCAACAAATGCAAAGTATTGTGTATACAAAGGGATAACTTACTTCAATAGCCTTCCCGAAGAAGTAAAAAAAATAACAGAATTAGCAAAAGGGTCAAACTATTCTTAAAAAACTGTCAGCAATAAAATCCTATAACCTTAATCCTGTAAATCAAACCATAAAATATTTTATAATGTTTCCTTAATCTAGTCCAAGATATAATATTATTTATAGACTAAAAAATTGTATATTCTTACATAACTCCTACACCAAGCTCAAGAGCCAGTTCTCTTAATTGGTGTAGAATCAAAAAAAATATGTTTTCACCTTTTTGTTATACCTTTTGTTAAATTTGTATGTTTTATTTTGTTATTCTATAGTTAAACAATGATTAAAATTGTAAAATTGTTGCATATAAAAGGTGAAATAAATTGAAATAAAAAATTTAAAAATAAATAAAATGTGTTTTCAAGACGATACGGACAGGTGTTTCAAAAATGTTTGAATATTTTTAATTCGGTTAATGAGTTTGGTATTAAGGATCAAGTTCTCCGATTTATTCTACTCGTTTAAGAGGAACTTTGATAAGATGGTACGTATGGATGATTGGGTTTTGAAATCGTTTAGTAAGATTATGCATATGTACATTTTCATATCATCAGCGTGCAGAATGAAATCAAAATGACTGTTTGATCTCATTGAATATAAAGTAAAGAACAAGGGCCCTAAGGAACCTTTAGGTACCCTTGAGGTACTTATCTGTGCTATATAACTAAATACAAGGTAAAGAGCAGGGGCCCTAAATGAGAACCTTGAGGTACCCCCGAGGTACTTATCTGTGCAGTATAACCTTTTATCGTAAGCTTGACTTCTATTTTTAATGTCATTTTTTGTAAGCTTGACTTCTATTTTTAAAGTCAACTTTTCTCTTTTTGTCCATAGAATTAAGAAAAAAAATCGGTGAAAAGTCCTAAGTTCGACTGCCAAATAAAATCGTGTCATTGGGATTGATAATTGTGTTTTTACATAAATTAAAGAGTTGGTCAATAAAGATGTTTCCATAATTTTACTTAATACGCGGAGCTTTGATATAGGCCTAAAATTCTCAATATTGTTTGTCCCCCTTTTTAAAAACAGGAATTACAAAAGTTTTTTCCAAATCGTACGAAATACGCCTTCTTTGATAGAGAGTGTGAACAGACAGTAATGTCACCGGGGTAACAAGTTGTTCAGCACAATTCAAAATAAAAGTTGGGTGTAATTTATAACATCCAGCGCTTTTTTCATGTTGACATTTTTCAGTTATGTATTTATTTACGCCTTTTAAGGCTTTTACACATATATAACAATATTTACGAAATCATACTCGTAAACAGTGCAGGGCACGACTGTTTAAAACACTTGCACAAAAATAAATATAAATTAAAAACATTATTGAATTTGGTCCACACGATTTTTTTTTTCAGCCGACAAAATACTGTTAATGTGTTAGTCAATTCAAAAAGCTTTATCCAAATATTACATTACTTGATGAAAAAAATTTCAGTAAGATATGCTTATATATTAAAATTGATGTACTAAATATATCAACATCGGATATTTGTTTCTAGCAGTTGAATCCGTCGCATAGAAGTGTAATATTGGGTCGTTGATGTAGAATTGCTACAATAATATGGTAGGTACTGTCTTGTAACTGACCTGTCTGGAGTATGAAAAGAGATTACATTTAATAAATCTTTAAAAATATCAAACATTTTTTTTTTTTAATTTTTCTTTATTCATTAAACTGCTGGTTACATATTTTGAGAATTTTACGACCACCACGCTAGGCACATGCCCGTGTTGTGGTGGTCAATTAATGATTTTATACAAACAGGTTAAATTGGAAATGATTTCTACGATCAGATAATTTTATTAAATTTAATGAACAAAGAACGTTATCGTTATTTAGGCATTCTCTACTAATGCCCATTTTAAAATTTACATATCTTAAAAATTTAATTTGGATTCTTTCAATCCCACGTGAATGAACCGTATAATTTGAGCAACAAACCGTGGAATTGTATTTATTCTATATGACTCCTTACGGGTGACATATATAATATTTTTACAGTATTGACATTGTTGAAATCACAAGATATCCTTAAAATAAATCCCAACATTTTCAAAGCTTTATTGGTTATTATTTCTATGTGCTTGATAAAGTTGAGTTTCGGGTCAAACCAAATACCCAAGTCATTAATTTTCGACAGATATACTAACGACATATTGTTAATGGAATAATAAAAAAAATATTGGATTATTTATTCGATTAGATGTTAAGTTGCAAACGGTTATCATGACACCATATAATAAATCTCAACAAGTTATTTGACAATATCTGCCAATAGTTAATGTTTCTCATTGCTTTGAATAATTTCAGGTCGTCTGCAAACATTAATACTTGAACACCATTGAAAATATATAACACATCATTAACAAATAATAAAAACAGAATTGGACCTAAATGTGACCCCTGGGGAACACCACTCTTAGCAGTGAATTTGTAGGAAAATGTAATCAATTTTAACAGCAAGTGATCTGTTGATCAAGTAACTATTAAGAGGATACCCGGCAGTGATTTTTCCATACAAACGTATTCCCTATTTATCTCTCTGGATTTTAACCCTGGAGAAAATATTGTTTTTGCATAAAATAGATATCAACTACTAGCGTGTCGGTACTTTTTGGTTTTTTTTGATAAGTTACTTTTTATAGAAGTTATGACCTTCCAAAAATCAATAAAATTGACTGGTTTAAACGCCGTCAAAAGATGTTCAGTATACAAACCAGACAATGTTTTTTTAAAAAAAGCAAAACGTACAGACATAGAATAGTTTTTTCTTATGTAGTTGGTAAAAAAAAATTGAAAATCAGTCCACTTTTGGAGGAGAAAAGTGGGGAATACAAAACCTCCATTTTAGTTAGGTGTCAGTGCATTGTCCCTTTTGCTCAATATCCGGTGGAGTAAGAGCAACAGTGACAGCAATATTTTAGTAACATCAATTTCTGCACCACCGGGTATCATCTTAAACCACTTATATAGTAAACCACATATACCGAATTTATGCAGTTTATTCAGCAATAACTCATGATTAACTTTAATTAACATCATGATTTTAGGTAATAATACCTTCACATCTCTCAAGTATTTCCCGTCGATTTAATACGAATTAAGTTAAACAAGTGAAACAAGATGAATTTGTAATCGAAGTTATTCTTTTCAGAAAGTTCAGAGTTTCATGAGTTGAACTTTTAAGTACATTGTCTGATATTATTTTATATTATATTTTCGAATTAGGAATGAGTATCTAAACCGTTCTGAAATATTAAAAGAAAATTAATTTTAAAAGCGTGCGAACACCTTCAGCTAATTGGGAAACTGCTTTCGACAACGGTGTTATCAAGACAAACAATTTTCTGCTATTAATAAGTAAAAAAAAATAACAGGAACCTTAAAGGTTATTTCGTGCGTTTTTCCAAATCGATTCAATTGATAAATATCAATATTTATTTTCTTGTTTAACAATTTTTATGAGAGTCACTTGGTCCACGATTTCTTCTACCATTTACTATCGCATTAAATATTCTCATTTCTACATTCATTCGTTTGACGTGAACAAACCATATAAAATATTTAAATGATTTCATCACCGAAATTATTTGAAAAATAATAAACCGTTCACCTTACAAATACGTTACGTAAAGTCACCCAATAGAGAGGTCGTACGTATGTGTTGTCTTCCTTCTTACACGTCTTCTATTATTATCATCGAAAAAGACAGAAGATACTAGAATGATGACGTCACGCATGATCCTGGGACTACTTTAGTCAACCGGCAAATGCTAAACAATTGTAGGTACGCCAAAATATTAATATGATGATAAAAAAAAATCAGTCAACAACATCCACTTTTCGAAAAAAAAAAACATTGGCGAAATATTCGTTTGGTTAAAAGCTTTATCGGTGACCCCTTACTCAAAGTATCGATCGTTCTTTCAATAATAATATTACAGCACACTGTTCTGGCGGTTTGTAACATTCAACATGTTGTTATAATAATTTGCTTAATTGGCTGTGAAATAAGCATTTGGTGAAATAGGCAGGCGATGTAATTTACGAACGAACGAATGACAAATTATTTAAAACTCGTGTAGTTACTATTATTTTACTTGTTTGGAAGATAACTGTAAAAATAATAATTTTTGATACTGAAATGAAATCACCGTTTGTTAGACCAGTTAGTGGCTGAGTTCACAAATGCGTCTGTTTTCCACCCAGATGTCGTAGATTCAATTCATCTTCTGGCTAAGTCTTTCATCATTGCACATGCAACATCTTCCGTTTATAATAATGCTAGTAAGAGGAATGTAAATATTGTCAGATTATTTGTAACTTGAAAATGTTCGCCTTCTTAAGATGATATTTTGAAAAAAAACTATCGCAGTTCTTCGTGAATTTAAAGTGAGTGAACATGCAAAAACAAATTAAAGAAGGTTTGTCAGAACAGTGCAATGCCATTATATGTTTGTAAAATGTTAAAACATTATTATTTTGTAAAATGGTCGCGGAATTAAAAACAGTATTATATAAAAATATAAAGCTGTCGGCTGGTTTGTTTGGCTAGTAAGTGTGTTTAGTCAAATAGCTGAAGGTCAGCCGAGAAAATGTTTTGCGTTACTCCTGTGTGTCAACAGTTATTTTTTTACTTTTTTAATAATTGTAAAAGTATATTATTGCACTATTTTTAAATTAATAATTTTGCAACACTTCGTTTTAACCACGAATACGGATTTCTCCCGAGGCTGATCAAAAAAATCTCTTTATTTATATTTTTTACTACTGTTTTTTATTCTCCTTCGATGGCGCTACAGCCCATAACATTCGCCTCCAACTTCTCCTGTCTTCAGCGGCTGACTTCCAGTTTGTTATCTGGAGAACCTGTGCTGTATCCCCTCTTACCTCATCTTCCCACCTCAGTCTGGGTCTTCCGACTTTTCTCTTTCCACCTGGGTGTCCAGTCATAATTCTTTTTGCATGTACAGGGCTGGGCATGTACAGAGAGGCATTTAGAGGCCGAGCATCTCCTATGGGCTGAGATGTTAGCGGCCTGATATATATCATATTAAACCACATATACCGAATTTATGCTGTTTATTCAGCAATAACTCATGATTAACTTTAATTAACATCATGATTTTAGGTAATATCTAATACCACATATTCTTCTTAACACCTTTGCCGTCAGTGTCAGCGCCTCACATCCATGTGCCAATACTGTTTTTTCTACTTATTTACTATTTTCCATTACTACTTTACTTTTCACTTTTTACTGTTTCTTATCTCAGTTTATATTTTCTTATGTTTATCAAAACTTAAAAATATCATAGTATATATTTTATAAAATTAAGATGCTCATAATATGTCTCACCCTGTGTGGTATGGTATGTCAGCCACTGGAGCGATTTAGGTCCAAATTTGGACCGCTTTTTTTTGCGAGTGATATCGGTTCAAAATTGCACCACCTTTCTTCCTACCATTCGTAAAACATTTATTATAATTATTTGAAACATTTACATGGCCAGCATTTATTCTATCAAATAGTTGATAAAATAGGCTTTATGTGTATGGCCTTATCGATTGTCTTTGAATTTTTCTAGAATATTTACCCGCCTCGGAACAGACTTTGTCTAGTTAAAAGAACAAAAAATTGTAATCATCCAATTTATATTAAATAAACGCCCGGGTTGCCGGCACTGAAAAAATAAAAAAATAAATAAAAAAATACATGTATAGATACATATGTATACACTAACGACAGTGATATTCTAGCGAAACGTCTGAGAAACACCTTTTTGTATTGCTTGCTCTTATGTTTTTTTGCGAAAGAGGAACTAAAGTCAGCTCTGGCCGTAATACCTATACCTGTACGTACAACCTTCGGTCGAAGCCGTCTATGCCCTGTGATCACTTAGAGGAATTAAACCGCCTTGTTTATTAATGACCAATGTTCATGAATATTGACTTTTCGTCATAGAGTCAATAAAAACGTTATAAACATATTATAACGCTTATGTTAATCTGCGTCTCAACACAGGAGTTTCTAGTGAGATAGGCACAGTTCTGTAATTTAATTAATAATTAAGAATAAAAATTAAATAAAAAGAAGTCGATGAATTCTCTTATCCAAGCTGTCAGTCAATGGCACAGCGTACCCTTACAACAACAATGGCTAAGGGTCCTGAAAAGTTTCTGTGATCTTAATCGTCAGTTATGTTTAGTTATTACATATTCGGTGAATAAAATTATGTTTAACACTGGACATCGTATTGATTAATACATTTTACAAACATCTGCTGTGTTCTGTGTCCTGTTGAAAGCAGGAAAATTTTCATTTATTTTTTTAATCTTAAAACATTGTTCTCTTACATTGCACTACATTCTGTTATAGCACATAAAAAACATTGCAAATGAAACAGAATGTAGTATCTACCTACGAGTATTACACAACGTGAAAACGGTGACACGACCGACGACGGTTTAAATAAATATTTTTTTATAAAAAAATTTAATGCAGGTATTCCGTTCATCTTCACGAAACTTTAACTTTGTTAAAAGTTTGTATTTGTGTAACTTAGAATACGAAATAAAGTAAATCATGGAGGTCTGCAGGCCACAAATAAACTTTTCTAAACCCCGCTCATTCCTATCCACAATATCAACGGATTGAGTCACTCCCGCTGGGTCTTGAATTTAGGCTTTCTGTCATCTGGATTATGCCCATATGACCAGCCCATCTCACTCTTCGGTACCTACCCACAGAAACAATTTGATTCTGGAGTAGGTACCTTCATTAATGATTTTAATCCTGTTCGATATATATTCTAAGAACGGACCCGTTAGCACACTCGACCGATAAGTATTGATAGGATAACTTTCGGTAACTTCTCATCGTTCCCTAGGACAACTGTAGATCGCTAACGTGCAAACAAAAGTTGACGTCGAATATATTATGGACACTTAGTCATTGTGAACTATTACTTAATCTTTGGCGATCTGCAGTAATGCTAGGGAACAATGAGAAGTTATCGAAAGTTATCATATCAATCATTATCGATAGACTGTGCTAGGGGGCCAGTTCATGAATGAAAGTATTAGCCAAAATATTATACCTCAAAAACTCATAAAATTAATAATTATTTTAATGTACAGCGTCTATCAAATAAAACGCTTATAACACGACTTTTATATTTACAAGAAGAGCACTTCTCCACATTCTTGATACTTTGAAAAAACAACTAACCAATGAAATCTTACCAACGAAATATGTAACGTCTGGTTTGCGCTACATCCAAGTAATTTGTTTCAAAACAATATAACGTAGAATAAGAGCAATAAAATTCATGAAAACGTTTTTATTGCCTTACGGAATAGCCTTCCTGAATTACCCACATATCCTAGCGGCGGTGGTGCATTTGTTCCCGGATATTCCCGTTTTATGCTTTCAAATTCCTTGATACATTGAGGCGCATTAATCTTGGCGTAAGTGAGAAATATGGGATATCAGAACACAATGTATTTTCATTGAGTTTTGTGATCTTTGAAGGAGCTGAGAATATAATGCTCAATAAATAAAAAAGTATTTGTTATTATGAATAACTATAAATTTATTATGAATAACTATAAATTATTTGTATGTAATTTATGTAGGTATTAACTATAAGCGCCCCGGTGGTTATTTTACATATTTTTATATTTTATATCATTTACTTCATGATACAGAGACAACAATAGTTTTCAATATTTAGATAACAAAAAATGAACATGAGATAATATATGATAGATAAAAAGATACATTTAAATTAATATGAAATATTTAAAACATATAGAGTAAGGGAATATAAGGGATGCTCCTAAAATCGCTATATAAAAATATCTTTTTTTTTTTACATTCTCCACACAGGAGGCCCTGAGGAAAATAATTTCCCTCAGGGCCTATGCCATCTTTGAAGATGCTGTGAGGAGGGTTTTTTTGAGGAGAGGAAGGAGTGAAAGTGGGGCTTGAAGAGACCCATGTTGTAGGAAGGAGGAAAAAGAGAGGCCGGCAAATCGTACCACAGCCGAGCTGTTCAACACAAGAACGAATCGTAGAAGCGGCCCGTTCTCATGTGACAGATGTCAACCGTGTACATATGTTGGGCGCTCGTTTGTCGTGTTTTCCGATTATGCACCGGTGCCGAGGGGATCAATGACGCTAGTTCCTCTGAGCAACTTCCATTGTAATACCGGTAGAACAAGGATAAAATTCTCACCCGATCGCCTGTGCTCTAAAGATTGCAATCCGTTTGTTAAGACGGGAGAATCTATCAAGCAAACCGCCATTTCTGCACAGAGTCGAGGGTTTTTTTAAGGTATATTGGGGCTCCTGACCAGAGATGGCTGCCAAATTCAACCGTGAGGCGTACTTGCGATTTGTACAGGGTTAGCAGTTGTGCACTATTAAAGTATCTGCGAACCCTGTACAGTACGTCCAGTTTCTGAGAGGCCAACTTAACTCTGGCCTTGATGGAGCCGCCGTACCTGAGCTGGTCACTTAGAGTTATTATTATTTTTTTATTTTTTTTTACTTTTTTTTATACATGTATTATACATTATTTATTGAATGTTTTGGCTGCCCAACTAGGAAGAATCCCGTTTTAGGGCAGTCAAATTAGGATGATATATGGAACACAGATATTTAAATAATATAAAAATGATAATAAAAAGTCCTATATAAATTTGTTGGATAAAATAATAAGAAGAAGAAAACAAAAAGAGAAGAAACAGAATAAAATTAAACAAATAACCAATTAAAATATGAAGATAACCGTTGTTTGTTTAGCAAAATTATTTAAATAGTAATAAAAAAAATTTAATAAATAATAAATATAAGTTTTATCTACTTAAAAATAAAGGATTAAAAAAAATAGCTAATTGGTGTTTGCATTGCAAATTATGGTCTTACATACGTATTTTGTATGAATAAAAACTGGAAGAGAAAAAAAATAAAATAAAGTAAGATAACTAATTATGCATGATTATGACTATTGTTTGTTTATCAGAGTTATTGAAAAAGTAATCTTATAAAAGGTATATGTAGTTAATAACAGGGATTTAAATATATCACAATAAAGGTAACTGGTGTTTGAATTGCCTATTATATGAATATTAATAAAAAAGAAAAGAGAATTAAAAGAAATAAAATAACCAATTATTACATGAATATTACTGCTGTTTGTTTAGAAAAGATTTTAGAACAGTAATAAAGTTTAAGGTATATACATGTATTCTTAATAAAAGAGGATTACAATATAAAGGTAATTAATGTTTGCATTGCATAGTATAAGCCTAGATACATATATTTTTTATAAATATAAATAACAAAGAGGGGAGAAAGAATATAATAAAATCAATTATCTGCTGCTTTTTGGCATACTGATTTAAAAGAAATAGGTAGGTACATACATATAAATAAACAGAAGATTAGAACATAAAGGTAAGTTTTACAGAAGATTAGAACATAAAGATAAGTTTTACAATGTTTTTCTGGTATTTTTTTTTTTTTTTTTTTTTAAATTTCTGTTCTTGTTTTAGGTTTGTGTCTGCATTTCAATTTTGGTGTAGTAAAAGTTCACTCTCTTTTCTCCCTAATTGATAAAGCCAAGTAGTGGTCAATTTACGAAGAACACCTGTGCTTTCCTTTTTCCAAGCATTAGGCATGAAGTTGTATAGTTTTGGACCTAAGAATGACAAGTTTCTTTGAGCTAGGGATGTTTTGGTTGTGGGTGGTACAATTCGATTTGTACAGTTACACCGAGCATATCAATGGAGGACCTGTTTGGAAGAATGCTACCGTTGAAGGAGACTAGATTGTCATTTCGATTCCTTTTAGACGTAATCAGACATGATTGGGTCTTTGAAATATTGAATTCGACGAGATTATTCTTACCCCAAGAGAAAACACTCTCGAGGTAACCTTCCATTCTTTGCTTCAAAGCCCTCCGAGCCGTTGGAATTTGTGCACCCTTTGGGGGCTTGTCAAACAGAAAGCTATCATGGACTGTTACTGTCATCCGCTGATGTGCAACAAAAACAAAGTTGGAGATAGAACCGATCCCTGTGGGACGCCATTTATCGAGTGTGGGGAAGAGGTGAAACCATCAGCAACCGTCTGAATCGACCTCTCACGTACACAAGGAAGTCCGTAAGAAGGCAGTTTGTTGACAAGTCCTTGGTGCCAGACCCGGTCAAAAGCCTTGAAAATATCCAGTGCGACTGGTTTGGTCTCAGCAAAACGTTCTAGGCATCGCCCCCAAACATGCGTCACATACGCGAGAAGATCACCGCACGAACGTTGATAACTTTGTTCTTCTCGAGTTATGTGAACAGTTTGTCGTTGATCACACGTTCCATCACCTTGGATAGAACTGATGTGATCGCTATTGGGTGGTAGTTGGCCGGGTTGGAGCGGTCACCCTTCTTTGGTATAGGATGGATAACCGCTTTTTTCCAACCAGAGGGTACAGAGCTAGACTTCAGGGACATTTTAAAAAGCTTCGTCAAAATTGGAGCTATTTCTACAGCGCACTGCATTACCAGGGCGGGGATTCCGTCAGGCCCGCTAGCTTTATTAAATAACTTTAACTTTATTAAATAACATTCTAAACTTTAATGAAATAACTCAATATTTTTGGTGAAATTTTTTCCAAGTGTATGAAAACTGGAAATAGGTACATGTCTGTGGTAGTTAGGCCCGGAATTAATAAGTCCACAATAATAAATAATCCTGAAATCTGTGCTGAAAAACTGAAGCAATAAAAATAATTTGATTGAAAATATTAGTATTATCTCGGTTTTACTAAATGGTTAACTTATGAGTTATTCCTATTTCGCTAAATATGTTTCACAATGGAAAGATTGGATAAATAATCAAAATGGTTTCTCGCAATTTTTTCTCAGATTTATGGTGGAAATAAAATAAAGTTCCTTTATTTTCCTCGTACTGTGGATGTTTATTTTTAATAGACAATAATTGTGTTCACATGGGTAAGGGGACACTAGAAGCGAAGCTTTAAGCTGGTGGGAACAGAAAGTGCCCCTGTAATTTTGCCTCGAAGGTGGCGTTTGAGAGGCAGTCCGTATATCAGGGGTAGCTCATTCCAATGGCGTCACGCCTGAACTTTGAAGGAAGGGACAAATTAAAGAACAAAATAAACAAAAATATATATACCTGCTTAGCAGGGGTAAAAGCAGGGGTGTAAAAAAGTACCTTTAATATTTTTTAGAGAAAAAAAAATTACCCTTGGAATGCCAGCGAAACTGTTGCGGATTGGCTAAGAACTCATCGCACTTTCCCCGATTTTATGGTATTTCGAACCTTAAAAATGCTCCTAGCATAGTAAAATAATTTTCATTCGCTTGGCAAGGAAATAGTTTATTTAAATATTATTCGGGCTTGTCGTTTCGTTACTTGCAAACCTATTTTTTTGTCTGTGAAAAAGCGTATCGCAAATTCAGCATCAAATACATTTTTTTTTCAAAAGTGTATTGCTGTATTTATTTACAGGGAAGCCTCAAACAACTTATTTTATTATGAAAAACGCTTATTTAGCCGGGAAATATAACTAAACTCAAGAATATTACCCTTATTGAGAGAGAGAGCGAAAACATTTCCGTAAATATAAGTATCTATTCTGGACAAACAACGTAGAATATATGTATGTATACGATTTTAACCGCTTGGACACATAATGCTTGTTTTCACGACAATTTAACGTAGGTAGACATAGGAATGACGTATGCCACGCACCTGAATTATTAAAAAATATATAAACGCATTATCTGGTAAGACGGTATAATTTACAAAAACGTAATTTTGCTAAAAACATGTAAGTTATCACGAACACGATGTCAGCCAGCGCATGGCGCGATGGCGTGCCGCTCAACCTTTTAAATGGCACACTACGTTCCAGATGTTTCATGAATTGATGAATTCATCAAAGAAAGAAGTTACTTTTAAAGTTCTGTGAAAATTCTATTCAGGTTCTGTTATTATTACAGTTTTTTTTAAACAACCGACCAATAGATAACTTGGAAGCACTTTAAATTTAAAAAATCCCTAAATAATAACGCCACTATATTGAATAACCAAATTAATTTATCGTTTAGTCCCATTCTAGATATATTTCCAATAAACCACCCTATTATTACCGGAATTCCCGCAAATACCCCTCCCCCTTTGTTAACCTCCCACTCAAACTCCTGTATATTTTTTTGTATACATCTGTCAATATTTTTTATCATAGATTAGTTTTAATATTCTTCTGACGAAGGAAGGGTTCTTCCGAAACATGTAGAGTTTAATTAAAATTTAAAGTGGTCTAAAACAAATTTATATATTTTTATTTTAAATTATGGCGAGACACAAAGTTTACGAATATGTAACAATTTCATTACTATTGTAAAAATTGGTTGAAAACTTTTGTCACTATGCAATAAGCCGATCTGTACAAAACCAACCTATTTGCACGTATTTTTTTAAAATATAGCATAAGAATCCCAACTGCTCCAAACCTTCTTTCCAAGATTGATTTTGTGTTTGAAATTTGTGAGGCAAAAATGGATATCGGAATCGTTTATTGGATAACAACACCTCTGCCACTGCAAGTATTTCGCTACGTTTGGGGACTTAACACCGGTGCCCTGGTTCATGGGGAGAGGTTTGTCTAGGTTTTGGCGACGAATGATCTGGACACACTAAATCCCAGATTCCTACCCACCCCTCATACATTTTAACTTCCCAGAACCTTCCTTTCCTTAAAAATACCCTCCACACAGCATCCCCAAAGGTGGCATAGAACCCGAAGGAAATTATTTTAAATATTATTTTACTCATGGCCTTATGTGTGTAGAAACAGCTAATGTAAAAAAAATATTTATATTACTTATAAAGGTAGAATTTATAACATTTTCTTGAAATTAATGAAACTAATGGCAAATGCTGAATCCCAATTTTTGTATGTATTTTCAGAAAATTAAGACCCCTAGAAAATTAGACTTTGAAAGTAAAACCCTTAAATTGCACATCACTAGCAATCGTTTAAAGAGTAGAAGAATAAATAAAACCTCAAAAGTAAAAATTCAAATAAATAAAGTAGGGAATGAACGTGATATTGTGGGGTAATTAGGTACTACTACTTGGTGACTAACTCTGAAATCAGCTTTTTGGGAAATTGAATAATGAGATTTTCTAATAAATCTGTTGTTGTACATGTATTTAAGTATTGTATGGTATTATTAGTTATAATTTTTATATTTCACCCTCCCTAGCGTGGAGGGTGAAATATCACAATAAACTATATGTACTTTCAATAAATCATGTATTTAAATAAATAAAAATGAAATTGTTGATAAGTGTGTTGGGAACCGTTATACTTGCATTTTGGAAATGAGAAAAATTCTATATATAGATATAGTATCACTTACCTAGTTTCGGAGATACCTAGTTGTAGTAATTACCCCACGATAGATAGGGTAATAGTGAAATTTATGACGGTTTTATAATAACATACTGGATTCATAATTAATGCGGCTTAAGATTGAGAGTAAAATATTTATATTTCAATCTCCCTTAGAATGATGTCCTAACCCCTTGACCGGTGGCATTTTATGTTCCCCATAAAAGTATTTATAGGCGAAGGTGTTAGAGTCATTCCGTTATTTTATTATCTACGGTAGGTACAGGTACAGTATCTCCTGTTATATCGCCTTATAAAATATGGGAAACCACTTACAATATAAAATCCCCCGTATAGAAATTTAATGGAGTTTTTAAATTTATTAAACATATAGAAACTGAATAAATATATAAATAAATATAAACCTACTGTGAAAATAATCTTCATTATTGAGCACCGTATAAAAGTCCGTATAATAACCAGTGTTACTTTGGCGACCCTTATTATTGAAGTATGGTGTGATGATAAAGGTAGTGGGAAGAGGAAGAAGATAAGATAGAGAAAGGTGGGGAAGTACCTGACTTTTCAGATCTTGTCTCCAAACACCGCTAACCACCACAACAAGGGCATGTGCCTAGCGTGGTGGTCGTAAAATTCTCAAAACATGTAACTAGCAGTTTAATGAATGAAGAAAAATTAAAAAAAAAAAATTTCATGTTAACCAACGTTTTGATTATGTATAATGGTGCTAAACCAGGGCGATACTGAAAGTATCTAACACTCTGGAAAGTTCTGTAAATATACAATGTATTTTTATGAATTAATTGTGAAATAATACAAATTATTCAAATAAAGTTTACTTGTTCACACCGTAGCCAAGGATTTAAATGTCTGGCAACATTTAGTCTTTAATACCCTAATATTTCTTTAATAACTTAAAGAAAAAAAATTCTATTAGAATATGTGTTAAAAAGTGTTGTATTGAATGCAGTGGCTGTAACGATTTTATGTTTCCTACGGAAAATTTATCGGAAGCATAAAACAATATTTATTATAAAAGTTGTTCAATGAGCTCCCTTCCGATGTAAAGGACGCTAAGTCTTAATAGCACGTAGGTAATAGAATATACTATTTTAGTAGTTTTAGATATATACAGATACACACTAGATACAAAATGTTCAAAATTTATATCTAATTATAATATACAAAAAAAGCCGTTATTTATTATTTCTCGAAACGTCTAAAACGTTCATAATTAGTTTTTTTTAATTATTTTTTGTGATTCAAAATTACATATACATTATAAGAAACCTGTCCTACTAGGAAGGTTTCCTATTTTAGAACAGTCAAATTTACAGGTTTAGTTCACATTAGGGAGGTACATTCTGTTATTTATAGAGCTTAATACTAAATGAATTACGGCACAAGAGACATAATTATTATAATTGTCAGATTCACAATACTAGGTTTCAAAGCATTAAAGCAACTAAATAGAGTATTAGTAGTAAAAAAAGATATTCAGAATACCAAATATAAAATTATAATGATAATATATTAAAGTCATAAAGAAAAAATATACTTTTTCACATCTAGCAAACACTTTGTGGGAATACATAAATATAATAAACACTATAATACTTTGTTTTAATTCCGCTTTATTATTTCTTTATCCAACCGGTTTCGATTCAACCTGAACCTTCCTCAGGGATGAATAAAAATATGTTGAATATATAAAAAAATATACATAGTATTTAAAAGAAAATTAGAAGACGGAGAGAGGACATTAACTTAGACGGGGGCGATGGGTGAGGTGGCTAAGGGTGGGGTAAAAGTGGGCGGGGATAACGGAAATATTTAAAAAATGGGGCTGTTCGACAAATCAAATTTTTTATTAAGTAAATTTGTTTTATTTATTTTTAATGACTTTTTTGTATTTCAAGGGTTTCTAGATTATTAAGTCGTAGACCTATCCCATTTCTATGTAATACATCTATCCCGGAAGATCTATTAAATGAGTGATCTTTATTTATTCTAATTTTCTTTTAAATACCATGTATATCTGTACTATGTTAATAAATATGGAAGCCGTACTCTTGAATACCTAAGACCAGTGATTTTCAATAAAATCAATAAAAACTTAAATTTTGAAAATATTACAGATTATGCCCTAAAATGATAAAAATGTGGTTAATTAACGAAAACTCCATGTATCTTTAAATATGAATTGATTATTTTAATGTAGCTGCCAACATATCTTATTATTAGACATTTACATTAAAATATCTTATAGATATAATTCAAATAATCTAATATTATTGTGTGATCTATCCTAATTTCTTAAAACTATAAATGTATTAACAAATATTTCCTTATGTATAATATCACAGCTTTGTGGGACTACCCTTATTTTGTACTAATGTATTATATACTAAATAAATAATAAAAAATGTTCAATATATTTTAATTCATCCCTGAGGAAGGTTCAGGTTGAACCGAAACCGGTTGGATAAAGAAATAATAAAGTGGAATTAAAACAAAGTATTATTGTGTTTATTATAAAAAATATACTCATTGATTCATGAAACCGACAAATAAAATTGAAAACTTTTTTTCATATAATTTTCCACTAGAATGTTTTGGTGTGTATTATGAAAGTGAATGATTGATTTGAGTACAGGTAATCATAAAGTCTTATTGTAATATTTCGTGATCTGTCTTCTCTTTTCGTGTTACAAAAAATATTAAGCAAGTAAAGTCAATAACAGGATTATTTTTATCCATACTTTAAATAAGAAATGAGTCATACCTGGCCTCAAATTGGAAGGATTATGGAAGTAAAAATGGTAAAATTCGAGATATCTTCAGAATAATAAAGTATGAGAGTGGAAGTAGAAGTGTCAGTGGTGTCAGAAGGTGGTGGTTGGGTACATACCTGAGACTGTGACAAGCAGATGCACTCGGCGGGGCAGGACGAGGGGGAGGCGGTGAAGAAATTATCCGACAGTGTGACAGTTATCCAGCTGAGCGCCATCAATAACTGCCACATCGCGCGGGGCACCACTGGAACCAAACATCCATCATTAGTACCTAGTATCGGGGGCCACAGCCTATATCAGAGGTGTCCAACCCAAATCATTTGGTAGGCCAAAATAAAATTACTGAGCTTAGGTGGGCCCATAGATGGGAGGGGGGGGATTTTTCTGAAATGCTGATCTTTAAATCCGTCAATCACTTTAGAGTCCCAACTGCTCCCGTCTGGAGCCATTGGGCTGAAGACAGTATGGAGGGGAAGGAGATGGGGGAGAGGAAGGTGGGGAAGTACCTGACAATTCAGATCTGGTCACCAAACACGGCTAAAGCCATTTCAAGTAACGTTTCAATGCTGAATGGTGGTCTTACACGGAGAAAAATGTTATTCTAAAATACGATAATATTATTATTAAAAACGGTTAAAAACGGGACTGAAGTTCTTATGAACAAATTAACAAGGTTTCAATGTTTATTGGCGGGAACATGTAAGAATAATTTGTTGGTATACGTAATTTCGTACGTATACCAACAAATTATTCTTACATTTTCCCGCCAATAAACATTGAAATACTAGTAATTTGTTCATAAGAAATTTAGTCCCATTTTTAACCGTTTTTACGAATAAAATTATCGTATTTTGGAATAACATTTTTCTCCGTGTACACCAGGGAGATACTGATATATATACTGAGTATCTTCCACTATTCTATTTATTATTATTTTATTAATCAATTGTGAAATAACACAAATAAAATTTATTTGCGCACGCCGGGTTCCAACCCGCGACCTCCGGATTGCCAGATGAGAGTCTTGTCCCTCTACCACGGAGGCCGTCGGTAAATGGCATTAATTTTTACCGGTAAATCGGTGTCAAAAAATGCACGCGCCTTTATGTGTCCTTTACACTCACCCTCCACTTATTAAAATCAGGGCAGTTGCATTCCATCTTCCGAGAAGCGTGCAAAAAAAATATACTGGTTGGAATTGATTCCGAAAATAAACTCCTAGTGCGGCTATGCGCCTAGCACTTTTCAAGCAATAAATCAACAATCCCATCGGAGTCCGAGGTCTAATAACAAGAAAGTTCTAATTTCATCAAATAAATTTTGGAGAACGATATCTTCTTTTTATTTGTGTGAATTCAAATATCCAAAACATAGAATGCTGAAAACTTTATTTTGGGCCTCAAAAAATGTTCAATTGGGCCGCAGGTTGGGCGTGCCTAGCCTACATCATGCTGACAATTCCACAGAATTACAGTATCAACCGCCTACGTCATATCATCCTATCATCACACGACAGCAAAATTTAACGCCTTTTTTATACAATTTGTGAAGAAGAATTTTTTTTATCGTAGTTTTTATAAAATAATGATAATTTTTCTAATAAATTGTTGAATAAATTTTTAATACGCCCATTTATTTCTCAACAATCCATTAATTTATTACACAATTAATTGTTTATTTTCATTAGCTCCACACAGGCCTTGAAGAAAAAAATTGAGGAGTGTGTAGGAATCTGGGGGTGAATGTGTTTAGGAAAGACGGACTTATAAATCCATCCCTCCCACTGCGCTGCAAGACGATGGGTCGAGAGAGTCCGGCTGGAGAGGTCAAAAGGTCTCCGTCAACCAGTCTCTCCCTGATCCGGCCCGCCACGCATTGGGTGAATAAACGCATTGGCCTCCAGGACCTAAAAAAACCTCGCCTCATGAATCCGGGCAGCCCTGCTAAGTCACCAAACGTAGCGAACCACTTGGGTTGAACTATGGCTGGGGTGTTGGTTATTGAATAAACTTCAAGTCCTTTCATGATATTTATTATCATTGAAATAATATTTTTTTTATTATTTTTATTTGTTAACCTTTTCTCTGTACGAAAGGATGCATCTAACGCTTTCTTATTTGGGTTTACGGTGTTAGGTTGGTTCTAATTTGAGGTGCTTTGTGAATATTTTAAAGCTGTGTAAAACGTTAGCCCATGAAACAGGAAATGTGCAGAAAAACACTTCGAAAACGAACGATACAAAAGTTGCTTCATCTGTGTGTGTATATTACAAGAGAAGGTTCTTTCGGTTAGTAGGCAACAATTATTTAATTCCATTTATGTACGTGTACGTATTTTACAAGAGTAAGTACTTTTGAGCAGTAGACAACAATTCTTTAGTACCATCTATGTACGCATATTACAAGAGTAGGTACTTTTGCGTTGTAGACAACAATTCTTTAGTACCATCAATCTACCTATATTACAAGAGTAGGTACTATTGCATAGTAGACATTATTTCTTTAATACCACTAATGTACGTATATTACAAGAGTAGGTACTTTTGGGTATAGTAGAGAACAATTCTTTAGTACCGTTTATATACGCATATAACAAGAGTAGGTACTTTTGCGTTGTAGACAACAATAATTCTTTAGTACCATCTATGTACGTATATTACAAGAGTAGGTACTATTGCATAGTAAACATTATTTCTTTAATACCACCAATGTATGTATATTACAAGAATAGGTACTTTTGGGTATATTAGAGAACAATTCTTTAGTACCGTCTATATACGCATATAACAAGAGTAGGTACAAAAGTAGGTGCAAAACGCAAAAGCGTTGTAGACAACAATTCTTTAGTACCATCTATGTACGCATATTACAAGAGTAGGTACTATTGCATGGTAGACATCATTTTTTCAATACCACTAATATACGTATATTACAAGAGAATGTACACGGAGAAAAATGTTATTTGAAAAAACGATCATTTTAAAAGAAAAAACGTACATTTTAATAGAACAAACGATCATTTTAATAGTAAAAACGGTTAAAAACGGGACTGAAGTTTTTACGAACAAATTAACAGGGTTTCAATGTTTATTGACGGGAACATTAAGAATAATTTGTTGGTATACGTAATTTCGTACGTACTTTACCGCCAATAAACATTCAATCACTGTTAATTTGTTCGTAAGAACTTCAGTCCCGTTTTTAACAGTTCATTTTTCTCCGTGTACTATTTCGTAATAGTCAGCAATTCTTTAGTACTATCTATGTACGATTATTATTGCATTGCAAGGAACTATCGCGTAGTATATACCACAATACACTTAAAAAATTATTTAGAACGAAATGCGGAAAATACTATTAAAAATAACGTTTGCATTTACGTATTCATACAGTAATACATCGACGTCAATAACACAAAACCACTTCATTTTACTTATGTAAGAAATTTGATCCTTTTCTCTGAAAAAAATATTTACAAAGGGAAAAAATGTCCGACACGACGCCTTTGTCAGCCATCCATCATTAATATAGCCACGCCACCATTGTTTCTCTTCAACCTCCGTTGAATATTAATAATCTAGAGCCTTAAAACTTAAAACACAATACTTTACAATATTTTCGGATGGAAAAATTGTTTAATTTTGCAAAGAACACCACGATCTTATATAAAATAAAAACGTTACAAAATTTTGCGGAAAATTTGAATCGAAAATTTCATCAGCATATCCGGATGATTTCATTTTAGAGTGCCTTTCGATGGCGACGGCTGACATCAAATTAAATATATTGTGGGGCTTTAAAATCAAACTACACTATTTGTTACATAGATTTTTTTTAATGTTTAGTTAAATGCTTTCACGTATTGCTCATCCTAAGTGAGAAAAACTTGCATTGAGATGGCAATTTGCAGAAATGGTTGTTAAACTATGTTTTTGTTTGTAAAAATACCAACAGAATATAATTTATAAATAATTCATTTTTAAATTTAAACCAATTTAAAAAACATACACGGTTGAAAAGAATATTTTTTTAGATAGACACACAGGTTGAGGGAGACCTTTCGACCTCTCCCTTGACCCATCGCCTTGCACCGCAGTGGAAGGGATGGATTCAAACGTCCATCACTCCTGAACACATTGACTCCCAGATTCCTACCCTCCTATCATATCTTATTATTACTTCCCAGAACTTCCACAACTTCATTTACCTACACATAGCATCCCCAAAGATGACATAGGCCCCGAGGGATTTTTTTCCTCCGGGCCTAGCTGGTGTAAGTATTTCAAAAAGTTTTTGAAAATACAGCGGGACTGATGGATGGGTGGTGCAATCCCAGTCTTTTATATTACATGATATCATGTAATTTATTATATATAAATTAAAAATAACATTTTTTTTATTTTTATATAAATTTTTTTTTTTTTATTTACACAAAAAAGAGAAAAAGGCCCAATAAACTAATTTTAAGTAGTTTGTCAATAGGTTCTTTTAACTAAATGGATTATAACAAAAATTAAATTAACTATTAAAAAATAATTGTTTACATTCATAAAAAAAATATTGTACAAATTATATTAATTACAGTTAAATGCATGAATTATAGTTGATGCATTATATATATTATATTGTATACTACATCTATATTCTTACTTTTAATTATCTATTCTGTATATCCAATTTAGTAACTGATATGATACTCAATTCTATTATCAATGTATACTTGTTAACATCCTATATAAGTTTATTTATTTTCTTACTTTAAAAAATTTTCTTTTTTTTTCTTGTACCTTTGTAATGGAACTACTCCCCAATTCAAACACGAGAAATGTTTTCTTTATTGAATTGGGTATTTCGTTAACAAACTATTTTATTGTAATTAGCTCTTAAGACCCATGATTTTCTTTTGTAAATATAGATATGTACCTATGTATTTCAAATAAAAAAATAAAATAAAAATTGTTACGTAAACACTTTTTAATCGGATTTTTTTCTGGCTTTCCGAATATTTTCTCTTTTTATTATGTATAAATGATCAAAATGGAGTTCAAATATATAACTGTCTTTAAATTTATTTCTTGAATTTTGCCAATCATTATGAAATTATGATAAAATATGTATCTACCGTATTCTACATAGTCTCAAAATAATATTACGGATTTCAGAGCAAATAATTGTTCTCTTCTCAGTTTGAAAACACTCAGAGTTACTTTGGAAATCATAACTCACCGCACTTGTTAACGGATGATTTATAGAAGCTGCATTACATGAAGCTGTCTGGCTGTTGGGAGGGGACTGGAGGAGGTGGGTGGGGATGGTAGGAGTATGGCTGGAAGCCCAGGTGGGGCAGAGGGTATGGAGGAGGGAGGCTTGCAGCCTGTTTTGTCGCCCGACGCAAGAAGGTAAAGGAAAGGAGCGAAAATATATTTGTATATGAAAAAATATTGGTCTACTTTAACGCAAAATTAAATCGTACCTAAATTTTGATTTACTGCCTAGTATTTTGGAAGATTCAAAACATAAATAAATACGATGAAACATCTTAACTTCAAAGCAGAAATGCAGTAAAAACTCCCGAATGGTTTGCCCTGACACCGTTTTTTCAGTTTGTTTTTTTATTGGTCACTGCACCTATTTTCGTATTGCACCCGCCATTTATCTATCTTGAATATCCATTAAAAAAATAGAAAAGATAAACTTTAATATTTGAAAATCTTTCATATTTTATTGTTTATTATTTTTATTTCTAGCTAGCAACAGTTTTTCATTGTAATATCGGGGAATTGGCGGTGCCTGTAATACTAGAAAACTAATTAATGTACCTACACGATTCTAATGAATAAATTTATCTGTACATTTGACTTGATGATAGACATTTAATGCTATCCGAAACATTGACTCAAGAAAGAGGAGAATCATAAAACGGTTGCACACTCCAAAAATCAACCAAAATAATCTTAAAAATATATATTTTTAGGTATGCTGGTTGGATTAAAATTGACCTAAAATTTGTTCATCATCGAATAGCGTGAAAATATTGTATTTTTCCAATTAACATCCCAAACAAATATTTAACGGGATATCGTATTTGTAATCCCCGACGAGCCTACAGCCTATGAGGAGCAATATTTAATCTTTACCACCAGGTGGCGTACAGCCTCGTTCTGCGGTTGGCAAAACCCGTACTTTAAACTTCACGTGGACGTACAACGTACATAATAATATGAAATAGGTACAACGTACAACCGGATATGTACGACTCAACTACACCATAGTCGAATTCTGCTATATTATACAGGATGTTTCAGGACGTACCCGACAGACTTTAACCAGCGATTCCTTTGCTTATTTTGAGTAAAATGTACATGGAATTATGCTCCCCATTAGCTTTATCCAGACAATTGCCAAAGCGCACAACACGCGTCAACTAACAAATAAATATTATTATTATGTAAGTCATAAGGGCAGAATAAAAGTATGAAATCATTTGTGATTGTAAATGGCTGAATTGGTAGAGCGCACGTCCCGGTAAGACAAGAGATCTGGGTTCGAGTCCCAGTTGCGACCGTTATCTTTTATTATTTTTTTGTGCCTTTTTCATTGTCATATTTTAATTTTGATTATTAGTGTTATCTTCTTCTTCAATTATGTATTTTAGTTTTGACAAAATCTGTTAACATCATACGATATGTAAAACTAAAAAAACCATATGTAGAAACAAATTAAATACCTTTATTAATACTTTCTTCCTTTTTCATATGTTAGTAGTTTAATCTGTATGCGTACATGAGTATTTTTCTTAATTGATTTATTTATAACTCAATAGATAAAATGACAAGCAAACAATATGTAAACATTTACAAATAAATAAATGTATTAATTGGAAAGTCTTTATTTTTTAATTAGCTGTAAATATAAATTAGATATTCCTACATTATTAAAAATATTTTTCTCTTTTAAAATAAGCAGATAAATAAATATTCTAATTATGTTCTAATCGGAATACGAAATTATTTTTCATCCGGCCCCTCACGTTTTCAATAAAATCAATCCGGCCCTTTTCTAAAACAAGTTGGTGACCACTGGTCTAGAGCATACGTCGCACGCCTATGGTGGTAATATTTTACCACATCAAAGCAATAAAATGTATAATATTTCTTTCAGTCACATCTCTATCAGTTACCTTGATTGTTCACAAGCAGTTAGTCGGCTGAGTTACCAGTGGCGATAATGTTAGAAAAAAATATTTTAAATACCGGGTACGTCCTGAAACACCCTATACGTAGGGATATAACAATGTGGAGTTTCGGGAAACGGTGCCATGGATGACAGATATAAATGATTAAAGCTTGTTGTAAATATTAAATACTTCGTCCAAAGTAATAATATGCTTATGCTGAGTACTTCAATATCCTTTCATTTTATAATGTAAGCTTATAATTAAAGGCTAATATGTTTTCTAAGAACTGTTGTTAATATTTTAAGGTGGATGAGGGAGTTCCTATTTAGAACCAAAAGGAGTTATCCATTACGTGAGAGCTGAGAGCAGTGGTGTCAGAATGACAAAGCTGTAAAGAATTGTTGATTTGTTTCACGTGACGTGGCTTGTAAGGTTAAGTAACTAATATAACATGAGTATAATTTATTTAATTAACATGAGTTTAATTTATTTATAAAGTTGGAATTAATAAGGCAAATGAAATTATTTAAAAAAAGTTTCGGGTGTTTTTTATATACCAAAATTGACTTAAGGAGGTGGAAAATAAAACAGCTCAATAGACAAAAAACTGTCTTATTAAAAAAACAATGTTTCATTACCAATAACAGTATATTGTTATGTTAATTAGCGTGGTGCCTAAATTGGTTATATCAGGTTTGAAAAGAAGTCAGGGAGAAGTTGTACATATTTTCAGGAAAAAAAGAATATCATCATTATTATTATCTACCCTGTTTACATTGTTCTTGATTATGTATATTATATTACATGTACCTCGATTAGATAAATTAATGCACAGCCTAATAACAGCGAATAAATTGAGAAGCCCACATAATCTATATCTCGTATTGTAACTATAAATTGAATTTCTTCAATATGTTAATTATGTACCCCGATTACATTGTTCCTTAATTATGCCTATTATATTACATGTACCTTGATAAGATACATCATGCATTTTTATAAAAACTTAGACTAATATTCGAGTATACAAATATATTTAAGAAAGTTTTAATTTATCTGTTGTACAAGTATATAAATACTTTTTATATATTGTTTTTAATTTACTATCATCAAGTTTATTTATTTTTTAACTTGGTACTCTCAGTAGCTTTTTATTATTTTTCAATACTTTTATTATATCTATATATATATATAAATGTAATTCATAATAAGAGCATGTACAAATGTGAACTAAACCGGGCAATTTGACTACTTTCCTAGTTGGACAGTCAAAGCTTCCTTACTACATGTATGTAAAAAAATAGTATGTAAGAAATAAATAAATAAATATATTCAAAAACAGCACTTCATATTTTTCCCTACGCCATAAATTTATACACTTAACCATCTTACTGATAAATGTGTTTATAATTTTACACAAGTGATAAATAACCATTTTCCATACATTTTTGGTTGTTAATCAGTTGTGTAAACACATTCGTTATTAAGGTCCTAAGGGCCTTACTAAAAATAATAATAAACAGTAAGATGGATTAACCAGTTCTTAACTAGTATCAATTGAGTTAGTTGAAATCTCCTTTGACAAGCAGTGACAACAGAATTACTAAAATGTGGGAAAATTCTGGTTAGTTCAGAATTCAGACAATATTTGTCAACATTGTTTGAAGATTGTCTTACGTAGGGTGGGTTTGTATGATAAATAAATTCTTAATCAACATTGACATAAATACGAGTTTGATTTATTAACTTCGTACAAAGATATTCAAATCAAGGTGGTAAGTAGTAAACAGTATACAGAAAACACGCCACAATAAGTTAAATGGCGTTTTCCGCAAGGGAAAGTTTTAAATGATTTCTTTTCTTCAAGCTGAACGCTGGTACCGATTGAATCTCTATCATTATTCCAATCGCACAGACTTTAAGGAAATTCGAGATAAGAATCAGACGTGTTGGGAAGCATGTCATGACAAAATAGAATTCACTTTAGGAGCACCTAATAAATTCTTGTCGCCTACACGTTTCGGCCTTGTTTACACCGCCACGAGTATTACAACTTTCCCAAAACAAAGTCATTTGTACTAAACCAATGATGGAAGCAGAATGGAGGATGTGTTATCGGTCACTGGGGAAACTATTGCTACGTGTTACCAACTTCAAAACTTTTGTATGCTTAGAAATATCTCCGCAGTTCTTGACTTTTGCCAATATATATATACAAGGATGGGATAATAATATTGTGCATTATCTTCTGCGTTTATTGGTTTTGTATTTTTTTTGGAAAAGCGTACATACGTATTTTAAAATCTTCAGAAATTCAAAAGAAAACCATGTTTTCTGACGTCGAATATAATTTATAATGCTACTCTTATAAATACTAGCTGAACATTAAAAATCGTATCTGATTTTTTTTTATATTATAAAAGTTAACTTTCAGGAAATGTTTTAACATAACTGATGATATATGAACTTTTAAAAAAAAAATTAAAACTAACTGTAATCATAAAAATATTAATAAGGTGGAAAAGTTATCTGAACACTTGTTTTAATGGACTCAGGTTTCACTCAAGGAAAGAGTAACTTAAAAACTATAAAAATTGCGCTTTTTTAATGTTATAACTTATAACATTGTGAATTATGAATATTTTTACCAAAAAAAGTTACATAAGAAACTTAAACATCTTGGGAACTATTTAGACTTGTTAGACCCTAAATTATTTCCTTTTCTTTCTTGAGCCTTGAGCCTTATTTTATTAAAAAAATGTCTTGAACGTAAGAATCTTAAATCATATCCATTGGCATAAACATTCTATTTCTCTGTGACCATATTATCCAAAATGTGGAGCTAGTTTTTTAACATAATAAATAATACATTCATCGTTGTAAAACGCTCGCATAATTCTATAATCCGTGTACAAAACAGCCAACACTCGACTATCCTGTAATGTGTTTACAATTTTCCCGGTGGTCTCTTAATCCCAACCCTTTCCGATAAAACCCCCACCTCCCCCTCCTCGGCCCTTACCAATCTCTGAACCGCTGATCAGAACGATTGCGTTGGGTCAAATTCTGGTTTGATAAATCAAATTCACATTGTGTAAAGTGGCAAAGGTCAGAACCCAGTGCACCGTAATCGGATATGATTTTTATCAATAGTATTATCCACAAACGTATCGGATTTCACAGTATTTCAGATAAGTATTGTTTGTATTCTAAGCTTCCGCCTTTATTCTTCAAAGACGAAATAAAGAAGCCAATTTTATATATTCCGATAATAAAATATTTTCTTTTTGGGTTCATCGAAACTTTATTTTATTGCGTTTTTGTTATTAAAAAACGCATTAAAAGAGATGCACGAAATATTAGCCAGTATAGGTTTTTGCATTCTCGGAATACGGGAACCTACGAAAAGTCTTCACTATTCCCAATATAGTTCTAGCTGTGGCCAGTTTGAGTGGTGTTGTTGGGTTTAATACTTTTGATTGACTGCATTTTTAACATTTTTCCTAATTTTTAGCAATGAAAAAATGTATATCGAAAAGTAATTATTTTACACGTTTTAATGATTATTTTTTTTCAAAACACCACATTAAATTTAAATATTCAGATTATGACCAAGTATTCCTATATCTATTATCTATGTATTGGTTGCGACGCCAACGACTATAAAGTTATCCATGTCAAGCTGTAAAGTTATATTACATAAGACATTTCATCCCTTAAACAATACAGCACGTCACTGTTGATTTTATGGCAATCAAGTCTCAACGGATACAGAATATTAGTTTTTGACCCATTATGCCGTTAGCCTTAGTATTAGATAGTTTGAAATTTCATTGTTAACATATACCCTAATTCCATGAATTTAACATTAATTCTCTAAAACATGAAGATAGCAGAACATTCATGTATTTAATTAAGTTACTGGGCCTATTTTGTACAGACCATTAGGTCCGACGCTTTTCGTCCGAAAAATATAATATGAAGGATTTTAAAGTATTCATAAAATAAACGTGTAACTTATCGTTTGTCTTACATTTCTTATTCTTCAAATCAAAGATATGTCATTCAAATGTTATATCTTTTTTATTACTTACTTAAAACTTCTAATGAATGTTTTCTTTTTTGTTTACTTAAATGAAAAATATGTATTGTCTAATATCCTACCATTTTATTTATAATGAATGCAACTTATAAATAAAATATAGATTTAACATACGAGGTCTAACTATTCAGGAGACAATTTAAGTATACGGAGAAAAATGTTATTCTAAAATACGATCATTTTATTCGTAAAAACGGTTAAAAACGGGACTGAAGTTCTTACGAACAAATTACCAGGGTTTCAATCTTTATTCTTACATTTTCCCGCCAATAAACATTGAAACACTGTTAATTTGTTCGTAAGAACTTCAGTCCCGTTTTTAACCGCTTTTATGAATAAAATGATCTATTTTAGAATAAGATTTTTCTCCGTGTAGGCTTCTTATTTAGCAATTCGCGAGGAAGGAAAAATACCGAGAGCTTTTAGATATCAAGTAGCAGCTAATCTATTTCCGCCCTGGACCCCATTATTTTGGGATTGGATTTGGAGCTTTTACGTTCCTTGAATATACTTATGTTATTTATTATATTATGAAAGTGACTATTTTGTGTGATGATTACCATTTTAGGTAATATAAAATATATTTATTATATGTAGTTATATTTTTCTGCCTTGGTTACTTATTCACATCTTTATTTATTCATATCTTTATATTTATTCACAATCATAATCCGATATATGTACCTACATGCATAGTTTTAAATTGTTTATTAACGTTCAATTCCCCGTTCCTCGGCTTTGCTTATGATTGATTAAAATTCTCTACCGATGTGTATACAGTGAAATCAGGTATATATTAAAACATATATTGATTTAGTATTCCTGGGTAGTTTTTAGATGCACTCAAATTTTAACCACTAAGCATATGGTCGATAAAAATAATTAATTAAAAAAAAAAAAAAAAAACCTTTCATGATATTTAAGTACACACGTACCTTTCCAGAATCCTACTTACAAAATAACTATCTTGGGTCCTAACAACATTAACCTCACTCTTCTAACATGAACATAAAAGTTAAAAGGTCATATCTAAAAACAATTAATTGTCCATAAGCGTATAAGTATTCCACTATATTTACCAATCCAATACTCTAAAACTCTTGGTCCTTCTTTCCCCTGTCACTCTCAGAATAAATACCTTATTATTTATTGAATAAATTGTGGAAAATTATTGCTCTGGCAATCAGTTTACTTTTGCTGTGATGTGAGCATGACTTATCGATTATAAGTAATGCTTATCGATCTAACACCTATACATTTTATTTTTGTATTAGAAGCTCATATTTCTAATAAAGTTTTGTTGTTTTATGATGTACACATTCTTATTTTATCTATATTCCCGCTTCCACAACGATTTCCTATAATTTATCTAGAGTGTCAATTTGTTATGTTAATATTGTCTCAAGGTTTCACCGATAAAGTTAAATGAAGGAATAAAACTTTTTGGGTGATTTAATCCTAATTTAATATTCTACCTCAAATAAGAAAGACGTGAAGTAAACTAAGCGCAAGTCAATATTTATAATTCCTTATATAATTATAGTTTTATGTGCTGGTGCAACAAATTTATGCACTGGAGCGATTGAGATCCAAATATGGACCGTTTTTATTTTTCTTCGATTGATATCGGTAGAAAATTGGACCACATTTAACGAACCTAAAAATATGGGATAAACGGTGAAATCTAGATCAATTCATTAGCTTTAAACCACATTAAACAGTTTATATGTTTCCATATTAATATCTTGAGGAATGATATTAATTAAATCGAATGACCAAATCAAAAACTGAACACCAATCGATCGAGTGGCTAAAGCCTTAATAATATTTGTAGCACACCGTTTTTACGCTTGCCACTACACCATCTCTTTCCCCCGTACAGCACCATCCTGCTCACCCAAACCTAGGCTAACCAGGCTGCGCAGACGCCTTCTGCGCATTTCCTACCCTCGAGTCGCCCCATAAACCACGCCCCGCCACAAGGAATGGCCTATATAAAGAGCTGCGCGCCCTAATTCAGCCAGTTCGTCTGCAGCTTGGCTAGTACACTCTCATCACACCATCCTCTTAGTTGCGCCTCGTCCTTTGGCACGACCCTCTAAGGAGTATTCTACTTCCATAAGCAAAGCACCAACCAGACCCCGACTGCTGCCTTAGTTGCGCTTCGTTCTGTGGTACGACCCTCTAAGCAGATCACAGTCGCCGCCGCCCGTTACCATAACGGCACGAGTCAGTTTTGTTGTTCCCAAAGACTAATCAGCAAGGTTCCCTCCGATCCCTTGCTCCGTTAATTATTATTGTGATTTGATACATTGTGACTATTTTTACTATATGTGATCTGTGAACTTACCTTCAATAAATAACATTTTACCAACAAATGTGTTACATATTTCAATTGAGAAAACAGTTTTTCTGTTTCAGTCGGAGCTCTGCCGGAACAAGTGTACAATGCCATGCTAGCAAAGTTGCGAACTAGCACATCACAGAATTCAAAGAGTGGCGAAACATATATCCCATTACATTGTGTAAACAATGCTCAACATTGCTCCAAATACAGGAACGTGTCATTCTTCTGTGATTTATATGACTTCCGACGGGTAACTTCTAGTGAAATACACGGTGTCCGGAAATTCACAGTACAAGCCCGAAACTGATGAATTTATATCGCATTTGGAGTCGGCTTCGTGGTACAACTCTTTTTGATTTGAGCTTTCGTTCACGAATACATCGAGTCCGAACTTACAATTTTTAGGTAATATTTTAAAAAAATCGTTCGTTGGGCGGTTAATGTCTTTTAAAATGCATGGAAGCGTAGATCCGGCTCCAAAAGTTTTTTTTAACCGTTTGATCGCCGAAAAACTTTTTTAATAATTTTATTGCGTAGAACGAAAAAATTGTATTTGTGAAGTCTTTATTATGTAGATTCACCAATATCCCGCTTGTACTGTGAGTATCCTGACACCGTGTATAACTTCAATGGATGAAACGCAGGCAAAATCGCAGACTGAGTATACCCTGGATTTTGTTTGTATTTTTTTTATATTTTTCACGTGATACTCTGCTGTAAAGAATGACTGTTTAAAAAATGTTTGATACTTAGACATTTTAAAGATGGTAATCAATGAAAAATAACCCTACAACGTTCATTCTGGCTTTTCCGGAGTGAGAAGTATTTAAAGAAATTAATTTGTAGTGAAAGGCGGTATTTATGTGTGTAACCAGTGGCATCGGATGATGGGGGTTTTTCTATGATTGTGCTCCCAACTCTGATCGAAGTCGTGATATTTTCTTTATTATTTTTCAATCTTTCATTGACTGCAAAGCTTTCGAAACTACTTCTTGTTATACTAAATAATTCATACCTATATCAGTCAAAGATATATAATTATTGAAGAAGAAGATTACCCTAATAAATCCAAAACGAAACTTGAAACAGACCAAGACCAGAAAATAAAATGAGGTAACGATTGCAACTGGAAATCGAACCCAGGATCTCTGTCTTACCGGGAAAATGCCTCTAAACACTCGGCCACTGCGACCTAATTTTAAAATGAACAAGTCTTATAAATATCATTTATTCTCCATAACATTCTTTTTCTTTTCAAAATACATACATCACATATATATTAATTATTATTAATATTTTCTTAGTATAACACACTAAATATAAATGTCACTTAATTACCAAATAAAATTATTGTATATCTTTATTATTTACCATCATAACAACATGTACTTACTATAGCACACATATACATTCATATGTAAATAAAATATCTAAGTGTTAACTAATAAATGCACCTATGTACACTTCTATTCCATACACAAGCAAATGATTCAAATGGAATATTAGTAATTAATAAAAGATGTAAAATAAAATATAGCTATAATGTTGTAATTACTAGGTTTGTTCCCAAATATAAATAAAAATAAAAACATATATTTAAAATTGGTAATGAAAAAAAAGCGGCGTATATAATTATTGAGTTACGAGTGTATTTAATAATGGTATGGTGTCTTATGTATTTATGTTTTATTATTTGAAACTATACTTTTTTTTATAATATTGCTTTATTGTTCTTTAATCCATCTTTTAATTTTGTTCTGCATTTATTTTGGCTTTCGTCATTTTTTGTAACAAGTGGAACATCGTTGAATGCTTTTATTGCCTGGTACTTTTGGTGTTTTTGTCCAAAGATTGTGTTTACCGTCGGAGATTATATGTTTTCTACCGAAGTTTTTATGTTTTGTAACGTAGATCTTAGAAATGAAAGAAGTCGTATACGCGATCCATAGACTGCATCGAATAGAATGCAACTATGAATTATTTCCGTTTGATATTTGGAAACGAAATGGTTGAAATATGAATAAAGACCGTGATGTTTAGTGTCAAAAAGTAAATGTGGACTGCCAATGCATATTCAGGCAAGTATTTCTATTGAACATTGCCAATTTATTAATATATTTACGTAATTGATTGGCGTTTCACTGTGAATTCGTAGACAGGTTCGAAAGTAGTGCCAGCGTATTCCTGATAAATTCCCTGTCAATATCGGTCTGGCTGTCAATAGTGCAACCTCATATGAGTATCGGTATAGAATCGTCGGAAGTTACGCCTGTCGATAGCAGTCTGTATTAGCGCCATATATTATTAATATTTTTTATAAGAAAGAATAAAATAAAAACTTGTGAAGGTTATTCTTATCGATGTAATATATCATTGAAGAAGAAGGTAACAATAATAATCTAAATTAAAATATAAAAATGAACAAGACACAGAAAAATAATAAAAAGTTAACGGTCGCAACTGGGGCTCGAACCCAGATCTCTCGACTTACCAGGACGTGCGCTCTACCAATTCAGCCATTGCCACCTATTATATAACCGCCGTAATTGTCAAAGTCATATTTCAAATTTCACATAGTATAAATGTTTTTTTTTTGTTACCAGTAATTTTAGTTAGAAAAAACATGAGATGCATTTATAAATTTTTTTTAAGTTTGAATGCAAAAATTTTATATTTCAAAAACTTTATATTTATTTCAAATTTTTAAAGTGTTTTTATCATCTTTTAAAACAGTTAGTTTTCGGATACGTTCAGAAATATTTCATTTATTTGGATTTTATCGAAAAGCGAAAATATTTGACCTTCTGACAAAGTATGGTCGGGACCTGAGAGGTTAAACATAATCGATGCATTACTAAAAAATTAACTATCATTACTCTAAAATTAAATAAATACTTCGCGCTCTCAATGATTATCTACTACACACAATCGCCAGGGTGGGTAACTTCTGCCACTGAAGTGTATGATAATGCAGAGACCGATAGGGCCGTGTTCCCTTGGAGATTTAATAGGGCGAGAGCGAGACAAGGCGGGACTTATGACGATAATAATTAGCCACCAAATTTTGGTCAACTTGATGAGCCAAACTTGAAAGGAATTAGAATTGCAAAACCATGCCCAACTTTGATCTAAAGGGCCACTTTAAATTCTGCAGTTTGAAATGCAAACGATGGGCGGCTATATTATTCGGAGCACGCAAATTGGTTGCATAATCCGGAAGGGCACTGTAATAAAAAACAAAACAAAAAGTTAGTTATCCTTTGAACAGAAATTCCTTAGAATCTACACAATTTGGAAGAAAATTTTCAACTCCCGGGCATCACTGAGGCCAACGAAATTGATTAATGTGTTCAAGAAAGGTTCAAGTTTATAAAAACAATCGCAAAGAACAATGGATATAAGAGCGAAACTATTGATAGTTTATTTAAGAAAAATTATAAATCTTACATTAGCAATCGTGTCACAAGGCCTTATAAATAAAAATGAATAGGTTAATTTCCTTATATTGGCGAAATTTCCACAAAAATATCTAGATTAACCAACAATGATAAATGTAGAACAGCATTTTATCATGTAAATTCTCTGGGGTGATTTTTAATTAACAATAAAGATAAGAGAGAAAAACTAGAAAACTCAGGCGTTTACCAAGTGAACTGCTCTAATTGCCCATCATATTACATAGGCCAAACGGAGAGATCATTCAAAACCCGTATAAAAGAACATTTTACAAATTGGGTGAATGATAAAGGTAAATTGTCGAATGTAGCTTCACACCTATTAGAAAACCAACACTCGTTTGATAAAGACAGAGATATTAAAGTTTTCCACACTTGTAATAAAGGTCATAAACTAGATAGGTTAGAATCGTTACAAATAACCCGCCTAACTAAGAAAGTAGACCCTATCTTTGTAATGAATAAGATCTTAGAACCATTTGCAAAATCTCCCATATCCACTGTAATTTTCTATCTCTAAGTAAAATATATACTTTGTTTGTAATAGGCCCATTAAACGAATAATACTATTCCAATGTATCCCCCTTTTTTAAAAATCAATCAATGAATCAAAAATTCCATAACATCATAAAAATAATAACGATTTTAATTAATAATAGACTTGACAACAATAAAATTAGGTTTGCTAATAATTCACATTACTTGTAAGGTGTTTCCCAAACAATACTAAGGTATGTAAGCTACCAACCCCAGGTAATAACCAAAATAATTAGAAAGTTGGACAGTCAAAGACCACTTAACAACAAATGTAATAAAACCAATAAAATTAAATAAAACCCTTGTAGACCACCCCCTCCCCTCCACCCAAGAAAAATCAAATTGTGAATAAAATCAGTAGGTAAAGAATATTTTTTACCAGTCTAAAGATGGCTTTGACAAGCTGAAACCGGTTACGGTCAATATGGTCAACGGTCAATACGGTTAATACGGTCAAGTGGAAAAAGTTTTAAATTTGTTTCATTATACTGTAATAATGGAATTCCACCACAACTTTATCAGTTTCAAAAATAGAAATATTGAAAATGTATTGTTTTTATATAGGTACATAATTGAATTACACATTAACTATCTTATATGCTTTAATCTGTGTTTTTATTTTTAAATTCTTTTCTGTTTTTTTTATTTCTTTTTCTACTACTTTATGTTTTCTTTATAATCTTTGTTTTTATATTTATTTATGATGTGAATTTTATTTGGACACTTCGCTGGTTCATGCAACCATGTAATAATATAATTACTTTGCTAATATGTACAACGTTTGTTTACCTAATAAACTAAAACTTTAAAAAATAAAAATTGAGATCATTTACCCACCTCACAGGATAAAGTCTATTCCGAAGCTGGTAAATAACATATTACTACTATTTATTAAAAAAGATATGCATAATATATATTAAAAAATATATTTATCCAAAAATATTTGTACATAAAAAGATATGTATGTATATATATATAAGACTGTTTGTTGTCTTTAGGTTTTAAATGACAAATAAAACAATGTGTTGCTCTGGAGTATAAAGAAACGACAATTAAAGTTTATTTGTCATATAGAGGTTGTTTTTATGATGTTTTAAAAATATCAGCCACATAACATAGTACCAAAGTAATGACATTTGAAAAAAAACAATAGAACAAAATAAAATTCATAGTTCAAATATAAAGGAATCCTAGATATTTCTAGGTAGGTACTTAAATACTAGGTAGGTAGGTAGGTAAATAAATATAAAGGAATCCTTGACATTTCTAGGTAAGTGCTCTTATTCCTTTACATATATAAAAAGGTATGTTTATATTTTGTTGTTATATTAAATAATTAAACATTTACATTTTGTTTTTATTAATTGATATTCGCATACTCATCTCCACCATTACCTTTCTAATATATATTTAAGATTGTTCTTACATAATATTAATCATTAAGATTGAATTGGTTAATATTGTAAAAAAAGAAAAGTAAATTACTTTTATGTGCGAGATTCAGCCGCGACGATATAAATTATTTGTACGAGAGCATACTGCACTAATCCAAATGACAAATCCTTTCAAAAATAATTATTTTTTAACCTTCTCACCGTTGTGACTTCTTGCAATAAAAACACGATTTTAATCAGTGGTACAATCACTTTAATAAGCTTCAAAACAATTTAGTTTCAAAATTAAAATTAGGATACCGAAGCACCGATTTTGAAATACATCAGTCTGCATGATGATGTAATTCTCCCCAGCCTTGTCCCGGGTCCCGCGCAGAGGGGACCGGTCTCAACGAGGCGACGCCGCGAGGAGGCAGAGAGGGTCGGGAAGGGTCCCAATTGCATAATTTCAAATTCCAAAAGCGTTTGTGTGTCCGTATGTGGCCATTTGCATATTAACAGACTTATGGAAATGTAATTAGAGCGCACGTGATGAAAACTGTAACGTTATACTTTGGCGGCGGCCGATCATCGCTCGTCCTCGCCTGTCCACATTACTTTGAAAAGCTCACATTTTTTGTAGAAAGGCACATTCTATCTTAATTATTTTTAATTTCAACCTTGCATATAATGCAAGCCTTTCGCCTACTTGTCTATTTTAACATCTTCTAAGGTATTCCATATTGAAGGATGGAACCAAATGTATTTTCCATCATAGACACTAACCGGCGAAATCGTGTTTTATTTTTATTTTATTTCCTTCAGTTTATGAAAATAAGGTAAATATTGGATATCGCTGACATCTTATTTTTTTAAAAAATCTTTTGATTCACCTTAATTATATTAAAAGACAACTATTTGCATTGGGTCCATCTTCATGCATTTATTGTCAAATGTTATTTTGTTATGTTGGTATTCTTGATACTTTACAGAGAGATGCTAGAGCGACGCGCGACGGTTAGAAACAACGAACGGCTAGACACAAGATCGCGCAGGCCTTTTTTTTAATGTTAAAAAACTAAAATTCCGCCTAATTAGTCGATACCTACGATAATACGCATGCTGGAATTTTTTTTCAAAAATTTTTTATTTTTTAAGTAAATTATTTCTGTAATAATACGCGCCTAATCGCGTTAAGGTAAAAAATACATCCCAGTTTTCAAGTAGTTGAGCGACTACGCTAGGTTTGTGTGACATAGTTTGTGATACAAAAGAAAGTGCCCGTTTATAGCGCCTACTCGCGTGAAGGCAAGAAAAACGTCCCAGTTTTCAAGTAGTTAAGCGGCTACGCTAGGTTTGTGTAACATGGTTTGTGATACAAAAGTGAATATATTATTATTTATAAAAAATAATTACCGAAATTTAAAAAATTTTTTACGTCATTTTATTTCCATAACAACGCTAAATTAATGTTTACCTAATATCTTCAAAATCTTCTAGCCGTTCGTTATACATAAAAATATATCAGGAATACAAATGAGCAAATGGATATAAATACGGCCAAAATCTCACAAGACGTAAACTAATTTTAATTTTACGTATATGAAATTTATAATTAAATATTTTCCACTTCGACCAATACAAATAGTTGTCTTTTAATTTAATTAAGGTGAATCAAAAGATTTTTTCAAAGAAAAGTGCGTATTAACCGATGCCAGCGATGTGCAATAATTACCGAAAATAATAATAAACATTTAATGTATAAATTATACATATTAAAATTTTGTAAAAATTACATCTAGTTCAATATTAGAAATAGATACATTGTTAGTTTCATGTTTCGTTTATTAGTATTATCTTCTTCTTCGATGATATTATATTACATTGATGGAAATATCCGTCAAAACTTATTCCAATAAAATTACTAAAATATTAATAGAAACTGAAAAAAAACGCATATCAGTTAGGTACATTTAGAACTAATAATTTCTGCTTTGATGCTGACTATTTGAATATAATCATAGCTTACTGAGGTTACTGTAAAATGAATATCCCATTTATTTCGGTGTAAAAGTAACAAGATATTTCCATGGAGTCACTTTTCTATAGTCAGGGATAATGGGAAAATAAGTAAATAATTATCGTCGATTGCGGGGCATTTCTTGCCAAAGAATTGAAAAGAGATTAGATACTATCTATCAGAAACTGAGAAAAATATCATAAATATAAAACGAATCTCTACTAACTGTTGCAGAACATGTTCTTCCTGAACGAGTATCAGTGGCGGTCCGTGAGTTTTTAGTGAGTTAGAGTGCTAAGATTGAAAAAAACGACGTTACTGATGTTGTTGTAATTAAAAATGAATTATATTTTTTTTTCAAAATTTCAACTTTTTGTATGAAGATCTTCAGGATTCTTTCAGTTTGGGGATGCGCCGCATCCATAAACTGACAGATCTTCATACAGAAATATGAAATTTTGAAAAAAAAAATTAATTCATTTTCAGCTACAACAACATCAGTAACATCGGTTTTTTTTCAATCTTGGCACTCTATATCACTGAAAACTCACGGACCGCCCCTGACGAGTATGTATATTATTTGTGCATGCACGCGGAGTTTCTGTGATTAGTTAGGGTAGAAGATTTATCTTTTACCAAAACTTATATAAATATATCTTATTGCTGCCAAATAACAATGGGAGGCAGGTATGGCCTGGCACCTCAGTGAGAGGGATGGATGCATACGTCCGTCACTCCTGGACAAATTGACCCCCAGATTCCTAGCCACCTCTCATACCTTTTCCTTCTGAAAACTTTCTCTCCTTCCTTTTCCTAAAAAGAACCTCCACTCAGTAACCCCAAATATGACATGAGTCCTAAGGGATTTTTCCCCAGGACCTCCTGTCATTTTATCTAATGTTTAAAGAGCCAAATAATTTTGCATTTTTAAATCTTTAGTTCTGTTATTTTTATTTTTCCTGTACGCGGTAAGTACTCAGACTTAAAAAAACGTACAGAAAAAATGTTTGATGAAGTCTGTATTATTTTTTAAAAGACATGCTGTGTTTAACTTCAACTTCATTTCATTATTTGAACAGCGAGAACATATTGAGCAAATGGCATTTTTCCAGTAAAAACTGTTGGTATTTATTTACTATCTCTTTTAATGAGAGAGAGAGAAAAGTTTCACGCCGGCAGACAGTAACGTCCATTAATTTCGTGAATAATGTGTAAAAGTATGCCACTCGGCACTACTAATATGAAACATGGGGTGGTATTATATACTTGGACGTACAGTCTTTAGTCCTCCGAATACGTTGGTGTATTTGTGAAGGTCTTTAAAATCGGGTCGTTAATACATTGCCCCTACCGAAACATGTCCGGTTTGTTCGGGTTTATAAATGTGTTGGAGTAAAGTTTTATGGTTGTGAATTCTTGTGCTTCTGAAAACTGGGTACTTATAATTAATGGGTGAAAATGGCATTATTGTTAAGAACAGATTTTTTTTGTATTTGTTTCATGATATCGTGTCACATCTTCCTCGGGCCTTATCAGCTTCATCTACCATTCTCTTTCACGTCATACACTCGCCTCACACATCTTTCTTAGTTCGTCACATACCTACGCCTTGTTTTACCAAATTATTTGATTCTTGTCTTTCTCAGTCTTCCCCGACTTTTTTTTACCATTTTATACTTTATTTACTATATGTTGTGGTATTATGAAGTATACTATTTTGGTGATCCATATGCAGATATATTGCATAAGTCTAATTGTGTACCATATTCTTACTATTAAAAAACCACATTTAGTCATCTTGAATTCGAATCTGTATCTCATTCCAGTGCCGATATAATGCGTAATAATGAAACTAACAAACATACATCGTTACAATCAAACATCGGAAAATATATCGTATAATATAATTCATGTATAGCTAACTTTAAAATGTTTCCGCCCTTTGTGCCTAATATTGACGAACTAATTTCGACTTTGATGTTTACGGACCCCTGCTTTACAGTGACCTTTGTATTAACATGGGAAACTCACTTTAGAATATTATAGAATCTACCTGAGACGACCTTCCTTTCTCCCCTGAATTGTTTCCTTCGTCTCTCAACATTTCCAATATTGGGAAAGTCTTACGTCTACTGGTTGCCACGTTTTATAGACTCGTGAGTGGTTATCGAATTAAAAAGATCTTTTCTTAGAAAATCATATAGATAAATCATTGTGGTTCATCATAAATATATATGAATAATATATACATATACTTGTACATTCACACAATACAATAATCTAATGAATAGACTACCGTGTCTAAGGAAAACAACAAAAAAGAAATAACTGTCTTATTTTTTCTGGTGTTGTGGATAGACTGAGTAAAAATTTTTGCAATAGAAGTTTAAAATAACCAGTCAATGGCCGAGTTAGCGTCGCATCTGGTTTCCACCTAGGCGTCGCGAGTTCACTTAATTCCTCGACACAAGCAACATTTTCCGCTTACTGTGATGGTAGTATGATATTTTGAAATATTGTCAGGTCATTCGTAACCTGGAAATGTTCGTCTCTCTTCCTTGCAGTATTGAAGATCCGTGCCTAAGCACGGTGCAATGCACTGTAATTGCGTGTCGACCTTAAATATTCATTTTGGTTTCCGATTTTACTTCTACTAGGTTGGGTAAAGATAAAAATAAATATATCACTTTATCAAGTGGGTTATGACTACGTGTTGGCTTTAACAAAAAAAAACATTTATTTATTGAAATTTCTTGCCGTCCTCTACAGTTTAAAAAACATTATTAAATTACAAAATTTATTCGATATGAAATACACAATATACCTTAATCTTACTGAAGGTATATTTTTGAAAAACGTTAATATACCTATTTTGATAAAAGATTTTCCATGATTGTTGATTAAAAGGCAACAAATAAACATTCAATAGATGCAGAAGATTTTGTTTTATTTCAATTGCACTATATATTATGTTAGTATTTCCTTAGGGAGTACGACTAGAGCAACCTTGCCCTACTCTTTTTCAAGAAAGAACAATTTTAATTAATGTTTTGATGTGCAAATACGACTAGTTTCAAAGCAAAACCATAAAAAGGATAGTATTACATTAATTTCATGATCGTATAGTTTGAACAAAACCGCAAAATAAATTAAAAGTAATTAAAGTAATTCATGGTTTTTCTTCTCCGATGATTGATAAACGAAGCCTACTTAAGTAGGTATGATTTTATATGTTCCATGAGTTGCATCGTGTGAAGGTGAAAGGTACGGTAAAGTTCACTTTTACTGCCTCATAAAGAATACATGACCGCCATAAATAAGTAAGACGTTTATTTTTCCGTAAAGTATTGCCATAACATAATATTTATGTTTGCTACGTGTGGTAGGGATATCCATTGCATTTTTTCAATGTTTGCAACATTGCACGATTATGTACAAAATAGGTTTTTATGTTTTTATACATACCGTTCCCACAGCAAAGGAACGATTTAGAGAAGTGGCTGCATGGCATTTTTCATTCAAAACTTATATTTGGATTTAAGGCCAAAACAAGATATAGCAAATATCTTATTCATTTTCTCCACACAGGAGACGCTATGGGAAGAAAAAACCCTCAGGGCCAACGTCATCTTCGGGATTTCATAAATTAAAAAAAAATTGTGAATTAAAATGGTGAGGGGTAGGAGACGACGTGAGGGATGCTGGGAAAGGTACAGCTTCCAGATCTAGTATTCAAACACAACAATGCTTTTTAAAGTCTAGTGTCGATCGATACTAACAGTTGATTTCTCCCAAAGCAATACTAGAACTCATCTGTCGTGTTATATTGATTAAAATGGTAATTGCGAGAGAAATATTAAAGTATTTTCATCGGAAAAAATAGAAAAAACGATCACACTCCTCTTTCATAAATGTTATAAGTTTCATACACATTTTTTGGAGAAAATTCCAATTGTGTTATATTACAATGTTTAGTAATCACATTATTAATCAATTAAAAACATCGGTTTATTCATGAACGAAATCTGCTGTGTTAACACCTCAGCACAGGTTCTCCAAGTGAGGTGTTCACAAAATGCTACTAATAACCTTTTTACATCCTATTACTGAATATTAACTTTTTTCATACTACTATGTAAACCATTGTAATTATTTCGTCGCTTCAGTTCGTTTTTGTCCAACAGACCAAAAAGTAAATCGGGAGAAATGGCGCTTTAAAGTTTTTTTTACGATAAAAGCACATAAATTTTGGAGGACGTAAGACAAATTGCGCGTTGAAAACCCCTTAAATAATCTTTCGTAATTTTTTAAACTAGTATCGTATAAATAAAGGCTTTTTGAGAACAACTGCATACTTAACTCAACTTCACGAAAAATGGTCTGTTGGACAAAAACGAACTATGTTAAATGTATGTACATGAATAGAAATAAATTAAATTTAAAAAGTATATATTATTACGCCTGACAGCTGTTTCGAAGGCATTATCAATTTTTCATGAAATCACATATGGACATATCTAATATTTATATTATTCTCTGTTCGTGGCTTCATCACAGTTTGATAATGTACTCGGTAAAGTAAAACAACCTTCATGCCTAATAAAATTATACAGCAAAACTTGTTTATAAATAAACTGCATTTTTTTTGAATACCTAATAAAAAAATTATTAAATAAAATGAAGTTTGAAGTTCCACAAAGTAAACTTGATAAGAAGAACAAAATTAATCTCTCATAATAAAAGTAATGCTTATCGTTATGATTTATCATGAGATGAATTTAAACTTCTATATTGATATGCCTTGAAAAGTTATAATAAAAAAGAAATAGAAGAGCAGAATATTACAAATAAAAGCAAGAAACAAACCAACAATGGTGGAAAGCCTTCGCTTGTTACACCGTACATCATTATCTCGCTTTCAAATGTTATCTAAATCCGTAAACGTCAGCCTCCGGTTGCATTCCGATAAAAGCCCCCGTACTAGATAGATTATTAACCGCCACCGCTACCATTGTGTCAGAAACATACACGGCTCGCCTCTTTATTGAAACTATTCATGACGCATTTCATAAATAATCCGCCAAACCCGATACCCGAGACAGGATATAAATAAGGAGCAATTCCTTCATAGATTCACGGCTCGCTGGTTTGACGTGTGGTGCCGGAAATGGGCGTCACTGTACATAGTTGGCTGGGTAACAGTAGTTTCTATGAACTAGGAAGGCTCTGGCGGCGAGGTCCCTAGGCATTAGGTGTTAGGCGTCAGGCGCTAGGCGTTAGGCGCTAGGTGGCATTATGTTTAGCTATCTTCACTTCTGGGTGTAGTAGGTAAAGTTCTACGTGTGCCGCCTACGACATGTTTATTTAATTCCTGTGTTCATTCTGTCGTTCCGATTTGTCTGGCTCACGATCTACAATGGCGTGTGTTTGCCTTTCTTGATTTATAATTTTACATGGAAATATTCCGTAGCGGAAGAATACATAACGCTACATTTCAAACCGTAAAAAGAAAACCCGTAGACCTGTGAATATTGCGGAACGCATCTCCTTTTGCCGTTTTCTGGTGACAATTTATTTCGTTGAAATAAAATTAAAGTTTCCCGCTTAAACCATTCTTCACGTGGAGCTCTTTGATGGCGGCACTGTTTAACTTTGACGCAAAAATACGGTGAAACAAAGTCTTGATTGTAGATACGTTAAGGCCAGAAAGGTGTTAGTCGGGCTACCTTCTTGATTTTTGAACGAGATTGCTGAATTTTCAATTTTCAACTTATACGGTAAACAATATCAATCGTTCATCATATTAATTCAAGCAGATATCCGTATTTGCAAGTCAGTTGATATGGCTCGAAGCTGACAGAAGTTACACTCAGAATATACAGCATCCAATTATTTCTTGTTATATTGCTGAAAAGTGTTCAAGATATGTATTTGACATAGTGCTTACCTTCCCATGTCGCGAAATGTGCGTATTTTTTTACCGTTTAGCCGGAATTTGCTATTGTTTTAATGTTTTAAACCGAAAAAATTTTAATAGTATAATAAAACAAATTTAAAACTTTTCCCACTTTAATTTATTGACCGTAACCCGTTTCAGCTTGTTAAAGCCATCTTCAGAATGGTAAAAAATATTCTTAACCTAGGGATTTTATACAAAAAATATTAGGGAGAGGGGGTGGGGGGTGCTCTACAGGAATTTTATTCAATTATGGATTTTATTATATTTGTTGTTAAGTGGTCTTGAGTGTCCAACTATCAAAATTTTTTTTTTGGTTATTCCCAGTAGGCTAATTACATAGGTTTGGTAGCTTACATACTTTAGTATTGTTTGGGAAATACCTTACAAGTAATGTGAATTATTAGCACCTAATTTTATTGTTGTCAAGTCTATTTTACAAGATAAAATTTTGAAAGATGAAGATACTCCCAATGCAGCTGGATTGTATAAAAGGCCAAGTAGTCAAGGCGAGTATTAAAGTTTCAAGTGTCATCAGTTCGGAATTTTATGGGACCTCTTCAACTAAGCTTTGTTACAGGGAAGGATAAACAGATAAGCCATATTTTGTTGAATTTTTTTAATGTTTTTGTTTTAGATGATTTTAATATAAAACATTCACATATATGAGACAGTGGCAAACGACCGGTGGGTTGCTACACGATCCTAGAGTTAAATAGCACATAAGCGTTTCGGCGCGCGAGCCATGAAGCGTCAAGAAATGCAAAAATAATGAAGAAAGGCCACCAAGAGACAAGAAAAGCCAAAAAGAGTGAAGAAGTACCAAGAAGAGACAAGAAAATTCAAGAAAACCAAGAAGAGCCAAGACGAAACAAGAATAGACAAAAACAACTAGCAAGAAGAGCCAAGAAGAGCTAGAAGATGCAAGAAGAGCCATGAAAGGGCGAGAAGATTCAAAAAGAGTCTTGGCGAGCCAAGATAACACTCAATATAATCCTTTCTTCCTGCCCATTCTAAATTCCAATATTGGCTTTTTAGGTTGCCATGTATACCGGTCGATTGAACTCCAATCTCCTTCCCATTCTTATCAGAGCACGTGTCCCAAGTCCTAACCAATCAGTGCCAACTGGTGTACCGGTCTCACCGGGGCAGGAGTGCTCCTGCCTGGGTTGTACATTCGTATCGTAACGAGATCGTGGTACCAATCATTACGAACTCAAACTCGACTTACTCAAACTATATAAAAAATACAAAAAAAAAAAATTATTTGATAGGTAAATAACTGGTGTTATGAATTCAAACAACTCTAATAAACAACAGTTCAAAAAACCTTGTTACGTGTTTTTTTTTCCTACATAATATTTTTTTTGATTTTGTTTAAGGCTTCCGGGGAACATGATCATAAAACCCACTTTCTTCTGCGTAAGACCGACCTAAGGGCAATTTCACTATGAAAGTAATGGATTAGAAAATATACTTTTTCGATACAAATATACCCAGTTGTACCATAAACAAAATAAATACTTGGAGTAGAAAATATAACGTTTATACGACACCGAGTTAGTACTTCAACACGCCTTCGTATTCCATAACTACCTTTAACCAAAACGCGTTCGTAAAATGGATAAATCATCTAAAACTTGGGAAGTTTTTCAGTAAAAAGCTAGTACGGAATATACACTCTTCCCGAAGAAGTAAGAAAAAATTTCCATTAAAATATCAATTTTTTTCAATAGCAACGGGAGAGCATAACATATTGTTTATTGTTTATTGTTTATTGTTTCTTCTTCACATTTTAGTTTTCAGTTTAAAATACAATTTTTAACCTCACTAGGACAAGCCTGTGCTGAGGTTAACAATTATTTACAAAGTAACAAAATAACACAAAAGGAAAAGGAAAAAAAAATAACACTTCAAAAAACACAATAATACTTCAAAAAACAATAATAATGTAGGTAAAATAAAAATGATACTTCAAAAAACAATATTGTTACACAGATAATGGACAAGCTAAAGGCCCTTGGCAGTCTTGGCACATTACTATGTAAACAAAGTAGGGTGACCATAGTTCATTTGAATTTTGAAGGACTAAGATAAATAATAAATATATGTATATAATATATTATGCTATTAATTTAGCACGACAAAGATGAAAAAATGATTTAGACAATAGAATATACTTTTAATTTATGAAGGACAAAGATGAAAAAATTAATTGGCAATCCTCGGCAAATAAAAATAATTTGAGATTCTTTTTAAAAGTATACAAGGAATTAGATGACTTGACATATTCTGGAAGGCTATTAAATAAGAGTGGAGCCTGGTAAAAATAGTTTCTTTGAGCAAAGGAAGATTTAGTTTGAATTGGCATAAAGTTCAGACCAGAGCCAATTCTCGTAGAACGAATTTGCTGCGTTCTTTCTGCAATATTAATATTTTTAAAAAATCTACAAAGTGTTTGTGTAATAAACAACTGTTTTATATTCATGACTTTACATTCCTTAAAAAGTAAATGAGTTGGATATGTAAATTTTTTGTTAAACATAACTTTAAGGATTAGTTTTTGGGCAATATTAAGTGGTTGCATATAAGTCTTTGGGCAGGATCCCCAGCACAATATATTATAAGAAAGCAGAGACTGGATTATTGCAAAATAAACTGTTTTTAGCTTTTCTTTGTCTAGTATATGTCTCAGTTCTTTAAAGATATAGGTAAGTCTCCTAGTATTATTCACTAACATATTAACATGATCGTTCCATCTCAAAAATTTATCTATTTTTACACCGAGGTACTTGATGTTGACTACATTTTCTAAAGGGCTGCAGTTACATGTTTGCAAACAATTGTGAATAATCAAGTTATGAGTGGCAGAAGGCTGACTTTTACTTGAAATACTAAAAGTGATATATTTGGTTTTTTGTGTGTTCAAAGTTAAGATATTATTATTCAACCAACTATTTACTACTCTTAAACCTGTATTACATTTGTCAAATGTTTCATCCCAAGTTTTACCATCAAATATTAAGGCAGTGTCATCTGCAAAACTAACAATATTTCCATGAATATTCAGACCACACAAATCATTTATAAAAATAAGAAACAATATTGGCCCAAGAACACTACCTTGCGGGATTCCAAAGGAGATTGATTTACCCTTGCTTAAAATTTGATTTATTTCTACCTGTTGTGTTCTGTCACTAAGGTAAGATCTGAACCAGTCCATTGCTGCATTATTAATACCTAAAGAAGATAGTTTTTTAAGTAGGAATTCATGGGAAACAGTATCAAATGCTTTTGATAAGTCCAAAAACACCGCTATAGCTTTGTTGCCATAGTCCAGCGCGCTTATAACTTTGGTCAATACCTTTAAAACAGCATCATTTGTACCTTTATTTGCTCTAAAACCGAATTGATTGTCAGAAAGTATTTTAAATTTTTCTAAAAATGAAACTAATCTTGACTTAGCCAATCTTTCTATCACTTTTGAGAGAGCATTGAGCAAAGATATGGGTCTGTAATTGTTAACATCTAGTTGATCTCCACCTTTGAAAAGAGGTATAACCTTAGCATTCTTACAATGAGAAGGAAATATACCACTTTTAAAACTAATGTTAACAATATGCGATATGGGACCCGCCAGCACAGAAACATGTTGCTTATATACCATGATACTTAAGTCATCAATACCACAAGAAAAAGACAGTTTTAATTCATTTATCACTTTTGAAACTTCATAAATGCTAGTACTTTTAAATTCAAAGCTATCTCCTGTAAATTGAGTACAAGGTATATAATTGTTAACAAGACACATTTCGCTAGTTTTATTTGCACTGCACAATTTTTTTGCGAATCTAGGACCAATATCACTGAAGAAGTTATTTACGTGATTAGTGATTACACTTGGATTCTCTTCCATTGAGATAATGTTGTTGTTGATTTTTAATTTTTTTATAGACACTTGCTCCTTTTGTATATTTACTGCCTCCTTTATAATCTTCCACTGTTGCTTGGTATTTCCATTGACGTTATCCAGTTTCCTTCCGTAGTATGTTTGCTTTGTATATTTTATAATTTTTGTACACCAGTTTCTATATCTTTTATAATAATCCAGCAGTTGAATGTTATTTAAATCGCCTCGACATTTATTGTGCAATTTGTCACGGGTTCTGAGACATTTAATAATTCCATCATTTATCCAAGGTTTTAAATATTTCATGTTATGTTTTACGTTTCGTACCGACGAACAACTTTCCACGTGCATTTTTAAACATTTTATGAAATTTTCAGCAGCTGAATTTACATCTTGCGATGACAGGACTGACTGCCATGATTCCTCCTTTAATTTTACCTTCAAAAGATTGTTATCGATGACGGTTTTTATTTTTTCATTATCCTTCGCTTTTTTCTTTATTGTGAAGCTCATAAATCTCAGCAATATCACATCATGATCTGTTATGTCAGTAGTGAAGACAGCTCCCTGTGGTTCAAATTTAGATTTTACCATAATATGATCGAGGCAGCTTGAAGTGGTAGGAGAAACTCTAGTAGGCGAAATTATGATTGGCTTCAAACCATGAAAAGCCAAAAGAGAGAGGTATTTTTGAGTTTTCATATCGCTCAAATCCAAAGTGTTAATATTTATGTCCCCACATAAAATGATCTCCTTATTTAGTAAAGACGTAGAGTCAAGTAGAGCACTCAGTGATTCAAGGAAATTATCTATATGAGCCTGAGACGGAGATCTATAAACAGCTATTACACACAAGGTACTCGATATCTGCATCCTTAAGCAGTTTGCGCCAGGGAAAACAACTTCCTCAACAGTTGCCTGAACATTTTGTTTTACGTAGGCAACTACACCATCGTTTTGCAAATAATTATTATTTGTGTTGTAGACTGTGTATCCAGGGATATTAGGTATATTGGTCATTTTTTTCAGCCAAGCCTCTGTAAAAACTAGTACCTCAGGACGATGTTCGATACAATCGAGCATAGTTATGGTTTCATCAAAGTTTTTATTTAAACTTCTAACGTTCAAACAAAGTAAAGAAAACTTGGAATGTTTTAAAAATTTTTTGCAGGTTAATGAATCTTTAATAATTAAATTAGGTTCGGTAATTTCATTAAAATCAATGTATTTTCCTAAATCGATATCCATTTTAATGTCACAATTATCTTCGGTGCCTTATACTATTTGACTTCTACGACATTCTATTTAGGTCATCTTCGTGTTTTATCTCCCTGATTTTTTTGCCTTCATCTTCTTTCATTAGAATGGATCCATTTTTAAACCAGATGTATTTATATTTTAATTCCTTCCCCTTTATTTTGGCCTTCCAAAGTAGTTCCTTAAAATAAGGAGAAAGAGATTCTCCTAGGAATATCATTTTGTCACGGTTCGAAATGGTCTTTTTGTTTTCTAATAATTTTAATCTTGTTTCCGGATTTCTAATTTTTAGGAGAATTTTTTTCGGATGACCTGGTCTTCTGTCATATTGTCTTATTGCCGAAGTGATATCCTCCGAACTTATTTTGATGTTGGCATTTTCTATTAGTTTAATGGCTGTTATTTTGGGATGTTCATTGGTATTCTCCTCAATTCCTGTGATTTCAATACAGTCATCCAGGTTCGATTGTTCTAAGCAACCCAGTCTTGTTTCTAGATGTTTAATAATTTTACTTTTACCTGCTAAATCAGTTTTTAAGTTTTCAACTTCTCCTTTAACTTCCTTCATGGAGTCTAAGCGAGAAATTATGTCATCATATTTTTGACATACAAATTCGATTGTTTTTTGAAATTCTGACATTTTTTTATCAATGTTCTCGAGTATTTGAGTTTTTGTTTTTTCTAGTTTTAAATCGACATAAGATGCAAATTTTGAAAAAACATCTTCTTCTGGGTCTTCGGGTACAGTATTCATTTTGTTTTTGGACCTTGTCATTGTGTTTAGATTTTCTTGCTGTTGGGTGCCGGTTTTTTTACTCGAATTCATGGTCACCTTAGCAGTAGATGTTTTTCGGCAGCAATAGATGCGCAGGCGCGGTCTGAGACAGTGAAGCAAGCTGTATGGTCAGTGTTGGCAATATGGCGATGGTATAAGCCAATCACAAGAGCTGCACTTATCTTTGAATATATTTCAATTTTACTGTCACTGTTTCTTGATTTCAAATTATTCGAAATTCACTTTAATTAACTCGTTTTAATGTACAAAATTTATATCAAAATGAATGCCATGAACACTAGTGTGAGTTTAAAAACTGTTTCGGATTGTATTGTTATAACATTTAACTTGCATCCATCGGTGCAAAAGTCGACCGTCAGCCGGTCATCCTGAAACAATCTCCGATATAAAGTTCCTTTTTAGTAAGCAACATTTATTTTAAGGATCTACTCTCACCTAGCACCTTCAAAACTAGCGTGCGACTTTTATTCCCGTATTAAAATTTATTGGGTGATCATTGTGTTGATTGCGTCATTACTAGGAACAATATTACAAAATTTATGTGCTATGGTTATGGCGATTTTCCACATCAAATTTAGGGACTTAAAATTATTTGTTAAAGGGATGGCGAATATGTATGGGAAACCTTTAATTTGTAATTGCCGAATGTTCCATTTGATTTCCAATAAAGTCTTTTCAACACACGAAGTATCTGATTTGTCAAAGTCTCTAAAACCTTTTATATACTGATCTAGAAAGGAGCGGTTCACCTCGTCCCATTTCATTCCACCTTGATCGAAATAAATTTATCTGACCTGACCTGAAGTGTCTGGCAATCGGCATGGAAAAATAAATAAAAAATGTTTCTTGAAACACATTTTGGTTTTGGTTTTCGAGGCTCAAATAATAAAACACCCAATTACATGTACCGAGTTTAACGCTTTTTTCTTTTGCATGTGTTATTTACTTGATTATTTCTCTAAAACCGTTTGAGCGGAATCCAAAGGTTTATCCAGGATTTATTTAACATTAGTAATTAGGAGGGGTCGACTGATTCTATGATATGGGATTCTGATAAAGTTATACAGCAAAATATTATAGTTTAGGCGTTAGTTGAGAAAGTGATGATGAGCTAGTAAGCTAGTTGATTGTGTGAGAGAGCAATACTTTTTAATTCATCTAATTGAAGGTGATTTCATCCGAGAATAACAATATTGAAGGTCCTTGAAATGTGAACCAATATGAGAATGCTCAAAGCGTTCTGGACGATTTGACGGACCACGTTACAAAAGCGGATGTGTTACTTCATAGCTGTATTACCCCAATCGAAAAGGAAAATACAATGTCTCTTTTTGGCGAGGAAATGCTATTTTTATATTCATTTGCAACACTTTATAGCATGTTAAAAAATGTATACTTAATGTAAAAGTAAAAGTAAGTAAAAAAAAATAAAAAAGGGAGCGCACCTTTGCCATATCTTCGGAAATGAAAAATGTTTCCCTAGTACATTTTTAAAGGAAGCCCTTTCTTGTTCAGAAGTATCTGAGAGGTGGCACCTCGGGAAGAAAAGAAAGCATGCTGTACATTTATAATAATAGAGCAACTATAACTATGTTTATATGTTAACGGTATATTAATTGGATTAATTAATCGTAAGGTTTTTCTTTGTCAATGGTTTATCAGATATACCAACAGGCATTTTAGTGAGGTTCCAATCTTAAAAATCAATATCAAACATATTGTATCTGTGACGGTAAATATTCCCGTACCATTTCTTTGACATAACTATTATGCTACGATGAATTAATTTCAAGGTAAGGTAGACTACGATAATATTAATGTTAGTTATGTAAAAACCTTTTTTTCCCTGACGTGGCAAAGTTACAAAGTGATAATGTGCCTCTATTCTCCTTACTCGTTTAGGTTCGCGCAATTTTGTTAATAATCCGGAATAATAATTTTTTAAATCCTTTATTCACATTGAAGGCGTTTAATCTTCATTTACCGCCTGGAAAAAAGTTTGCCCCCACGTCACACAAAGCTAAGCCATTTAATAGAGTTAAATCTCTTTTCCCTTTCCAAAAACTTTTATAAATGTGTCTAGAATTCAATTTGATTCTTAATGTTGCTACACTTTCAGACCACTTTTGGTAGAATCAATTCAAAAATAAGAAACTTTTTTATAATTATTTTTAGGAAATCTCAAGCCTAGGATCGCCTTTCTTAAGCTTTGACTCTGGGTCGGTTTTCTCGCGTTCGATTCCTAATGATCAAATAATAGATGATCTTACAAGCAATAATTATTGATTATTATTTTTTAATTGACAAACTATTGTTTAAGACAATATTTTTATGCATCCCCAAAGAGCAACAATTATTATAAGCAATAATTATTAGCCTGAAACCCTAACCCACATCGAAAAAAATCTCCCGAGAAAAGATAGGTACATGCCGCTGACGGGACTCGAACCCGTGTCCTTCTAATTTCCGGCCAAATACTCTATCCACTGAGCTACGTCGACTTATCTCTTACCCGCCAAATAATTCAATATATATTAGTGTTTCATTCAACAATTACTGGTTATTACATTTTTCACCTGCAAACAGCCTTTTTTCAATGTGGATGAGTGTTTCAGGCTAATAATTATTGCTTATAATAATTGTTACCTTTTGTGCTATGCATAAAAATCTTGTCTTAAACATTAGTTTATCAATTTTTAAAAACGATGATCTATTTATTCTGTTCAAGAGGGTATTTTACCAGAGAATACCGGAAATGAGTCCCTTTTAAATCAAATTCTAGACGTATTGACTTTTTTTTACAAAAAAACATAAATTGCTTTTAAAAGATTGTTATTTTATCTGGTACACGCAGTTTTAAAATTTTAATTTACTAAGGTTATACTGTTAATCGTTGGCAGATTTGTTCAATTTTCAAAAGATAGATTCTATTAAACAACACAAATTTAAAATCATATAAGAAAATAAATCAATACATGATCAAGTCAACACAGTTTTAAAAAATAAAATTTTAGTTAAATTCAAATCATTCAAAAATTAATTCGAGAAAGTGTTTTGTGACAAAACACCGTATTTTTTCTATTTATTTAAGGTCTTACAAACTAAAATAATTAATAATAATTTTACACACTTTTTTAGACATTATTAAAAATTCACAAATACTTATGATCAAAAAATACTTACAAAAAGTACACGATATTTAATAATGATCATTTCTTCGACATGCAACGCAGTGTTCTATTTTATAGTACAGAGAGTACATTTTATAAGAGAGTAATAATTACTTTTAAATGTTCTCCCTTCATAGTAGAGTTGCGAGTTGCCCCCTGTAGCGGCAACAATAGAATAGTACCACCCTTAAAACGAGTAATTAATTTTGCTAATGATCTAATCATTGACATAATGCCTACTAAGTATTTCTAACTTAATTGAAAATTAGTTTTGCATATTGTGTCAACGAAATTCATACATTTTTATTTGATGAAGTTCGGGCCGTTCCGCTCCAACAATTGTGAATATTGAGAGTTAGGTATTAGGTATGCCCTTTTGGAAGTCACTTGAAATATTTCAAAGTAATTTCGAAGGGTCAAGTGAGTTGGAGATCCACCCGTAATGGACTAATTAATCATTATCATTGCTCTATGATAGGTAATATAGGTATCACTTACTACTAACTGGCCTTGCCGGACCACTGCGGGTTGCTGGATATCGGTAAATTATGCAGGGTAGAACAAGGGACGCAAGTTATTGTTGTGAATACATTATACAGTTTTTTGTTTGTTTATTAATATGACATCAAATAATTGTAATGGCATTATCAAACTACCGGCTCTATCTTCGGCAGTCGAATTACTTGCGTGGCAAATACAAAAAATCTTTATTTTTATAATTTGAAAAAAAAAATGGACAGTAAAACCGTAAACACGAAACATTGTAACACATAAAAGAAATATATCATTAAAGAAGAAGATAAAACTAATAATATAAATTAAAATATGAAAATGAACAAAACACAGAAAAAAAACCGGTCTCAACTGGGACTCGAACCCAGAACCTCTCGTCTTACCGGGATGGGTGCCTTTACCAATTCGGCCATTGCCACCTATTATAAAACCGTCATAATTTTTAAAATTTCAGAATTAAAAATATTATCTTTGACTATTTTTTTCCATATTATATAAAACGAGAGGTTCTGGGTTCGAGTCCCAGTTTCGACCGCTTTCTTTTATTTTCTGTATCTTGTTCATTTTCATATTTTAATTAAGATTATTAGTGTTATCTTCTTCTTCAATGATATATTACATTGATGGGAATAACCGACGGCCGGCGTAGTCCAGCGGTAGGTCGTTTGACTCTCATTCCGAAGGTCGCGGGTTCAAACCCGGCGTGCACAAATAAATTTTATTTTATTGATTTGTGTTATTTCACAATTAATTATTAAAAATAATATATAGTATATTTGGGGCCCGTTCCAGAGTGAAAGATACTCTTAGTATCGCCCTGGTGTAAGACCACCATTCAGAATTGAAACGTTGCTTGAAATGGCTTTAACCGTGTTTAGTGACTAGATCTGAATAGCCAGGTACCTCCCCATCTTCCTCTTCCTCGTCTCCTTCCCTTCCCCACTTACTTTCAGCCTCATAACATACCCCAATTGGGGATGCTACAGTCTCACTCCATAGACGGGAGCAGTTGGGACTCTTGTGAGGTATTCAGTATTAAAAAAAAATTAAAAACCTTCAAAAGCTATAAAAAGAGAGTTTTTCTTTAAAAAAAAAAGTTTATTTCGTTAATTGAACTTTAAACTACTAGCAACAAATATTCAATATCATTCGCGAAGTAAAATTCCATCACTGAAATCGATAGATTTTGTATTACAAGTCGAGATGGAAAATTATATCGATTCTAAATATTAATAAGTAGGTATTCTTCGATTAAGAGAAAATAAATTTATCTGATTGGGTACCTACCTATTAACTTCGTATTAGCTTGTCTAGTTGAACCCAATCAATTATAGTTAATCTCTAAAAAGGCAACAATTTATGATAATATCTTGTTTACCAATTCACTAACAGGTCAAAATTGTGTTTGTTTGGTTCCTTGTTTTTTCAATACAAACGTTTTAATAAATCAAGTCGCCGAGCTACTTATAGAATTCGTCCATAAATTTGGTGATTATGCGCACAAAAAAATAAATCACTTTTGTTTGTCACTCTTTGTGTTCAAATTCATCGTGAATTCATAAATATTATTTCGTAAGTTAAGCGAGTTTGCTCGAGCATAATAATAAACTTATGTTATTTTATAAATCTTTATCAAACATGTTTACCACAACTTTAGTCAGTGTTTTACGATATTAAGTAAATGTTGTTTACTTATGATTATTTTATTTCTTTTGAAATTACGAACAGTGTTAACACAATTGTACCAAAACACATCACAGTTCATTGGAAAATATTAGTCGTTTAACTTTATCAAGTAAATAATTTACTGAAGTTGTTCTACATTATGGCATTAAAATTTCTACCTGTCTCATAATAGACCATAATGGCTGAATTTAATAAAGCGTATGTCCCGGTTAGACGTGAGGTTCTGGGTTCGAGTCCCAGTTGCGACCGTTATCTTTTATTATTTTTCTGTGTCCTGTCCATTTTCATTTTTTTAAAATTTGATTATTATTGTTATCTTCTTCTTCAATAATATATTACATAAATATTACTCCCAAAATTCAACACTATTTTTTTACTCATTTTTCCTTATATCAACCATTAAAAAAATTCGCATTTTTTTTTACATTCATGTTAATATTTCAAAGTTCCATAGTTCATGATGGAAAAAAAAATTTGCGATTCATTTATAAAATCTAGGAAGTATTTATTGGCTGTGCACATCGCATAATACCAACGTTCGATGGTTTCCACTGGGTCAAAAAATTATATTTCATATTGCGGAGATAATATTATACTAATTGCATGTATTGTGTACCTCCATGATCTTTTTTTCTACTGATCTTAGCAAACTTAAACTATTTTTTTGAATCTTGATTTCGGATCCCAATATCGTGTTAATTTTTTTATTTTATTCAGATTTCTTATTTAATATTTAATTCTTCCCTTTATTCACCAAGGTCTTGAGGGCAAAAGAGCACAAAAATAATTCACGTAAATTATAAAACACACAAATCAATATACACAGCAGGACAATATTTAAAAAAAAAAACAATAAAGTATATTTATCGTGAAATGTTGTAAAAAAAATCATACTCAATGTCTATGAATTTGAGAGGCTGGTTTGGGTATCGCCACCCCGGGAACCATTTATTGGATAACCAACACCCCTGCCATAGGTTTCCCCATTCGTTACATTTGGTGACTTAGCAGGGGTGCCCGGATTCATGGGGTGCGGTTTGTCTAGGTAAAAATAGAAAGAGACTAGTTGAGGGAGACCTTTTGACCGCTCCAGCCATCCATCGCCTTGCATCGCAGTGAGAAGGATGGATTCATGTGACCGTCACTCATCTGGCCTCATTGACCCTAGATTCCTTCCCACCCCTCTTACCTTTTTCCTTCCCAGAATCTCATCTCCTTTCTTTCCTTAAAAAGACCCTCCACACAGCATCCCCAAAGAAGATATAGGTCCTGAGATATCTTTTTTGTCTCAGGTCCTCCATTGTGGAGCAAATGTAATAAAGTACACATTGTGTACGTAATAAAAAAGTTTTGTTTTAAATTTGATTTGAAAATGGTAATGATTTAAATCTAGTATTTACCGTATCACAAATGGTAAACGAAATGAATTAGAGGTACTCCCTATCCCTACCTATCCCATGTCCTGCAGTTTGAATTAGAATAATTCTATTTATCCTTAAGCAGCGCACCGAATTTATTCACCGCACAATGTTAAGCTTCACTTAATTAGCGCTCTTTGTATGCGGCCTGCACTATTCCTCTCTGGGGGGATTTAAGCAAGTATTTATTCTAGTTATTTTATATTAAGAGCGTCCAGTCGCTAAACAATTAAGCAACAAATTTTACCGCCGGTTAAAGTAGGTACTAAATATTAACCCATCGCAATATTAAACTATCATTAATTATTAAATTATTATTAATGATTTTACCTTAAAATGATTTTTCTATTTAAAATTAATTGCGTTTTATCCAAACCAGCTTAACGCTTAACCTTTGATTATATTAATCAAAGCGCTTAACATAAAAAAATATATTAGTCTTGATTATATTTGTTGCTTTTGAGACACATCGATTTCTTCAATAAAACATCAACAAAACCCGGACTAAAAAAAGCTAATTCTTTATGTGTTTTAAAAAACTATGTATATTTATTTATTATTTTTGAAAACATTATTATTTTATTCATAATTTTTTCATCCCCAGATTTTATACATATATATATATATATATATACATATACACATATATATGAGTACGTTGTGCACATATATGCATATATGGTTATGTGAGTATATTTGTGTGTGTATGTATATATGTATGTGTGTGTATGTATGTATATATGTATATGTATATTATATTTATAAGTATTTATGCTTTTTTTCTTCCTAATAACTGATTTCGATCCTCCTTATTTTTATATACATATTTGAAATTAAATTTATCACTCTTGTAACTAACCAATCATTATTACATAAAGAATATTGAAATGAATGTTGTGCTCACCTATAATTAGAAACATCATTACAACCATGTATAAATGTAAATTACTGTAAAAATTATGTGATGTATTCTGTTGGCGAACCAATAAAAAATAAAAAATTAAAAAAAATAAAAAAAAATAAAAAAAATAAAATAAAATAAAATAAAATAAAAATAAAATAAAAATAAAATAAAAATAAAATAAAAATAAAAATCTTCCCCACAGGAAAAACTTAACCCTTCCACACACTTTTCCAAAAATGATTATCTAGTAAATCCACGCTATGCAAGTGTGCTATATAAGTATAATTAATACAAAACAATACAAGAACAATGTGTTTAACTACCAGATAACCAAATGGGAAAATAATTCACCGACTCCAGATATTTTCATATCAGAGGGTTCGGCTCGGTAGAACTCCTAACTGGACCGATAACTCCAATAACTCCCTCAATATAAATGTCACCCCCAATTGGTTTATGCTACAGGGAGGCTATGGAAAGGAGATATGAAAGAGGAAGCTTAGAAAATACCTTACAATTCAGATCTGGTCCCTTAACACGACTAAAGCAATCACTTCAAGCAACAATTCCATTCTGAATGGAAGTATTTCTCCAGGGTGATGGCAAATAACTGATGTTTCTATAAAGCATGGTCTATAAAGCAAAGATGGTCCGATGCTCTGTAGGGAACCCGCTTTGCACACCGCGGTGTAAACTGTGCGACCTAAAGTTTAAGTTTATTTCACGGAATTCAATACTTCGTTTGTGTGAAAGTACTATGAAATCAACATTTTTTTAAATGTTAGTTATTAGTTCAGTAGGTTTGTGTTCGTTTTATAGTTTTCCATCAAGAATAGATATTATTTATGAAGTCTAGTTAAGTATCGACCCACCTTCAATAATTATGGTTTCCTGTAACATAACATTATAATGGATCCATAACTTTTGTTATCGCTCTCGATCAAAATGGCGATACCAAGTAATAATATTAGCAGATACGAAACCTAACTAAAAAAATCCTGTTTAGGGTTTATAAATGTTCTGATTTATTTATACAGATGTGAAATAAATCCTCTGGAACACGTTTGTTACCTTTGGCATGTTAAATTAATAATAATTGGTTAGAAAGAAAATTGTATTTCGTGGAGGATTTATTTTTAACCGGTTTGGTGTTGTTCGGGTTTTTTAATTTTTATTTCTCTGTGTCATTTTCGTCTAAGAAAATAGAGTAAATTAATATTCCCGCAAAAGCGACCACCAGTACTTTTTGTAAAGGTTGTTTGTGTTGTATAGCATTATGGTTGATTTAAGAGTTGATTCGTATATAAACCATCAAAATATTTCCAGATTATTTGAATGAAAGATATCAATTTGGGTTCTAAAATACTTCATTTTATCGAAATTTTCTTACCCATTTACCTAATATGATAAATTAGTAGAAACTTTTCGCAAAACTAAATCATTTTCGGGCCATGTTTTCCTAAAATACATAATATTGACTTTATTAACATTAGTTAAACGATACATTATTACTTAATGTTGTTTATTTGTATGGTATTTAAACATATAAACCTTCATAGAAGTGACCTTAGAATATGTTGACATTTAACTACCTTTAGCGTGGAACCAACAACTAGAAAAGCAAGTTAAGTCGGGAACGTCATTAATTATTTAAAGATAAGACTAGAGAGTTTATTCGTGGAGCAAGTTTTTGTAGAAATGTCTCTTTGTATTACAGTTTGTGTTTTGAAATGTGTGTTTTCAAGTTTCCTTTTAAACATTCAAGTAGAACTAACTAAATTGGATAAAAGGCTACAAAGGAATTCGTTGATATTATTTATTTTACTCCCCACAATGTTAGATAAATTTATATTGCAAATCATGTAAAAAAACAAGGAGAAAATGTTTAAATTGAAATATATCGTCCTCAATTAGAAATGCATTGGCTTGTTTCTAATCGAAAGGTTGATGTTTTGGCCTCTTGTTCTGTAATCAGAAATGAATTGAATATCAAAAAACAATTTGTTTTGAAGAGTTTTAATTTTCAATGTACTATCGTTACTTAAATTTTAATTTTTATGCTACCGGTTTCGACACATCCGTGTCATTCACTAGCAAACTTAAAACTTAACTTAAATTTTAAAACAAGTACAGAAATGAATTAGATGTTATTAGGTGGGGGTGGTGGGAGGGGTGATTTTGGGGGAAGAGGAGAACAGTGGGCGGGGTCAATATCACACGGGAATAAAGTCAGAAGGGGAGATTTGCAGGGTGCTATTATTTTGTTAACTAAATTAATTTTTGATTTAATTTTTTTGTTTATTTCTAAAGTTTCTAAAGCGCACAAGTTAAAGTATGAATTTATATTTATATGTTTAAATTTGGTTTTTTCTTTGTTGAAGCTATGGCCTGTCTCTATTAATGCCCAAGAAATACAAAAAATCAAAAAACAATTTTGGCGTAAAAAAACAGTTACATAAAAAAGTTTTATAATAGCATCGCGTCCATAAAAGAATGTTACTAATTTGCCCTTTCTTAAAAAAAAATTTTTTCTTTCTTAATAAATCAAAACATTTCCTCTGAAATCAGAAGATTTGTAAGTGGGTACTTAAATACTCTCCCACTTAATTAATAAATACGACGATCCAGCTATCGATTATTATTTGAAAAAATAATGTTTACTGAACCATTAACCCGTCGTGTGCTGACGCAAAATTTTCGCCAGCTGATTCCATTTTTTAAGGTGTTTATAAGTATTTTCTCCAGAATAGCTACTTATATGCAAAAAAATGATTTTTTCGATCGTGCCTATCGGCTACTGCGGCGAACAACTGTTTAAAACGGCCACTATCTTTAACCGGAACCGGAACATAATAAACCAATTTGCAGAAAGACAGAGTGCAAAACCCTCGAGTAGTCCGACTTAAAACAGGACTTCGCTACGCTTACTCAACAATAAACCAAAGCAACAAATTATAGGAGTGGCCACCAAACAATTGTATTGAATTCTCAAATTTGTATTCATGAACGTAGAATGCTTAATCCAGAATCGTAATCCAAAGAAAAAAACAACTCGAAAGAACATTGTCATGTCAGTCATCAGGATTGGTTAATAAAGACGGATTTTATTACTAAATTATTTTACGTACCTGCAGAGCGAAGGAATCTGAGCCTTACTGTGATAATATTCTTGTTTTTTAAGTGCCTTATTACCAACCAATTGTAAAATCGATTGTGAATTCCCAGCACGTGTCTTTAAGTTGTTTTTAATTGCTATAAATACGATATAATAAAATAAAACGTGAAACGTCTAAACACAGACTTTTCTGAAATTGAACGGTGTTAAAAAAAATGGAAAAGGAAATGGAAGGTGGGTTGATGATTTATAGTTTCCACCTAAAAAATAACTGCATTGAATGTTTTGTTTTATTTTGATGGTATGGATATTTATATGTGTTGCACTAATTAAGACATGTGTTGCCTTTTCCAGTATCAATAATCTTTAATAATAAGTTGAGCTTCAAAGTAGAAGGTTCTGTCCAACAATGTGCAAAACGTTGAACATAATTAGTCATATATATTGACAGTTGTGATAACGTCGTGTGAAGGTTAAGTCCTCATAAAATATTCGTAGGTTCAATTCAGTAATTTAAAAGCATTCGTCTGACAAGGATAATTCATAAATGTTATTTTATTCAAGCACACAAGTAGGTACATATTGTAAACAAATTTTAGTTAATTTTCGTGTCACAGATGAAAATAATATTGCTTTAATAAATTTATTTTCGTATTTAATTTGAGAATTAATTACAAATAATATTGTCAAATAAAAATAATGATTTTTTTATTACTCACCACAAATTCGTAGTCGTCTATGTGTAATTTCCAATTGCTAACTATATATTCCTTTAAAAACATTACTCTCACATCTCATTATAAGTTTCAAAACACTTGCATTTAATACCATCCTAGCTACGATCCATGTTTAGTCCAATCTTTGATAATCCATCCTCCACAGTAATGAGTCATTAATTAAAACATCACAGAGAATAATTGATCATTTGATTATTTAAAACACAAGTTTCACGCTGTTTTCGAGACACCAGTAACTTAGTACCGGGACTTTTCGTAGTTCGCGTTTCGTAGCGGATCGCCGTAGCACTCAGTCGGGGCTTTCGGCGTAGATCGCCTACGGGCGTCTGCGTGGCACTGGCTCTACGGGGCTGTGCTACGCGCCGAGATTCGTTTCAAACGTTCGATTCTGCGCAAGTCGACGCCGGCGGTTCACACATTTTTATTTTGAAAATACAATGTCGGTAGTTGGTTCCTTCGCATTCGGATTGAGTACGTGTTTAGTTTGGATGATGACGAGAACTGTACCTCATTTGAGAGTGCAAATATCGCGTCTCCCGTGTAACAAACACTTGCACACTTGACTACACAATTATTTCACGGGAACTATTCAATTTTAAACAAATAAACCTAGAATATGTAACTAGACTTAAAACCTTCATTAACTTATTAGTGCGTAATTAATTTTTAATTAAGCATATTAACGCTCTAAATATAGACAACAATTATTTAATAAGTGCAAAAAAAACCAATCATTCCTTATTCAAGTGAACGTTTTACACGCAAACCATGTACATAATAATTGACCGGTCAGTGGTTCAGTGGGCATCGCGTTTGGGTCTCACCCAGGCGTTCCGTGTTCGATTCCTCGGCTGGCTAAGTCCTCCATCACAACACAAGCAACATCTTCCGCTTAGTGTGGTGGTAGTAGGAGATTTTCAAATGTTGTTGGGTTATTCGTAACCCGGGAATGTTTGTCTTTCTTTTTAAAAAAAAGAAGATAATAGTAATTACCTAATAACTGGGTATTTACACGATGTCTGTAAAATTAATTTCGCCATACAAACCTGTCGAATCAGTAAAACTAATAATAAGTAAATTCCTTCTAAATATTCCATCTAATACATTCATTTAAATTTAAAAATTCCATCCACATTAGTAATAATAATAATAAAAAAAAGTAATAACAATAAATGTTTTATTTAATGTTTTTCGAAGGCAATGAACAATATTTATTTTAGCAAATGCCTAAATGGTCTAAAAATAAAAATAATGTTATCTGTTATCTTTATATGATTATATTTATGTACTTTGAAACCCGTGATATTTTAATCTTTCTACCTGCTTGAGCAGCAAAACAGATTTCCAAAATTGCAAAAAGCTGTGTTTATTTTTCCGTTAGTATAATAATGTTTTTATATTTTAAAAAACTCCACCCCGAACAAAAAGTTCACATCAATGTATATTTTGAAGGAAAATGATACTTCACTCCAATTCCATCCTATCAATTTCCTTTCAAATTTGTCTAAAAGAGTTATTTCACACACGGTGATGGACTACCAATGGCTCGTTAAAATATACTAAATTAATAATACAAAAGCAATTTGTTGGTTTATCTATTCCACGCATCTTGTTTCTATTTAAGCGTAGTAATACTAACAAAAGTATCTTTATAAATCGATACCCCGGATCATTCCGATGCAGAGTGTATCAGCTCTAATAATGGTGTAATTATTTTGTTAAATAATATAACACTATTTTTGTGCGATACCTCGCAAGAGCGCCCCGCCCCGCCTGTGCAGTTTAAAGTCAGGGGAACTATGTCATTAACTTTGCATAGAATCAAGTAGGTTTATCAAGTTTTTTGGAGCTCCAGCCCAGAAGTGGTTCCCAAATTAAATTGTTAAACTGAATGGGTGAACTTGAGATTTGTACAAGGTTAGCAACTGGTCACCATTGAAAAATCTTTTAGCCCTATGCAAAACGCTCAGTTTCTTGTAAGCTCTATTTATTGCTCCTTATTTATTAATATTGTGAAAAAATGTTTAAAAAAATACTCAGTTCTCTTAAAAACTGATAAAAATATTTGGATTTATTATTTGCAGTATTTTATTATCTCGTGTTTAGATATTAATGGTAAATCATTTGCAACAGTTTGCCTGACTTCTCAAGTATACCTACTTACTCCAGGTAGCTTTCTCTAACAACTGACTTCTCTAACTGATTAACCACTTGACTGTAAATTCTCTCCAGTTTATGTACAATTCAATAATACAGGATATGTACTAATTCTGTTTTATTTTGGTGCTATGTAGGTTTAGGTACACGTCTACAGTTATCTTATGTTGTCTTATTAATATGTATTCGTATGATTTGAAAAGTGTTATTTATACCACCTCCGTTGAGGTAAAAATTTATGAAATTTTCACATGAACCTTTTATGTGTAGGTATATTACTAAGTTTTCTCTTTTACATCAAATATTTGAAAATAAATTCTTATAACCCTGTAAAATTGAACCAATATAGAATAGTGGACTATTGAAATAAATTCCTGTAACCTGATAAGTGGTTCCCTATTGAAATTCACATTTTGAATAAATATGCATGCTAACGAGGTTAGTCGATTACGATAAACCCTTGGAGGAAATATATATATACATCTTTTATCCGTTATTTTATCTATTCACAAATGGG